>CAKKXW010000003.1:24792864-25032408 GCA_920937365.1 Sphaerophoria rueppellii | reverse complement strand
ACAAAATTTATCTCATTTCGGAATTTGCTCTCTCAGCAGGACGTGTGGGATACAATTGATAACCAATTATCCGAATACTCGCTCTCGAATGTATTTTTTCCGTTTGACTTTTTTTACTTTTTCACCGCAACACGATTACGGACTGGAATACCACATCAGAGACCAATGTCATGTACACAGTTGGATTTTTGGTCCTTCCTGGGGTTTTCCTACCCACAAGGATGATGACGATGATATCGCCAAAAATATTTTAAACAGTAGAATGTTTCTGCTTTCCTTCCTGTCCCCCAACTGCCGCATAATATTTATAATATTCGAGCTGACCGTTGTATTGATTTATGTTTTTGTCTATTTTTTTCGACTCTACTTTATTTGCATAGAATGTACAGAAGAATCAAGGAATCTCTAAAAAAAAATATTTCCATATCCTTCCCATAGAGATGATATGCGAATATCTTTGTTTCAAGTGGGTGTCCAGTGTGTGTTGAATTAGGAAATCCTGACAAAGCGTTTGGTTTGTTTGTTTTTTTTTTTTCATCTTTTTTTGTTGTATGTGTGGAAAATTTAATTTCGAAATGTATGTTTATGGTTTTAGGTTAGGATGAGGTGCTAAATCGATGGAAGCAGATCAGAAGAGCAGGATTATGAAAGGGTTTCATTTTAGCATTTTCTAAAATCCCTTTTAAATGTGTATGGGTGCACAGTTGATAGGATTTGCTTCCGTTTTGGTAATTTCATTACAAAAATGTAAATAGAAACATGATGTGAGATTTATCTCCTTTTTTTTTTGCTTTTTTTTTTTGAAAGTGGTATGTGTTGGGGGGGAAGGTGGTTAAGAGCACGAGTGTTGGAAACCGATACGTAACCCAATTTAATGGTCAATCCTATAAATCACTATCAAACAATGGACAAGAATGTATATTTTGGCATTGGGGTGCGAGTGTATTTGAATTTTCATTTAATTAAATTGAATTGGTTGAATTGATTTTTGCAAGAGTTAGATAATCAGAAAAGTTTATGTATTGAGTGTGTATTTTAAAATGTATATAAGATTCAAGGATAAGTAATCTCCTTAAAGTAAACAGAGAAGTAAGATCTCTTCCCATGTAATACCTTCGTACTCAAGATCAAACTCAACAAGCTTAAAGAAGAATACTTTAAAGTCGCAAAAAAAAATACCAAGTTACAGTGAAAGAAGGACGGTAAGAAAGTGAAGGGTTTTCCAATAGGAACGGGCCAATTTTAACAGAAAGATATCGTATTTTAGTCAGTCTCTAAAGGTAAATCATAATGAAAAGTTACAGCGTTGAGCAACACGTCATGGAAGTGATAAGACTTTACTATCGAAATATGTCTTCTCTTCCAACGATGCGTGTCTTCCGCCCTTCCTTAAGGGTAGGTACTAGTCGTCCTTCTAAGTCGACTATTCAACGTTTAGTGGCCAAATCAAAGCCCACCTGTTCAGTGGACAATCAGCCCACAGCCGTAGGTCGATAAAACGGATGATCTGTCGAAAACATCGCAGCTGTTCATGAAAATGTGTGCGAGGCATTCAATTCCGCGGGGCTCATAAGAATTTGGCCGATCGGTCGGCTGTCACAAACCAAAAAATGGCCAATTTTGCCATACAAAATTCATAACTAACCATTCAAAACGCAGCGTTGTATGTTCGCTAATTGGGGTTTGGATCAGTTGGAAGTTGATTTTTGTATCATCTCAAGCGATGAGGCCGATTTTTGAATGAATTGGGTACGTTTTTTTTTTTTATAATAAGCACACACTCAAGGGGGTTTTATACCTTTATTATGCCATAGACACAGTGAGTGCTTTAGGAAAGAAGGAAGGGGTAAGAGAGGAGGTGCCGGTGTACATTGGATTTAAATTCCTGAAAATTGCAATGATCGGGAAAAACAGAGTGTGGCAGAGAGTTCCACATTCGGGTAGTACGGCTACAGAACGATTCTCTATACTTGAGCGTACGACCGAAGTTGGGCCGAGTGTAAACTGATGGGCATTCCTGGAAGCGCGGGTATTACGGTTGAATTGTTAAAGGGGTGAATGCAACTGGCTATTCCTCTAGAGCACTTACCGTAGAAGTAACGATAAAACAGTGAGAGACACGAAACGTTATGACGGTGGTCTGAAGGAGTGAATGAATCAGTGATATCTCTATCACCGATCACTCTCACGGCTCTTCTTTGTATACCATCCAAGAGGCTTAAGTAAGTTACTGGAGCACCAGCCCAAAGATGGGAATTGTACTCAAGCTTTGGACGGATATAAGTCTTATAGATAACAGCCAGATCAGACGGGGAGAAAAATTTCTTGCATCGTCTTAAGCAACCCAAACATCTTGCGGCATTTTTGGCTTCATCGCGTATGTGCTCGGTCCACAAGAGGTGGTCAGTGATGCACATACCGAGAATCTCGAGATGTTCAGTCTCTTTGATGCAAGTGCCACTCATGGACAGTGGCAAGGGGGGTATATCTCGCTTCAACGATACAAGACAGCATTGGATTATCGAAGCATTAAACTCTACACGGTTTTTAATTTCCCATTGGACAATGCTGTCAGAGTTTAATGAGCTTATCATATTTTGCCGTTGCAGTTCCACATCCGAAGAGGAGGGATGTGAGCCTGGAAACGAATATGAAAAGCTAAGGGTAATATCGTCAGCGAAACAATTTATTGGATTAGAAGTAACAGACAAGAGATCATTAATAAAAATGATAAAGAGGGTCGGAGACAAAACGGAGCCTGGGCCACACCAGCATTTATATATATGAATAAGCAAAATTGCCAGATTTGGGACGACACCAATCCACGCGAGATCCAAGAGGTGGCAATTCATCCATATAAGGTCACTGTTTTGTATATATATGAATTTCGGGCTTGAGGAGTCATCGATCCGCAATTCTTCGAAAATGATGCTGACTGGGCCATCACCGTTAATGGCGATCGCTATGAATGTGCGGGATCCCAGCAAATCAACGGCCGCGATTGAATCGTCACATAATGTCATGAAAAGGCTCTCAAATAAAAATAAAATCCAGGGTTTACTATTTCATAGTAGTCATCATTATCATCGGTTTGGCCGATAAAATGTCTGCTTTCATCCGTGGCACAACCATAATATAATCCGTTCCGGGTCTACTCCAGCTAGTTCTTCCAAGTGTCCCCATTGTTGGCAGCGCCATCCTGTTTCACGTGCCAGGGCTTCGGCACATTGACACAAGAGAAAAAAACACAAATTGAAATAACAAAGGAAAGTTTATACAACAGAATTCTACATGGCGCAAGAGTGAAACTCAGTTGGGAACCACTCATGTTGCTGGTGGCTTCAGTTGAGTTGACGATTTTTCGCAAGAAAGGAATGCTTCTAAATCTGAGATTTGAAAGCATGGTATTCAGCATTAGGAGTCCTGCTAGTTCTTCTTGCCCGTTTACATGTGCATATATTTTATTTTCGTTTATTCTTTTTATCAAGCACGAGATCAAAACAGGGCTTTTTAAACAGTTTTACGTTCGCGTAGTGCGGTTAAAAACGGATCACAGTACGAAGGTATGTTTCTTGGTATTACTGGTGATGCGAAGCTAAAGTACAGTTCGTTGGATTCTGTGTATTTTACTAGCCAGAAATGTCGTTGAAATGTCGATAAAAAAGGCTGAGGCATAAGTTAATGACTCAACGATCGATGGTAGAAAATCAATAATCTAAACTGCTCTGTTACGCGTTACTAAAGTACCAGCCTAGAGCTGAGATCTGTATTTAACGTAGATACATGTATTCGTTTTATGGATCAAAGCAACATCAGAGAGGATCGACAGTTTCTTACATCGTGTTAATAAACTTAAAATATGGTCCTTCCATAAGGTGGTGAAGGCGGTTCAACGACAGAAGACTATTTTGTGTGGATTTAATGCTTCGATTAAATTCAACACAGTTCCCATTTCGTAATACTGCCATGGTCAGGATTAAACTAGTAAATCATACGTTGCCGTTGAATATTCCCATCCTTAGCTCAGGGGTTTGAGTCTACACGGAAACAATACGACAATACGGAGCCCTCAGTTTCAGATTCAAAATTGCTCTATAGCTTACTGACGGCTGGTGGTGGCGCTACAGACTGACAGTTAACCGCCAGCACTGCTATATGTCTCGCATATCATATAATTCAGAACACTCACTTTCAGTTCCGCTAGAGTTTCTACGTACATTATAAATATTTCAGTTCTAATTCTGGAGTGGAATCGGCTAAGCTGATAGTTGATAGTTGATAGTCAAAATAATTGCTTTTGCTCCACGTAAAGTGATTATCAAAACGATAATCACTTTTTTCCATACATTTGAAAGCGATAGCTATTTTGGTGTTGTTTTTATATATTTTTGTAAGCAACAACCTTGGGTTGGCTTCAATCAATTTCTTAAGAAAATTATTTGTGGGTTACAAAGTGTAAAAAAATAAAACGAATAAATTTAAGACAATCGGAATGTTCAGTTCATTGCAATAATGAAATATATAACACCAATAGGGGTTAGAGAAAAAAATATTTGTTATTCCAATGCGTTTTTGAAAAACAATAATTTTATACGATCGGATGGTTAACCATTAACTTGGCTATCAAATTATTGAAATAAAAGTATACATGCAACAGAGTGCACAATTACCAAGACTAGGGCTTCGATTAAAGGCTTTTAAATGGTTTTGGTTTGAATCTTTTAGCTCTAGGTATACGCCTATTCGACCAGACCATCTAGGCCAATCTTCGGAGAGGGTGTCCCAGTTTCTTTGTACCGGCATGCGGCTCTACTACCACGTGTGCATTTTAGCTCTTCGGACGGATGAAGTGCTTGTTATAAGATCGAGCCCTTGTAACGTTTTTCAGACCTGTCATCTGAGATGTAAATAGATAGAGGATTGATTGTTGAACCCGAAATCTAGTGACTATTGACAATTTGTTTCGATCGTCACACTGTAAGGGAACATAGGTAGTCGATTCCCCGAAGGAATTTATCGCCCGCCCACTTGCACAAAAAGGTGAAATAACTTCCTCCTTCCCTTGATAAGTCCCCTTGGTTGTCACTTTTACTTTTCATTTTAAACCGACATCCCCTTTTTATTGGTCAAGTCTCTAAGTTAAAATGTTGGATATTCTTCTGTCCTGGAATATTTCACTGACATCAATGCTCTTGAAACACTGGGTTCCAATTTCGTTAGGAATGTTATACTTAGAGCCACGGTAAAAGATAGAATCCGGGGCACAATTTACAATGATAGTCTTATATCTAAACACCAATTTTAACACACAAACAACTCAATAAAAAATTCTGTATGAAGTTATTTATTGACTTGTATTTTAATTTAATTTATTTTAGTTGTCAATCTGGCAACAAAAAAGCAAAGACTGAGCAAAGCGACATTGATTATTGTAGGTGCTGCCAAAAACTCAAATTGTTTTATTGATCGATTTACACAGAGCAAAATAAAGTTGATAATCAAAAACGACTATCAATAAAGTGATAATCAACAATCGTGTTAGCCGATTCCACCCCTGGTTCAAAAGCCACTTTAACGTCTTCGCCGGATTTGATTCAAATGTAAGTATATAATTTTTACTTGCGACATATAGAATATATGGCAAGTATTGAATTCGTACAAAAAAAAAATTTGAGATGAGGATGAAATATGACATTACGATGATAGAGAAGTCGAAAAAAGTGGGTCCGGCGATTCCGTCTGTCTGTCTGTCGGAAAGTTTACAGGCATCTACAGCCTTAACTACTGGTCCGATTGACTTCAAATTTGAAAATTAGAGGTTTGAGCAAAAAGTCATATCCCAATTTTTTTATTTTTGTTTTAAGATCAAAATTTAGGGTAGCCACCATACGATTTTTTTGGCCAAAAACCAAAACATTTTTTTTTCTCCAAAACGGCCCGATAGATTTTTTTTAAACTTTCTTGAGTTTAATTTTTTTAAACATTCATGTATTTTATGTAAAAAAAAATTTTTGTATTGCTCCAAAACGGTACCTCCCATAGAACCGTTTTTTTGTTATTAGATTTTCTCGAAAACTGAAAGTCCGATCAGCGTAAGTTTTTTTTTGAAAGTACGTATATATTGTTCAAATAATATTGTGTTTTCAAAAAAATTTAAAATTTTTTTTTGGATTTTTAAAAAATATTTTTAACTTTTTTTTTCAAAATTCTGTATCTCAAAAACGGATCAATTTTAAGAATCCAAGTTGGAGTATAATATGTATATTTACATGGTCTTAAAAACTGCATACCCAAATTAATTTTAAAACATTTTTGAAAAATTTTATATATAAAAAATTAATTTAAAAAAAAACGGCTCCGACGATTTTCAAAAAAAAAATTCAATAAATCAAGAATGAGGTTTGAATTTGTTTGGAATTTAAATTTTTGGAATGAAATGTTTTTACGAGGTTCATTTTCAAATTTTAATTTTCTTAATGAATTCTAATTATTTTTATATATTGAGTTTTTTTTTGTGAGTTACGTGTAAGCTGTAAGTAAGAGTGTAATCAGAATTGCTTATAGTATATCTCTTATTTTAACACTACTTTTTGCAATTTAAGTAATCATAAATATTTAGTTTCAGCATGCACGAGCAAGTTCGTACGACCCAGTCGTGCACATTTTTTCATCTAGAATAGTGTATGGCCCCCCAGAATTATCCTCTGGCCAATATTCATAGTTATGCATTACTTATCTTACAGGCAGAAGAAAAAGACGTGCCTGATGTAGAAGTTGGAGGTCGTTCTGGACCCACCACAAAGTCAATAATAAGTGCGCTCACCAGAAGAAGCCCTTAGAAGAAGTGAAGCTTGATGTTGCCATAGAAAACATAGTCAAAATTGAGTCATCTGCTATGACAAAGCCAAAAAGACATGAAATTCGACGATGCAGATTCTTGGCTCGGCAACTATAACCGTCGAAGTCAGAAAATTTCTAGTACGTCGCGGTTCTGACTTAGTACAGCACATCGATTTCAAATTTGTCGGTGTTTTTCGTACAGGATTTTCAACAAAAGGTGTTACCCGTTAAATAACCAGACAGTGGTTCGACAAACCATTATCTCAGGGTGAAAAGGTTCTACGAACAGTATTTGTAATGTTTCTGTTGCAGGCAGTTTGGCAATTCCAGTTCGAACTTACCACCGGAAGAAGGATTCAACAAATGGTGGAAGTTAAGACAAAGAATCGTAGACCATGAAAAAAGACTACAAACAGGGCTTCCACAAATGGATCTTTGTTTCACGAGCAAGTACTCTGTCGAGAAATGTTTGCAGTATTTGACAATATTAGTCAAGAAATGATGATTCAAAATAGGGGACACGTTTAGATTTATTTTTAAATCAGGAAGTACGAGTGTGATCTTTCCCATAATGTTATAGGAGCCATCAAATAAGGACGATTTTCAGATAGATCGGAAGCCTCTCCAGCAGTTTGTCGACAGTTCTGAATCAGAGGAAGATATAGGGGGCAAAGGGCCACTGGAGCTCCTAAATATTGATGTCAAGCCTATATACAGGGTTTTTCAATAGGGACGCTACAAAAGATTTCTTAAATAAACCAAAAATGGTTTTGACTATCAATGAAATTCTTTATTCCTGTGGAAGTACATTTGATTTCTTTTGCATGACCACCACGGGCACGCTTGCAGATGTCCAGACGCTGAACCCAATTTTCGACGATTTTCAAGCATAAATCGGCCGATACTGCTGTAATTTCACGTTCGATAATCGTCGCTGGCTTGTTGGCATAAACCATAGATTTGACGTAGCCCTACAGGAAATAGTCTAACGGCGTTAAATCGCATGAACGAGGCGGCCAATTCGCAGGTCCATTTCTGGAGATAATGCGCTCATCGAACTTCGTTCTCAATAATTCGATTGTTTGGTCCGCTGTGTGACATGTGGCACCGTCCTGTTGAAACCACATATCGTCCAAGTCCATATCATCCAATTCATTCCAAAAATAATCGGTGAGAATTGAGCGGTAGCGATTCTCATTCACAGTAACGTGACGGTCTTGATCATCACGGAAGAAGTACGGCCCAATGACACCACCAGCATGTAAACCGCACCAAACAGTGATTTATGGTGCCTCGTGAAGCACATGTGGATTGCTGCCTGACCAATAACGCATATTTTGCTTATTGACGAAGCCATCCAGCCAGAAATGAGCCTCATCGCTGAAGATGAGTAGCGCTCTTAAAGTGTTGACCACTGACTCCGAATTTCGGTAGTAAATTTTAATAATTTCGACTCGTTGTTGGATTGTATACCGTTCCATAATGAAATGGCAAACCTTACTGAAGAAAAATGTCAAGAGAACGTCGTTTGCTGTCCCTATCGGTCTACTATTGCGTCCCTATTGAAAAACCCTTCATTTGATTGTTGTTGAGTGTCGCTTGTTGTGACAGAAGTTTTTTAAGTTGAAGCTAACCAAAAATTGTCTCAGATCCTCTAAGAGCCACTAGTCCACTAGACTATCAAAATTGGCTTTATTGTCACTCGAACAAGAATTGACTGCAAGTATTGATTTTGACAAAGTTATTTCTGGCTCTGAACTCTAAGCCAGATTCGAGAGAAAAGTCTCACGGAGAATAGTTTGCTCCGTTTGTGAGGATCCATTCTTCGATGGCTTAAGATTCAGTTGAAGAGTTGCTCCAGCCACCTTCTGAAGTCATCACCTCTTTGCTTCAGAGTTACTTTGACCGCACATAATTATATTTTCTTTGACCATCAAAAGACACTTTGAGTATCCAGAATGGAGGATCTCTTTTACGTCGAACTAAACATGTTCCAAATTGATAAGCTCTCGCAGTTTGCAAAACCTCTTGCTCTAGCCAGATAATGGTTTTAATATTTAAGAAAAATCGTTCTCATTGAATAATTTGAAAAAAGGTCCATTAGCCACTGTGTGCTCATTTCGGATCAGAAAAGGAGAAATTCGCTCCACCCTCCATACGGAAGCAAAAAAGTATGGCAATTTATGATATCTCAACCGTGCTTCGTCTTGCCACTCCATAAAATCCAATTCGGTTAAGTTTTTCTTATTTTTTTTCAAAGGAAAATGAGAAGAAATTGTCAACTGAAATAATTCAAGTGTGGAAAATTAAGTGCAACATTTTCTAGTTGAAATAATGATTTAAGGACCCACTCTATGATGCATTCGTGCAGAAATTTCAAGCTTCCGATAAGAAAAACCATTAAATGGGTTGGGTCGGGTTCTTGGTTGGGTCCTAGCTTGCCAAGCCGGCTGGCTTGAATCCGTTCAGTAGAGAAATCCTCGTCATCATCAAGAGCACCGCACTGAGTAGCAACAAAGCAAGACCTCAGCGAAGGAAAATGCGAATTTCTCAAGCTGAATTATTGTAAGATGAACTTTGTGTTGATGTTGCCTTGGTTAAAGTTTTTCTTTTTTATTCTGTTTTTGCTTTCGTCCCTTTTGCAACTGGCCAACTTTGTGTGTGTTTTTGTTGAGCGGTGTGCAGAGCCGAGAAATATGAAGGATAAGTATTTTACTTGTATTTTACCCCGGGGGGTTGTCGCGTATAAAAAGAACCCCCTGCCAGTATGTTGTTGCCTTCTTCGTCCTTCGAGAGTGTAAAAGGATAGATTAAGTGGATGCGACATTTATTGTAACCTTCGTGGGTTTCTTAGTTTTTTGCTTTCCATTCTTCACTTTAATGTTAGCCCTTCAGCGCTAGATGAGTGTCGCCTGTCGAGGGGCTTACAGAACAAAGGTAACCTCCTCAACCTTCAACCCCATTTCCGCATGCTTCAACTGTTATTCAGAGTGAGGTGTAGGGGGCAAAAATCAATTTTGAATAATGTGTTACGATATCGTTTCAAGCCAAAGGATGTGAATCCTTTTTTTTGCGTCTTCGTTGTGTAAAGTTTTTGTGTCAGAGTGTTTTGTTTATGTGCTCAATGATGCGAGGTGAATTGTCGAAAGGGGAAAATAAACAAAATTGATGTTCATATTTTGAACATTATTTGATTTATGTGTTCCTTTTTGGCGAAGTATCACTAGCGGCGACATTCATGTTTTTAAAGTGATTTTATTTTTGGAGAGGAGAACTTGCCTGAGGAGGTAAATGACACCTTGTTCTCACTCTATTAACGATAATGCAATAAATTGACAAATATTGAAGAAGTAACAGTGGTGTCAGGTGGAAAGAAATATTGGAAATGCATTTTGCTCCCAGACATTTGCTTTGATCGTCATCAGTGCATCCGTCCGTTTCCGAGGCCTGTTGTTGCTTCGCAATTAAATTATTTTCTACGTGGTCTTGAAGTCACCTCGACGCACAACCGTCAACCTGGAGTACCAGCCACATGATGAGTCTCCAAGTGCAAAGACCGAAAACACAAATATAGTCGAAGTAGCCCGTAAGGTGTTCAGCATGTAGTTCAGCCTAACTGAAACATGGAGACGCCACCGTTGATTCCATAGTAAGAAATTCATTCGCTGCCGTCCACAGAAGGAGTGCCTTGGTGGGAACACTCCTTCGTTGTGGGTAATTGGTAGTAACAACCTAATCCGCTTCGAGCTGTAGACCATGGGAGGCCCTTCTGCGAAACAATTTTCGCGATCGCATAGCTCTAAGTTTCACAGTAGTTAGTTACCGTAAGCCGTAATCAGAAACATGATTAAGAGCATTGTTTCAGCTCAATTATCGCAAGATGTCCAGAGCAACTAGCATCAGCTGTTTTTGTTTTCAAAGACGCTTAGCAAATTGGCCCCGCCTTGGTTGGAGAACATGTCATCCTCTAGCGAAAGGAACCTGATGAGAGAAGCACTTACATAGAATCGTAGATGTATTAAAACAGCACTTCCAGGGACTCTGAACAAAGCCAAATTCGAAAGAAAAGAAATCGGCCCGCTTCTGAGGTAGGACGATTTCGGAGACGAACGCGACAGCAAAAATTAAGTTCGTACGAACACAAAGCTCGTACGAGCGAAGAGGAACCGACCCAGAAAGTCAATGTGATACAATTCATGATAGAAGGCGCTGGATGGGCGGTGTTGGCTAGAACGCCTGAAGCCTTGGGTTTGGAAACTGGATGGCGTGGTCTGAGATGAGTTTTGATTTTTAAAGCTCCCGTAGGCTGTTGAAGGCTCTTAAAATTTGGGCTTTTGGCGTAATTGATTAGCATGAAAAAGCATAATTAGTTGACCTTAAGCTGATTGGGTTTGGCTACAAATTCAGCCAGAAAAGGTCTTTACGCACCCCAACAGCAGAGTAGAGACTCCCAAACTGTGAAAATTATTCGCGTACAATATTTAGTTAGAGTTTAAAAGACTTTATGCTGCATTGGCTACTTTTATTGATAATAGAACTCAAAAGAGAACCCGGAAATCAAGTTCCGACGCTAAGATGTTTAACAAAGTAACAGCCATCAAAGAAAAAGTGACACTCATGAAAGTTTAATTTGTAACGAAATTGTTTTGACATTTTTACTCTAAAAATAACATCCCAAAAAACAACCAGACCTTACAAATTAACCGCTGTAAAAAGCTGTGTAATTTTTTATTTGATTCACGCCAAACTAAACCATCCCAATGCAAAAAGGATTCTCCTTACATTATATTTTTAAGTAGCAACACAACAAAAAAGTGAATGAAAGGACAAAAATAAAACTGTAGTCTACAGTGACGACGACGACGACCTACGCGGCGGCAATGGTTGCACTTAAAACTTTCAACTTTCAACCAACTTACTAACTAACTAACTACATTATCCGCAGTTTACGACCATAATAACAGTAATTGGCTTCACTGCATCGCCGCACGGTATAATTATGTCCTTGATGTGGTTTTAGTTCTTTTCTACCCGTATCTACACAACCCCCACACTATAAAACTGCGTGAAACGCGAAGAATACAATGCATTCACAGTTTTTAAACAATAAAATTTGTACATACCTTTTACAGCACTCAGTTGATTGCCCACCATTTGTTTCGCAATAAACGCAGCCATTTTGAAGTGGTTGTTTTTTGTTTGCTGTTGATTGAAGTTTTTGTTTTAGTTTTTATTTGTTGTTGTTGTTCTTGTTATAAAAAAACACGCCTGGATAATAACTTCAGGTGTGGATTTCAGAAGTTGAAAAAGTTTTGTTTATTCTGTAAATATAAGAAAAAATCGGAGTCAGTTTTGGAGTTGATGTTTTCATTGTAAGATCATGAAATAATTTTTTAAGTGGGTTTAAAATATGAACAAATGTTTGCTCTTTGTTATAATTAAGGTAGTTCGTTTAACAAAAATAATTTCAAAAGCTTTTTCGCAATGAGCTTGTTCATCAAACGAAAAATCGTTTTCCACTCCACGTTGGGGAGGTTTGCAGTTTTGCACCCTTTTTTACAACAGAGGGAAGTGGAGGTGTTTAGTCAAATGGTGATATATTAAGTTAAAGCCTTGACTCACTTTTAAGTGAACACCTTAAAAGGCGTCTATGGCATATTCGAAACTCCATGCCTTAATTGGGAGCGGCTTTAATGAACTTTGAATACGATTATTATTGCAAGCCTTTAATTTATCGCATCTTTCGCCAACATTGCAAATGTAAAATCTTCCAGCAAACGATTATGCCCTGTTGGTTCAGCAATGTTTCTTAAAAAGTATTATATCTTTTGTTTTAAGGGACTGCTTATAACAGTCACTTACTTACTTACGTACCCTGCTCACAATCCATGAAGGATATCAGCCTGAGATACTGCAGACTTCCATCGGAACGGTTCTTCGCACTCCTCAGTTGCCGAAACCAAGCGCTCTGGCATCCGCAGTCACTTGGTCCTTGTCTTCTTGGCTTTCTGAACTTCATGTACATCCTGGAACAGCTCGTACAGTTCGCTGTTGAACCTCCTTCTCGATTCGCCATCGTTGCATACGAGACCGAAAATCCGTCGAAGAATTTTTTTTTTCGAAAGTGCCCAGTATCAATTCAACTTTTTACTTATCGTCCAGCACTCGGCGCCGTAGAGTAGGACTGATAAAATCAAGGTTTTGTGTAGCAGACACTTTATCTTTCGAGTAGGGAGTTTTGAAGCCAGTTGTTTTGCCAAACCGAAGCAGCAGGAATTCGCTAGGGTAGTTCTTCTTCGGATCTCCATTAAGGTGTTCTTTGTGGGATTGATGTATGTTCTAAGATACGTGAACTCCTTAACTACCTCGAAATTTCCTCTACCAACAGTGCCGTTTTGTCCTAGGCGGTGGACAGATGTTGCTTTGTTTGTTGATAGCATGTACTTTGTTTTGTCCTCATTCACTTCAAGACCAACGAGTTCCACCTTCATATTTGATTTGAGTTTCACCTGTTCTTGAATCGCTGTGAAGGCCTCAAGCACAGTTCTCTTGGGTCCACGGATGATGTCAATGTCGTCGTCATAGCCTAGGAGGTGGGTGGATTTGTTGAAGATAGTGTTTTCCGTGCTCACACCTGCCTAGCGCAATATCTGCTCCAGGACTTTGAAGAAGTCACATGACAACGCATCTCCTTGTCCGAATCCTGCGCATGTTTGAAACAACTCGAACGAGCTGTTACCCATTTGCACACTGCAATGCGTATTGTCAAGCGTCATGCGGCACAGCTGGATCAGTTTGTTCGGGATCCCGAATTCAGAGCTATCATAAGCTCTTGGTGGTGGATGAAATCATAAGCAGCTTTGAAGTCGATGAAAAGATGGTGGGTTTTTGAAATTCGTTGGTCTTTTCCAAGATTTGGCTCAGTGTGAATATTTACTCTATCGTACAAATTATTGTGTTGCAGAACGGTTTAACACGCACATAGTACGTTTTATAGGATTTTGTATGCAACATTGAGCAGGGATATTCTTCGTTAGTCTTTGCATGACATAGGATCACCTTCTTTTTAGATGGGGCATAAGGAGCCTATCGACTAGCATTCTTTGTCCCACACTATGTTGATAACCTGGTGCATGCGATGAATCAAACATATCCTCCATATTTAAAGAATTTAAAGTATTCCGCAGATATGCCATCCTACTCGGCGGACTTGTTATTTTTTAGGATTTGGATAGCCCTTTCTACCTCTCCTGTGCTGGGGACTGGGTCTTCATTGACTGGTCTTGGTTCTCTTTTGTCAATGGCTCGTTCGATACTATGCGCATTTAGCAGCTGTTGGAAGTGCTGGTTAAAAACATCAACAATTCCCTGTGCTTCGGTGTCTAAGTTACCTTCACTGTTTCGAAGAGCCTGTATCCCGGTTCAGAACTGTGACTCTTCTAGATCTTTGAGCTAAGAAACTGCGAATGCTCTTTTCTTCCTTGGCATGGTCTTTTTCTCATTTGCAGCATCTGCAAACTTGCATTTTCCGTCTCTCTTTTCAATAACGCGCACTCATCATTATACCACGTGTTCTTTTTCAGGGATGGCTGGTAAGCTATGGTGGTCGCCGCTACATTTTTAATTATTTCAGGATATTGGTTCTACAAGGTGTTGACATCTGTGGTATTTTGGAGGCCGGTGGAGAGTCGCTCACTCAGGCGATCAGTGTAGTCTCTGGCATTATCCGGAGCGCTAAGACAACCGATGTTGATCTTCTTTCTTTGGGTCGTGCGTGTTTTTTTGTCATTTGATGATCAACTCTAAACTTATCAACTATCAGAAAGTGGTCAGAGTTGACATTTGCTATTCGGCACACTGCACGTGCAAGATGTTGGATGAGTCCATTTGATTGGTGGCTCGACCATTCGGAGATCCCCAGGTTGTTGTGAAGATCTTTCACCTTGGAAACTTGGTACTTATCATCGTATTTCAGGCCGCAGCAAAGTCGATTAGTCGGAAGCCGTTATCTGTTGTAACTTAGTGGTGGCTGTGCTTTCCAACAAATCTACCAATGATGTCTTCCTTCCAGATGTTGCATTGAAATCTCAGAGTATACGATTTTGACGTCGTACTCTGGACAGGCTCCGTAGGCTCAATCCAGGAGGTCGTAAAAATCCTCCTGGCTAGACTCCTCAGCATCATCGGTAGGGACTTGTGCACTTTTTATACTGATGTTTTGTAGTGTGGCCTTGATGCGGATTACAGCCACGCGATCACCAATTGGCTTGAAATCAATGACTTTCGATCTTATCCGATTTCCCACGACGAATCCGCATCCAAATATGTGAATTCTTTGATGATATCTGTAATAAATGTCACAATTTTTCCTTTTTATTGCCCCTGATCCTATCCATCGCATTTCCTGCTAATGTCCGTCTTATACTGCGTAAGGACAAATTTAAGTTTTTGAGATGGACCTGCAGTATAGACTGTAGAGTGTTCTAACATTCCAGTTCAAACTCGTAGTCAATTGTCGTTCCGGGTCGGGTGTTATAATAAGAGGGTGTTAATTTTTCGAGGCTACTGTCTCTCTCATAACTTTCAAGTTTTTTTTACTGTGGAAGGGTTGTTAGCCACTTCGCACTAACCTCCAAATTTGTAGGGCCAATAATAACAGTTATGTCTCTCAAAATATAGAAAACGTTAGTTATGTTTTGTCTTAAGAAAATCACCCCCATTACTTTCGTCCTAAATTCTCATGTTTTCGTTTAACTTCTGCAAAAAAAAAAAGAAAAAAAGCAAACCCAACACAGTCATTCTGAAAACTGACAAGAGCCTAAACTCCAACTCCATCTACAAACATCCTACACTCCTCCCTCGGGGGAGGCATGATGTTTATTTGTTGATTTTATTATTTCCTCCAATTTTTTTTTGTATTCCTTTTTTTCCTGTATACCAAACCCAGCAAGGGAATGCCTTTATTGAGATGTTCGTTTCAATACTCATCCCATGCGGATGCTATGAGCCGATTCCTGTGTTCAGTGGAATTGGATTGTATAGGCAGTAGGAGGATGGAGGATGGTCCCTAATCTTCACGCATGGGGAGATGGCGCCATACGTCTAGACATTATGTCGCATTTAAGGCTTTATGGTATATGTATGTTAATGGCATGCGATTTCTGCCATTATCAACAGAAAAATGAAGGCAAGGAAGGGAAATGTTGTTAAAGCAGAATTCACACAACATCTCCGAATGAGGAAGTTTGAAGTTCTGATGTGAATCTTAACGATTTTGTGTTACTTAACGGGCTTGAGAGGTTATAATTATTTGCGAAATGTTTCGCAATTCAATATTATGTTATTGTTATTGGTTTTCGGCTTTTTGGATTTTTCATTCGCCAAATTGAAGGCTTCCTTAGGAAAGTAATCTTGAATGAGGAACAAATTACGGTGCATACCTAATAGAAGTGCACACCTACGATTCCCATTGATGAGCTGTAAGCCAAAGTCAATTTGGTTTCTTTGTTTTAACAACTTTTAACGTGGAAAATTGGAGAGTTGTGATACTGAATACCTCTTCGAAATAAGGATAGAAATTGGAAAATTTTAGCACAACGGAAGAAATATTTTCGAAGACTTGATTATAGGGAGGAATTGTGTAATGGATTTTCATTTTGTATTTCAAAAATGTATGGAAAAGCAAGGACATTGCAGAATAAATTTGTGCTGCAATTCAGGTGGAAAATATTGTTAATTGTGTTTTTGTAGTAACATGAGAAGTTTGAATGGTTGGCAATTTCAAAATGAGCCATTTATGAATCAACATTTCATCTATGGCTAATTGGTGAGATTTACTGCTGGCGTGCCAATATCACCGGGCCTTCATCATCATTGTCGAAAGCAGCTAAAAGATTTTACCTTGACCAAGTGAAATACAATCATCCCGTTTATTTCATTTCAAATCAAGGCTCCGAACGTCTTAGTCTACGCCATTTTTCCAGCGCAAAATTTGTCAACCGCGTTGTGTCTTACCATGAATTGTACCGCAAGGAACTTCTTGGACTGGTTCCTCTTCATCTGTAGGTACCAGGCTATCATCCAGCCTACAGAATTTACCAGGCTTAAATTTTGTCAACTGTCAACCAGATTGATCATATTGCGATCGACGCAAGACACTCTTCAAGCATTATTGATGTCCGAACCTTCCGAGGGGCCAACATTGACTCAGACCACTACCTCGTTGTAGTCAAAGTAGTGCAGCAGATATCTCGACCAAAGCCTAAAATAGAAAATTCCAGAAGAAGTATAACGTCGGCGTCGGACGGCTACATAATCGCAAGAGATCGCTAGATCCTTTTCCGATCGAGTATAAAGTAACCTGATGATGAATGCAGGCAAAGAAATCGTTGAGAGGAAGAAGAAGGACATAGAGTTCCAGCTACGAACAGAAGAGGAAAGAAGCACACCAGCTTTTCACAAAGAAAAAAAGAGCATGAAAAGCGATCGATCGATGGTGTTGTGAGCCTAAAAAAGTAATAAGGTTTTGAAGTTTTAACAAGAGGTAAAACGAATGACTCAAGGTTACCGAGCACAACATGAATGCCTGTAAGGGCCAACATGGGAATATCGTAGTAGAGAATGGAACCTCAGCATTTTTTGTCCAATCCTGAAGAAAGGAGACCCTCTAAACTGCACCAACTACAGAGACATCAGCTTCCTAAGCATCGGCTATAAGATCTTTTCTGCAATACTATTCTAACGACGTTTGTCAACAAACCGATATCTAGGCCCATATCAATGTGGTATAAGACCAGGAAAGTCCACCATCGATCAAATATTCACATTACAGCAGTTCCTGGAAAAAAACTCCTACCACCTACATCTCTTTATCGATTTTATGGTCGCGTATGACAAGTATCTATCAGAGTAGAACCGTATAAAGCAATGTCTCGTTTTGGCATTCCTACAAAACTCATTCATCTGATCAGGATGACAATGGAGAACTCACACTGCTCCTTTAAAGACGGTAACGACCTCACCAACGACTTCGATATCAAAAAACGCTTTAGACAATGTGATGCACTGTCATACGACTTCCTTAATATCATACTGGAACGAATAGTGCGTTACTCCCAAGTCAACACTAGAGGCACTACCTTCCAGAAGTCTGTGCAACTACTTGCTAACGCTGATGACATTGATATCATTGGGAGAACGCAGAATGATATCATCATCCGCGTCCTGCGCGGTGCAGAAGCATGGACCCTGTCAAAAACGGATGAGAGCACTCTAGGTCGGTTCTAGAGAAAAGTTCTACAGAAGATCTACGGTCCTGTCTGTATAAACTAAAAGAGTGAAGGTCCAAACCCAAAGACTCAGATGGCTGGATCACGTTGAGAGGATGGACACCAATACTCCGGCAGGAAATGAATTCGAATCCACCCTATAGAGGAACGACGCTGTAGAGGAAAACCAATGTTCAGGTGGTGCGTGTAAGTTGAAAATGACCTCAACCAACTTGGCGTGCGAAACTGCATACAGCTAGCTATAAGGAGCAAGCTGGCTGGAGAAGTGGAGAGAGTTGTTGGTCGAGTCCCAAGTCCACCGCGGACTGTAGCGCCACATTAAATAAGTAAGGAAGTGAGTAATCGTTGTCATTAAATGTGCTTAAGAATTTTTTTTTCAAACGCGGATAAGATTTCAGAGTGCTTCACACTTAGCATCCAGATCTTGGATCCATTGGCAGGAATGTCATCTTGTGGTAATATATTTTGATTTAACAAGCCTTGAAAGACTACAGTTGGTTTTGAACAATCACCCGGCAATTGAAGTATCGCACAACTAAGAGTTGGTGCTATTCTAGTTAAATATTTTTCCTTCTACTGACAACGTATTCTGCAGATGGAGCCACTTGGTTTTCTCTTCATTCAAATGAAAGCCCAGGTTTTTTGACGCCCCGCTGCTGGTGTAAAGCGTGAAGGGAATCACCGAATTTGCCGCTCCCTGTCCTTTTTTAATTTAAAAGACGGTGGTGTCGAAAAACTGTTCCAAAAACGAGACATCGAGGTTTTACATATTAAGACCATTGTTTCGATTGGATGTCAAAGCTTTCACTGGCTTGAATGGTGTCTTGTCCCACCTTGTATAGTTTTGCCCGTAATTACTAACTTGGTCGAAGCCCTTTTGGTGATCTCTTCGAATACCTTGCTGGTAGTCACTATAGCAAACTTATCGACCGCCGATTTGACGGGATGGAGTTGTTCTTTCACTTTTATTGGGAGAGGATAAATAGAGCGCTTCTTATTCTTTATTGAATCGAAGAAGGGATGGAGCTCCTATATTAATAGAGTACTTTCACTCGGCCAGTTTATTCGGTAATTATGGCGTTTGCCAAATCATCATTGAATAACATGAAACCATGCAGGATTCAAACCCACGCCTCCTATGTGACTGGCCAACCAATACAGGACGTTCACTATGACGTTATACGTATCCTTATGAGTTGCACACCGCACAGTTCCAAATATATCCGAAAATGAAAATATCAGCTTTGCGAAAATCAATATTGTGAGTTCCAATTTCTGCCCTTAGATTAACAATTCCAAAAACCCCACATTGTCGCCATGTAAACAGCGAAACGAAATAGCTTTACGAAATTTTCGAACCATCCAAATAAACAAATTCCAAATCCATGTCCCGCAATTTAACTTACCAAAAAAAAGAACAAAAACTCTGACAACTTCTTTATTGACATTCTGGTCACAATTCAATCATTTACATATACAACAACTGTACATGTCCTTTTTGTTATTTGGACGACTGCCTCCGGAGCACAAAACTCATTTCGCATGCAGCACGCAAAGTAAAGAATTTCCATAAATTTCCAAACAAACAGCAAAAAAAGGACATCGTATAAAAGAACGATTTCAACCCAACCCTTTTTCGATTCAAACAGCAACACAAATATTTTCCTAGCTCCCTCTACCAGCGTGGAAATACTTCCATTTTCGATATGTTAATATGCTCGTTTCACTATTTTCCAAATGGGGATCTGCATTACATTCATCGATTATGGAATTTATGATCCAGTAAGGAGTCCCTCTCACAAAAAAAAAAAAGAAACAGAAGAAGAAAATGGACAAACGAGAGGTCCTGTATCGAAGAACACTTACACCAAACGTTCCAGCTTATACGACTGCAATAAATCACAAACAAATCCAGAATATTTCCAAGGACATAAAACGCAGCCACTCAGCAGTCACAAGTGGGACACCGCCACCAGACGACCGACCGACCCCAACACGACGAAAAAGTTATATGAAAAATATTTGGCATAACCCGGCACAGGGTATTCTACGAAATATTATGGAAAACCGAATATTCTGAGAAAAAGTAACTTTCCCAGGACATTCGCCATGCCGCATACCGTGAAATACAAACAACCGTTTACTGATAATATGTTTTATTTCGAATGTAAGTAATATGACTTTGGGGTCGATGGCAACTGCCAGCAAAAATGTGTTACCAAAAGCGAACTCGAGTGTTCTTCTCGGCTTGCTTGCGTCAGTAATTGAATTCCTGTTTTTGGTGGCAGTTCGTTTCAGTTTCTGTCGCTGTTGTTTATGCCATGTTCTTGTTCTGTTCAATTTTCGTGTGTCCTTGTTCGATTCACACGACCAAGGCAAGGGGTGGAGGTTGAATATGATTTAACTTTCCATATCTGTCATAACATCTGTAACCGTAACTGCTGGCTGTACGAGCCAGGATTCAAAAGTGGAGTGAGTGTGTGTGTATTGAACAGGCCTACAATGTCGAATGGGAATCATTTATTCGACATCAATTTATGAATTCGAAAAGTACAATTTTTTGTTTCTATTGACAGAGAAAAGTGTGTTTTTGTCACAAGCAACGCATGTTCAAGAATTATATTTTGGGCTATCGGCAACATGGACTTTATTGTTCTTATTTATTTGGAAAGCCTTTGGAATCTGATCACGATTGGGGAGAAGTCATTAGTGGTAATATAATAAGTAGGATAGTAATTATAGGAAGGAAGTAGTGTGGGAGCTTAATGACTTGTATCGATCAAAGTAAAAGCTGATTATCACATCTGGCAGTGTTGTTAGGAAAGAAAACAAAAACATAAATTAGCTTGCTTGGACAGAACTTTGAGATTTCACCTAGAACACTACGATAAGTGACAAAGCGAGCGATACTATGCCCTCTGAATAGACTTAGCAGTTTTTTAAAAGCAAAGGACTTGCTGAGAAATTCGAATGAAATATTACTATTACGAACTTATGAAAAGGACTATCAAAGCTAGAAGGACTAACTACAAAATTATTGGCTTAGAAACAAAAAACAGTACTCCGTTGTGAAGTTCCTTGTCATCACAGATGAGGGAAATCCAAGGTTTACTGAGGTAAGAATAGAAAAACTTAGTTCCGTCCAATAGAAACAAAAGATAATGCTTCTTTTAATTGTAATGGGTTGGATGTTTTACTAAATATTATTTTGGTTTACTTCAGAATGTAGCTTGGCATATGTAGTTTTAATTGTGATATTAAGCTTGAATGTCAAAGATTTCTTCCGGACGAAAACTTCCTTCTTGCACGGCTCAGATGCGTCCGTTAGAGCCTTCCCTAGTATTTTAAAAGAGCTTTATCCGGCTCTAAACTGTAATATATCGATGTATCCACAAGATTTCAAATGGCTTATTACCGAAGCTTCCTCCAGCTTTCATCGATCCTTCGATCAGCTATTTATAAAGTTTCCATGGCTCATTCGTCTTTGAACGGTTTATCGCTGTACGAGCTGCCAATTGCTTTGGAACTTACTTTACTTACTTACTGAAGGTTGAGCTACAGTTCGTTGTGGACTTGGGTCTCAATCAACAGTCTCCGCCAGAACTTTCCTATCGCAACAGCCAAGGGCTCATCCATCCGACTTTGCCAAGGTCCATGCGTTCTGCACCTTACAGTAAGACTGGGAGGATGAGGGTTTTGGTACAGTTTTACCTTAGTTGCCTCGAGAGAGGGCTTTCATAATACAATTGTTTTCTTAGCCCGAAAAGAAAAAGCCATTAGCAATAGTTAATTCTACTCTGATCTCGGCGCGGTGCTATTGCCCGTGTTAATTAGCGGAGCCTAGGGTAGACAAACTCCTGTACTATATCGAAGTTGTATGCGTATATTGCGACGTTCTGTCCAGCCGTCGTCGGTGTTGGGTGTCCTTCCTCGAAGACAGGCATATACTTCGTTTTGTCTCAATTTACCGTTAGACCCATTTTTGCCGCTTATGTTTCATTTCTCACAAAGGGCCATTAATCTTCACACTGTGTTCGGTTGAGTGTTTGCACTATCTTCCGTTAAAAAATCGCAAGACAGTGCATCGCCTTGTCTGAATCCCTTTTTTGACATCGAAAGATTCTGTAATCTCGTTACAACCTTGATGGAAGCAGCGTGAGTTTTCCATCATCTTTTTGCAAAGCGAACGAGCTTGGCAGGGATGCCAAAACTAGACTAGCTTTTTACAGTTCATCTATGTATATCGCTGTCATACACGGCTTAAAATCGATGAAGAGGTAGTGGGTATCGATTTCGAGTTCATAGGTTTTTTCCAGGATCTGCGCAACGTGAAAAATTTGGTCAATGGCTGACATTCCTGGCTGAAGCACATTGATAGGAACCAATCAGATTGTTGACGAAAGGTCTTCATACGTTCAACATATTACAGCAGAGAGGATCTTGTAGGCGATGTTACATAGACTTATTTCTCTGTAGTTGGCGAAGTTAGAGGTCTCCTTTTTCAGGATCAGGCAAACAATGTGATTTTCAATTCATCGGGATACATTCCTCTGATGATTTGGTGCATGCTCCTATCTAGCTCGTTGCCTGCTGCTTGAACAGCTCAGCAGCTAGACCATTAACTTCGTAGGCTTTATTTGATTTCAGCCTTGATATTGCGTTTAAATTTCTTCTAGGTCGGGTTCATGGAATTGTGGCTATTATCTTGTCCGTTGAAAGGCTCCTGTCTGACAGCGGTGTTTTGGTCATCGTCAGCGTTATACGTCTACAGAAGTGGTCTTCACAAATCCCTAGCATTGACTGTGATTCCACTATGATGTTCCTTCCTTATTCCTGCAGGCATCAGTTCTTGCTCGATGACCTGAGCCAGCTGTTTTACCTTCTATAGATCCTCCGGACTTCATTCCTGCTTCTATGCATCGCCGCCTTGTTACCAAGCCTATTAGAGGCGGTATATATACGTAGGAAAAATTTTCTCTATAAGTGTTTAAAAAAACATCCCAACAACTCTAGGTTGAAAAGGTCTTACGATAAGTTGTCGGAAGAACTAAAAACGGAAATACCTATTCAAAGAGACACTTATTTTAGTAATAGGTTAGTTCGAAATATGGGTAATTCAAAAAAAGAATGGCAGGTTGTCAACGACATTTTGAACAATAACAAGCCGCTTGCGGATCTCGTAGTCAGCATAAATAATACTTCCATATCCGATCCTTTTGAAGTTGCCAATGCTTTTAATGACCATTTTGTAAGTATTACTAAAACAATTCTGGACAATACAATCAATAGTGCCTCCTCTTGCCTATGTGATACTGTCAATATTTTTGATCCGATTCAAAGTCAGAGTTTTTATTTCGAAATTTTCACACCCTTTGAAATCAATAAAATTATACAGTCGCTTAAAAATTCTAAATCTAAATCATGTGACAATATTACAAGTATTATTTTGAAAAATATATCTTTTCTTGTTTCTGATGTACTATGTCATATTTTCAATTCAAGCATAGAAAAAGGTATATTTCCCGATTTACTCAAAGAAGCTGCTGTTATCCCATTACATAAAAAAGACAACGTTTTAAATTTAAATAACTACCGCCCCATTTCTCTTTTATCTGTTTTTGCTAAGGTTTTTGAAAAAGGAGTTAAATCTAGAATGTTGTCATTCCTTGATAAAATAAATTTTTTTAGTAACTCACAGTTTGGTTTTCGTAGCGGTAGATCTACGGAAGATGCATTGTTAAAACTATGCAGTGAAATTTATAACAGTCTTAATGAATCTGAAATTCCAGCTACTTTATTTATTGACATTACCAAAGCTTTCGACATGGTAGATCATGACATCATGCTTAGAAAATTATTTAATTCAGGTTTCAGAGGCTCTGTTCATGATTGGTTTGCTTCCTATCTAAAAAATCGTTGTCAAAGAGTGAAGATTAATAATATATTGAGTACTAAAAAATTTATTAACGTTGGTGTTCCACAAGGCTCTGTCTTAGGACCAATTTTGTTTTTGATATTTGTTAATTCACTTTTCTTACAACCTCTTATGGGCAAAATAACAGCGTTTGCCGATGACACTGCTTTGTGTTACAGTAGTAGTAGTTATTTGAACCTATCCGCGTCTCTGAACCATGACTTAGAATTGCTTCGAAGTTGGTTCAAACTGCATAAATTGGTCATAAGTGATAAAACAAAATTCATGATTTTCAACATAAAAGGTAAAATATGTCACAATATGCCATTAAAATATCATTCGTCCAACTGTGAAAGATTCCGTTCAATAAATACTTGTTCTCGCTGTAATAATGCACTCGGTTTTCAATCAGATATTTGCTGTTCTGCCAACTGTTTTGAAATTGACCGCGTTGAAAGTTTTAAGTACTTGGGTGTTACTTTAGACTATAAAATGAGCTGGACTAACCACACTCTGTTCTTAAAGCAAACTTTAAATAATGTAGTAAGACAGATCTATCTTCTTAGCCAATATTGTGGTTTATCAGTTCTAAAGTTAGTTTACAACGGCCTTTTTAAATCCAAACTTCAATATGGTATTGTCTGCTGGGGTGGAACTAACCGTAATAAAACTGACCCTTTGCTAATAAAACAAAAGCATGCTATCCGTATTTTGTGCAAAGTTAATCGTCTAACGCCAAGCTTTGAGTTGTTTAAGAGTCTTGAACTTCTTCCATTAAGGTATTTGTATTTCTACAAAGTCTTAAAAGTATTTTTTGATAATTCCGGGTACAACTCTTATAGAGCTTATGAAAATATAAATTTACGTGTAAACACCAGAAATCTCGTCCAAGTACCTACCATCAAAAAAGCACTTTTTACACACTTTTATAATGTAACTGCGCCTCGTCTATTTAATAAGCTACCTGTAAATCTAAGATGTGAAAGAATTAAACCGTATTCCTTAAAGGTATTAAAAATTGGCTATTTTTGATGAATTATGATGTTGTTGAAAATTTACTTAATCCATTAGTTTGATCATAAAAAATTAAAAAAAAAATGTATATATAAAATTGTAATTCTTCACTTACTTTTTTTTTTAACTTGAATTATTATCGTTTGTTTAATTCTTAATTTTATCGCTTCCCCATCGATAAATGCTTTAAATTGAAATAATCTTTAAGTATAGTACTTTCGCCGCTTGTTTTCGAACATTAGAATGTACTTAACTGTTTCGTTTTTAAAATCTTAATTATCTTAATTGCTTTATAATTTGTAATTAATTAGCTTTAAGTATTTTGAAAATGAAATAAAGTCTTAATTGCTTACCGGCAATGGTACCACTGGTCCTTCGTTACTTTATGTTTTGCGATGATAGGACTCCCTAAGAGGTTACGTGACACTCTATCAGTGAAATGTTCTGGCGATTTTTTGCGATGTGTAAACCGTCCGAAGTCGAATTTTTCTTGGAGCATTTCCTTGTTTTATACCGTTGGCGTTGTCGGGATATTCAAGCAACTACCTTGGCTCACGACGAGGTAGTGGTCCGAGTCGATGGTGGCTCCTCGGATTTGCCTTTTCATCAATTCGTCCGGTGAAAAAAAAACTATACGAAAAATATCTACGCGTATAAGCTTCTCCGATCCATCAGACGTCTCTTTTGTTGATTTATGGCTCATTAAATCAGAATTTCCCCTTATTGCTCTCAAACCTACTGATGTGTAAGACCACAGTGTTACATTTTACGCAGGGCCTGGATCCAAACATTGGTTGTGCGTCATATGGCACTATCAATTCTGAGCCGTCCTTAAGAGAAAATGTCTTACGCAACATAGTGAGGCCCACCTTTGGTGAAGAAGAATAATTCAGAAAAATGGAGATAATCCTAATTGATCTAAGTTGTACACTACCGGGAAGTAGAGAGCTTCTCGAAAGAAAATTAAGGTTTTCGGAAACTGATGTTTTTCTCCCAGCAGACAGACTTTTTGAAAACAAACAATGTAAAACAGGACATGCGTTTTTTATAGAACAGAATTATTCATCCCCACAAAATTTGAACAAAATAGCACTTCAAATTAAAAATTATGTATAATTCCACACAATTTCATAATTATCATCAATATCATTGAATTCAGTTTTTTTCCAATTTGACCCTCAATCAATTTTTAATTGGAGTCCAAACGTGTACTTGCTATATGCTTTCCCAAAAAAACACAAAAGATACTAATTTTCCTCTTTTTTCAATCAAATTATTAACAATCCATTTAACCAATCAATAAAATCAATTTATATGCCTTCGGCAATCTCCGTCAATCATATGAATTTACCATTCAAAACTGAAATTACCTTCGTGCTTTATGAATTTTGTCGAAACGACAATGAAAACTAATTAGGGAATTCTAGAATGGTGTTTTGAATGCCATGAAAATTATAGGTATATGTTGGTATCGAGGTAGTTTGTTCATATTGTGCCTAATCCACAGTGTTTAGAGAATACACAACATCTAATTTGTAGTTCACCGAAACGTTGTCTATACTTCTACAAATGTGACTTGAAAAGGACCTATTCCCTAAACCCCTTACAAAAACACAGTTTGTGATGAATAAAACATGCTTTCATATAAGCTTTAAAACTAACTACTTTGATTTTTCATCAAAATTTTGAATAGCTTAATTTTTTTAGAAGTTTTGTTCAAAACTGAGATAAGTCGAAACACCATAAGATAGGGTTGTGAGTTGTCGAAATGACTTCCTTTCTTTCCGTCATTACAGCATTTTGTCCATTTCACAAAACAATGACACTTTGCAAGCAATATGTAATTATTTGCTTTTTTCAAACGCTAACGGCTTCACAAATGAATATGACTGCGTTTTCAGTCGCAAATTTGTTTTTGTAATTTAACGACATCAAAACGAACTAATCGTTTTAAGCCGCAATTAAGTTCGACCATAAAATTCCAAAATGATGTCAATATGGTGCTCTTTCAAATTAACCAACTGCTCAGGTCTGGCTATTAGTTGCTTAGTATGTTAATTTAAGCAGCATTTGCAGTAGATGACCGTGTGGTGCCGTGCCGTGTCGGTACTGAGCTAAGGACTAACAATGGCTTTATTTTGGCCATGTGCAGTGCATGCAGGCGAACATTAAATTTAACATACTAATCAGCATATGTGCTGGACAAGGACGAAATTAAATTTTGGTAATAATAATTTCATGGTATGGTAATGATGTGTGGTCGATGATGGTTGATAGATACCCACGACTATGTACGTCGTATGTCGGTGGGTTTAAAGATTGTTGCATCAGTAACGAGCCATTAAATGATGGTAGCTGGTGGCTATTGGTTGAAATTTATGAGGTTTTGTCTTGTCAGGTGATAAATTAATGAGATATTGCAGAAATGATTTCTCGCTTTTGGCAATTTCCGAGCTATTATGCGATATCGAATTTCGCACGTCCCTAGTCTTCGGGAGTTTTAGTCTTTGACAACTTTGAAGCCTTAATTTGGTCAACCGTGCAACTTACTTCAGCGAGGGAACTGATTTTTCGAATCGAAATGACATGACACTTCCAACATTCGGAAGAGATGGTGTTTAGAACCATTCTGTCCGGGAATGAAATTTTGTGTAAAAATCATACAAATCATACACTCTCAACTCTCATATCCTGATGACTCAGTTTGTTCTATGTTTTCCTTGTCTTCCCACTTCCCAACAGATTTGCTTACAAGGACCTCATTGAAAATCGTCTTCATCGAAGTGAAAACATTTTGCAGAAGTAAAAGCACCCTATTATAAGCTTCTGCTTGCTCTCATCATCCTGCACCTTAACACTCTCGCACAACATTCTGCTGAACTGTGCAAGATTGATATAACAAACGAAGTTTACACAGGATTAGGAGAGGTTGAAGGGATGACCATAGTCACTAATACGGCACCACTTCACCACATCGTCCGAACCATGCCAAACTGATATCTAAAAATCCAGATCCAGAGCCCTTGTGTAGCTCAAAATCTCCCCTTACCCGATTTGCTATGTGAACAGTATAGTGTCGGTGGGTGTGTGCGGAATACTGATGTTTCTGTCTGGCATTGCCATCTGGTGTTTTTCGCCTTTTGCCTTATCGCTGAAATGTGTGCGGTTTTGTGTTGGTGTTTAGGGGCAAAAGATGCTACACCATAAGGGTTATACTCTCCACTAGGAGTGCATGTTCAGTGTCTGGAGAACGTGTGTAGTCCGCTGTTAGCTTATCACGACAAAGTAGAGTGATGATTGCTTGAACAAATATTTGCCTTCTCTTCGTATATGTAAGCAAAAGGAAAAATGCTCGCAATGAAAACAGGCTAAGGGAGGACTCCAAAAAGAGTCTACATAACAGTGTATTTGCATTAGCTGTATCAAGACTGTGGCATGAGTCCATACAGCTTCACGTGTAATTTAAGTAATATTTTTCCGTTTTCCGTTTTATATCGACAATTGAAGTGAATTCCGAAATTTTCTTTCGAAAGTTCCCAAATTCGTAATTTCTTATTTTCTGGATTTCCAATTCCGGCGTCCTGTTTCCTGTTCTTACTTTCAGGTTTACGATCGTCATTACGGTTTTCAGCACAATGAGAAATTCTGTATCTTATCCAATTTTCGAAAAAAGAAATGTTACTTCCGTCCGAAATATGATATGGGAGAGCACACATTCTTGCGAAATACCATTTTTTACCCAACGGCGAGCTTTATGTTACAAAAAGCTGCTTACACAAAATGAATCATGATTTTTCGCTGCACACACATCCTTCGTGTTAAGCATCGAAAAGTTTATAAATTGTTGAAGTTGACGAGCATCCCTATCCGTTGAAAATGAATATGAGTTAAAATTCAAAATATTCTGTTTTATTATTATACGCTAACGCTTGAGGGTTTTTCAACAAACAAAAAATAAAGTAAAACAAAAAAATGTAAAGTTCATTTTTTTTTTTTAAAGAACTTCCGGCAAAAAATTGTTCGCAGAATATTTTAATTGCAGAAAAAAAAACTCTTCTCAGTGAGATGAACATTCTTTATCTAGCCCTCCAACTCCAATTTCACTTTATTGGAAAAAGCATCCGCTTGTAAAACACAACAAATAACAAAAAAGCGAATGAATAAGCAAAAATGTATAATTTATTTTTTTTCGACAAACTTCTCACGTGTGCGGGATATTTGGTCACGTTCTGAATATGCACACATGCTCGCAAAGTTTTTACCAAATTTAACCAAAAACAGGGGACATACAGTTGCAAGAAAAAGGATACAAAATACGGTTTAAATGTCATTGATAGGTGGTCCTGTACAAGTGACCTATTCATAACAATTAATTTTACATTTTCCTGTTTGCTTTTTTGTGTAACGCAGGGGAGTGTAGATTTGTACGGTTCCATCAAAATCTAAATTAAATGTTAGTGACATTTTTTATATGAAGGTGTATCGGTAGAATCAGCCTTGATGATATCAACGCAAAAATAAGTCGGTCACCAATATTCATACTGACAATGGACTTCAGGTTTTCGCATTAGAATATATCACAAAGACGCTTGAGTATGGCCTCACCTTGTATACAAATTGACCAAGAATGTTGATATATCGCCGCCACTTTTCAAGCCTGATTGCCATATACAATCGTATCCAGGTGCCAACATCGAATCGGATCACTATCTTGTTGGTACTGTATTCGGGGGGCGGGTTGCATATGGAAGACACAATGCAGCTGCTCTACAGCTTCGAAACAACAGGGCTACATTAAGCAATTAAAACACCAGTAACAACTACAGTCATGATCATGAGGTTCGATCCTCCCTCGAACAGGTTGTGGAGGAGGATAGAATAAGTCCTGTAAACAGAGTGCCAGGGCGGAAGAGACGAAATGCTTCTTCCGTCTTAAGCAAAAGTCAAAAAAATCGAAGCAACTGGTTCATGATGAACGCAAGCTAGCGGCTGAACGTAAGAATGTACAACGCTAAATGCAGCAATATCTCTAGCAGGCACTCGAAGAGGAATTTTAAATTGTCTGTTTAATTGGAAAATGTCGATTAGTCGGAAGCCGTTATCTGTTGTCACTTCGTGGAGGCTGTGCTTTCCAACTAATCCGCGAAAGATGTCTTCCTTCCCGATTTTTGCATTGAAATCTTCGAGTAATTTTGACGTCGTACTCTGGACAGGCTCCGTAGGCTCTATCCAGGCAATCCGGTAGCACTTAGAGCAAAACAAAGTCACCTCTGGTGACCTAGATTCGTATCTTATCATTCGAGACATAGCTGTGAGATTTCATCAATGGATTAGAGTACCAAACAAAAAGGAGAAAAACAGCTGATGAATGCGCAAAATGTCGAGCGAGCTAATGACGAAAGAGAAGCAAGACCAGTCAATGAAGACCCAGTCCCAGCCCCCGCGGCATATTCCTGCTTAATGTTGCATACAAAATCCTATCCAACGTACTGTGTGAGCGTTTTAAACTTCTGCAACACGATAATCTGCACGTACTAGTGTGGCTTTAGGCCAACTTTTCATCGACTTTAAAGCTGCGTATGATAGCATCCACCGCCAAGAGCTTATGATGGCGATGTCTGAATTCGGCATCCCGAATAAACTGATCCAGCTGTGACGCTTAAAAATACGCAGTGAAGTGTGCAAATTGGTAACAAGTCATCCTGTATCATCCTGGCTTAGACAAGGAGATGCGTTGTCATGTGGCTTCTTCAACATAGTCCTGGAGCAGATAGTGCGCAAGGCAGGTTTGACCACGGAAAACACTATCTTCAACAAGTCGATCCAGCTCTTAGGCTATGCGGACGACATTGACATCATCGGTCGATCCAAGAGAGCAAACCCTGCTTCGGTTTGGCAAAACATCTGGGTTCAAAACTCCTCACTCGAAAGACAAAGTGTCTGCTATACAAAACTTTGATTTTACCAGTCGTACTCTACGGCGCCGAGTGCTGGACGATAAGTAGAAAAGGGGAATTGATACTATTCACTTTCGAGAGAAAAAGTCTTCGACGGATTTCGATCCCGTATGCGACGATGGCGAATGAAGAAGAAGGTTACAGCCGAGGAGTAGTCCAGAAGGTCAAGAAAAGACGAAAACATTGGCTCGGACGACGACGCCCAGCCAAGAAAGTCTTCTCATCCCAGTCCCCAGGTTCGAGACGACAAGGAAGACCGAACCTATGGTACAAGGACCAAGTGACTGCGCTTGGTTTCGGTGACTGGAGAGTGCATGCAAGGGACCGTTCACGATGGAAGGCTGCAGTATCTCAGGCCGAGATCCTTCGTGGATTGTGAGCCGGATAAGTAAGTTATTAACTAAGTTACCGGATTGCCCAGGAAACTGTTCCAGAAAACACTTATACAAAACGTAAAATCAAAACCCTTAAAAATTTAGAACCTAATTTTTGTTAATCGATTGTCGAGTAAAAAAATCGAGTTGGCGAACAATCAAACCGAGTTGACTCGTTTGTTAACTCGAGTTAGTGAGCCGATACGGGGATACGGAAGCATATCGGAATCCCGCGGGATTCATAAAAATCAGGATTTTAACAAGTGGGATTATAATACCGGGATTTTGAATGTCGGGATTATAAAAATTAGGATATCGTACCCAACCCTACCGATACACTTTGAAGAAGCGGAACGAAGAATAAAAAGGTAGAAGAAGAACTCAAAATGCTGCTAACTTCCTCTAAGGAAAACTAAAGAAAAAAAGTCGAGCGTCCCGGTCGACGGCTCTCTTCTGTAGCGCGCTTGGAAAAAGGACCCACAGCATTGAAACAAACAAAAGGTCAAGCAGAAGCCTTGCCTGGTCGAAAATACGCTTGGAAGAAGTTGATTTCAGACTAGAAAAAGGAATACAAGAGTTTCCCCAAAAAACGTTCCGGTACACGAAGTGCAACTCTTGCTTCCCGGCTGGTTTTATAACCTATTCTTAGTGTACATATTGGTGCTCACCATGGAGACGTAAGAACTCTGATTTTTGAATTTCTAACGTTTCGTTATAAAATAGACTCATAGTAAGAAGACATAGAAGTAAATGCGATTGTCTGTGAAAACAAGATGTGAATCAAAACTCGTCGAATAAAAAATGGCAAAGTGATGAGTTCTAGGATGATTACACTCCGAATCGAATGATATTCACAGGTTGATTGATGCTTCGGTTGTATGACAAAAAATGATCTAAGGAACTTTCTTACACTTTTCAGAAGTGCGATATTATGTATGTGGTGGAGAAGTGGGGGCAGATGTGGATTCTTACAAAATTTCAATGAAGCAAATCAAACATTTTAATTAAAGTGAAGCGAATTGCTCCAAGGACATTGAATACTCAAAAACCACTATTGGGAATTCGTTAAGCCGATCTGGAGTCAGCGCAAATTCTCCAAATCGTTTTTTTTCTCTTCTAATTGATTGAAAATATTTTATTCCCCCATAAAAACAAATAATAAAAGAATTCCTTGGTAAAATATTATTTCTTTCCCTCATTTATTTTTCTGCGAAATTTAACCCCCAGGGCCAGAAAGTTGCTAACAATGCTTCCTCGAAGCACGAGCCACAACCTAAGCAAATATTGAACGATAATAAAGCATAAGGTATGAACAAAAAAAAAATATAAACCAAACGAAAACAATGAAGAAAAGGATAATACTCACACAAAAGCAAGCATCGTCATCATAATCATGACGATGACGAAATATGATGTTGAAGAAAAAAACACAAAGCCCACTGGAACTGGCAAGAGTGCTTCAATAAACCTCTTTCAGGAAATTCTTCCTATTGCTGGATTGCCACATAAAATGACTTCGTCTATCGACTTCGACTACAGACATCGTATAGATAGACAATCCTCGAAACCGTTTGTCGATGGCGCGACATGTGCATAGTTATTTTGTATCCAGCTTCGGAGCTTTGCGAATATTTCTTGAGGGAAATCAATTTTATTGGTCTGATAGAGCAATGGGGCATTATTATTGGAGAATTATTATCTTCCCGGTTTATGTGCTTCTTAACTTTTGTTCACAACTCAAATTATGGCTGGTAGAAGGAGAATAAGCTTGCTGAAGGTCCTCGAGAATTGATGAGACAAGCGTAATTTTTTTTATCAGGATATACCAGCTTCAGTGGAACACAGTCGATTTATTTCTTTGTTTTGGGTGATTTCGGTTCGGTCAATAAAGTTTACGATGCGAAATCTTAATTGCAAACGGATTGCTGCCAAACATTTTCAAGGACCTCACTTCTTGTGGATGGTTGAAAAAGTGTTCTTAGCTCGGTCGAATTAAATTTTTGAATTTCTGGTTAACGTTTATGACGCTAGCAGATTGCATAATTAATCCCAAGAGTCCAGCTGCTGCATTTTCTATGACATACAATTTTAATCGCATCTTAAATACCCGCCAACGTTGGGGAGTGAGAGAAACTCCAACATTAAAGGTCTCACCTAAATTTCTTAGCTTTTAAATGGTTTAGAAATAAAGATTTGAATTCATTGAGATGACTGATTTCAAAGAGATTTATGCCTTTTCCAATGAAATATTAATCAAGAAAATTATTGTGTCAGAGGAACGTAAATTCTCACAAAGCAGATTTGTCTAATTACTCATTCCATGACGTTTAATTCTTAGAAGGACTTTTTCAAACGTTTTTGAGTTTATATTGATTGGCGCAAGCAATTTTTTCCTTTTTTTTAAATCGCAAAAGTAGAGTGTGTCTTGTGGCTCCTAGCAGACTAGACGCCCGGTCGGTTGTCTAATAGACATCATTGAAACTGAGAGAAGTGTTTTTGTGTCTCTGTGCTGAAATGCCGCATAAAAATGTCCTTGTTCCATTTAATTTGGATTTTTTTTTTAAAATATTGCTCTTATTTTGTCTGCGAGGGAATAAAGTAGAGCAGACCAGAATTTCAAGATGACGAAGCACTTCAGAATTTTTTTTTTTCATTTGTCTCTTTTAAGACGTTGCGTTATTATGAAGCGTTTAAAATGTTAGCGCTTGAATAAGAGGAGCAGTTGAATACACCGTCGTCAGCTCTAGCCAGAAAGAACTACTTTAGTGGACAGTAACTGGTTTTATGAAACCTACCCTTAATTATGCCAAAGCCCTAGGTGAGCCTTGGGTAAGAATGAGAGGGTTGGAGAGGAGGACACTTGCTTTGAAATTCCTAAACACTCCTGGAGAGCAACGCAAATACACAAGTGATTAAAACAAATAAACGGAATACTTAAATGAATTTAAATGCTTTTTGAACAGTTTTTATATTCAAGAAGTCAAGACGCGAGAGTTTCAGTTTAGAAAAAAAAAACCATAAACGAAGTGTGCGAATATAATTGAAATCGGAAATACAATGAGGTTGATTTTTCTTCAAATCGATAAATCGTATTTCACTTAATTCAAGAAATTATATGAACTTTATTAAACCAATCAGTCTTGTGTAGAAAACTCAATAATTTTTCAAAAATGTCCTTTTTTTGAGTCAATTTTAAGTTAAAATACATATGCCTCTATCTTTTCTATACCGGATCTTGAATTTGAAGATGAAAATGGTCTCCATTGATAGACAGATACGCGTTTATAAAGCACAAATAAACTGTTTTTTTTTTTTTTGTCGGAAATTATTAATATTTCTATATTAAATCAATTAAAAAAGTCACAATTTCTCCATAGAAATATCTTACGTTTTATTGCAAATACTTCTTTTGACAGCCATCTTTTTGTGTTGGAATGACTTAAACGTAAAAAAACCTTGTAGTGCAAGTAGACTGCACACGTTTATGGGATTTTTTTTGAGATGTTTTGTGAATTCTCGTTGCTCTTTGGGAAAAGATTTCTTGTGTTTTTACTAAATGAACAAAACTCAGTAACGGTAAAAATGTGTTGATTTTTCAAAGAAATCAAAGCATTAACACCAATTTTCCAATTTTCAACATGTCCCAAGAACCAATAACAAGCCAACGAGCAATTGCTCACAATCAAGCTAGTGAAAACCGAAAGAATTGGTAAGTTACATAGTGTATTAACTTGTTTTATTATTAAAATATAAATTTTTAGGAACTGTGTTTCGGTCGGTCGACTTCTCGACGGAGTAGAAAACTTTATCAGTTTCGCAAATGAGCAGGAGATGCTGCCCAAATCCAAACTCTGTCCCAAGCTTTCAAGCACCAATCTCAAATGCCCTTGAATAAAGAAGGCGGCTTCGTCGGGTACTTCAAGTGTCAGAAAGGGGCGTGTGAGAAGGCCAAGTTACCAAAGCAAAAAGTACTCTTCCTCACTTATTGTTTTACCCGGAAAACCCCTTTCGACGAGGTATAGGACGAAGATTTTATGGAGTCCGGTACAACCTTGTTAACGAGAACTATCGCGGACTGGTTCAGTTACTGGTGCGATGTGATCGTCGACGACTTCTTGCAATGGGAAGAAGAAGCGCCAAAAATTGGTGGTGTTGGAAAGGTAGTCCAAATCGAGGAATCTATGTTCGGGAGCCGGAAATTCCATAATAGTATAATTAACTGTCTTTTATTTTATTATTTACTAGCTGACCCAGCGAACTACGTCTCGCCAGCCAAAGATATTGCTAAAATGCTATGTGATTTGCTCCATTTTCCAAGTGTTCTGCAAGTGGTTTTCATATGGAAAATTGTAACATTTAAAATTGGGTTTTCGAAAGGAACTCGGAAAACTCATTGGTTTTCAAAGGGAAACTGGAAAATTTGTGATGGGGAAAAATTAAAAATAAATTGGAAAATCCGTTTTACCATTTCCCATCACGCATTTTCTATTTTCTCATTGTTTAATTAAATTTTCCAGTTTTCCACTTCAAAACAAATGAGTTTTCCGAGTTCCTTTCAAAAACCTATTTTTAAATGTTCCAGTTTTCCATTTGAAAACCAATGCATCCACAATTTCATGCAATTTTCTATTTGAAAACCAATGAGTTTCCCGAGTTTTTCATCAAGAACTTTCTATTTTTCCATTCGAAAACCCATTTTGAAACAAACAAATTTAAAGCAAAAAAATCGAATTTCCGACATTTGTTTGGTTTTTCCAGTTTTTCCACTCTTCCATGAAGTTTTTCCATTTTTTTTTTCACAGAAATCATCCCAGAATACAACAGTATGAACCATACAAATTTCACAAGTATCTGTTGGGCCATTTCGGAGTCTATAAGAGACATACAAACAAACACACATCCATTTTTATATATATAGAGATAACAACATTCAAAATCGTTTCATACGTTCAGGGCGCCGCCGTGTAGATGGGTATAAGGTGCTTGGGATGATTGAGGAAGGATCGGAAGATCTCCGCCCAGAGGTATGCGACGAGAATGTTCGGAAAGCGGAAGTGAGTTTAAAGATATTTAGAAATAGCAATAGTTTATTAACAAATACTTTATCTTAAGGTATTAACACCGCTTCTCAAGTCCATACGGACTTTGGAAGGCCTATGATTGCCTTACTGATGGAGGATTTATCCATTGAAAAGCCAACCATAGTGACCCGGACAATCCGTTCGTAGCAAATGATGGTATCTACTCACACGCGGCGCATTGAGTCACAATAGCTTGTATTTAAGCGGTGTTTTTACCAAAGCAACTGCACGAAAAAATTTTCAAACTGGATCCTTGAGTACAAATGGCGGAGGAAAATCAAGCAAAATAATTTTGGATGGAATTTGGATGCAAAAGAGAACAATACTGAACTAAGAAGTAGATATATGTCTCAGAACACTTAATGAGTGCTTGACAACATTTTTGGAAAAACACGAGGAACTTTCGCGGAAGTTACTCTCCGCAATAAACAGGAAGAAGGTATTTGTCGAAAAGTTCTCCCATAGGGCCAAAGGCAAACATTGCGGAGATGGGTTGGTGAAGCACTTCCCGTTGCCCTAGAAACTTGAAATTTGTCACAGTGATAGGTGTAGGAATGAACGTATCTAAAATCACTTCTGTTCATTCATTCGTTGTTACTGTTATAAATACAGTTTATTTCCTAATGCCCTAATACCAACATATTATAAAAGTTTTAAAATAAGATTGTCTTTGAAAAGTGAAAAGACTTTGCATTAGATGAGATCGAACAGTTTTCAGACTTTTCAAAAATTTTCCGGGTGAAAAAGTTAAACTTTCGTGTAACTCAAATAAAGGGTCTGCCAAATAACTGTTTTTTTTTTTTTGGAAATGCTATAAAAAAGAAGTGCTGAATATGTTCTCAAATTTCTTTTTTATTTGAAAGTACAATCCTTCCGGTTAGTAATGAAAAGTAGTTTCATTCAAATGGCTGCCTCGGCTGGCCATGCAGTAGCCTAAACGATCGGTCCAATTTTTAAGCACATTATCGATTTTGTGCAGCTGTATTTCACCAATGGCTTCACGAATATTGTCCTTTAAAGCGTAAATTGTCTCCGGCTTGTCGGCGTTACACTTATCTTTTACGGCACCCCACAAGTAAGGGTCCAACAGTGTCAAATTGCATGTGGCCAAATGACATCGGTTTTTCGGCTGATAATGCGATCTTCAAAAACAGGGCGCAAAACATCGAGTGTAGCTTCGGCTGTGTGGCATGTAGCGCCATTCTGTTGGAATTAAATGTTGCTCTGCTTCAATTTTTGTGTACAAAAATTTGTTCACCATGTTACGGTCACTCCTTGCTCATTTTCAAAAAAAAATTGCCCAATTATGCCTCCGGACCAAAATCCGCACCAAACAGTGACTTGTTGTGGGTGTAACGGCTTTTCAATGTATGCGTGCGAGTTTTCTCTGCCCTAAATGCGACAATTTTGCTTGTTTGCATACCCGCCAAGATCAAAATGAGCTTTATCTGAAAAGACAATTTTTTTTTGGCAAAATCGGCATATTCTTTAAGTCGATCGCAGGCCCACTTAGCGGAGAGAAAACGCATTGGATGGTCAGTTGGCTTAAACTCCTTACAAAATTGGACTTTGTATGACGTCTTTACAAGGTCTTTATGTAAAATTCGTCTCAATGATGTCCCCGAAATGTTTAATTGCTTAGAATGACTGTGAATTGAAGTTGATGGCGCTTCACGCACACTTTCTTCCACAGCAGCAACATTCTCGGGTGTACGCACTGTTTTTGGCTTTTCACGTTTTAGTTTATCGATAGGGATGGCAGTTTCTTTCACTTTTTTCACAAGATAACGAACATACCAAGCTGACGGTGCTTCTCTTCTTTCAACTTCTGCAACATTAAAATGATATTCAAAGTAATGTTGCAATATTTCCCAGCGTTGTTCAGGCGTACATACAACCATATTTGTTTAGCCTTAGTGGAAGAATAAAACTACTTATCCGTCAAATCAGACATGAGCTAAGTGTTACCATTCAAGAAATAATTACTAGTTTAAGGAAAACGTTAGATGATGGACCCTTTACTAATCACTTTGCAAACTTTACCAATTTGATAAGTGAGAAGTGAAAAGTTGATAACCAAGTTGTTTTGTGCAATACGGTTCATGACTTGGAATTTAGTTTAGTTTTTTGTGAAAAGCTCAGATAAAGAAGATCTTCTGAATATGTAAAATTTACCGAAATCGATGTTTTCAATATTTTCGACAGATATCCAAAACCAATCGAATGATACCGAATGGAAGGTAAACGCCATCTTAATTCGTCCGTCAATTCGTGGGTCACAAAGACTCAATAATAGATAATAGACTAAAGATAATTTAAATTGAGAACTACAACCTTGTCATCTATTTCGAGCCTGCGTGTGGCAGTCTCTTTAGAGAAGAAAAGATGTAGGCCCTAAAGGCAGTCGAAGAAGAACGAGACATCAGGAGCTCAGTTGGAACACACATGTGATGGTAAACGACCTTGCTGAACTTGGCGTGTACAACTTTATACAGCTCGCTAAAGGCCAATCTGTCCAGTTGACATCAGACCTTAAATATGGTATCATATGTCGCACTGTGCTAACTTTTAATATCCATCAAAGATATAAGAATAAATATGTAAGCAAAATTAAATTTCTAATTTGCAATTCAAAGATCTTTCAAACGCATTTTTTACATGGTTACTCTAACTGCATATAACTATCCGTAGTCAAGCGTTATCTTTTATTCATAAAACGTTACCGAAATAAATTTGGAAGGTTTTTTTTGTCATAAAAAAATTGTAATTCATTCATTGGATGCTTTCATACATAAAGTTGCACCTGTTGTACCCTGTGCCCTGTGGACCTGCTGTAAACGAGATGGAACTTATTCTTTATTTCAGAGAGAAAAATAACCCTTCTCTCGACTATACATTTATTCTGGAACAATTTTACAACCTCACATGGGAAAAATGACAAATGACAAAGGAAATGCATCTCTGCAGGAGGATATTGTGGTCCACTCTGAAAATTCGAAAACTTTTCTAGTTGCAAACTAAATTGCATGAAGATACGTTTGTTTCATTTACCTCATTTGGTTCTTAAAAAGTCATCATCTTTTGTGTAAAAAAAGTGTTTCATGATCATTGAAATCAGAAAAACGAAATCTACGGGAGCTTGTAATGGACAAAACACTCATTCGCCGACCTCCTCTGCAGATGTATAAACAACTAAGAAGTAACTTAATCCCCTGTCAAAAACTCCAACACATTCTTTTTGCCAGCCATTGCGATTCCCGACAGTGATGGAAACTTCCGCTTGTTCTCTTTCGTCTTAGCTGCTGAAAAAGGTGCCCTATTTCCATCTGTCATTTATCTTCGGATCAAAATTTAAAGTTCCTGTTCCTCCCCACAGACGAAGGAAGATGCGACACAGAGATGGAGAATGATGCCAACAAAAAAACCAACACTTCTTAGATAACCTTGTAACGAATTTCGAACGAATCACCCACTTTTTTCCAAGAATCAAAATAACAGTTGACAGCTCTATCGTTTGAAAAACGTCCAATGTTCAACAAAAAAGAAGACAAAGGCGTTGAACGGGAATTGGGCGAAGGATAAATGGCGCTGATGTTTGTCGTTGAATATACCCGCCGAGATGTCGCCATCACTTGAGTGTCGTCAAAAAAGAGATTATTCATTCTCATTTCTCCTGACCTTATTTTGAGTGCTTCGAAATTGTCCTTCGGATTGTGGATTTATTTTTTTTTTTCGTTTGTCCTACCATCAGAGGTCGCGATATCGGGAAAGCCAAAATAATCCTTCAGATGAGCTCAAGTGATTATGGCTTTTGAATTTTGCACGAAAATTATAATTGCCTTAGTCGATTAAGTAAACAAAACAAAATTCAGGTGAAATAAGGACGACAAATCAGATTATGTCCATCAAAAAGGTTTTTTTTTTATAGAATTATGCAAGGACAACGCAAGAAAGTTCTTTTCGATTATCTGAATTCCATTATACCCAAAAATTCGCAGCAAAAATTATACCTTTTGTTGGTTTTCCTTAAATTAACAAATTTTCCATTTCGCTTTATTTCACATAACACGACATTGGTGAAGAGCAAATAACCTCAAACCACACAATTACCGAGGAACACTAATTTATACGATAAATAATACGAAGATGTCACGTCTTGCTAACTTTCTGAGCAATTCAAATGGTGAAGGATCTTCTTTTCCACTTATAACTTCAACACACAGTATTAGAGACTCGGCGTATTGAAAACACCTTTTGCAATTGACTCTGTAAGGGGATTATTTAATCATTAAACAAACCCTCTCAGGTGATGGGGAACAAGGCTCCGCCGCCGCCGTCTGTTGGTACATTTTGCTGCTCTAGATGTTGTCTAATCATCTTTTATCGAAACATATTAGGGTGGCCTTGGAAAGGTATAAACAACTTCGACCGCTTCGAATTAAAATAATATTTAAAGGTCTTTCTTTAAATGATTTAAATTTTTAAATTTAAATAAAACAAAATGTGTCTGTGTAACGTGTGTTAAAATGTATACCGCAGCTCGCGTCTTTTCTTGGTGATGTTAATGAAAGGTGTCCAAATTTTCCACGACTCTAGCGTATAAGTCTGCCAGTGAACAGCCTTGTTTTGTTGCCTATGACCTTCTAGTTCACATCGTCTCCCTGTAACCTGACAACGCCATCATATAGCTCTCAGGGAATGTCCTCTGTGGTGTGAGTTGTGTGGTACGTGGAGGCGTCTGGTCAAAGTTCAAGTAAGAGTCTCAAAATTGGATGCCTTATACACTCTCACAGATGGCCGTAATATTTTTCAGAAGATCGTGCCATTTTTTAAGGAACGGTAGTTGGTTAATTGGTAGTGTCCGTAGCTTAGTGGTTAGGTGCGTTGGCTGCTAAGCAGAACGTCGTGGGTTCGAATCCTACTCGGGCCCAAAGTTTTTATTTCATCTTTCACGGACACTGCCTCTTGCGAAGAACTGACAAAACTTCCAAGAGTATCATCTGTCATGAAAAAGTGCTTCTCAACTTTGCCGTTCGGAATCGGCGTAAAATTGTAGGTCCCCTCTATTCTTCACACGCACCTAGAGAATTGTTGATGAGAGTAAGTCACTTAGGCCTTGGCTCTTCAAGAGCTGTCGCGCCACTCTATTTATTAGTTGGTTAATTGGCTACTGAACCAGTGCACTCAAATTAACTAGCCACACTTTGAATTATTGCAAGCGTAGAGTATGCAAATTGTGCGGAATATTTACCGCTGTGTTAATTTTGCCAAACAAATGGTCATCCAATTTGACAGATGAAGCTTCAAGATGGTCACAATCACCTTTAAAAGTTCGGAAACTATAATTAAAATATAGGGCAGACATTTTGTTGGAATGATTTTTTTACTATTGTAATCTGCTGCTTAATTTTTATGAATTTTTGCAAAAAACGACGATAGTGGGGTCAGCTAGTTAAATATTTATTTCTCATTTTTAGATTGTCAGATAAAAATTTGTTCACTATCACAGTGAAACTGTTTAAGGAGAAATGTGAGCTTGCAGCCCCATCCCCCACCTGTTGAGATGTGTGCATTTTCAAGATCGTTGCAATTAAGAGCAAGTCAACATAAGAAAATATTTTATTTAGTTTAAGTCTTTAGAGTCCCTTAAAATCACTCTTCATTTCAAAATGTGAGAAAGCAGAAAAGTATAGTTTTGCACTTCCTTTCCCTCTTTATTCTTAGCAAAGCAAGGAATCTTAAAGGCTAACTATAATGAGCGGTAGCCAGCGAAAGCTAGTGTCAGAACCAAACGAAACGCTCCCTTCCGAAATCCGAACTGCCATTACCCATAATGAACGGATGTGTACGGAAGTATCCTTCAAAATAAAATATTTGTTTTTTATTTCCAAATAATTTGTGAATATCGGTTGCCATGCAACAATCAAGCAATTTCAAGATATTAATTTCTTAAAATCAACAACAAATCGAACTCCTCTTCAGAAAAATCAACAAAACCAGTTAGCTGTCAAATTTTCGTCCGTAAAAAGCGAAGGGGAGCGCAGTTTACGTCCGTAAGCAAAACTGAACGAAAATTGACGAAACGGAGCAATCCGCTATTGCGGACACAGTATAGGAATTCCTTGTATTCCCTCAGTTACGGACGGCTCTGTCCGCTCCATTCCGTTCATTATAGTTAGCCCTTAAATCTGGAATCGTAACGTCCACATTACTTTGAATGCAAACAAATTTTGCGGGTAATGAGCGTTACATCTACCCCAAATGTCAGATAGGGCACAAGCAGGAGGGTTACTGTGAGTTGAGAACTCTTTTTAAAAAACCAACAAATGCTACAGGCGTTACAGGCGATTGTGGTTGCTTTGTTACGTTACATCTACCCCAAATCCCTATAGTGGACCAAGAGATAAGAACTGTTTTCTTTTGTCAAGAAGGCGTTACAGTCGTTACAGACGTTACAGTCGATGATATAGTTACCTACTTGTTTGATTCTTTACTTAAATACTAAATGGTAGGTACTTAAACATATGCCCGTATTTCAGAAGGACATATGCATTCTAAAGGTGTAACAGTTTCGTTGACATTGAATGTAACCTGTTGCAATTTGAACTTTGAATTTGTTGGTTATTTAATTCAAATTGTATTACTTTGTGGAAATGTCATACATATGTACCTAATACAAAAAAAAATTCGAGTTTTTGACCAAATCAACCAAACATGTTACGAACGATACTTTTGCAAAGAGTAAGCAATATCACGGCTGAAATCCAACAAAGCCGCTAGAGCAGATGGACTAGCTGCTGAGTTATTCAAAGCAGTAGGCGACGAGCTAGATAGGAGCATGCACCAAATCATCTGTAAGATATGGTCAGAGGAATGCATGCCCGTGAATGGAACCTCAGCAGTGTTTGACCGAAAAAGGGAGATCCTCTAAACTGCGCCAACTACAGAGGAATAAGTCTACTTAACATCGCCTACAAGATCCTCTCTGCCGTAATATGTGAACGTCTGAAGCCTTTCATCAACAATCTAATTGGTCCTTATCAATGTGGCTTCAGGCCAGGAAAGTCAACCATCGACCAAATTTTCACGTTGCGGCAGATCCTGGAAAAGACCTATGAACTCCAAATCGATACCCACCACCTTTTCATCGATTTTACGGCCGCGTATGACAGCATCTACAGAGACGAACTGTACAAAGCTATGTCTAGTTTTGGCATCCCTGCCAAACACTTCCGTTTGTGCAAAATGACGATGGAGAACTCACGCTGCTCCATCAAGGTTGGCAACGAGCTCACGGAATCTTTCAACGTCAAAAAAAGATTCAGACAAGGCGATGCACTGTCATGCGATTTCTTTAACATCGTTCTTGAGAAGATAGTGCAGAACTCCAACGTCAACACCAGAGGCACTATCTTCCAAAAATCTGTTCAACTTCTCGCGTACGCCGATGATATTCATATAATGGGAAGAACACAGCGTGATGTCAATGGCGCCTTTGTGAGAATTGAGATAGAAGCGGCAAAAAATGGATTTAGCGGTATATGAGGGAAAAACGAAGTATATTCTGTCTTCGAGGAAGGACAACGACGGCTCGGACAGAACGTCACAAGAGATGCATACAACTTCGAGGTAGTCGATCAATAACACCAGCGCCGAGATCAGACGAAGAATAACTCTTGCTAATCGCTGTTTTCTTGGGCTAAGAAAGCAAGTGAGTGGAAAAGGCCTCTCTCGAGCTAGCAAGGTAAAATTGTACAACACACTTATCATCCCAGCCCTGCTGTATGATGCAGAAGCATGGACCTTGACAATATCGGATGAAAGTGCCTTAGGATGTTTCGAGAGGTAAGTTCATCGGGTCATCTTTTGCCCTGTGTGCATTGAAGGGAAATGCCGAAGAAGATACAACAGCGAACTTTACGGGTTGTACAACGACATGGACCTAGCCAGAAGGGTTAAGGTCCAGAGACTCAGATGGCTCGGTCATTTAGAGCGAATGGACACCAATGCTCCGGCCCGGAAAGCCTTCGACACTATTCCCGAGGGACGTAGGAGGAGAGGAAGACCGTGACTCAGGTGGCGCACTCAAGTGTAAGAGTTCCTCAATTTAACTTGGAGTGTAAATCTGGAGACAGCTAGCTAAGGACTGATCGGGCTGGCGGAGACTGTTGATTGACGCTCAAGTCCACAATGGACTGTAGCGCCACCTTAAATAAGTAAGTAAATTCTTGAGGAGAACGAGTAAACAATAATTTACGTTAATTTAACAGCGAAACTGGTATGTTGCACTAGTTTCATTTTGCTCTGCCTTAATCATTAACCATTTCGCGAAAATGTTTTGTCTTAAGCATCGTTTTTCAGCAAAATTTTACCTTCCGCGAAGGTGTAATCAGTGATTTTACTTGTTCTGTTAAGATTAAATGCGAACTACATTTGTTTTTCAACTTCGCAGAATCTCTGTCTCTCTCTCACTCTCTCTCTTTCTCTTTCTAGTCTGTCATCCTGTATACTACACAGTAAACATAACATCAGGGTGCATTTTGTACCAGAAATGTTCATACATTTACATTCAAATAATACTGTGGTTGAACAATTCACTGTGATGTTCTGTTATACCTTCACTATCCGCACTTCACGAATGTAAATAGGTTTGACAAGTTGCATCTCCGTTCTTTTTAATGTTTTCTATAGATACAAAGCAAATCAAAGCACCTTTGGAGTTACATTTTTAGGGACCACACCAACATATAGACACAATAATTATATGTACACATTAAAACCTACACACAACATCGTTGAATTTAATAAATAATTAATTTACATTAGTCAAATGGAATTAGTTTGTATAAATTTACCAATTGGAAACTCGTCACAAGTTCTTAATATTGACTACACACGCAAACCAGCGTCTACGACTCATTTTAAAGGATTCATGAATTTATGGATGAGTTTTTTTATTTATTTATTTATTTTTTTTTTTTTTCAAAAAAAGAAAATGCTAACAACATTTTGCGGTTGAAACATGAAATATGGCATAACCAAAATTGTATCCTTTTGTGTATTCAATTAGCATTCCTAAAGGCAATGCTAGGAGTGGGTGGTGGTTAAGATAATGGTCCTTGGAAACTTAATAATATCCTATTTCTTGCAGGATGTTAACCACACTTACTGGAAGTGACTTTTCAATATTAAAGGCAAAAGAAAAAACCACACAACAAAAAATAAAAATGAAAAACATCAGATAATGGTTGAAATTATTTTGTTACGTAACACAAATGGTACTCGTATAATGTGTGAGTATTTGTGTGTGTGTTTTGGTTTTTGAGGTTTTGATATGAGAAAACTATTACTTTGCTTTTTAGGGAGTATTTGCGGTTACCCACTTCTGTTGAAATGACTACCATCCAAAGTGTTGTTCTTATTCATTTTCAAAATAAATTAAAACCTCAAAAACCATCTTGAGTCATCATAGGCAACAAGGATACACACGCAGAATACATACATCCTTTTGGCAGAAGTTGTTGTTCATCATCTTTCCTCAGGCTTGAAGTAATTTGTCTATTGACTTGACTTTTATAAGAAGACATCAAGGAGGCTTCAATGAGTGTAAGCTACTTTCTTTACTCCATCCCTCATTCCCGCTATCATACTATCACTATTTTTGTAATTTTGTATCAAAATCCAAACAATGAGTGTCTATGGATGGAGAATTAATTAAAAGTTCCTCGTGACAATTTGCATGGAATATTGGTTTTTGTCTCGCTTTGTCTCTGTTTGGGCTTGGCTTACTTTTTGTGCTATTGTCTGTTGTGTCCTATAATTGGATTTGGAATTAATTAGAAAGGGATCTGTCAACATATGCGTCTGTCGAACGTAAAAATGGATCACAAATGTTGTGCTTTTGAGTTGCTGTTGTTTGCGTCGTGGACGGCGAAGGGGCTGGCGCAGACTTTGATTAACATGGGTTAAACCTCGAACACTGTTGCGGTGTGATTTGAGGGAGGTTGATCCTTTTGTCTTTGACAGACAATGGATGGGGGAAGACGATTTACTGAGCAATAGAAACAATTTGACAAGGGATATCGCTTGTGTTATAATCTTTATATTTTAACGTATAGCCTTTTGTTTTAAGTAAAATGCCAAAGGCGCAAGGTTGATCAATGAGTATTATTAATTGGATGTGTATCGCTCTGATGGCAATCAGCATAAGCATGAGTTTAAAAGCAGCGATAGACATGGCTCCTTTTTCGTCTGTCATGTTGTATGGGAGACCCCTCTGACTAAAACGGTTCATGAGATACAGCCTGATGACAGACCGACCTATTCATGGGATCGATTGCTGAGTTTCTTTTAACTTGCAAGCAATCTGATTTCTCGCGTTAGAAATCTCACAAGCAAGTTAATATTTTCCATACGGAATTACAGTTTGTTCATAGAAGACTAGTACTCTTGTACTAAAATCACCTCTACTACTACTATCGTAATTCAGTCTGAAACAGGCCAACTATTTCATTATCGAAGCCTCCCTTACCAACGTTATGTGTCTTCGATTTTGAAGACGTAACGTCCGTTTTTATTGATACCAGGGGTACCAGAAGCGAGCGCTCGAGGAGATAGACGGATGTTTCAACAGGAACGAGGATCAAAAGACACCATCAAGGGAACACCCAGTAACCACACCCAGTGCTGAGGATATGGGAAGCCCCAATTTTCCAAGCTACATAACGGCGATGCCAAGCAAATGGAACCTTAGCATCGTATGCCTAATCCTCAAGAAAGGAGATCCCAGCAACAACTAAAGTGGTATAAGTGTCCTTAACTTCATCTACAAGATCTTCTCTGCGGTGCAGTTAACGCTTTAAGCCTTTCGCCAGCAAACTTGTAGGTCCTTATCAGTAAGAATTTAGACCCGGAAAGTCCACCATCGATCAGATGTTCACTCTACGACAGATCTTCGAACACCGAGGAACTTCAAATCGATACCTACCACTGTTTCATCGATTTTATGCCGAGTTTTAGCATCGTCTACAGGGACTAACTACATATATAGAGCAATGTCTAGTTTTGCTATCCCAGAAAAGCTCATCAGTCTGTGTAAGACGACAATGGAAAACCACACTGTTCCGTCACGGTCGGATAAATCCTCATGCATGCATTTGATGTCGAAAAAAGTTTTAGACAGGACGATGTGCTGTAATGCGACCAACCACTATGTGTTTAGCGGTCAATGAGGGCTGTCATCAAGAAACGACACCCAACAACGAAGTCTTGGACAAAACGTTGCGATAGACGCATTTTATTTCGAGGCAGTTAGGGACTTTGTATATACGTAGGCTCCGCTATCAACACAGACAACGACATCAGCACCGAGATCAGACGAAGAATAACTCTTGCTAATCGCTGTTTTTTCTTGCTAAGAAAGCAATGGAGTAGTAAAGCTCTCTCCCGAACAACTAAGGTGATTTCTAACAGATCCTCATCATCTCCGTCCTACTATATGGCTCAGATGCATGGACCCTGTCAAAAACGGATGAGAGCACCCTAGGACGGTTCAAGAGAAAAGTTCTGTCAGCATAAACGGTGAACGGAGGAGTAGATTTAACCACGAACTGTACGGGCTGTACAGCGACACTGACCTAGTTAGTGAAGGTCCAAAGACTCAGATGGTTTCATCCCGTGATGATAATGAACACCAATATTTTGGAATCCACTCCATAGGGACGACGCAGAAGAGGAAGACCAAGACTCAGGTGGCTCGCGCAAGTTGAAGATGATCTCAACCAACTCTGCATGCGAATCTGGAGATGGCTAGCAAAGGACCGAGCCGGCTGGAAAGGTTTGTTGGTTGAGGCCCAAGTCCATCCTGGACTGTAGCGCCACCTTAAGTAAGTAAGTCTTATAATTTTTAATTAAAGGTGAACTAAGGTGTACACATTCTTAAAAAAGGTAATTGTCAAAAGGTCAAAAAGCACATCACAAGTTAAAGCGAGCTTAAAAAAGTTAACACGGTTTTTCTTTTTTTTTCTTAGCTAAGCTCTTTCTTAGGAATTTCGCCTGACTAGAGATTCAATGTGGGCTGAAATTTCAAAGTCTGCAGTTTTAAAGCCTGATACTTTCCCTTAACGAGTGAAGTGCATGAATTGGGCTCGCCGAAAAGAAGAAAATCCTTTTAGAAAAGGTGCAAGCAAGTTAATAGTCGACTTCCTTCTTGTCGGCTAAGTTTAGGCATAAGCATAGAGACAAGATTTTTGTTTCAACAGTGCTTCAGATTTATGAAAGTTTGCCTTCATGATGAGAATATAAAGAAAGAGTGAGGGTATACCAATCTTGATGTTGTTGTTTTTTTTTTTGTTTTTTCCTTATGGTTCTTCATTTCTTAACATGCTCATGTAAGCAAAATCAACGCTTTGTGCTTGTGTGCTAATTTAAGAGCACCTCAAACAAAACCCAAAAGACATTAACCATGAAATCGAAAACAAAAGGAAAACAAGCATAATCACATAAATGTTCCAAAAGAAAATCTTGAAAACTTTTTTTTAATGCTGCCAAGTCCTTGAGGTGTACAAAATAATTCCTTTTGCTGTGGCTTCCTCGGCCACAATGACTCCCGCAAAGATTTGAATTAAGTAGCCCCCTAAATGACTTACTGAAAAAAAAAATTCCACAACGTCTGCGGTTAAGTATTATGCCTACTGCAAACATTTCAAGTACTCCCACTCCCACCAGCCACATATACATTTTTTAACTTAAGAGGTTAAGCCTTAATCAAGATAATGGAATACGATGAGGATAACAAAAAAATAATATTCAAACATACGAGATTAATATTAATTTTAAATGTCGTTTAGACTTTTGAGTTAAACGGAGATCCGATTAGTTTAACCATGGACCGCTTGATTTATGTCTCGAGCAGGCACTAATCCTTAGTCCTAGAATGATTATGTTTTTCGAAATGAATAAATTGCATTTGGATTAAGAAACCTCTTAAATCAGCTTAAGGATTCCAGTTTTAATCAAATTACCATGACCACCACCGCATATTGGCCACATTGCAATCTCAAGAGTTACACCAACATTCCAATTAACATGGAGATGAACAGGAAAAAAAGTTTTCAACTTATGATTATCTTCTTCTTTTTCGGTTGCCCCTTCTGCTCATCCTGTTTTAATAATAAATGATGTTAAAAAAAATAATTTCTTTGTTTTATGATTGTTACAAAGATATAAAAGAGGAAGCCTCTTTATCTGCCTACATACCTTCTTAACCCTTAAGGGATTTCACATCATTTATTATTAAGTCAGATTCATACAAAATAAATGAAACCGAAAGACCAAGTCATCATGGAAACGACCAGGCATGAGAAATACGTGCTGTGACGTTTTTGTTTTGTATTATTATGGTTCGGAGAATTTTTTAGTATAACGAAGGAGTGATGAACCTCTTTCTGATGGTTCAGGTATACTAATTTGGTTGGTAATCAAATTTTGGTTGTTGGTTGGAATTTTTGTGACATTTTGGTGTCAAGATGTCAATTTTTAAAATAAATAGAAAAGAAGACCCGGGTTGACATCTCATTACTTGGAGGGAAATGCATTGGATTTGAAACAAGGTGATAAGTCAAAGTGTATAGGCCCTTGAAAAGGACTTATTGAATTGAATTCAAAAGCAAAAAACATTTGGTTTAGCTTTCAAATTTCTCTCGAAAAATAACCAAGTAATTGGTATTGTCAAATCTATCAGCATCAGGTTCGGAAGTTCTATTTATTTGTCCGAAACATGACTCTACGCTGGCGCTGTACTTACTTTAAGGATGGAGAAGGTATTCTGATAATGAAATACGCAAGTATTCTGGAGTTGTGTCAACAACCCCATTGATCCATCTCCGACCAATCCTGCAAAATTATTTTGTTAGACAAAATTCGGAAGCGGATCCATGATTAAAACTGAAAAAGCACACAATTGGCAACCAAACCACCGACAACGATCCGCCCGTGGAAATTACCTAGAAAATAGCTTGGAACGCAACAGCCGAAAAAAAGCTAATAAGGGGTTTATCAATAGGGTACGCTACAAAAGTTTTCTTAAATAAAACAAAAACGAATTTGGATATCAATGAAATTCTTTATTCCTGTGGAAGTACATTTGATGCCATTATGTATGGAACTCGATTTCTTTTGCATGGCCACCACGGGCACGCTTGCAGAAGTCCAGACGCTGAACCCAATTTCGACGGTTTTCAAGCATAAATCGGCCGATACTGCTGCAATTTCACGTTCGATATTCGTACGAAGTTCATCAATCGTCGCTGGCTTGTTGGCATAAACCAAAGATTTGACGTAGCCCCACAGGAAATAGTCTAACGGCGTTAAATCGCATGAACGAGGCGGCCAATTCACAGGTCCATTTCTGGAGATAATGCGCTCATCGAACTTCGTTCTCAATAATTCGATTGTTTGGCCCGTTGTGTGACATGTGGCACCGTCCTGTTGAAACCACATATCGTCCAAGTTCATATCATCCAATTCATTCCAAAAATAATCGGTTAGCATTGAGCGGTAGCGATTCCCATTCACAGTAACGTGCCGGTCTTGATCATCACGGAAGAAGTACGGCCCAATGACACCACCAGCATATAAACCGCACCAAACAGTGATTTTTTCGGGATGTAATGGTGCCTCGTGAAGCACATGTGGATTGCTGCCTGACCAATAACGCATATTTTGCTTATTGACGAAGCCATCCAGCCAGAAATGAGCCTCATCGCTGAAGATGAGTAGCGCTCTTAAAGTGTTGACCACTGACTCCGAATTTCGGTAGTAAATTTTAATAATTTTGACTCGTTGTTGATCGTATACCTTTCCATGATGAAATGGCAAATCTTACTGAAGAGAAATGTCAAGAGAGCGGGAAAAAATATGGCGTCGTTTGCTGTCCCTATCGGTCTACTTTTGTAGCGTCTCTATTGAAAAACCCTTTATAACATCGGAAGCAACAACATGAAACACCGAATAAAACAAGAGAAGGCAACAACATGAAATAAGTTTCTTTGGCGCACTCAAGTGGAAGAGGGACCTCAATCAACTTGGAGTGCTAAACTGGAGATGACTAGCTAAGGATCGAGCTAGCTGGCGGAGCCTGTTGATTGAGGCCCAAGTCCACAACGGACTGTAGCGCCACCTTAAGTAAGTAAGTAAGTAGGTGATATAATTCACGCTCAACACCGACCGAAAAATGTGTAAGACGAAGAGTTTTCGGAACCGAAACTGTACAGAGTGCTCATCGTGCTTAAAGGGGTTTGCATTTGCATACAAAAATATTTTTGAAGGAAGGCACTCATTACTTTTGCCATGAGAAAATATTTCTTCAAAATATATTTCCAACCGACCGGACCAGGGCTTCTTTCCGACCGATTGTTTTATGTATTTTCCAGAAGGGACCCAAGAGCAATAATTGCTAAACCGTTCATCTCACGGGTTAGACCGTCTGATTTAGAATATACACTGTTTATTCCTTGATCCTTTCCATCAAAGTGTATCAAAGACAGGGCGAAAGCCACAATCAGTGGTAACACTGACAGGCGACGAATCTCTTACAAGGTGAGCGGTCAGCCTTAGAAAACAAGCCTCGCGATATGCTCATCAGTTAACACTTACGCCCAACTTCATCTGTACTGTTTAGTTCAGAGATTTGTTCTCTAGCCGTACTACTCGAATGTTCAATTCTTAACCCAACCTTTCTTATACTCATTTAATCATATTGAAGACCAATTTACACCCTCTCCCTCCGCTCGCACTGTGCGCTTGGTGTATAAAGGGAATCAAATTTTCCCCTTGTATGATCGACCTCGACTCAAAACCTTAAGGATGTTGTTTCGTAGAATAATTTTACGTACACAATAAAATAGCTTATCAATTCAGAAATTCCGGCTATTGACTTTTAATGCCCTTACAGTAGCAAAATGGGTTGCTTCTAGGCATTTCCTACAACCTACTCAAAACGCTCACCAGAACACGATGCTTTATCTTGGCCGCCACTCTCTAATAACAAACCAATAAAAAAAAAAACACTTGACGAAAAAGAAAACAGGAAATCCGAATGCCCACAAAGAACCCTCGCTGGCGAATTCTTCAGTTCAGTAGGTATTCATCCACATAAACCAATTTTGTCTTAATTCTGTCACCAAAATTAATTCCATAAGCCGATTTGGAGAAAAAGGCATCACGAACAGAAAAAATAATATTAAAATGAACGAATTTTCTTATTTTCGCAATAAACCGTTATTTTCCTTTACCAACATTACTGCCCTGTCTACCCGGCGAACTCCACCCACAATACCCACTTAAGACCATTCTACTTAAAGCTCTCTATTTTTTACATCTTCGACATTCCCAAGGACCAAAATGAATCCTGCTCAGTCTTAGCAAGCAAATAATGATGAAGCGAAAAAAATGTGTACATATATAAAAATAAGTCCCACCCTCACCCAAAGGACTTTTTCTTCAACTAATTGGTTCCTTTTTCATAAATTCCTGTTTTTCATTACCATGCCCGAGCTATGCTCCTTGGCCAAAATAAAAAGGAATCGCCAAAACACAGAACATCGAAGATGGAGGGTTGAAAAAAAAAAAAAAAAAAAAAAAAAAAACAGCTTGGTATACCCCTCGTACATAAAAAAGGGATTTAACGTCACTAATCTTTTAGGGCATTCAATAAAGTACACAGTATTACGTAACAAACCGGCAAGGAATAGCCAATGTCCTTTTGCTAGGTCGAGTCGGTCGGTTGGTTGGTTGGTGATTTCCTTCCAATATTGTGGCTCATCACAGTTGGCATGAAAAACACTAAGATAACGGGATCCCTTAAATAGAACACATTGGCATGGGAACAGCGAGCAGAGCAGCTTTCAAAATCACTGTAGGTACCTCTGGCTAAGGATTTTCCTCTTCTTCTTCTTTGATGCTCTTGAATCCTTTTCAACTGAAATAAAAATCCTGCTTAAAAAAAAAAACAAGGATTATTGCCAGCATTGATTTTTTTTCCTTGTGTGTGTAGTTCCTTCTAAATACAATTTACCTTTCTCCTTCATCATTTTGCTCTAACAAGTTCTTTGAGCTGCCAGTAAGACTCTCATAAACTTGGAGTTAAATCGTCCTTTTCCTTCAAACTGGAACATCGACGAAAGGAGACCAAACCAAACTCAACCAAACAAAAAAAAAAGGAATTCAAATCGAATCTCCTCGATGAAAAAACATAAGGATTAAGGCAACTCTTAAGAGAGGACAAACAAAAATATCTAAACGAAAGGATTCGTTTTTTTGTTCGAGAGGTGAAAATGAAAGGGCTCAACAGACGTTCTTGAAGAAAGGAAGCATTGATGTGTGAATTTGTGTTTGAAGACGAAAAATATAAATAACCTGGCGAGAAGAAAGAAAAAACAACAGTTTGACAGTATCATACCTAGTCTACCAGCAGAAAAAGGTGATGATGTTGAAGGATCGATGGATGTGGGATGGGGGCTATTAGTATTCAGGTTGCCCTTGAACCGTTCGTTTCTTTTTGGATGGTTTTGAGAAGAGGAAAACATTTCCTTAAGACTTTGGACATAAGTTTTTTGAAAGTCGTCGACCTTGTGTCGTCAAATTTCTTGCCAGAATACTCCTGGGAGTAGAAATGTGGGTTAAGTTAAGTTAAGTTTAGAGAACAGCTTTCGCATAATTTTGGAAGGATTATTGCCTAATTACGTGACTAACCAAAAATACTTCATAACATTTTTTGTTTGGGTTTGGCTCACTGCGGAGGCTTATTAAAATAGGAAATTTAAAACAATATAGCCAGGGCATTCTCAACGGCTTAAGAACTTTTAAGACGTGTGGCAGGTACTTCTATAGAGCCTGTAGAAGTCAAGGAAGAACGGGTTTTCTGTTCAGAACCTGAAAAAGTTTTGTGCGTGAGGACGACCAAAGCCTTCTTTGGAAGAACGAAGTGTGAGTAGGACCTGCTAAGAATACGAAGATGAACTTTGGATATAATCTTAAACCACCTGGCTAGTCAAGCCAATGAAAAACGACAAAGGGATTGGATCACTTGGTATAAAACCAACCATCAGTAGCCGATTTTTCCATCCAATTCTGTGGACAACGAAAAACATTGGCTATATAATATAGGCAAATAGAAGTTATCCTACCACTGCGATGGTAGATCACTACTTCGAATTCGCTGAGGCAGTAACAGCAATTGCTCCATCATTAACAATTCGGTGTGACCAGGGCCCTATTGCACCAACCACTTTTCACTTTTCACTTTGCAACTTTTCACTTCAACTTTGCAAATTTTGTTTCACCAACCACAAATTTCAAAGTGAAAAGTACTTTTCTGAAAAGTGAAAAGTTTTGTGAATTTGCAAAGAATTCTTCGATTTCGTTTCACCAAACGTTTAAACTTTGCACTTTGCATTTCAAATACTGAAAAGCTTTTCAATTATTTGCAAAGCAAAAATTTCATTTGCGGTTGTTCATTTGTCTTGATAAGTCCTTATAATTATGAATAATATATAAAAATGGATTTATGTTTGTACAAGTTTCTATGTTTGTGTGTATAAAGTCCGATATGGACTCCGAAACGGCCAAGCCGATATTTATAACATTTTCATGGTAAGATTTCATTCAAGGAGTCGGACAACTTGAAAAATCAATCATATGTACATTGTACATAGATTGAAAACTTCGTTTTTTGCGTGAAATTTTTTGTTTGAAAACCGCTTATATCGAATGGAAAAATAGAATGTTCTTGATGGAAGACTCGGAAACCTAAAAAAATTGCATGGAATTGTAGGATGTAAGTGCATTTTCAATAATTAGAAAAATGAAGAATTAAAATGTTAACGAAATAATGAAGTTCGTTATTGTATAATACATTAAAAAAATACTTTTTCTATTTTTAACACTTGCAAAACAACTAAATTTGTGGGGTTCTTGTCAACATTGTTCTTAACATTTTCACTTTTCTTACTTGCGACATATTGTTGAGATTTTGTGCAATGTGACATTTCAATGATGGAGAAGTCGAAAAAAATGGGTCCGACGATTTCGTTTATCTATCTGTCAATCTGTAAACGCACCTACAGCCTTAACCACTGATCCGATTGATTTTTTAAAGTACGTATATATTGCCATAGATTATATTTTGTATTAAACAAATTTTCAAAAATTTGTTTGTATTTAAAAAAAATATATTTAAACTTTTTTTTTCAAAATTCTGTATCTCGTAAACGGATCAATATTAAAAATCGAATTTCCATTATTAAATGTAAACATATTATTTTACACTGCATACCCAAATCAATTTTAAAACGTTTAAAAAATTAAAATTAATAAAAAAACGCTATAAGATTTTTTTTTTAATTTTAAAATCAATAATTTTTTAAAAAAATCTTATGAAATCAATTTTTTTTTTCAGATAAAATGTATTATTGAGATACCTTCATATTTCAATTTCAATTTTATTAATAAATTTTAATAACATGTTTTTACTGTTGTATGTTTTTTTATGAGTTATAATTTGGAATATATATTTTTTATTTCATCACTAGCGAGCGAAGTTGTTAATTTTTTTGAATTTGTAATAATAACGACAAGGAGTTCAATCAAATCATTATAAATATTTGACTTTGCAACTTTGCAAATTACGACTGAAAATGAAAAGCTACATTTTAACTTGGTGAAACGCCCACACTTTTCACTTTGCAAAAAAACATACAAAATTGCAAAGTGAAAAGTCAGGAACTTTTCATTTTTGGTGAAACACTTTTTACTTTTACTTTGCAGAAAATTATTATTTTGAAAAGTTGCAAAGTGAAAAGTGAAAAGTTGTTGGTGCAATAGGGCCCAGAATACAATAAGACATCGCAGTATTGATGGCGTTTAGGCCATGGCACCCATAAGATTGGTGCAACTGGATCCAAGATGCGAACTGTCATCATAAAAGATTGTTGAATGTGCTTTGATGAACCACAAGCACCAGGTGTGGGAGGAGGAAGATTGCATGCCCACTGACTGTTCTATAAGCTCCATATGCCCTATCTACAAAAAAGGCGATCCTTACTTATGGCGCTACAGGCCACGTCAGACCAGGGCCCCATCCGCAATAAACGTCTCCAGCCAGCTCGGTCCCTAACTAGCTGTCTCCAGTTTCACACACCAAGTTGGTTCAGGTCCTCTTCCACATGTGTGCTTCACCTGAGTCGCGGTCTCCCTCATCGGCAACGTCTTTCCGGGTTGGGTTTGAAGATTCAACGAGCCGGAGCATTATTTTGCTAAGTCATTGGCCTTAACTTTTTTGGCTTGTTCAGTGTCGCTGAACAGCTCGTATAGTGCCTGATTGAATCTTCGTCTCCAATCTCCATTTATGCAGACAGGACCACAAACCCTCGAAGAATTTTTACTCGGAGCAGCCCAAAGCGTTTTCGATGTTGTCAAGGTTCATATCTCTGCACCATATATTAGGACCGGGATGATGAGGGTTTTATACTTTCACTTCAGTTGCTCGAGAGAGTACTCTACTACTTAATTGCGATTGGAGAGAGTGATTCTTCGTTTGATTTCGGCGCATGTCTGAGTTTATAGCGGATCCTAGGTGGACCAAAGTCGTCAACTGCCTCCAAGTTAAATGTGTCTATGTTAACGTTTGCTCCAAGACGTCGCTGTTGCATCCTAGTAGCTGGACGGACTTTTGAAAAGTTGTGCCTCTGGTTGGAGTTTTGCACAATGTTTTAAACAATGATGTTGTTGTTCTCCAAGATCTGTCGTAGGGTGAATATTTGATCGATGATGGACTTGCTTACGGAATTTCACCCGTCGTCATCGCCGTTACACAGCTTGGTAGAAGTTGTATTTCCATATCCTCAGCACTGACTCTGGTTCCACTATTATGTTCCCATGATGATCTCTATAGGCTTCGGTTTGGGGTGTATAAGCACTGGAGGTTGGTTTTACCTTTTCGTAAGACTTTCTAATTTCGTTCCTGTTGTGACATCCCTTTATCTCCTCGATCGCAGGCTTCACATGCTCTCTATTTTCTTTCTAAGAATTTTGTGCTCCTCTCTCCTTTTCTGCTCGTAGAGTTCAAGAGCTGCTCGTGTCCTTCTTTGCAACGCCGCCGCTTTGTATGCCTCTTGTTTAGCTGAATGTGCTCGCCGGCACTCATCGTCAAACCAGGGTTTCTTTGTGGTGGCAGTGTTAGCCTCAGCACTTCACAGGCGGCATCTCTGATGGCTGCCTGGCAGTGTTGCCACTGATTCTCTTAATTTTTTGCTGGCAGCAAAGAACTGCTGAGGAGATTTTTGGAGATACGATCCGAAGGAATCTAGCAATCTCTTGCGATTGTAGCCGTTTGACGTCGAATTTCCTGCTATCATTTTCGAATGTTGGTCTTGATCGCGATATCCGCATTCGTACCTTAGCTACAAAAAGGTATTGATCTGAGTCGATGTTGGCACCTCGTAATGTGCGGCCATCTTTCATTCTAGAGGAGTGTCATGCGTCGATCGCAATGTGATCAATCTGGTATCCCTTTGTTCATGTTGAGATGTGGGAATCGCGTACTTGCTACTAGCTTAGCATTAAAATCTACAAGGACAATTTTAATGTCATAGCTAAGGCATCGCTCATATAGGTATTGTCGAGGAGCTTTTTGAACCTGTCATTGCTGTCTTCATCCTTTTCATCAGCTGGGGCGTGAGCGCAGATAAGGCTTATGTTGGTGAATTAAGCCTTGATGCGGTTTGTCGTTATGCACTCATTCACTGAGTTGAACTCAAGACCTCCCTCCTGAGTCGACTATAAACTACAAACTCCAAATAGACGCTGATATTGTTCCCGGTAGCAGTCATCCCAACGCAAGACCCTCAACCTGGAGGGCTAGGTCCTTAGCTAAACTCCAAAGACAGGGAGCCAGCCAAACCACTCCCTATAGGCCTGGGCTGCGAATATGTCGCCCTATGAGGTGTTCACAAAGTAGTTCATCCAGACTGGAACTGTAGACGCCACTGTTGATTCCATCTTGGAAGCAACATCGAGCGAATGGACGACAACGTTCGAGCCATGATAGTATTCTCTTCTCAGCTACCAGGTTGAAGACGACCATTAAAACCGAACCTGCGTTAAAAAGTTACTGCGGATGCCATAATGCGTGGTTTCGACGATTGGAAAACTGAAGCGAGGGACCGATCCCGTTATATATCGCAGGCTGAGATACTCATGGATTGTGAGCCGGATAAGTAATTAAGTATAAGTAAATATAGGTGTCCTCGGAGGTAGGCGTTTTCAGACGTATCGTTTGTCAAACCACTTTGAAAGTCGTTAAACTAATTGTTGGCGGCCCTGACTGAAAGAGAAAAATAATCATATATATAGAATACAACTTCCAAACTGTATTTGATTTCGTTGCACGAGAACCTCCCAAAAACGAAGAATCGAATCAGAATCACGCGCGGATATTGCTCTTTTTCTTAAATGTTCGGACACTACCCCTGCCACACCAGGACAGTCAAGGCATCAGCAATATGTAAAAACTTGAATCTTGCTGAATTCTTCTCCGTTTTTCATCTGGACAATGATGTAAAGAGAGCACTTTGGAAAAGCAACTTTAGAGTATTTAAAATAATAACTTTTCCTCGGAGTAGTGCAATAGGCAAAAAGTCCCTACCAAGAACAAGAGCCCTAGGCACAAGCAAAATAAATATTCCGCACCTCTTCTCTCTTCAACATTTATATTTTGCTATTTAAATTTAAATGCGCCCAGAAGGACAGCAAGATAAAATGTTTATTTAAACAAATATACAATCAAAAACCATCTTCCATGAAAAAACACTTCATCCTTACTTCCTGCTGGGAGACGACAAGGACTAAGAACTGTCAATTATTATTTCACAGATAACAGTGTCCACTCGTTATTTTCTTCTTTCCTTTGTTTAGGTCACTTCAAATGTAGGTTGTGTTATCTCCCTGCAGAAGGTCAGTCTCAGGACCTTTTATCATTTTGTCCATGTCACATAACAGATGTCCTTCCTTGAATGTAGATAGAGATACCCTTTACATTAGTATCCTCTCTATGCACTTGACACAACTAGCACAAAAACATTTAGTGCAAAGAAAGGATTTTCTTCATATTTCTTCATGTCCTGCACAACTTTATAATAATGTTTCATATAAATTTTACCATGGGAAACAATGTTCCCAAAAAAAAAACAAAAGGACTTCAATTTATTTCATCCAGATTTCTAGCAACGAACAATAAAGCACATATTCTGAAAACTGAACTTAATGTAGAGGAATTTTTTTCTCTGTGGCAAAATGCATCAAGAATAGTGCAAAAGGATGTCTATGGGTGTGTTTGTTTGTAGAATTCGCATTCGAGGCGAAATGAAAATAATAATTAATGCAGCCATTTCTTTTCACTCCTTTGAGTGCAATTATAATTCTTCGTAATGCATTATGCGGTTTTTGTGGCGAAAGGTGAAGGCTTAGGTTGGACCACGCGAAGGGTGCGACTCTGAATCGAGACACTCCATGGATGGAGGTTATTTTGCGAAATGCAATTATAAACATTTTTTTTGCTCCTTGTTAGTGCGAATATTTGTGTAATTTTAATCATAATGATGATGACATGGCAAAGTAATGGAATGCAAATATTTTGCAGCACTACTCGCAACCGTTGAAACATTTAACAAAAAAAATTGTTATAAACGTGAAACGTTGGTTTATACGAGTTGAGTATGAAATCAACCCGTTTCGTGTTATGAAATTTTAAATCGAAACCGCACAAAAGATTTTATTCAAATTTTTGTTGACACTAAAATTTAATTTATTTCGGTGGTGAAATTAACATCGTATTACTTACGACCGATACATTACACTGACGACACGGATGGACGAGGAGAAAGAGAAGTTGAAGTTATTTTATGTAAAAATTGATAGTGGACCAGTGGTGCTTATTTTTTGTGATGTAAAATATTTTGAATAAAAGCAATTGGTGTCACACTTTATCACTTGAAATTTATTTCATATTTTTACAGTTAGTGGGATTGTGTTTTTGGTGCTCAGCTTGTTTGGTGTTTGGAATTTTGAATATATCATGAAATGAAAGTATCCTTTGATAAACTATCCTTTTTCGCATTGTTCAGGTTCAGGTGAAAGAGAAGAGGGAATTGGAAATATGGAATTCTGCATCATAACTATTTTAAAGTTATGCGTTTGAATATGAACTTAGAATCTTTCATATTAAATTTCGTATTCAGACATTTTTATAAAAAACTAGCAAAACCCCTGCCCGCACGGCTCGGAAATAAGAGATTGGAACATAGATCTTTCATATTAAATTTCGTATTCAGACATTTTTATGAAAAACTAGCAAAACCCCTGCCCGCACGGCTCGGAAATTAGAGATTGGTGGATTGGATGAAGAATACGGTAGTTGATGGATAGGCAGAAATGAACAATTTTCTTTGAAAAATCATGCCTGTTTTTGCTAATCTGATGAATAATCTATTCGTTTTTCATTTCTTTTACATAATTTTTTTAGTTAATTTACCCATTAAACATATCTTCCCCAAATTTAGCTCTCTGAAAAGAGGTAAGGTAATTAGGATTTTTGACAGCAAGCCAGGTATAGGCATAAGTATGCTTTTAACCCTCTTCAGGATTGCACAATGTTATAAATTTTCTTAAAACTAAAAACCTAAATCCGATGTTCTAAGCTGTTTTAGATTTTCCCAAGTATTATAAAATGTACGGGTTTTTGTTTATCAATGAGTTTTTATTTACTAATTTTTTTGTTCATATGGTAAAAATAAGAAAACTTTTATGTTCCTTATGCATTATTTGAAAAAAAAAAAAAAATATCTTAAAGTCAACACTTTTCTCGGGCAATAAAAATTGAACACCACTTAAATACAAAATTAGCCTTTTTTTAATCTTCAAAAAGTGATGAAAAAGTAACTTTGTCTTAGAAGGATTATTTCTAAAAATATGACCAAAATCACATCCCAAAGTATATGGCAGACAAATTACAGGATACCCTATATAGTTGACCACGAGGAAAAACAGAAATTTCAAAATCAAAACCACATATTTTTAAAGATTGAACTTGCGTCTTATTTATTTTTTCTGTAAAGTTTAAGTTGATTGATGTCCCGATACAAAGTAATGCTCATACCATCAGAGTTAAAAAATGTGGAGGCAGTCCTGGTACATAAATGCATAAATGCAAAAAATTCAAAAACTCCGTCTCGTTGTAAAATTTACTACATCGTTTTCATTTGTAATTGTGTCAAACCACTCAACCGACTTGTGGGCAAAAAATTATGCATTTATTTGTCCAGTTCAAAATAAATTGTTGCATCGATTTTATTATTTATTTATTGCACTTCAACTCAATGATTCAATGCTTGGAAAGACATCTTGAATCTACTCATTCGTGGATTTGCATTACAATAAAAATTGTTTGGAAATAAAATTCGGCCTTCAGAATCAAGAGAAATTATTCCATTTCCAATGTCCAATAGTGGCAGTGGCTCAGTGGTTAGGTACGTTGGCTGCTAAGCAGAACGTTGTGGGTTCGAGACCTACTCGTGCCCAAAGTATTTTATTTCATCTTTCTCGGGCATTGCCTTTTGCGAAGAACTGACAAAACTTCCAACAGTATCAAGAGTATGAAAAAGTGCTTCCTCAACTTTGCCCGGAATCGGCGTTAAATGGTAGGTGCCCTAAATTCTTCACAGGCACCCAGAGAATTATTGATGAGAGTAAGCCACTTAGGCCTTGGCTCTTCAAGATCTGTCCCGCCAATCTCTCTTTAATGTCGAATAATTGGCCAATGTAAGTTTCCTGAAATAGAAGTTTTAAACTACTCCATTCGTCTGCAGCAGTTGACCGTGGTATAATCGACAAAGTTTGTCCTCAGAAACATAAAAGATTCAGAGCTCCAATTCTTCAAGTTGCGGTTTAAGGCTTCAAGTAAATTTTTGTGCGCCATTGTGCTCTCATCCCACACAAATATTCGGCCATTACCAACTTTTTAAAAATATTGTAATGTCAGTTTTATGTCTAATAATGTGCCCACATTTACAGAAGAAGAATAGAGCCAACTCATTTTTTTAATTTCAGATCATATTGATGCTAAAATTAATGATAAAAAAATGATTTCCCCATTCCACCGGGTGCATCGCAAAAATATATACCATCTCAAACAGATCGCATCTTGCATATCTAATGGTGTCATACACATAGGTAGGTACTTTTGTTGATCGTTTAACTTCGGCTCAATAGTTTGCGCAAATATTCTGAATCCAATGCAATTTTATTATTGTCCTTAACGTAGTATTGTTGTCGAGAAACCAATTGAATTGTGGCAATGTTTTATTCGCAAAACGGTAAACAACTGGCATATTTCAATTTGAAAGCATTCAATCCCCATCAGATTGGCATTTGCAAGGACTATTGACTCAAAGCTAAATAATGTCTGTTTGTGGCTTAAATTTGAGCACACCATGTTTTTCATTCAGACAATAATTATACGTAGAATACCTCCAGTTCGTTGTAGTGTCCGTAGCTTAGTGGTTAGGTGCGTTGGCTGCTAAGCAGAACGTCGTGGGTTCGAATCCTAGTCGGGCCCAAAGTTTTTATTTCATCTTTCACGGACACTGCCTCTGGCGAAGAACTGACAAAACTTCCAAAAGTATCAATCTGTCATGAAAAAGTGCTTCTCAACTTTGCCGTTCGGAATCGGCACCTAGAGCATTGTTGATGAGAGTAAGCCACTTAGGCCTTGGCTCTTCAAGAGCTGTCGCGCCACTCTATTTATTTATTTTTTTTTATTTTAATGACACATTCCATCAACATTCAAAACGTTATAAATAACAAATAACAATATAATTAACAAATACGTACAAACTAAAAATAAATAAGATATACATATTTTCATACCATAGAAATTTCATATATCAAAACAACGTTTGCCGGGTCAGCTAGTTCAAATATTATTTCCTAGGTTCACTGACATTTTTTTTTCGTCGAAGAAAAATTATATTTGTCAAATATTTTTTTTCTTCACTGACATTTTTTTTGTTTTGTTTGATATTTTTATTTAAAAATATTTGACAAAATTTTCAAACTAAATTGAGTGTTTGTATATTGATCAGTTTTTTTTTTTGTAGTGCGAAATACAAAATTTTTAACATTTTTTAACAATTGAACCATTTGTGATTTGAAAAGTATACATTTTATTTTTGCTAAACCTTCTACCCTAAAACCTCTTGCATTTAGAGAAAAAATTAGGAAAATCGGTCAACCAGTGTGCCCGGTTAGCGAACGAACACAAAAATTATGCTGTTCTTTTATATATATAGATATAGTTCTTTTTTATTGACTTCACCCAAAAAAATCTATAGGTTGTAAATTTAACAACAATTGGAAATCAAATATACAACTAACTGTTTATTTATAAATTTAACAACATTTGTGATAAAATTCACAATTATTTATTGGTTTTACAGATATGCTTTCATTTTTACAAGGAAATTGTTAAAATGATTACCATTTCCTGTTGTAAAATTCACAACGTGTTGTCAATTGTGGTTGTCAATTCTTCATTATTATAGGTCCGTTCGCGTACCCTCCTAAAACAGTCACATTTTACGAAAAATTACGAAATTTAACCAAATCCTGTTCGCGTACTCAAAAATTTGGTAATTTTTCGTAAAAGAGAGCGCTCACGAGAGAGTAAAATATTTCCCCAACCTACGAATTTTAACCCAAGAAATTTCTTTGGGCTGATTTGTGAAAAGCGTCAAATTTGATTGAAAGAAGCAAATAAATAAATAAATTGAAATTCAAAGTCTCAATTTTCATAGAAAAAAACTTGACAGATAAAATGTGGGCAAAATTTGTTGCTTTCCCGTTCGCTTACTTTTTTGAAGTTTTGTTTTTCTGTGAGAGAATTTTACCCCCACTCCTTAAAATGTCTCGTTTTACGAATTTTAGTGCAAAAAGTACGCGAACGGACCTTATATATGTCTCAAATTTAAAACCTAAATCTATCAAAAGTACAACAATTTGTGAAAATGAGAACCGAATGTGCTGAACTTACAACAATGCAGTCAAATTGACAACCAAAACCATCAATTCTCCATCTTAGCATTGAAAGCACATATCTTAAGTTGTGCTTTCAACATCCAAGTTGTTGAATTTAAAACATCGCAATCAAAACCCCAACCATCTGTTGAGATTGAAGGAATAGTCCCGTTATCTACTTATTCGCTTCGTATTTCAATCAGGTCGGTCATATTGTTTAAACGTGTCAAAAGTGGATATGAACAGTGATTTTCTTTTCATTTCTCAAAGTACTGAACAATAACGTTTGAGGCATATGTGTAAGTGAAAATAATTCTGTTTTCTTCTTTTCTGTTGCTCTCGAAAGTTTTCCAGATAGTCAGCAATGTCAATTTGACTCAAAGTGTGGAGCCTTTTTTATTAGGTAAGTTATCATAATTACGAATTTGTTTGCATACATTTAAAGTAAACTCAGAGTGGAGTTTTTTTTTTTTATTCCCTTCATTATTTTGCTTCCTTTTATAAATATAAAACTATCTTTATTTATATTTTAATGGTCAAGGGCTTTCAAAAAGAAGCTTACTTCTACTAAGTTCGGAACATTTTTAGAGAATTTGTCCAGATTGTCTGCAGTTAGAGTTTGAAGTTGCTCAAGTGGAAAGCGGGTGACTTTCAATATCCAATTTTATAATAAAATTAACAAGGTAAGTACATAATTTCATTAAAAAAACTACATAATTACTGATTTTAGTTTTCAGAATGCACAATAGTCGCAGCGAGATAAGCAGCCTGGACTGGGCTTAAGACAAAAGCTACATCCTTTTATCAACAAGCACTGGAAGAACTTCCCAAGCATGTGGCTCATCTGACTGGGAAAAAATATTTTGGATCTTACCAACACCAACAAACACCTCAACTAGCGACAACTAAAGCAACAACCCTAATGCTGGATCCAACATTTCTAGGAAAAAGTATGTTAATTAATTTATATAACGAAAATTTATGTTTTCAGAAATATATTAATTTATTTATTTAATTTCTTATAACTTCATTTGAATAAAGTGAAATATTAATTATATTGGTCTGTATTTTAATTTGGAAACGAAAATTTCACAAGTATGTTGTAGTTTCTGCAGCAAAAAGTTGTAATTTTGATAACCACGGTTTCAATTTGACTGCAAGAAAACTACAACAATGCATTCAATTTGTCTACAAAATTTGTGAAAAGCACAACCAAATTTAGTGTTCCCGACAACAAGGCGTTCATTTTGAATGCAAACATTTATAAAAATCACAACACAGTTTATAGTTTTGACAAATTGTGTTGTAATTTCTGCAGCAACATTTGCTAAACATTTTCTAAATTCTCCGGTTTTAATTTCTACAGCAGAAGTTGTGATTTCTACAATTTGGTGATAGATTTAGCAACCATGCCTTAGTCAAATTGAAAACATTGGATGTAGGGTCAATTTTGACAATGAATGCAATCATTAAAACCACGATTTTCATCATTTCTACAACCGATTTTTTTGGGTGTTTAAAGACAAAACTGCATTGACAATTTTCTTATGTGTTGGAGTTGAATCTAGCATTATCGACTGGATAAACACCATGTTAAATAGCAGAACTATTAACTATTATAGCCAGCATTGTTGAAAAAACAGTCACAAGGGGTAACCTACAAGGATGCGCTCTTTCACCCCTCTCACAAAATTCAGAAAACAGTGAATTCAGAATTGTAGCATTTGCATAGTGGTTTGACTGGACACTGGAATAAGTTTCTTACCACCATCGAAAACATTATGGAAACGTATAGGCAACTAGGAACGGTGTGTGGTGGCGTTGGCTGCTAAGCAAAACGTCGTGAGTTCGAGTCCTACTCGTGCCCACAATTTTATTTCATCTTTCACGCGCACTGCCTCTTGCGGAGAAGTGACAAAACTTCCAAGAGCATCAATCTGTCATGAAAAAGTGCTTCTCAACTTTGCCGTTCGGAATCGGCGTTAAATTGTAGGTCCCCTCAATTTTTCACATCACGCACCCAGAGAATTGTCTTCTATAAATATAAAAAAAACCTTCGGTACACGGTAAGTTATGCAACTGCAAGTCATCCAATGGATGAACACAGCGATTGACCGACCCATATACTTTTCTATGATTCTATACCGTATGCGGTGGAAAGCTGTTGATAAAAGAAACTATCTCAAGAACATGAAGAAGCCCAGCTTGCTTAGGAATAACAGGCGCACAGAGATCTACGCCAAAAGCAGGGTTGATATGATATTAGACTTCCCGGCCTTGGACGAGCTCATAAGATGCACGACAGCCAAAAGCACACTTCGGTTAAATGAACTGGACTTTTAGAGGTTCCTACGGGCATGGGTTTATCCTGCAAGGATATGACACAATTTTTGGGCTAAAAAGACCACTGATTATATTCCACCCTTAATAGATTTCAATTGTAACTTCTCTTACCCGAAAGACAGGGATGGGATCCCAAGTCGCTCATCAGGGAACAGGGTATCTCCTTCTATATACAGACTCGACGGTTCAAAATTGGAATTAAGGAACAGGATCAGGAGCTGTTTTGCCAATATCTCAATATTAGAGAGTCACATAAACTCCCAGAGGACTGTAATGTATTTAAATTTCAGATTTATGCTATTGAAAAAGCAGCAGAACTGGTAAACCAAGAAAAACTAAACTCCTGGGAGGTAACACTTTTCGTGGACAGCCAGGCTGCTATCGAAGTCTTCCCCAGTAGGACTATGAGATCAAAGGTGGTCTTAATCTGCAGGAAAAAAAACTAAACTGCATCTAACACACAAACCAAGTCAAACTTTGCTGTGTTCCTGGACACAGTAATATAGAAAGGAACGAAACGGCAGATGAACTGCCAAGGAAAGGTGCAGAAATATATAGAAGTATGTATTAGCAACCATACTGCTAGGGAACTACACCTCCCGATTATTGTGCTCAAAAGAAAAATAGACCATAGAACAAAAGGGCAGATTAATAACTCCTGGAGTTCAAGGAACGAATGTGTTATCTCTAGAAGTGTATGGCCTAGAATTAATGAAAAGGTCAGTCGGCATATCTAATCGTTGAGGAAAAAGAACATTAGAATTTTGAAAGGTGTACTAACAGATCATTGCGCCATTGGTACAAATAAAAATAAGGCCAATTACAATGTTTCGGTAGACAAGGATTAAGACGATCTCAGCCTAAACTCAGCTATATAAAAAATAAGGGGTTTCAAATTTCAATAAGAATCGGCATACGTGTTGCTACCAGAGGCTGTTTCGCGTGCCATCAGGGGCAGTATTAGTACCTGCAGATCGACCAGTGGTATGCCTGCTGTTTCAGTGCTATCAGGGGAAAAAGCGCTGCAGAGTGAAGTTCACTTTTGTTGAATAAATGACCAGAGAGACAATGATGAAAACTGTAGAGCCGAAAAACTTGCTAAAAATAGATTAACTATGCCGATCTTAACATAGAAAATTTGGCTACATATCGTACTTTTTTACCCCAAAATTAGGACAGAATGTAGAAGCTGTTTCTTTTTATAATTTGCACCCACTCAAGGGATTTTTTATACCCTTACTATGCCAAAGACACAGTGAGTCCTTTAGGGAAGAAGGAAGGGGTTGGAAAGGAGGTGCCGGTGTACATTTGTCTTGAATTTTCGAACATTGTTATGACTGGGAAGTACAGAGTGTGGAAGAGAGTTCCACATTCGCGTAGTACGGCTATAGAATGATTCTCTATACTTGAGAGTACTTCCGAAGTTGAACTCAAGGGTAAACTGATGGGCATTCCTAGAAACGTGTAGAATTAAGGGCGAATTGTTTGAGGGGAGGAATGCAACTGGCTATTTCTCTAGAGCACTTACCGTAGAAGTAGCGATAAAACATGAAATGTTACGACGGTGATCTAATGAATAATTGAATACCATCCAAGAGGCTTAAGTATAGAGTTGGAGCACCAGCCCATCAGAGATGGGAGTTATACTCAACCTTTGGACGGATATAGGTCTTATAGATAGTGGCCGGATCACACGAGGAGGAAAACGTCTTGCACCGTCTTAAGAAACCTAATCATCTTGCGGCATTTTTGGCGACATCCCATATGTGCTCGTTCCACAAGAGGTGGTCAGTGATGCACATACCGAGAATCTCGAGATGTTCACAATGTTCAGTCTCTTTGATGCAAGTGCCACTCAAAGGCAGTGGCAAAAGGAATATATCTCGCTTTAACGATACAAGATAGCATTTCGCTAACGAATAAGAAAAGCTAAAGGTACTTTCGTCAGCAAAACAATTTATTGGATGAGAAGTTACAGACATGAGATCATTTATAAAATTGAGAAAGAGAGTCGGAGATAAAACCGAGAGCCCAAGGGTACACCAGCATTTATATTCTGGGTTTCAGACTTGAAGCCGTCCAATACGACTTGTATTGAGCGATTCGAAAGAAAGTTTCTAATCCAACGAAGAAGGGATTCATCGATACCGAAGGCACGCATTTTCGATAAGATGAGACTTCATCAAATGTCGTTGAAATGTCAAGTGCAATAATCTTACTCCTTCCAAAACGATGTGAAGATTTGTTACACTGTTCGGTGAGATAAACCATCAGATTACTATTAGACCAGTTGCTGCAAAAGCCGTAATGCCGGTCATTAAGAAGCTTTCGGTCTTCGAGACATTTCTTGAGCTGATAGTTTATCAGCGTTTCCATGACCTTAGAAAGAAGGGACGTAAGTGCAATCGGACGATAATTGGAGGGAGAAGAAGATTCGCCTTTTTTGGAATTGGCTGGACAAATGCTGTTTTCCAACTGCTCGGAACGAGCCCAGAAGAATAGGATAGATGGAAAAGCTTACGCAAAGGTTTTGCCAGCGTGGAAGAACACCTCTTCAGATATAGCGGGGATACCATCCGGACCATCGGATTTATGTATGTAGAGATCCCTTAGGATCCCTTAGGTCCCTCGTAACGTTAACTTTACATACGTACGTAACGTTTTCCTAAATTGTTTTTCAATTAATCTGGTTATACACTATTCAAGAAAATGTAAATAAAGGTATTACTTTTGAATTAAAATTTTTTAATATGAATATTTACAGAATTGTGAAAAATAGTTTGAAATATTTTTGAGAAAATCTTCTAACGAAAAACCGGTTATACGGGAGGTACCGTTCTGGAGCAATACACAAATATTGTCTACATTAAAAATATCAGTGTTCCGAAAAAAAATTACGTAGATGTTTAAAAAAATCGTAGGATTCGTGTTTTTTTTTTGAAATCGAAACATTTGGTTTTTAGTAAAAAAAATTGTATGACTACCCTTTATTTGGATCTTAAAAATAAAATTTAAAAAAACGACCCACCTTATTTCACTCAAACCACTAACATCCAAATTTGAAGTCAATCGAACCAGTTGTTGAGGATGTAGTTGCGTTTTCAGACAACCAGACAGACGGACGGACGAAACACCTTCGACTTCTTTATCACCGTAATGTCATATTTGATTTGATAGAATGCTATATGTCGCAAGTAAAATAATAATAATAACAGTTGTAGGTACACATAATTCTCTACGCAATGTTCTTGTCATCGTATCCATAAAATTTGTCGAAAAAATTCGTAATAAAGCAGCCCAAATCCATTTGAACAAGCTCTCTAAAAACCACAATATAATGTAAATCCTAGTTTTCCTTCCATTATGAGTTCTCTTTCTCCACCAGTTTATTAATCTTTGTACGAACGTTTGTATGCCTGACTTGGTAAAGAGCCCATTAATTATTACATAATCTAATTGGATTTTTAATTCAGCTCCCATTAATGCCATTTCATGTTGGCACAAATCTTAATTCCAGCTATAATCACTGGCCCAACCAGAGAAAAATAAACTCCACACACCTTCAAGAAGAAAAAAAAAGGTTTCAAGGACTCAATAATCAAGCGGAAAATAATATCCTAATCACTTGATTAATTTCAATAACTTACTTTTGGTTTGGGAGTGGAGTTCTACGTTGCGTTGTACAAAATGGAAAAGCATGGTAGCTCCTTTCTTGGGTAAATGCCTCAAGCACACGCAATTAAAATTTGGTCTAATAGTTTCAAAAACACAATACCTACATACCAACAATTTCTTAATTGTTTCGTGTTGTGCCTTTTTTTTTGTCGTGTGAGTTTTTGTAGGTTTTTTGTTCGACTCTATTTCAGTTTCTGTTGAACCCTAAAGGCTGTTGTGCTTTTATGTTAGAATGACATAAATAATTCGGAGTAATTAGTTGGAACATTGACTCAGGGTGGTGCCGCGCGGAACACAACAAAATTCACAAAGAAAAAAACAAATCACTCGAGGCAACATACATAAATAAGGGCGACTTGACAAAATTTGCCACTCGGTGAAATTTTCAATGGGTTTGCTGTGATACTCAAGTTTATATATTCGCAAATTCTTTTGGCCCAGTCATTTCCTGCTCCGCAGGAAGTACAAAATAGTATCATTTGAACATTTAATGTAGGTAGTTTGACAATGTATTTTTTCGTGTATCAGGAAATGGTTGATATTTTGACCTTGACATTACAATTATTACAAAACGCTGACAAAATGTAAATCAAAGATTGAGAAAAAGCACTAAAATTCAATCTTAATGTGCTGTCACTTCTTAAAAACGACCATACAGCCTTACCCTTCGAAGTTGACATTTGTGTTTTCTTGTGATAAATAATTGTTAGAACAATTCACCAAATATATTTTGAAAGCTTATTATTCGAACTTACATTTTCTGGTATCTTAACTCAGGAATCTGAAAAAAGAGAAATATGATTGATTTTAATTTAAAATTAATTTATTAAAATTGGTTTTGTTTTATTGGAGAAACATATTAAGTTGTCTGTTTCAAGCGTAATATTGACGGTTTTCTGATTTTCACGAAAAAGACAAATATTACACTGATAATGTAACTGACCCCCAGACTATAAGTAACGCCTTGTAATAAATATCCCACTCCACCATCGACGATTGACGACAACCAGCAGCAGCACACAATCGAAAAACAACAGCTGCACAACACAACCAAAATCAAGCTCGTTTCGTTACAATCAGCCAACATTAAAATACGCTGTGTATCGGAGAGTTATAAAATGTATGGAATCAGTTCGTTAGTTCGTTCACACAAGTACAATTCACATTCATGTTTTAGTAGAAAATTGACTAATAGAAGTGAAATTTGAAGACAAAAGCAGAGAAAAATATCCCAACGTTCTAGTACCAGGTAAGTTGTACAAGGGAAGGTCTTCTTGTAAGTTTTAACAGACTGTGAAATGTATTCACTGGGAATTAAGTAAGTGACATCTGCTTGCTCAGATTGTAATAGCCAGTGGCATCTGCTTTCAGACTGTAATTACTAGTGGTGCCTGCTATTTAAGGTTGTAATTCTAATTAGTATAGTGGACTCGGTTGTTTTAGTTTGAACCATAGCTATAAGATATTTTGTAATCGTAATGTGCTTGTTAAATGTTTAACTCATAATAATAAATATTATAATTATTAATCTACTGGCTGACCCTGCACCTTCTCTACCACACTACCCACTTCCCTTTAATACGCTACCCGCTCGCTTTGTCGCTACCCAATTACGTCCAACCCTTACTTTACCGCTACCCTTACGTTCGCAACACTCTATACTTCTGCTTTACTTGCCCTTTCACCAACTATTTCGTTCTTTTCAAAACGCTTAACCGTTACAAACCATTAGCATCAGAAACATTGAAACTTACTACTCAATTATCCCGAATATCCATTTTTCCAAAACCCTGCTACCACAAATACCTACTAAAAATTACCTCTTATATTCCATGAAGTTTTTCCATTTTTTTTTTCACAGAAATCATTCACTGAATACAACAGTATGAACCATAAAAAATTTCACAAATACCTGTTGGGCCATTTCGGAGTCTATAAGAGACATACAAACAAACACACATCCATTTTTATACACATATACATAGAGATTTGAAATAAAATAAAAGAATTGTATGGATCTTCAAAGAGCTAAGATTTTGTCTTTTGTTTAGTGAGACCATAGAAGCCGCTGATTTCTACCTCAGCCCTTGATAAAAAATTAACCCGTCTACACCCTAGTCTGACCCACCATAGTATTTTGTTGCACCATAGGCACACAAAACGACGACAAAATAAGCATACAACAACAAGCAGACAATGTTTCACAAAATGCACAAAAAACATGTTTGAACTTTGTCATGGAAATAAACCACACCTTGTTCTGTGCAAACATCGTTAAGTGAGTGGGAGATTCCGGGATTAGGTCATATCCTACCCTATTAATATCGAATACAGTGAAAGCTCACTTAGGCGGACAGCGACGGTTTCAGCACTTTTGTACGGCTTAGGGAGTTGTCCGTCCACGGGAAAAATTAAAAAAAAAAAGAAAAAACAATTTTGAAATAACTCAATAAAGATCGTAGTAGTAGTAGTAATGTCCGTAGTTAAGTGGTTAGGTGCGTTGGCTGCTAGGCAGAACGTCGCGGTCGTCGGTGTAAGCCCTACTCGTGCCCATAGTTTTTATTTCATTTTTCACGGGCACTGCCACTTGCGAAGAACAAAACTTCCAAGAGTATCAATCTATAATGAAAAAGTGGCTTCTCAAACTGTACCGTTCGAAATGGGGTAAAAATTGTAGATCCCTCAATTCTTCAAACGCACCAGAGAAATAGAGTGTGCGCACTCTGCAGTGGTGAGGCAAGCTATTGCGATAGTGCTATTAATCACTCTTGCTATTCATGTGCAGTGATCAGGAGTGATAGCTCGTCACATGTTACTGCTATATTGCTCCACTGCTCTTTTAAATTGCTCAGTGATTAAAATGAGCGTGAGCAGGATTTGCAGTGAGGCAGAATAGAGTGAGCGAAAGCAGTGAGCAGAAAAGCAATGAACAGATGTGCAATTGAGAGTGAGCAAAAAAAGCAGTGAGCAAAAAATGCAGTGAGCAGCAATGCAATGAAACAGAAAAGTGTGGAGCAAGGATGGCGGTGGCAGTAAAAATTACTGGATTAATAACCTTCAATGCTTTATTGAATGATTTATATACGGTATTGCTTTCAAGTGGAGAATAGAGTGAAGGAATTTATTTCTGCTGAATTGTGTGTGTTTTTTTTTTTTTTTTTTTTTTTGAGAAAATCTTCATTTTCTTCATTAAAACCAATACGAATGTGTACTCCAATATTATTTCATTACTCAACGTCGCACTGACACCCTGCTCATTACGTTTTCTGTTCAATTATCATTGCTATTTGTCAATGCTCATGCTTATTGTTCATTGTATTAGCCTCATGCTTTTCTGCTCACTGTATTCTCTTGTGTTTTTTGCTCAATGTTTTATGCTTCATCTACTATGCCTATTTTATAAGAGTATAAAATAGAGCAGGAAAAAAGCTGTTAGAAAATAAGCAATTACAAAATAGCAGAAAAGCAGTTAGCAGGAAAGCCTCTTGCAAAAGAGGCAGTGACCAGTGAGTAACTTGAGTTTGGGGCTTGCGTGGACCTTTATAATTTTACCATAATTTTTCTTAAAAATAATGAAAAACTGTATGCGGTATTATATGATAGTGAAACAATTTTTTGTAAGAATATGTACATTTGTCGGGCTTTTTTAAACATAAACTGGTCATTTAAGAGTGATCAAATAGCTGTACTTTAAACTGCTCTTTTTGTAAATGCTCACAGTGATCACTGTCATTAAAATCACTCTTAAGAAACTTCTACAATTGTTTAATAAAGACCATCTGTTATCATGAAGAGAGAAGAAAGAAAACAAAATACAGTATTCCCCGCTTAATTGCACAGACCATTTTGTCAGATTTTTCGGTCAATTATCCGGGTGGTTCAATTAACGAAATCCTGCTTAATTGACAAATCTGTTCAATTAAGCGAAACCCGTATAATTGCACGAGTAGCTCAACTAAAAAATAAAATAATGATCCCAGATATGATCTATAAACATTTTTGCACCCTTATATACACTGAAAATTAACTAGTGATGCAATTTGGCATCACTAGTTGAAGGTGTTAAAACGCAAGGAGAAAGAATAAGAACGTCAGCGGGAATTTTTATCCAGAGAACAGAAAAATCTGCTCAAAGAACCAAAGAACCTTGCTATTTGAGAAAAGAATGTTAATTTCATTTCAAGGAGTCTTAATTAAAGAGTGCTGCCAATATTTGACTACTTACTTAATTTCAAAAGAGAATTCGAAGAAGAATCATGAAACATGAGTCAACGTGTAATAGCAGTCAAACATTAGCTAGCTTTCGTTTGTACAGTTCGCTGTACTCACAGTGCTGACAATTTTAATGTTCGTGTGCGCTATAAATTCGTCGTTAGGGGTAGGGGATGGTTTGCGAACTGTTCGGTGTTGAATTTTTTTTCGATTTTCTCGTGTCCGTCCGTTTCGTAGTTTGCCCTGTAGGGAGATGATCGCGAAGAAATCTCATTTTTTCTATGAAATAACCATAAGCAAAATGACTTGCTTCTCTTTTCGACACATCCTCAAACGAAACAACACGAAACAATGTTCCCCAATTATGTGTTTGCCGTGTAGGGAATAACGCAATTGAGCATGTTCGGAAAACATGTTTGTTGTTTAGGGTTAAGAGAATCTATTCTTAGGTTTGTTTCATTATAGCTTTGTTCAGCGAGAAAAAGACAGCACAGCACAGTACAGCACAGACAATCTTGTCCTAAACTGTTCTAGACAAACTCAATGAACATCAAATCATCAAATCAAATCAAACTGGAACAGTAAATGTGTCAATGAACATCAAAAAGCTGTACTTTTCTGTTCTTAACTGTAACAAACTGTACAAAACAGTGTCGCTGAACATACCTTATAATGTTTTTGTCCTTCCAATTATCCGAAAAATGTCCATGTATTTAGTTTTTCTGCTGCATATTTTTAAGATCAATTAAGCGAGTAATTCAACTAAGCGGGGTTCAATTAACCGTCTAAAAAGCTTTACAACTAATACGCGAAATTTACGAAGCCATTTTTTTCGATCAATTAAGCGGGATGTTCAATTAAGCGAGGTGCAAGTAAGCGGGGATTACTGTACAGCTGCAGGAATAAGATCCGTTATCCATTTGAGTGAAGATTAAGATTGTAGGACTGTGCTGCTTGCAGTGTTGTTATCTTAAAGGTCACTTGTGTGTACAACAGTGTTCTGACACATTCCTCTACTCACATAACACCGATCATGACACCGAAACCAAAAACCATAAATTTTGATTTTACACGAATGGTATCTGACACCAAAATCGATGTGCACACCAGCACACAAGCACACGAAGATCCTCTGTGTGGGCCCTTTTAGTTCTTTTATCTTTATTTTTTGTATTCAAGGCGAAAAAAAGGATAGATAAAATATGCAAGAGTATTTGTCCGCCCAAGAGAATGGATTTTACAAAATTGTGGGTTATAACCAAGTCCGCGTCCGGGTAAGGGAGTGTCGGTGTAAAGGAATTTAAAATGTGAGAAATTTCAATTCAAGATTCACGCTCGTGAGAAATTGTCCGCTCAAGGGGATTGTCCGTCTAAGGCTAACACAAACCGAAGCGGACAAACTGTTTGCTTGTCGCAAGACAAAAAATCGTGTAGTGTCTAATTCACCCCACACCGAGGACGACAAAGACAAAATATTTTGTCCTTGTCGCATTCGGTGTGTTTTGCCAGCGGACAAACAAAGAAGACAAAAAATTGAAAAAAAAAAAAAATAGGTTGCGTTTTCCCTTGATTTTATTTTGCTTCTTAATTCCTCGATGAATGGCACAACCACGTTTATCGAGAAACAGACAGTATGTATACTGTATATTATAGACATGATATTCCAATAGTTTGTCTGTTTTTCGTGCCGTCTATTTCTCGTGTACGTGAGACCTAACGGGATCCAAAAATGTAAACAAAAATGAACCACGTGGAGAGCGTTCCTACTAGGTATACTCTGCAGACACATTTTGGAATTACATGTGTATATACAATTTACATAAATATTTATACATACGAAAAAATTTAGTCGAGTTTTCATGCACACTTCTTTGAAACCACAAACATCCACACATAAGAAATCTCTACTTTTTTCTTAATTCTTTTTACCATTACAACAACATCCATACCAAATTGCACAAAATACAATAAGAAATATCGCAATAAAATACAAATCCAAGTATGAGCAACCGATATGTCCGTTTGTCGAAATCTGTTTGTTTGTCTTGTTCACTTTGGTCTGTGGTTCTCCATAAGACGGTGTGTATTTTTAGCCGTCGACATTTTGTCCGGGACTGTTTGTCTTCTTTGGTGTGGTTTGCATACAACCCCATGTATTTACTGCTACTGACGAGCGGACAAGACTTTTTATCATGTTGTGTCTGTTTCTGTGTGTATTGCCTCATAAGAGCAATGGACCTGTGTCCGGGGAAGAGCGAACAAACGTTTTGTCCGCTTCGGTTTGTTTTTAGTCTAGGGGAGGTGGCCCTAATAAGAGCTATCACTGTACGTATGGTGAATATTGAGTAGTTTGATGTTTCCCACCATTGCAAAAGCAATTGTCAAGTTTTGGAACCGAGATTTCTTGTTTGTCGCTCCTTTAGAGCTTGCCCCGTAAGTTTTTTGCTTTCAATTTTATCCTTCGCAGCTGGCCATTGACTCTGTTTGTGTTTCTAAAAATCAAATTTTGATTCTAATCGAAAATACAGTCTCCTGTCTCCTCCAGGGGTTACGGCTTAGAGTGCACTCCAGCTCCTTCAGAGTCTACCAGCTCTTTTAATAGTTTCGCGCCTATCTAGTATTTGCCTAGTCCTCACAGAGTTCGGCCCTATTTAGCTTCTATCTAATCCCCACAGAGATTGATCCTACCAAGAGGCTCAAGTATGTGACTGGAGCAGCAGCCCAGAGATGGGAGTTGTTTTTAAGCTTTGCACGTATATAAGTTTTATAGATAGTAGCCAGATCTGACAGGACAAAGGTAGCAGTGAGTGGATCTAGCTTGAACCACAAGACAGCAGTTTTTGAAGCATTAAACTCTACGCAGTATTTAATTCCCCGATAATTAATACAATGCTGTTTAAGTAAAATTTTATTGAGCTCAACATTTTGACGTTGCAGAGAAATGCAGATCATTTATAACAGTGAAAAAGAGCGTCGGGGACAAAATAGAGCCCTGGGGCACACCATTTATGTTGTTGATTTTAGACTTGAATCCGAACGAAAGTATCTTATCCAACGAAGGGGGTATTCGTCACTTCCACTTCAAATAGAGGCAACAAATTTGCCAATTTTTATTTTTGATAAACTGTGCTTTATGTAGCCTTCGTATTTCACTATCTAAAAAATCGGTCCATTTACATACATAAGGGTTAAAAATCTCACCTCTCAATCATCATCCTTTAACTGTCATCATTTGTCAATTTATTCTTTTGAAAACACTTTTTCTTTCATCATTCATCACCAAAAGTCACTTCAGTCGACGACTTTGTCACTTACGTGTTATTGTTTGTTTCGGAATTGGATGTAGGAGGGCGCTTCCCCTTACATGCATCTTCAAGTCAGCTGTTGTGTCATATGCACGGAAATATTGGATATCCACACTGCCAGAGTGCGGGAGTGTTTCTCATGTCAATTTAGAACACATGTCATTCCACGGCACAGTCGTCCTTAGTCAAAATCAGAGTGAATAAGTGCCTGACATTAAGGATGAAGGAGTGTGTTTCACCTGCTCATGCCTTTTGATAGGAGGGAGGGGTTGTGTTCATGTATTTCTGCGTTCTTTTATTTCTTTTTTGTTTGATTTTATTGTTCCACAAATGCGACACATACGGAGTGACACGGAAACCGTCGAAACTTTTGAAATACCATAAAATCGTATGAGTTGAATGCGACTCACAGGTTCCATGTTTTTCGTGGTACAATGAAATCATTTCAACTTTAATGAACAAGAACAGTCTAATAGAGACCCCTTCAATAGCAATATGACAATCAAAACAATTGGGACAAGTTGCGAACAAGTGGATAACATGTGTGTATGTTGTCTATCAAATGGATTGATGAGTTGAAAATAAAGTCTATATGGAAAGAATTCTTGAAGGAAAATCAAAAGTGGCATCACGAAATATTGCTAAAGTTTCCACTCCATTCTTTTTCAATTGACTTACGGGTCGAACCACATGAATCAAATCTCCTGCTCTGATCAGATAGAGAATGAAAAAAATCAATTTATTAAATGCCTTTTTCTTTAAGGAAGATCTGATACCGTTCTTCGTCTTATGGTCATGTTCCATTTTGATTGATTTGTGTACTCTCCGGCAAAAGAGAGTGTTTGATGAAATGTTTTGAGTTTGAACGTCAGACTCATCAATTCTGAAGTGGGTAAACAGGATTCAGTTTTTGGAGTGGTCCAAAAAAAGGTAGATTTTCATTGTTTTCCATTTCCAGAATTGGGGCAATCAACTAAAGTGCTTTGTTATAACTGATGGAACCGGAATAAGGCGACTGGTCTATATCCTAAGCTGATACCGCTCGTTGAGTTGAATCTCCTTCGGAATTCGCTTTCTTTATTTCGATGAATTTGTCTAGAACTTGGTGAGGGTAGTATGCACACCCTATTCTCTAAATCAGCGCTGCCGGAACTACTACCATAGGAGTATTTGTACTCCCTTTGCGTTCAGTGTACTCCCATACTCCGCTTTTCTCGAAAATACTCCCCTTAGCGCCTGTTTCACAATATCTGTGGCAATATGACAGAGTAGCTTATGTTAAAAAAAGCGTTTTTGAGATATTAACGTTTTTGTCTAAAATTGTTGTTTATGAACATTTTGATTTTTTTTTAATGCTCAAATGTAGAGTACAGTATACATGTTATATTTTCTTTTAATTTGTAAAAATATATCCAGAACAATGTATTCAAAACGTGATTTTAGAAGTTAAGCTCTTTTGCTAAAATAAAGTTGGTAATTATAAATGTCTTATGTAACATAAGTTCTTCTGTCATACCTTGAAAAACTATTATGATGTAGCCAAGTTGACTTAAGATCTTATGATGAATTGCAGATTATATAAAAATAAAATATAAGTAAATTATAAGGAACTTTTATTAAAAAATAATTTTAATTACAAATGTAATTAAAGGAACTAAAACCGTACAAAATTCATTAGGTCTTTGAAAATAAACAAAAGATTTCAGTTCAAACAGTATTTTTGTAAATATAAGGTGTTAATCTTCTTCATCACCCTCGGTTAAATCGGGATGAAAGTCAGCTTCTTGAATGCCATTTAAACTTTTATAAAAAGGATGATAAATATTATCAATCAATGGCAACATATCCAATAAATCTTGCCTTTTCTTTTCATTGATTTCAAGTGGAGAAGAATAACATTTCTGCAGATCAGCTATTTTGATAGAATTGAACCCACGACGTCTTATATTAAGAGATTTGAATTCTTCGATTTCGTTAAGTGATGTTTTGAAATATACTGTTCCAAACTCTTTAGTGAACCTCATCCACTTAACCTTTTGCCAACAAAATTTCTGTCCATTATTGTCCACCTTTCGCCACACAAACTTTTCTTTGGAAACAGCTGAGAAATTGAAAATCTCATCTTGATTCATTTCCTTAACTTCAAATTGGTTTTTTACGCCCACTGTTCTCACGAATTGATACCAATCACGGGGATGATGTATTTTAACCGTTGTCAGCTTTTTCTTTTTTTCGATTAGGGCATGGTCCACGTCACATTCCATGTGAGTATGCCCGGGAAGAAGAAATTTATGATCAATCGTTTCCACACTATTTGGCAATTGTAAAAAAGTCTCGAACATTGAAGCAATGTAGGAATTTTTATTCTGTCCCGGGCAACAATCGCTGTACAAAATCACATGTCGAGTTTCAGCTGGAAGCTTTTGAAGATGGTTAAATACACATGACGCGATCTCATTTCCTCCACGATTTGCTAATGCTTCATGCCACATATAGCATATTGGCCGTCCAGTGTCACAATCGTGAACTGTTAAATTATAAGTCCACAATGGGCGTTTATAAAAAGAGACTGACGATCTCAAAAATGGTGTTGGCAGACATTGTTGTAGGTCAAACGTTAGAACCTTTATAGATGAGGAGTTTTCAGCTTTAGATTTGTCCACTGCTTTCGATTTGTACGCGGAATCTGCTTCAAGATGGTGATCATTTTGCTCCTTTTTAAGGTTCTCTCGTTCTTTCTCAGTAGCAACGTCAATCTTCATTTTTAAAACTTCACATTTATGGCACGTATCTAATTTTGGCTTTTTAAATTTCAAGTTCAAAGTGTTGAAAATTTTCGAAAACTTAGAAAGTGAAACTGGAACATACTTTTCTGTATAGAGCCGATATAACTCTGCAATTGATAAATCACTCGACAAATACCTTTTTGAAGTATCGCGTCTTGTGTAATGCGATTCGTAGGATGGGAAACTGTTTATGAATTCAATAACTTCATTTTCTTTTTCAGGAGCGAGTTTCTTAGGACCAGGATGTTTTCCACGCAAATCACCTGTGAACGACCCAAAGCCTTCCAGCTTTTTTTTAACTACTGTTTTGATGAATTGTTCTGATTCACAAAGGGTGTATCTAAAGCATTTTTGGCAAACTGAAACTCTTTCTCCACATATCTCTAAGAAATATTTGTTGGTGTGTTTTCTGTTTCTTGGATTGGTAAGGCTCTTTTCTTTCCTTACAAATTTGGTTTCGTCAACAGAAATCAAGCCGGCAACAAAAGCTTGTCTCAACTCATAAGAACCAAGATCCCAGTACGATTTAAATATAAGCTGTTGGGTTGCGAACGTTATTTTTTCTTTACATTTGTTGCGACAGTCATCTAATTTTTGTACGGTTCGTTCTCTTACAACTTTTCCCGTTGTAGATACATAGCTTTTGCCGGAGTTCCTTTTTTCTTTTCGCATTTTCTTCGTTGGTTTGGCTGTTTTTTCGGTATTTTCTTCGTCGTTTTCAGAACATAATGAATCGTTATCTCCAAATAAAAGATATTGTTCTATTTGGTTCCCAGCATTTCTTGTAGCGAAGGAAATTTCCGAAGGATCACAAGGGGCAAAATCAGAATCGCCGTCTTCGAAATCTTTTGAATTTTCTCCTTCTACTTCCATGTCTAAACTATTGTTTTGGGGGTAGACAGCATTGGCTCCGTTTTCATTTACGATATGAAAATCTTTATTAACCGATATGTCTTTCAATTTATTATTTTTGCCTACAAAATATATGGTTTTGGTTCCAGTTACTATTTTATTTCAAATCTTATAATATTAACTTACCAGCTGAGATATCAAGATTATTGTGTCCATTGCCTTTCGATGTAGATTGTTCCAAATTGCTTGTATCGAAAGAAATTTCCGAAGAATCAGACGGTGCGAAATCAGGGTCGTCAAGTGAATTGTCGTTATCGAAATCTTTTGAATTTTCTTCTTCTTCCTCCATATCTAAACTTATATTTTGGGGGTCGACAGCATTGCCTGCGTTTTCATTTATGTTCTGGAAATGTTTATTAACCGATATGTCTTCCAATTTGTTATTTGTGCCTAAAATATTGTATAGTTTCAGTTCCTATTTTATATTCAAAACCTTATAATATGAACTTACCAGCTGCGATATCTGAATTATTGTTTCCATTGCCTTTCCATGTAGATTGTTCCAAATTTCTATCGGATTGTTTTTTAAGTGCCATAGACAGCATTTTTCTTGCACGTTCCATTTTGTAACTTTGTAAGTAATTGAAGTTATCTTAAAAACACTATTTGGAAAAGCAATATGCATACACAACACACTTCACTGTGAAAAACTTTGAATAAGAAACTCGTTTTGCTTGCACTGAAAATCACAACCTTTCCTCTTAAGTGAATAGAGCAAACTGGTATGCATCCAACAAAACTAGCTTATATTGACATAAGTAACGGGTATTTGAATATTGTAGTGCAACAAAACAGCTTATGTTCACTTAAGGTTTTCTGTCATATTTGAATTCCGTAAATAAAATTGTTTTGATTTTGATAGAACAACTTATGCTAACATAAGTTCCCATGAAATCAAATAAGGAATTTAACAAAACAGCTTAAGTGAACATAAGATTAAGCAAAAAAAAAAAATTTACCAAAGAACCTAAAAATTTGGCCTACTTAAAATGACATAAGTTTTTCTGTTAAAACTAAAAGGAAACTGCTCAACATAAGCCGTTCTGTTAAAAGGACCACATATTTTTTAAAACATAAGTGTTTAGGAAACTTACGATATTTCTTCATAGGAACACTGTTTTAAAATGGGAGTGAAATAGAATAGTTGCTCTCAAACTGTAGAATAAGCCTAATTTAAAATCTGAAAAACCGCTTATGTCAACTTAAGCTACTCTGTATATTGCCACAGATATACAGTAAAGTTCCAGTTAAGCTACTTGGAAGCTTAAGCTAACTAGCAGTTAAAATTCAAAAAAGCGTTTCACAATATCTGAGTAGAGCTTATAATAGTAGTTAAAGTGTCAAGAGGATGAAGTGTCCTATAATGTAGTTAACTGGCAGTTAACAGAATTTAAAAGTCTGAAAAAAAAACAAGATTGTAAGGAGAGCTGATTTGAAATCAGGATCAAAGGGGAGGAAACAATCAAACTCAGAGGCTGAGGTGCTCTACCGTACCGAGTTGACTGAGGGGGTACTGGGAAATGGAGGATTTAGTAAAAAACAGAAATGATATTGGTTTTATATAACTCTCAATTGCAATTCTGAAGGCGGAGGTGCTCTGCCGAACAGATTAATATGAAGAGTGATTTTATTCAGTTTCCTCAGTGGCTTTTATACTAAATTTTACAATTTTTAATCCTAGTAGGCATTGAAAAAGATGTCATTACGTTATCATATTTAAAAATTGAAATCCTAGTAGGCTTTGACTGAAATGTTATAGCATAATATTTAAAATTTAAAGCATTACCAGATGGGTATGAAAATGTTAATATTTAGGTGTTACCAGATGGGTATTTACATTTATGGATATAGAATTAAATGTTTAAAAATAATTTATGATGTTATAGTCTCCCCCTCTGGAGCTTCAATCGTCTCGATGAAGTGACAGATATTTTTGGACGACCTCGTCTTCTGAGGCGCTGGATAGGTTGATCATCGGATACTTGGTTATTGTATTTCGTAATTGAGGAAACGTGATAGGTTCCAAGCGGTGTTGTTGTATCTTCGGTTGATGCGACTTGAAATGTTGACGTTCCAAGTTGTTTTATTATGACATATGGTCCGTCTCTCTTAAGCATGAATTTAGAAGCTATGTTCTTTGAAGATTTGCTTAGAAAGTGCGTGGTGATGAGGACAACTTTAAAGATGGGTTGAGGACGTTTCTTGTCAGTACAACGCCAGTCTTGTGTCTTTTCAGAGCTTTCTCTCTCGGCTGTAGAGTAGTTCCATTCTGCATCCGTTGACAAGCGTGAGCTATATTCCACAGTGTGTTCGTTTTCTTTCTCCCCCTGGACCAATACGGCTCCTTTGCTGGCATCAGTTACGTTAACATTTCGGGGTAGTGATCGTTTGTAAATAGCTGGGGTTGTCTCTGGCTCGATTTCAATTCCTTTCTCGTTCCTGAGTTTAAGGTTGATGGACATTAGTTCAATCGGTGTACAGAGTTCATCAAGATTTAGTTGATTGCTTTTTCGTTGCATTGGTGGGAACAGGTTTCTGCCTTTATGTGAACGTGACGGAGATAGTTCGTATCGTAATGAGTCACGAAAAATGTTGTCTATCGACCGCGGTGAATATTCATTTGCATGAGAATGGCTTGTGCTTGGTGTGCGACATGGTTCTGGACCATAACGGTCTTCATTGTCGTCTGGAGACATTGGTACCGGTGTAGCATGGCTATAGATGGCTTGAATAGGTAACTCGTTTTGAGATTCAGGAGTTTTCTTCAAGGGTGAGATGGCTTTTATTTTGTTGACGTTTTCTTTGTATTGCTGTATTTCACGAAGCATGGCATGTGATGGTGTCACAATGGTGTTAGAGGTATCGTAGAAATCGAAAGTCTTTTTCGGTTGGTCTTGGAAATACCATAGCCTTTGTCCGAGATTTAGCACAACACCGTTTTCTTCCAAAAAGTCGATGCCTATAAGTGTTCGGTTATCTCTTGCCTTAGGGAGAGCAATGAACGTTATTGGTCGAAGCCGATTTCCGAAAATGATTGTTGTTGTTGCGATGTAAATCTCATTGCTTTTTACACTCCCATCAGCCAGACAGATATCTGCATCAGCTTCTCTGAACCTTACTCCATTTCTTATTAGGTGTTCAAATAAATGCCGTCCAGCGACGCTTGTTCGTGCTGCTGTGTCAATATAGGCTAGGCCAGTTTCACCATGCGCCATTATCGATATTGTTGGCAGGTCATTTCCAATGGTGTTTTTAATCAAATTAAAAGACACCGTCTGTGGACCCTTTGGCAGTTGTTTGCAGCTTGGACAGTTGGACCTTAAATATCCAGGTGCCTTGCATTTGTAGCAGTGAATACCTTGGTTCGTCGGTGAGCTTACTTGTTTGGTTACATCTGCTTGGGCTCTTTGCTTTTTCCGGCACTCTGCCACAGTGTGTCCAATATGGGAACAGAAAGTACAGCGTTTCTTTTCTGTTTTGTCGTTTAATGTTGTTGTTTTTTCAGCGAGACTGTTTTCAACTGCTCTTGCTTTTTCAATCAAGTTCTGGAAACTATCAATCGACTCACGATGAACTCCTTCTCTGATAGAGATATGGAGCAGACCATATACCAAGTCCAGCATCATGGATTCACTTGGCTGTGGTGCAGGCAATTGAGAAAACAGTGCTCTCTTCTTACAGATGAATGTGTCTGTGTTTTCGTTATTTTTTTGTTTCTCCTCGAAAATGTCCATATATATTCTGTACGCTGGTTTTGGTGGAGCAAACGCATTTCGAAGTAACCGTATGACGTCTGTCCAGGTTTTTGCTTCTGTTTTCACTCCTTGCCACCAGGTTTCCACCATGGTCTCGCCGTTTACATTAGAAATGATGTCGCTTATCAATTTCTTCCACAATATGGGAACTGCTCCGACCCTTTTTTCAATTCAATGTGGTTCAAGTTCACCGTAAACAAGCACATCATTCACTATTGTTTTCTTTATCGAAGCCCAAATTTGGACAGAGCTTCAACTTCTCGCGAATTTGACGCTCTGTCTGACTCCATCCAAAGAATTGTTTCCCTGTACCCTCACACTGAAATCGTTATTACGGGCGATTTCAATGTACACAATTCTTCGTGGCTTCTCCATTCGGGCCAGACAACACCCGAAGGAATGTGTGCTGAGATCTTTGCTGAGTTTAACCACCTAACTCAGCTTGTCACCGAGCCCACTCGAATATCGGACATTGATGGCCAAGCGGAAAATACTCTTGACTTGTTTCTTACTTCTGACCCTGATAAATACACTATCAATGTATTAACGCCTCTAGGCAGATCAGACCATAGTATTATATCTGCAAATTTCTCGTGTCAAGCTAACCCAGTTAGAGAAAGAGCTCCGAAGAGAACCGTGTGGCAATACGAGAAAGCCAACTGGGACGGTCTCAACAACTTTTTCCGGATCTTTAACTGGTCACTATGCTTCCTCGATAGTGACGTAGACTCCAGCGCAGATATGATTACTAATATGATTATTTTGGGAATGAAAACTTTTATCCCGAATAGGGTTAAAAGCATCAAACCCAAGGAAAAGTCATGGTTTGATTCTAGCTGTAAAGAGGTTATCAGGGATAAAGAAGTAAAGTTCCGGTGTTTTAGAGCCAACCCAACTGAGGAAAACCGGAACAAGTTTAAACAAGCCAGGAAGGCCTGCAATGCTCATATTCGAAGGACCAAATTTTTACACGACCAAAAATTAAGGCAAAAAATACTGCAATGTCCCAAAGGCAGTAAGAATTTTTGGTCATTTGTAAAAAATATGAAGAATTCTTCTTCTTCCTCGGTCCCACGCTTGTTGACAATGACACTCCAGTTGTTAGCTCTCTCGCGAAAGCTAACCTTTTTGCTAGGCAGTTCGCCGCCAACTCTTCGCTGCCAGAGATTGTCATGACTCCGCCTGTTCTTGAGCGCGTCAATGATTCCATGGGACAAATCTTCTTCCGCACTCGTGCTGTGGCGAGAGTCCTAAGGGATCTCAACATACATAAATCCGCTGGTCCGGATGGTATCCCCGCTATTGTTCTGAAGAGGTGTTCTTCAACGCTGGCAAAACCCTTGCGTAAGCTTTTCCATCTATCCTATTCTTCTGGGCTCGTTCCGAGCAGTTGGAAAACAGCATTTGTCCAGCCAATCCCAAAAAAAGGCGAATCTTCTTCTCCCTCCAATTATCGTCCGATTGCACTTACGTCCCTTCTTTCCAAGGTCATGGAAACGCTGATAAATTATCAGCTCAAGAAATATCTCGAAGAGCGAAAGCTTCTTAATGACCGGCAGTACGGCTTTCGCAGCAACAGGTCCACTGGTGATCTGATGGTCTATCTCACCGAACAGTGGAACAAATCTTTACATCGTTTTGGAGAAAGTAAGATTGTTGCGCTTGATATTTCAAAGGCATTTGATAAAGTTTGGCATCTTGCTCTTTTATCGAAAATGCGTGCTTTCGGTATCGACGAATCCCTCCTTCGTTGGATTAGAAACTTTCTTTCGAACCGTTCAATACAAGTTGTGTTGGACGGATTCAAGTCTGAAACCCACAATATAAATGCTGGTGTGCCCCAGGGCTCCGTTTTGTCTCCGACCCTCTTTCTCATTTTCATCAATGATCTCTTGTCTGTAACTTCTAATCCAATTAATTGTTTCGCTGACGATAGCACCCTTAGCTTTTCTTATTCGTTTCCAGACTCACACCCCTCCTCTTCGGATGTGGAACTGCAACGGCAAAATATGATAAGCTCATTAAACTCTGACCTAAACAGCATTGTACAATGGGGAATTAAGAACCGCGTAGAGTTTAATGCTTCGAAAACACAATGCTGTCTTGTATCGTCAAAGCGAGACATACCCCCCTTGCCACTGTCCATGAGTGGCACTTGCATCAATGAGACCCAACATCTCGAGATTCTCGGTATGTGCATCACTGACCACCTCTTGTGGAGCGAGCACATATGCGATGTCGCCAAAAATGCCGCAAGATGTTTAGGTTTCTTAAGACGGTGCAAGAAATTTTTTTCCCCTTCTGATCTGGCTATCATCTACAAAACCTACATACGTCCAAAGCTTGAGTATAACTCCCATGTCTGGGCTGGTGCTCCAGTGACATACTTAAGTCTTCTGGACAGTATCCAAAAAAGAGCATTCAAGATGATTGGTGATCATACCATCGTTGAGTCATTTACATCTCTCGAACATCGCCGTAATGTCTCATGCCTCACCCTATTCTACCGTTACTTCAACGGTATTTGCTCTAGTGAAATAGCCAGTTGCATTCCTCCCCTAAAGATATTCAACCGTAATACCCGCGCCTCCAGGAATGCCCATCAGTTCACCCTTGAGCCCAACTTCGGTCGTACCCTCAAGTATAGAGAATCGTTCTTTAGCCGTACTACGCGAATGTGGAACTCCCTTCCACACTCTGTCTTTCCAAATCATTGCAATGTTCAGGAATTTAAGACCAATGTTCACCGGCACCTCCTCTCCAACTCCTTTCATATTTCCTAAAGCACTCACTGTGTCTCTGGCATAATAAGGGCATAAAAAACCCCTTGAGTGTGTGCTAATTATAAAAAAAAAAAAAAAAAAAAAAAAAAGGTTTGAGCCTCGTCTTCCAATAGTAGTGGAAAACCGTTGATAGCATCACTGTCTGGTATATGCTCAACGTCCTTATAGCATGAAATTGCAGCGACAAATTCTTCTACTTTCAGCAAATTTCTCTCTCCTTTGAAGCGATTAGTACATCTACTAAAGCTTCCAACCCTTACTGTAGCTTGCATCACAGCTGTGAGCATACGCTCCATTTGCTCTTCAGTAAATGCCATAGTTGGTTGTTCTTCGTTTGACTTTTCTGTCACACGTTCACTTCTGCGAGGGATCGTGGTTGCTTTGCTTTTATGAAATGAAGTTGGTGCTAGCCGTGATTTGTTGTTTCGAAAGGTTGTTGTTGTTGCCGATGTTTTCGCCGATGTTTTTTCGTTGTTGAGGATCGTCGTTGTTGATGGTGACGGTATAGCCTTGTGAAGGTGTGTTGCCGTTGATGATGTACTGATTTTGTACGGAATTGCTCTGGTTGATGGTGTGGATTTGGGCGTGGTTCGTAAATTCTTATTTACTTTAGGCCGCAAGGTGGGCGCCAGTGTAAGGAGAGCTGATTTGAAATCAGGATCAAAGGGGAGGAAACAATCAAACTCAGAGGCTGAGGTGCTCTACCGTACCGAGTTGACTGAGGGGGTACTGGGAAATGGAGGATTTAGTAAAAAACAGAAATGATATTGGTTTTATATAACTCTCAATTGCAATTCTGAAGGCGGAGGTGCTCTGCCGAACAGATTAATATGAAGAGTGATTTTATTCAGTTTCCTCAGTGGCTTTTATACTAAATTTTACAATTTTTAATCCTAGTAGGCATTGAAAAAGATGTCATTACGTTATCATATTTAAAAATTGAAATCCTAGTAGGCTTTGACTGAAATTTTGTATTGTATTTATTTATTTATTCATTCATTTACATAGGTAGAGGTTTATAATAAATAATCATTTAAAACTTATATAGAAGAGTTAATAGAAAAAATATAACATCTAATGGATAGTAACTTGTAAAGTGTGCTCTTCAAAAACCATAAACAAGACACGTAAAAACCAAAACCTATACAATAAATGAAATGGATACAATCTATAGCGAGCATATAGCTGCTAGTATCGATTGAACCAGAACAAAAAGAACCAACATTTAAAACTAGTGTGTGAGGTTAAGTACCAAATTTTAGATATTTATCTTTTAAGTTATTATATTTTATCATTTAATTTCTTACTTTTCTATCAATATAAATTTTCAATTTGATAAGTGTTGAAATTAAAAAGCCAAGATTTTATTTCAGCGAGAAATACTTGTAACTTCCTTAAACGTCGAATGGAATCAGGTAATTTGTTAAACAATGTAGGAGCCACTACTGTAAAGAACCTTTTGAAATGCATTTTACTAAAAGAAGGAATATTGACATAATTACTTTGATTAATACGCAAATTATGTAAGTCATTCCTTCTTAAACATAGATGACCACTTCTGATGAAAAATACCTTAAGAACTTTATAGTAGGTTCAGATGTTATAGCATAATATTTAAAATTTAAAGCATTACCAGATGGGTATGAAAATTGTTAATCTGTAGGTGTTACCAGATGGGTATTTACATTTATGGATATAGAATTAAATGTTTAAAAAATAATTTCATTGATGCTTATAAGATTAGTCTTTTTTTCATACTTAAAATAAAATTAAATTTCTCAATGCAAGGATTCGTAACATTAATTTTAATTTTTTTTCAATAAAATTGATATTCTTCTCGACTCCGATGAGTTTAATGGAGTTTTTTTTTTCGCGTTGTGGAGTTGTGGAGTCACCACGAAACTGCGGTTGTTCCGACGTTAGAGGCTTATCTCCCCATGGAATCCTTGGACAACATAGAATTCCCACAAATGTAGAAATATTCCAATATTTTCGGGTTTATTCAAAATTAGTGCCATGGTTTTCGATCGATTACATTCCGCATCTACGAAATATGATTCGATTGATAATCGTGTATTGATTGATTAAAGATATGGCCACAAGTCAAACAAAGAATTATAATTTTCAAAGGCTGGTATTTATTCATTGAACGCTATTAGGTCATTGCCGTAGATTAGTTCTGATTTCCGAGCGCCCTCAAAAGTTAATAGTGGTTCTGACCTCTATTAAGTTGAGAGCAAAATCTACAGGAAATTATCCGGAGTAATTTCCAAAATAACAACAAATATCCTTTTGATTTTTGTTTATTTTTTTCTGGCTTTGTTGTTGTCGTTGTTGGAATAGCTGGCAATTAGTTACACAAAACACAAATTTATTAGAAGGATGAATGTGAAACGTAAAACTCATTCATAGGAGGATTTAACTGGCAGCTAATTTAAGTGCTGGTTAACTAATCAGAACTTTACTTTTACATTGTGAAACAGACGCTTAGAGACTTAAAGGAACATTATATTATATTAACTACCGGGCTTACATATATCATACCATTATTTGAGCGAACACAACTAGTCTAGTGGTGTTAAATCGCACGAACAAGGCGGGCTATAGACTCCCATTTCTTGAGATAACTCGCCCATCAAACCTACTCTTCAATAATGGGATTGTGAGGTGTGCTTTGTGGCTTGTTGAAACTACTTGTGGCCAAAGTCCATATAAATTCAAATGCGAGCCAAAAATAATCGGTAATCATGATGCGATAACGCTGGCCATTCAGAACGCCAGGGAATTGACTGATTTGGATCATTTGCTACGGACGCTTAACGGCAGCCATATTTTCGGCACTTCGAAAGGCAACATTACAGAACGAATATACTGACTCAAATTTTTGGACTCGACTTGTTATTGCCGGATTGGAATAGTGTAAGCTGATAGTTGATAGTTGACACTCAATTATCTCTTCTTTTTTTCCTGAATTTGACTGCCAACTATCAAAAATCAGCTTACACAATTCTACCCCCGTACTACTAGGGTGAGAAATACGAATGAATTTGTGGTCATCGACTCCGCATTTCGACAGAAAGCCGTTGGTAAATTTTCAAGATGAAAATGGTTAGTGATTCATTAGTGAAAATGTGCATTCACAAGTTAAATTCAAAGCTGTCAAAACTCGATTTTTTTCTCTTCTACCTAATCAAAAAGTGTCCCTGTTAAAAAATGTTTGTTTGTGTACTCCCTTTAATAGCAAAATACTCCCCTCTAGAACTTGAAAATACTCCTCTGTGAAAATTCGAAACGGCAGCCCTAGCTCTAAATTATCATTTTTCGAAATTATATTTCACTTAAAGTAGCTGATCTCCACAACTAACTAAAAATTGCCGTTTCAAAATTTTTGAGACCTATACCTATATGGAAGTTTATACACAAGGTAGACTGGGTAGAATCATGAATGCAAGACAAAGCAGTAGTTATGTGCTGGTAGTTAAGTCTTCGGTGTTACGAATCTAGTAATTATAATAGGGTGTCAAGACAGCTCCGAATAATCAAGGCCTAAGGGACATACACTCTTCAATAATTAATTATAAGTGTAAGAAATCGACTGTACCTAAAATTTTATGTCGATTCGTTGAAAAACACTTTTCGAATACAAATGATGCTTTAGATAGCGTTACCAGTTCACTTCCAGAATTCCCTGCATTGTCATTAATGACAACCCCAATTCGGCGTAGCTACCCGAACAGACCACCCATTTTATCATTTGCACGGATTGTTGACCGCTACACCCGAAGTGCATTCTGTTAATAAAAATATTCAACCATCGTCAACTTTTTGTCCTTCCAAAACACAAATTGCTGCGATTCGAAGCGAAAGTTATGTCATTCTGAAACGCATTGCTTATGTGTCAAATGCTTACGATTCGTAACTATTCCCAACTCATCTCTAGGAGCCTTGTAGGAGGTGAGTTGAAAGTGTTGATCTGTCAAATTGATGTGTTATTTTACATTTTGAAATGGAGAATTTGTGTTTATTTCAAATGGAGATTTTCCTTTTAAAAAATTCCATTTCCATAGAGTGGATTTCTGTTTCTGTTTGGGATCTATTTTCTAGTTTCCGCTTGAGGGATATCCGGTTACTTGCTGCCTTTACTGGCGGTCAGGCTTCGGCTACTGGGCTTCCTGTTTGTGTTTCCGTTTGAGCGTTTGGTAATCCTCTACGCGGTTGGTTTACTTCCGGGGATCAGCAGGTACGTTTACGGCCTCTGGTGGCACGTTAGCACGGCAGACAATAGCTCACGTGGATTAGCAGGTTTATTTAAAGCCCCTGGTGGTACTATACGGCAGGCAATAGCTCTGGTGGATCAGCAGGTTTACTTACGGCCCCTGGTGGCACGCAGCACGGCAGGCAATAGCTCTGGTCGATCAAAAAAAAAAAAAAATAGAGTGGCGCAACAGCTGTTGAAGAACCAAGGCCTAAGTGGCTTACTTTTATCAAGAATTCTCTGGGAGCGTGTGAAGAATTGAGGGGATCTACAATTTAACGCCGATTCCAAACGGCAAAGTTGAGAAGCACTTTTTCATGACAGATTGATACTCTTGGAAGTTTTGTCAGTTCTTCGCAAGAAGCAGGGGCCGTAAAAGATGAAATAAAAACTATGGGCACGAGTGGAACTCAAACCCACGACGCTCTGCTTATCAGCCAACGCATCCAACCACTAAGCTACGGACACTACAGCAGGTTTATATCAGGCTCCTAGTGGCACTCAAGACAAATTTAAATCAATTTTTAAAGCCCCTTGCCACTGGTAGGGGGAAGCTTAAACAAAGAAATGGCGGTTGCGACATGGGTGGTATTCAGGACTATTACCTTCCATATTTAAAACCCCTTACCACTGGTGGGGTAGCCTTAATAAGGATACGGCGGTCGGAGGCCGATATGATCAAAAGTTACAAACATATTTATCGAAAACGAACAAAAATAGCTACTTTCAAATCTATACAATCGAAAAATCAACTCCCAAAACACATTATGGGAGACCAACGCTCAAAATATTTGTCCTCTTCATTTGAAATATGCAACTAAAAGCTATTAAATTTAATTACACTTTTTTATTGGAAAAAGTTTGTGGACAAATTTGTTCAACGATTGCTTCTCATATATGTTTTCAAACGCTCGGCATGTTCCAAGATTTATTTGAGTGTGGGTTTGTGTTATAGAAAGACTTTTTTGTTTGCCACCGGGTGGGAAGTATGACCATATTACGACTTTGTTAAAATAACTTTTGTTCAAATTGAGACGAACTGATGGCCGGAACTTTTAATACCACAAAACAGAATCTCAACTTCCGGTCTGCGCTTATTTATTTTTATTTCACCAATTTTTTCTGTGTATGCTTTATGTTTGACGGAAAACGACCCTTATAACAGAAATACAAGAGGAATGAGAGATAATGTCCAAAATTATCAGACGTTGTTTGAATTAAAAAGGAAGGAAGACAAAGTACTTTCAAAATTTTATATATTTTTCTATTTCAGGCAATTTTTCTTTTTTTGTTCGTTCTGTTTTGTTTCTGTTTGGAAAATAAAATAAAAACGTGACGAGGGTTCGTAAAATCTTTAAAGATGTACGAAATCGACTGGAAGGTGAACAAATTATTGTCAAGAATAAAAGACAGAAAGGAAGTCGAATTTTTTCGTCGTCAAAAAATAAATTGAATTGGATGAGAAAATAAAAAGAACCAAGAAGAACTGGGTTTTATGGTTGACATTATTTTTTGTTGCTCCCTGATTAAATTTTAAAGTTTAAAATTAAGACAGAACCACAACAAATTTAATTATGGTTTCTTTAACGTTATTTTTAATTTTTGTCATTGGGATCCTCATCCTGCGAATATATTTTCTCAAAAGGTCAAAAGTTCATACCAAAGAACAACGAGGATTAAAGGCTAAGCAAAAGTTGATTAGACGACAGAAAGAACAAGCAAATAATTGCACGCACCATTTTCAATTTCAATTTGCTTCTTTAGCAAATTCCATCTTCTTTCTTTTTCCTTTCGTGTACTTGATTTGTCGAAATCGTCATTGAAATTGATGTGCTGCTTACACCCTTTTATGGAGGAAATCCAATTTGGCATTGATTTTGTTTTATTGAACGTCAAAAAGTTTCAAGCTTGCATTTGATATTAATATGACAATCGCATTAGTGAGAGACTTGGAAACTGTAATTTTACATTTTATCTGGTCCCTTAACCTTTATAAATTCTTAACGAAGTGAAAATGCAGTTCTTTGCCTATTTCCCAAAGTTATTATGCAAAACGACCGGAAAGCTGTTTCCTTTTTGACATTTACGAAATAAATGAATTCGCATTATTACCAAAACCTCTACAACCAATAAATCAATCATTAAAAGCTTCCAACCAACACCACCAATGGCAATTACCAAAATAAAAATATATTACAATTATTTGGCACTCAGTTACGACCCTGTTAACCGCACACTACTGATGGCCCATACACATTTAACCCTCAATCAATTTCATAAAATTACATACTACTTTGTCGCTGTGTTCGAAACTCGAGTGAAATGCGACACGATTACCATCGAGCGTAGTCGGTCGTCATCGTCATCGTTCAACGTCCACGTCCATGCCATAAATTGCCATAATTGCTGCCTGCGCTCCCTTACTTTATTGTGCAAAATTAATTTCGTGTGGCATCACTTTTGTGACCCTTTTTTTCAATATACCTTCTACGCCTCCTCGGTTCTGTAGAAATTCGCAACCCGTATAAAATAGGCCAGAATGCGTTTGCCACTCCATCTATATTTGATGTGGTGAATCGGCTAAGTGGAGAGAGTGCAGCGCAAGTCACTAGCATAATGGCAATGTGTCAGTATGGTAATGTGTCAGTGGCTTCCTAACCAAATTGCCATCAACTGAAAATAATTAAACATAAATTATTCGTTCTTCTGCTCAAATTTGTTGAAAAGCAAGTCAGCCAGAGAGCGCACACTTCACTCAAAATTGAGTGACATTGATGCAACCAGCTCGTTCCTTCAGCCTTCATCGTTGTCAATTCAAAGTTGTTTTCTGCTTTTGTCAGACCTGTGCCTTAGATATCCATACGCCCCCTTATGAACCCCACAAGTCGATCGTATTGGTGAGGTTAGTTTGAAAGACTCTTATTTCAGTTTCAGCTAAATCAATCATCGTGCTTGTTCTATGAAAAGGTTTCAATGGGCCAAAACAGTCATTGTTACACTCACTTAACTACGGCGGGGGAGGTATCCAAGGGTATCCTATTTTCAGGTCTATGTGTAGAGGAAGACAATGATGAAAAGCTTTTTCATCGATCCAATCGATACATGCACGACATGACAGTGGGGCGCTCTTTTATCATCGTCGTTTCTCGTCGAAAATTAGCGCACTAAGTGCATCTTATATTACCTAACACAACCATCTCGGTGCATCCTACAAGTGCAGTCTTACAAGTTATTTAGACTATTTGTAGAATATTGTATTGACGTATATGATGGCTTGTGGTGTGGAATGTGAATGCTATCAAGGTTTATGTATGTGGGTTAGGATGAAGCAATAACAGAATCCAAAGTCATTCACATACACAGGTGTGCTGAATGAGACATGCAAGATATGGGGGAGGGAGGTGTTGAGAATAAAAAATTATTTTGTTGAAAGTAACGAAATGCGAAGAGAAAGTGCAAAAAAAAGAAACGAAATTGCAGTATGGTGGAAATTAAGGGATTCAACATTGCAAAGTGAAGTATTTTTACTACAAACCTCTATACTTTGTAGAGATTTTCATCATTCGTACTAAAATGTTTGAAGGATAGACACGCTGCATTCAAGAGGTGACAAGAGTCCGCAATAACTTTTAAGCATTAGGTTTCAACTCCAGTGGGAAGTTGTTGGCGGCTGCAAAGAGAGACATGTCGCATGCCCCCTTCTCTTCAACAGTCGGCAGCGGAAGAATTTTTCACATGGAATCAACGGTGGCGCCTAGAGTTCCACTCAGGATGAAGAACTTTATGAATACCTTAAAGGTCTACTACTAGATATTCGCAGCCCGAGGATTAAAGGATCGGTTTGGTCGGCTCCCTACCCTTGGAGTAAAATTAAAGATCTGACCCTCTAGGTTGGGAGTCATGCGTCAGGGTGACTGCCCAGCCACGTCAGGATAATAGAGTTTCGAGCCACCAAAAAGCCTTGGATACGGAGGAAAATAGTGATGACAACCCACGCAACCGACACCGAATTTCGGTTTTGTACTCGGAACGTTAGGTACCACACCGGCCACCAAAGGAATGCGATTGGATGGTCCGGTTCTATGAAAACGAAGACGCGATGCTATCGAGAACAAAATCAGCGTCTTTTTGGATGTGGGTCTCGACTGAGAAGGAAGGTCTTGAGTTTCGACTATGTGAAGGAGCGCATCACGACAATCCACAACGAGGCTAAAATCGCGATTCGACATAATGGGAGCAGGTACGCTTTTCCCTCATCTCGGTTTCCCCAAGGGGACTAGAAAATCTTTAGATCAGATCAGGAAATCTATAAGAGGAAATTCGACGGCTTCAATCGCAAGAGATTGCTAAATCCTTTGCCGATCATGTTTCCGACATCCTCCTTAGACGTCCTTTGCTGCCAACACAAAATACAGAAAACCAATAGCAACACTGCGAAGCAAATGCAGCTACACAGGAGGCATACAAAGAAGTCGGCGCTGTAAAGAAGACTCGAACCTCTCACGAGCTCTACGGAGTAAAAGAAGAGGAGAGGGAGGAGCACAAACTTCTTCGGACAAAAAAGGGAATACGGAAGCGTGCGATCGAGAAGGTAGAGGGATGTAACAACAGGACGAAGTTCAAAAGCCTTACAAAAAGGTAAAACAAACGACCAGGGGTTTATACTCCGAACCAAATCCTATACCATCATGGGTACATCGTAGTGAAACTGGAGATGATTTTGCTTGAAGTGAGCACCAGCTCATCTGCAAGACTTGATCGGAGGAAAAAATGCCCGACAAATTTAACCTCAGTGTCGTATGCTTAAGGAGATCCCCTGAATGGCACAAATAAGTTTCCTAAACATCCTCATCAAGATCTTGTATGCCGTGGTGTGTGACCGTTTGAAGCCTTTCGTCAAAAACCTGATAAGTCATTTTATGTGATGCTTCAGACCAGGAAAGTCCACCATCGACCACATATTCACCCTGCGGCAGGTTTTGGAGAAGACCCAGGAACTTCATCTTTTCATCTCAGGTGGTTGGGTCATGTAGAGCGAATTGAAAATAATGCCGACTGAAGTACGTAAGTGCAAGACAAACACAACACAATTTTTCTACTACTCTTTTACTTTGCCAATTTTCTTATAACTCTGGTGTTATAAGAAATAATCAACGTCAAAAAGACCCCTAGCTTATGAGATCGATATCACAAAATAAAAACACGGCTTTGAATTCCTCTTCAAGGACTTTCAATTCGCTTATATGTGATGAAGCCTTTCAGTATGCAATATTGTCTGTTGATTAGATGTGAAAAAAGAAAAAAAAATCCAAAAGTAAAACACATTTTCCTTTTGAAATGGCAACTTTGATATTTTTTGCATCAATACAAATGAATGGCTTCAAAAGATACTGATACACTCTTCAAAACAGAAACTGACAGAGACTAGATGGGGTGGAAGAGAACGAAAATTCATTTGACACACGAATTCGCTTTTCAATAATTTATTTTTCAATTCAATTTCAATGATAATTGCTCACATTTCACATACCATGTAGGTACCTATAGAAAATTCTGCCAAAGTGAATGAAGATAAAATAAAAACACATCCCAACTCACGTTTGAGGCACTATCAAAGTACATTCAGACATTCGAGTTTGAAAATTTCAAATTGAATTTACATATTATACCTTTTCAATGCACTTCGATATGGTATCTAGAGGCACAACAACAAAACAGCGAAATAAAAAAAAGTGATGAAAAGTGGGAAGAAAAATATCAGTTTTTCATTAACAATCTAGACTGTCGTCGATGACGGAAATACTTTAGGTTCAGTGACCACGTTTGTCAAGGACGGGTTTTCTTTTTCTTTAATTTGATTAATATTTTCAATGGTGACGTGTAATATCGCAAAGCAAAATAAGGCTGACTAGAAGAAATTGGTCTTATTTCACTTTCTCAAAGTGGCCCAATTTCGCTTTGAGAAAGTGAAATAAGGGCAACTTTTGTTGAGAAATAAAACCAAATCGGTCTTATTTCACTTTACGAAAGTGAAATTATTTTTTAAGACTTCTAACATAAGTAGGTAACAGTTGATCATCTCAAAACAACAAAACCTTACTATGCACCGTACATACTTTGAAATCATTGTAACGTCTAGGTATGATGGTTAAACCGTTCAACGATCCTGGAAGTTGATTTTTCGTAAACAATTTTTGGTCGTTCTTAATTACTTCCTAAGTACATCAACTATCCGACAAAGCCCCATATCCTTTTCTGACTAACGGAACCTTAAGCGTAGTTCCCGCATGTTATGTCAAGCAATTCCTGACAGTTCTTTCTTTCCATGAATATTTAAGTAAAATTGGTTCAATACATAAACATATTTTTTTTTGCAAAATTACAGGTTGAAACGATACTGCAAAATTTATTTTCGGAGAAAGATAGTGAAAAGTTCAAAATTTCCCACGAAATTGCCGCTTCTTTTAATTTGGAAAAGCAATTACTACCTACATATCTTGTATTGCATTAAAGGGCTTTGAAAGCAGATGCTGCTCATATCTTTTTTCACTGTCGTCTGAGGATGATGCCGATTCGGAACATCTGAGATCATTTAGTCTGATCGGGAGCGAAGCCAGCTGAAAAAAATTTGCCCGAAAGAGAATCAATTTGGGGTGTGAAAATAAAAAATTTCGCACGAATTTTTTTTATTTTCACACGCCCTTCTAAGCCCAAGCCTTAATCATTTTTATTTGATCAAATTCGCAAACAAATTTAATATAAGCTGAAATATAAAATCTTATATTAATATTCTTACGGCAAACTTTTTTTCGCGCGAAGTATTTAACTTTTTACTACCTTTCTCTTCTTTTTTTTTCTTCAAACATAATTTCGGAATGTGGGGAGAGATTTCTACAAACTAAATCTTACGTCAGATGACCAAAAAGATAAATTAAGCTTTTATTGATGAAATGTCATTTTAAGAGACATTGGAAGGAGGATCAAAACGATTTAGGTCACAGTGTAAGCATATTATGTTTTATATGTCTTTCATAATCCACGCACAATCGTTATGCAGCTATGCCAGTACCTTAAACTTTGTTTAAATTGTTTAACCATAAAGATAACAATTTGCAGGCAAATTGTAAAAAACAGCACTAGGATCTTTTCTTAAACACTTGTTTATTATTTTGTAATTTTGTTTTACATTTTGTTGCTTAAATTCTTTTATTTACTTTCTCAAAAATACTAATTAAAAAAAAAACAAGTGTTGTAAAAAAATGTTCTCTTGTCAAAAAGTGTTCTTTAAGATACAAGCGTATGTGCATAAACACATCGAAATAAGACCAACTTTAAGAAGTTGGTCCTATTTCACTTAAAAAAAAGTGAAATAAGGCCAATTTCTTCAAGTTTGCTTTATTTCGCTTGGCGCTATTACACGGCACCATTTTCAATAAGTTATCATCTTTAGGGAGCGTAGTAATAAAAATTATGTGTTTACTTGTTAGGTTCGTAAAGGTTTTTTATCCTAGGGCCTCGCAACGTCGTGGTCGTACAGTAGGGATTTGATGACGTTTCTAGTCGAAGCATTTAAGTCTTTGTAAATTTTCGCCTTCATCCCTTTTAAATAAACGCTTAACTACTAAAAAATAGAAAAGCAAGAGAAGAAGCTTCTTCTTCACTTTTAACATTTTTTTCAGGATGAGTTTTTCAACTTCATCCTGAGCAAATGCCAAACGGTGGTTTGTGGTTCTAAAAACAAATTCTTATTTAAAAATACTCAATATAAAAGTTATGAACACTTTAATTAATTAATTAACGAATTAATTTTTCTCCTTCCTTGTGACCTACCTTGTTATAAAGGCAGGGTCATCCTCAGGGGATCCAGCGTCTACTAAGGTAGGAACAGTAAACCTTAGTTCGGTCCAATAGAAAGAAAAGCTAATGTTCCCTAATTCATAGTTTTGATTATAAATTTAATATTATATTCATTAAAAAAAAAAAAATAATTTAATTTTTTCATTTTTGTATTATTTAGTTTTGTTTGCGATATCCGATATCAGGCTAGGTTGACTGGAGTTCTTCCTGGAGCACGACGTATGCGTGCAGGGCTTTCTCTAGTGTATCAATGGAGCTCTACAAATTCAATCAAAACTCTTACAAAACTCATACGTTCTGTGCTTGTGTAGTAGTGTTTTTTTTTTTTTTTTGTTGAACTTGTATTGTATGCAGCCAATGTATCATTACCTACACTTTAAAGAAGTGAAATCCAACTAAAAAGCACATATTGCTAACACGGCTATCTCTCACTAGAAAACAACAAATTTTTCCATAATGTTACGTTTCAGACGTGGCAAATAAATCTACGGGATTTCGTAACCACCGCAAAATAAACTGGGAGCGATATAGGGAAGTATACTTGCACAACTGCTTGCTTGACTACAATCTTCTCAAACAACCCTCCAACAAAGATGAACTCGATCTTTCAGTAAATAGCCTCACCCAATCCTGTAATGAATCAATGAGGATTTCATGCCCCTTAGCCACTGTAAAAATGTAAAGGGCAAAATGAAAACTTAATTTATGTGAAGAGCTGTCGCGAGCTCTTCAACAGATCTAAATACACTAGATCTTCCACTGACATGGGACTTATACAATTCAGTAGCCTCAAGGCTCAAGAAAGTTCCACAACTCCAAGTGCTTCAAAAACTGAAGCGCGCTCGTTGACTTCCACGAATAAAAATTATCTAAATATTTTATGAGAAACCCATTTTCCAGGGAGCTCTAACATTTTATACGGCTTAACATCTGAGTCTCACCACATTACAAACAATAAAGTCGATCTAATAACGCTGGAAAAACTGCAATGGGCTGTAGATACCTCTGATCCATAGAAATCTCCACTGACAGATGGAATTATTCACAACGAATTACAAAAATGCACAGACATGATCATTCCACCATTAGAGATCATTCTGTCTAGCCGTGTATCTAAGATTGGGATATATTCGTAAAGCCTGGAGAATGGAAAAAGGAGTAGGAAAACCCTCACACGTTAACCATAAAAATTTGCCTATCATTTTTAAAATTTTGGAATATTTGATTGAAATTTATCTCAGACATAAATTGAAACCATGTCTCATTTCCATAGCTCTATTAGAGAAAATCAGTAGAAACAACACTTCATTCGCTGGTGCGTATGGTATTGATTATTCCCTCAAATACAAATGATATAACCTAGTAGCAGAAGGAGCATTTAACAACGCTAGCTACCAGGCGTTCATAACAGCAATGGAAAAGCTGCAAATAGAAGAATCACTCATTGATCTAGTAATTCCAGCATGAGGAATTTTACTACAACCAGATTGGTTAATCGAGATGCCTCCCATTTTCGCTTCTTTTATGGAACATGGTAGTAAACAACCTCATAATATCATTGTAAGCGGAGAGTTTCAAGGTGATTGCCTATGCCAGCGACCAACTTTACAGTATCTGTGTCTGTGAAACACCATCAAGTTCTCTTGGCACCCTTACAAAATTGCCTTAAACAGGCTAACCAATTGGGCAAAGCATTGCGGCTTGGACGTCAATGCACATAAAACGGAACTAGTACTTTTACGAGAAGCTACTAATTCCTCAAATTAGTCCACCCACGATTTAATGAATACCCCTAAGCTTTTCCGATCAAGCCGAATGAAGGCCTCATTTTAGACGAAAAAGTTAATTGAAAGGCAAATTTTGATGAAAGAATAAAGAAGGCTACTGTAGCACTCTTTAACGCACTAGACAAGATGGTAACATTGAAGAAACTCATTAAAGTCCAGCGGTCAGCAGGTATATGCATAACTGAAGCACTTCGTTCAACACCAACAGCAGCCATAGAGGTACTTCGAAACGTAACACTTCTTCACATCTTCTCTAAAATGGTGGCAGCCAACTCATGCGTGAGGCTTAAAGGCCACCTTTCAATCGATCAGTGACAACACTAGTCAATAATAGTTTAGTCAATAATAGTTTGACTAGCGATATTTTTTAGTTTTTTTTTATTTGTCTTAACAAAAAAGTTATGGCCAAAATACGCAAAAACCACTTAAACTTAACTTAAAAAATATTGGACTTTCGTCACCACTGTAAAAATTGATGTTAAGACAAATAAAAAAAAACTAAAAAATATCGCCCTTAGGTTATGATGAAACGAGGCGATTGCCGTTTATTTCATGAAAATCGGTCCATTTTCACAGTGGTGACGAAAGTCCAATGTTTTTTAGATTGTGAAGAAATAAAGCGATTGCCGTTAAATTTTTCAAAATCGGACGAGTTTTGCGACTCTGGTGGCTGTTCAAACCTCAGCAGACGAATTGTCTACAAGGTTCAGGATCATTCTCTAGAATCAAGAAATGCTAGATGGTCACAGGGTGCCACCTGTCTAGCAACGAAACGAATATAGCCAAGCATAGATTTGAAGCGGTCAAAAGGCTTGATTTCACTGAGCAGACAAAATATAAGATCCATTGAATCATAACAGGACACTGCCTCATAGGTAGACTAGACATGCTATGAAGCTGGGGGTCTAGACTAATGATTCTGTAGAACCTGCTTGGACGAGGACCTGCTTGGACGAAGAGGAAGAGGAAACAGTCCAACATCTTCTATGTAAATGAGATTCTGGGAATTGAATATTCGCGAACATATGGGAGAAGCACAGTTTCTCGTAATTCATTAAGAAAGAGTTTGCTCTTGAGTTTTATTCATTGTCACGGCAAAACTAACTTTAATCCGTGTTTTTAAGAATTAGGAGGATTCGTAGAATGATTACATATCTATCCATTGCTACGCGCGTCGCCGTGCTAGATAAGATTGTGTAGGAACATAATCGAAGGGTATCTAAATTTCGCATGAGCATTACTGGGAAACCTAGTTTCAATTGCAGCTATGTACTTTCAAATAAAATAGAGAAATTCCTATTGATAGGCACTCAATAAATCGAACCTATTACTCGAATGAAGTGGGAATGAGCTTAAAACGTTCTCCAAACTCCTAACCACTTCCACTCAAAAATTCACGTCAAAATATTGCTCCGTTGAGACGTGAAAGACGAACAAACCAACACACAAACGACAATTTTATTTGAATTCAAACCATCAAGTTGAAAAATATCATTCCAGAAGGTCACATCCTCAAGTGATTCCATTTCACGTAAAAAAATTTTCTGTATTTGCCTCCGTTCGTAGTCGAACTATTTCCTTCCAACAGCCAACCGGAAACTATGTTGTGCAAATAAAAATTCCCTCTGAAATAAATCACGAAACGAATGCAAAAATTCCAACAGCCACTAAAAAAATATTTCCAAAAAGCTCTATTAATCAGAATTGTCACACGTAAAAAAATGTGTTTCCTGATTCGTGCTTCAAAAAAGGAAAAAAATGTCAATTTCAAATTTTTCGCTTTTGTGCTAAAAAAAGGCAAACATTTATTAAAGGTCAAATTCGTGTTCCTACAAATATCCTTAATTCGAATACAAAATCGACACAATATAAAAACCACCGCAAACATCTCTGACGCACGACAACTACTACAATGTAGAAAAGAACTTTAAACAACCACACAGACACAACGCCAGTAGTTTGTTCCTATTCGTGTTTTCACTCCAACTACGAACAACAGAGCAAAAATTCAAAATTCACAATCAACAAAAGTTACGTAACGATCGATTAATGTTTATCGACTGTAAAATTGAATCCATGCCACGCATACGGAATTTAAAATATCCTTGCAAAAGAAAAATACAGAAAATTGAACGAATAAGGACCTCAAAATGGAAATAAAATAAAATCAAACCGATCCGAACTGAGCCCAACCCACTTTAGGGATAAGAAAAACTATGCTCTTCAAAGCCAAAAGGTAATGCAAAATTGTTTACATCCTGCTCCTGCTGCATGACAGGATACGTGAGTTGATTGTAGACTCTATTCTCTCGTGTACACCTTTAATTCCTTGCAAGGCCATTTAAATGCTATACACGAGATAAATGTATAGTCGTCGTGTCGGTTGGTCACTCTACCTACTTTCGTGCATATTGATCCATGCACACACAATCATAGAAAGGTATAGAAAAAGGACTCCATAATCATTTACAAGGATAAGGATATGGAGCAGAAAGTTTATGAATTCTAGAAATTGGCCGAGATAAGCTCCATGCACACAATAAACCCATGCACACAACACTAGAGCTAGCTGGCTGGGTTAGGATAAGGAAGGACGATATGCTCATTTACATGGCCATCCGTGTCGTAAGGCGATAAAGGTGATTCGTGCGTTAAAGGAACTGAATTGCAATTGCCTTGGAAAAGTCTTCAAAATGGTCGGCCAGAGGGGGCGAAATTATGGCTATGAAGTTAAGTGGTTTGTGTATTGGATGGACACCAGCAGCAAGGAACAGTTTTAAGTACGTGCTGGCTGAATGTGTTATGGAAATGAGAAAGCCCAATTGCAGCACTACTCTCGGAATAAAATTACCAACATTCGAAATTACTTATACCTTCACATCACAGGGCAACTATAGAGACAGTAAGAATGTTAGGTAAGGCAGAGTAAATGAGGAAGGTTGTATGTTATCCTCTCGGGACCGGACGGGTCGGTGTGGTGCTTCTGCTTTGTAAACAAAAACGGAAACTATACAAAATGAGAAAACTGTCCAAAATGTTTGCTTTTAATGTCTGCTTATAGTCTGTTGTTTTAAGCGCTGGTATTTCGCTTATAGGCTGAGCAAACAACGAAAATCATATTAAGACGCAGATAGGACAGCGCAGATTGTTACTTGATCTGTTTTCTAATTATGAAAAGAGGACAGGGCGGTGGTGTGGCGTCGGCGGCGGCGGGTGGTAACAAGGGGAATATGGATTAAGGCCTTAAGGCAGGAAATTTCTGTGGGGAAGATTATTGTAAACGTAACTTTGCGAAAGTGGAAAATGGTTTTATGAGTTTCGTTTGTTGATTAAGTGTAGGTCAAATTACTAATTTTGTCTTGAGAGAAAATGCGGTAAGTTCTTGGACATGAAACTTCAAGAAATTTAAGTTGTCTTTAAGTGAAAGAAATTTACGCCATTTCATTAACAAATTTAATGCTTTTAAGTAGCCTTGAAATTAGAATTAAGATGACAGCCATACAAACTAATATCGTAAGTAAATAGAATTTCGATAAGGCAGGGCTGGGATGATTAGGGTATTGTGTGGCGAATTGGCGACTGTCTCAGGTTTGTTTTCGTAATCGCGTTAAACCAATCCGCCTATCAATGGTGATTATCAAATATCACACCACACATCATTCTCTAACAAAAACTGGTCACACGCACAACTTAAACCTACCAAGGAGGTACGTTCAACTGACATCCACGCTGTGTTCTTCCAATTAGTATGTCAATGTCGTTTGCGTAGCTGGATGGACTTTTGAAAGATTGTGCCTCTGGTGTTGACGTTGGAGCTTTGTACAATCTTCTCAAGAATGATGTTGAAGAAATCGCATGACAGTGCATTGCTGTTTTTTCCGACCATGATGGAACAGCGTGAGTTTTTCATTGTCAACTTACACAGACAGATGAGTTTTTATGGGATGCCAAAACTAGACATTGGCCAATATAGTTGGCCTTTACAGACGCTGTCCTACGCGGCCTTGAAATCGATGAAAAGGTGGTAGTTATCGATTTGAAATTCCAATATAGGCCGTAGGGTTAATATTTGATCGATTGTGGACTTTCCGGGTCTGAAGCCACACTGATAAGGACCTATCAGGTTGTTGACGAAGGGCTACAAACGTTCACACAGCACGGCAGATAAGGTCTTGTAGGTGATGTTGAGGAGACTTATAATCTGTACAGTTACGGGGATATCCTTTCTTGAGGATCGGGCATATGATGATGAGGTTCCATTCGTCATGCATGCTTTCCTCCGATCAAATTTTGCAGATGAGCATCCTCCTAACAAAATCATCTCCAGTTGCTTTAAACAGTTCGGTGGCTAGCCCGTCTGCTCCAGCGGCTTTGTTCGTCTTATGTTTAGATATCGCTATCTTCACTTCGTCAGTGTCGGGTGAGTGGAATTGTTGGCCTTCTGCACCCAAATTGAATGGTTCTGTATTGCTGACGGAGTTTTGGTCGTCATCGCCATTATACAGCTTGGAAAAGTGGTCTTTCCATATCCTCAGCACTGACTGCGGTTCAACTACGATATTCCCATGATGGTCTCTACAGGCTTCAGTTCGGGGTGTATAAGCCTTGGAGGATTGTTTCACCTTTTTGTACAACTTTTGAACCTCGTTCTTGTTGTGTTATATCTTCGTCTTCTCGATTGCGCGCTTCTCATGCTCTCTTTTTTTCCTTCTGAGAAGTTTCTGCTCCTCTCTCTTTTTCTGATCGTAGAGCTCACGAGCTGCTCGTGTCCTTCTTTGCAGCGCCGCTTTATGTGCCTCTTGTTTAGCTGCATGTGCTCGCCAGTACTTATCGTCAAACCAGGGGTTTCGTTGTGGTGGTCGTATAAGCCCCAGCACTTCAGAGGCGGCATCTCTGGTGGCTGCTTGACATTGCTGCCACTGCCGCTCTTGCGATGGTAGCCGCTTGACGTCAAAATTTCACGTGTTGGCCTTGATCGGGATAACCACATTCGTACCTTGCCTACAACAAGGTTGTGGTCTGTGTCGATATTGGCACCTAAGAATGTGCGGACAGCTTGCATGAGGTTGAGTCCCAAGAACCATCAAAACCCCGAGAGAAACGGCCGGCCCTCGTCTCTTATAGAGATAGACAGCAAATTAAAATTCACCTCTGTTGGGTGACGGGAGACAGAGACATCGCAGGAAATTGTAGAGCCGATGAACTCGCTTAAAATGGAACCGTCAAACCCCATCTCATCTGAAGGCGAAAATATAGGTATACCGATAGCTACATGTAAACTTACGCTAAAAGAAACAGCCTCAACGATCAGCTCTTGGTGCTATAATTTACCAACGTGCGCAGCCACAAAACTCATATGGCCATCACTTGACCCAAAGCGCTCCAAGGACTTGTTATTTGTATTTGTATTATCATAAAAATTACTATCTCAAAGCAGATTTCATATTAGCTCCATAATAGGTGTCCTCATGGGATACTGTCTTATAGAGGCAGACACACAATACTACTTCTGCAGGAGCTGTATGGACGAAGAAGAAGAGGAAACAATCATTTTCCTTTTCTGCGCATGCCCTGTTATTTCCCTAAGACGTAAACTTTATCTGGGAGAACATATTAATGATAATCCCAGTGAAGTAGCTAACAAGGATATCAAATACCTTCTTCGCTTTTTAAAAAGCTCAAAATGGTTCGGCTAGTAAGAAGTTATTCCGCAGATTCATGTGGTATCACAATGGGCCTTTTCCTTTGGCCTTAGTGTGTGGATCCTGTATTCGATGCCAATTTAACCTAACCAAACCTAACCTTAAACCCAACAATAACCATATTAAGAATGGGATAGCGCCCCACTGGTGCACTGCAAGCTAGAAATACTAAAGGGGTGCAAGCTACAACTAGGTAAAAGTTGATTTATGCTTTTCAGAAAGTTTGACACCATGAAAATAATGCATAAGCAACGTTTTGTTGATGGATAAAGGCCAAAAACGAAGTTCGATATTTATTTGCTGAGGATCCTTACCCTTTCTCTTGCGTGTCTCCTTATCTAGAAGTTAAAACTGAGTGTGTGAGCTTCGTGGAAAAAAATGACTGAATTTCAGAATTATTATCCAATTTATTAATTACCCCCGATATCGAACATTTGTGCCCCATCGAATTACCGAAATTGCTTCTTCAATATCAACAATTTATTGAATAATAACAATTCCATTATTCAACTTGACTTGGGAGTGAGATATGCCAATAATAATTAAATGTTCTCATTTGTCACACTAAGTGCTGTCATTACTCGGAGTTGGAACAGAGTCGACATTAAAAAAACAAAAAACAAATTCCAGGTCCCCCACTTCAATTATTCTCAATCATTATTTCCAAGAGTGACACATGATCCTTATAGAAACCATATCCTTCCACCCATCCCGAAATCTTAATATCAACCACCTTCAATTTCAACCGGAAAAGCCCATCGATTACTAAAATTTCTCCAAGAACTGACATACTGATAGTTCTGTCGTGCACACTCTCATCCCCCCAAACGACTTATTTTATTCATTTCGACGAGCTCCATAATATTTGATGAATATTCGAAGCAGGAGTTTTCCTTAATCACTTTGGAATATCACTCATTCATTGTGAAATATATGGGGCAATCCAACCATTCGCGTCAGTTGCACGTATACTCGTCCTTGCCATACGGTAACGATATAGCAAGAACGGTATAAGGAAGTGTCAAAAAGTAATAAGGCTCAATTTTAAAAATAAACTCTTGAAATGTCACAAACTTTGGGTTGAGGAGAAAAGAGTGCACGAAGCACTCTTTCACATACTGTGTCACTTACATAGGTACATACCGAATTCAACCACGATTAATCGCATTCGTGCATGCTTTACCGAATTCATCCGCAACTTGTCGGATTCATCCGCAACTTACGGGATTTGTCCGTGATTTACCGGATTCGTTCATGATTAATCGAATTCATTCGTGATTTACCGGATTAGTCGGTGTTTTACCGGATTCGTCCATGATTTACATGATTCGTCTGCGATTTACCGGGTCCGTCCGTGCTATACCGGATTTCTTCACGATTTAATGGATTCGTTCGAGATTGCTAACCAGACAGACTTTCACCATCAGTGATAAGGGGTCTTGTCACGTATACCAATCGCGTAACCCGTTAATCATTCCAATAGTTATTTGCAGTCTGACGTTTGAACCACGACCCTAACTTGAAGTAAAAGAGACCACCAAAGCCGGGTTATCTAGCAGAATACTGAAGGGAGCTTCGTACGGACTAGAACATCAAAATACACCAGACTAAGACAACTATAGATAAGTGATTTTAATTAAAAAAATGTTATTAACAAAACTTGACTATAGTATTATAGTTTCTGGTACTCATGAGTTCCCACCCTGGAAAGACCGTCCGGCGAGTTTACCGCAGCCCCAGAGCGAAAGTACCTAACAATAGAGCGTTTTCACTCCCAGAGCCTGCACGAGGTGAACTAGTAAAGAGTTGCAACATCATTTCAGATTGCTAGCAGCAGCCTAATTAAATTCGCCATTTAAGTCAAAATTAAGACGATTGCCTTGCCTTTGCACACCTTCAGTCTAGTTCTAGGACATGCTTTCGATGAAGATGGTTGAGTAGCTCTTGAGAGTGATGGTTCAATGGAGGCTACTGATTGTTTGTGAAAAAAAACGAGCTAGGCAACCATATGGGGAAGCTCTACTTATCCTTCCGGAACATGCCAAAATATATCATACAATACGCTGTAGCTATTGTGGTGACCAATACCAAGCAGCTTACCCTACAGATCACAGTTTCTTCCGGTTCTTCCGTTTGCAGTAAACCTTGCCAGATGATGAAGAAGAACTATTAACTATTAAGGTAGAGGATCAGGAATTCGATAAATTTCGATCCTTCAATTACCTTGGGTCAGCGGTAGTGGCTGGTAACACGAGCTCAAAGCCATCAGGGTTTCTTTTAAAACCTCTTTAAATCCAAGATTTTACCATTATTCTGAAACCGTTGTCTTACCAGCACGGAACTGAGACTTGGAAGCTTAGCCAAAAGCAGTTTACGGCCTTCAAGGGAATTTTGGCTGGACATTGAAGCGCAAATTCGATTCGATTTTTAACAATGTCATACTTTTTGACCGCCCTAATGAGCATTTGTGTTATGATGAACAACTTGACTTATTCACAAAAGGGATATGTGGCTTTTTCTCATTTCCACATCTCATAAAACACAAGAGCTCTATGGGGATGAGAAATACCAGAGCCTTTGCACTGAGAATCACAACTTGAAAACTAGCGCATCACAGTCCTTACGGCCCTTGTGCGACATGTTAACTGTATGTTCTGCACTGAGTGTGATTCTTAAGGCTTTTTTCAAAAACTGATAAGAAGATGAGTTTGCCTGTGGTGTGGTGTGGCATGACAGCAAGGACGAAAAGATACTGTGTGCCAGGCCCATACAAGAAATGAACAAAAATAAAAGCGAGAAAGAATCAATACACACCAAAACGAGTACGAGGAGCATTTTATAATATACAGCTAAAGCAAAAGCCTACATAGAATCCTTGACCTTAAAAAGGCACATCCACATCATGCATAATATTATATTCTTGGGAATTGTATGTGATTTGGAGTGAAAAACAAAACGGATCTGGGCTAAAATGAGGGCTTTTCTTTTCATTTTCTTTTGCTTTTTTTTCTTGTCTTGTGCATTTTTTTCTTTTAAATGTTTAATTTTCTTTTTTTTCTTGATTTGACGTCATTGAAGATGAGGGTTTTCTGTGGACGAATATTATATGAATCATTCTCATCCTTGTGAATTTGGAATTTTTAGTTTGAATGAATTTTCGGGTTGTTAAGATAAATAAATGAGAAATTTGTGCTTAGAATATTTTCGAGCTATTAAAATTGAATTTGTTTTAGGTTTTTGTGTGTTTGGAATTCAGAAAAAAGGCTCATTTTGAAAAGGTCATGGGGCTATCAGGATTTTTATTTTTGATTTCGGAGTAAAGTCATCCTGCTTTCTTGGGTTAGGCATTATTAGAAGTGGTCCATTTATGGTGAATTTTTTTTTCTTTTCCTACATATCAAGTATACTTACTTTATCTTCATGATTGCATTAACCACCGAACACCACCAGAGCATATTTAATATGTTTAGAAGCTCTTAATAATACAGCTAAATAGTCGGTCAAGGAGGAGCTTACATTGTCCTTACAGATTTGAATTCCTCGAATGGCGAGTATTACGGGATAATTGTGTTGGGAAAGAATGCAACTGGCTATTTAAGAAGAACACTTTCCGCAGAACTGTTACGATATAATAGAGAGAGAGACACAAAACTTTGTGATGGTGATCTTAGGAAGTGAATGAGCCAGTAATCTCTCTATAACCAATCATTCTTAGAGCCCTTTTTTGTGTACCATCCAAGAAGCTGAAGTATGTAGGTGGGGCACCAGCCAATAGGTGAGAATTGTACACAAGCTTTGGACGGATATAAGTCTTGTAGATAGTAGATAGATCAGACTAAGAGAAAAGCTTTTTGAACTGTCTTAAAAAACGCAAACATCTTGCTTCTAATTTACACGACACCACATTATGGGATATTTCCATAATGTTCAACAATGCACATACCGAGAATTTCAAAATTGTCGATCTCATTCAAGCAAGTGCCGCTCATGGAAAGTGGCAAGGGCGGTTTATTATCTCGCTTCAACGATGTAAGACAGCATTAAGTTTTCGAAGCACTAAACTCTATTCGGTTTTCTATTCCTTATTGTATAGTGCTGTTTAAGTCAGAGTTTGCCGTTGCAGCTGCACTTCTAAGGAGAAGTGAAGTATATCGTGAAACCAAAAAAAAAAAGGGGAAGGGTACTATCGTCAGCGAAACAATATATTGGATAAGAAGTTACAGACAAAAAATCATTAATAAAAGTGAAAAAGAAGGTTGGAGACAAAAAGGAGCCCTGGGGCACACTAGTATTTACGTTGTGGGTTTCAGACTTGAACCCGTCCAATTTCACCGTACTTTCGGTCATTAAGAAGCTTACGGACTTCTAGGTATTTCTGAGGTGATTATGTATCAGCATTTCGATGAACTTAGAAAGAAGGGACGTAAGTGCAATCGGACAGTACCTGGAGTTAGAGAAAGATTCGCCGTTTTGGAATATTCTGTACCAATACTATATCCCAACTGCTCAAACGATCCCGGAAAAAAAGAACAGATCGAAAAGCTACGCAAGGTCCTTGCATTGTCTAAGAACCTCTCTTCAGAATAATAGCGGGAATACTATCTGGACCAACGGATTTATGTTTGTTGATATCCTTTAGGCACAGCACGAGTGCAAAAGAGAGAGATAAAGCGGGTTGGAGGGGTGAACTTTTCAGGTGAAATCAATAGTGGCATCTACTGTTTATGTAAGACTTAACTAATTAATGAACAGCTTTAAGAGCGACTACGACACATTCGGACCCAAGGCACAAGAACCCTGGATTGCAGCGACTTAAAAGGTATAAGTCTCCTAAAAATTGACTACAAGATCTTGTCTACAGTACGTTTAAATCGTCTAACGCCTATGATCAACTACCCTATGAAAGGTTTCACGCCATCGATCGATTAGCCTGAGTCAGAACTTGGGACAAAGGAACCATCTTCTAGAGTTAATTTCAAGGACTTCGTTCATCTAGAATCTGACTTATAGTCAGACAATTACTTTTTAGACTAAAAGGTAAGGCCCTGCCTCAAATTGCAATAATATCATTCTGCAAGAACATCATGTCGCATTATCCCGGTCCACTTGTTGCTTCGCGATTAAAATTCCACGCCTAAATTTTTGTGCCGTATGATTGAATGAAGAATAAAAGTGAAGATTTGATAATGAATTGTAAAGTAGGATATGAAGAATCTTAGAAGCTCACTGTGAAGGTCTTCACAGCGGAAGAGGAAGATCCCTGGAACATACATTAAGAGATCCTTGAGCAACTTGGTGTGCGAAACTGGACATAGCTAACTTGGGACCGAGTATTCAAAAGTCCTGGTCTAAGCGCACACCTGCGTGGTATAATAACGCTATAAAGACAATTCAAACAAAATTTTTGAAGTTATGCACAAAAAGGTTAACCAACATCGGTGGCATGGCCAGAACATCAAAACAGCTTTAAGGAAGTAAAGTATTTCATTTATCTTATCTTGCTATCAACATAACGTGAATCGAAGTGTCTCTGCTTTTTAAGGCACCGAAATGAAAGTTCTTTGATGTACTTAACCCTTTTTGTTTCAAAGCCAGATGGAGAAGAAAATTCTTAAACGGACAAGATAAAGGGGCCGCTTGAACAACGTATACCATGAAAATCATGGCAATGTTACAGAAAGTGTGCGAAAATTGCGTACGGATTTTGGAAGAAGAGAAGCAGCGCCAGCTCCGTATGTTCGTTTTCTTGTGAAAAAAGTGAAAGAAACTGGCATCCTCATCGATAAACCCAAGCGTGGAAAGCCAAAAACAGTGCGTACACCCGAGAATGTTGCTGCTGTGGCAGAAAGAGTGCGTGAAGCGCCATCAACATCAATTCACCGTCGTTGGTTCAGGAGTTGAAGCCAATAGACCATTCAATGCGTTTTCTCTTCGCTAAGTAGGCCTAGGTTCAACACAGCAGAAGATGCCGATTTTGCCAAAAAAAATCATCTTTTCAGATGAAGCTCACTTTGATCTTGGCGGGTATGTAAACAAGCAAAATTTTCGCATTTGGGGCACTTGAAACCCGCACGCATACATTGAAATTCCGATATACCCACAACTGTTTGTGCGGATTTTGGTCGAGAGGCATAATTGGGCCATTTTTGTTCGAAAATGAGCAAGGAGCGGCCGTTACAAGGTGAACGAATTTTCGTACACAAAAATTGGGCGGAGGATATTGGCAACATTTTGTTTCAACAGGACGGCGCTAAGTTCCACACAGCCGAAGCTATACTCGATGTTTAGCGCCCTGGTTTTGAAGATCGCACTATCTGCCGCAGAGCTGATGTCGTTTGGCCACTTCGGAGCTGCGATTTGACACCGTTATACTATTATTTGTGGGGTGCCGTTAAAGATAAGTGTTACGCCGACAAGCCAGAGACAATTGACTCTTAAGAGGACAACATTCGTAAAGCCTGTGGTCAATGGTGAAATACAGCTACACACAATCGATTATGTGCTTAAAAATTGGACCGATCGTGTAAGCTATTGCATGGCCAGCAGAGGCAGCCATTTGAATTGAAATTATTTTCCATTATTGACCGGAAGGAATGTACTTTCAATTAAAAAAAGAAATTTGAGAAAATATTCACTAGTTTTTTTTAAAGCATTTTCAAAAAAAAAGTTATTTGTTGGACCCTTTAGTTGGAATGGCTTGGTCCCGCAGAGCTTGTAAAACCTTAAACTTTAAACCAAAAGGATGTTTCAGCAGTTAACGACCGCGAAAAAGGAAAAAGGGGAGCAGAACTATAGGCAGCTTGGTAAGGAAAGATCTACAGAGACCCGGTTACTGCTGAAGGAAGAGCCCTTTATACGGACGAGTGGTTGATGCACCGTGTCCAATGTCTTACAGCCCATTGAATGAATTTCAGTCGAAATATAGACAATCTTGTGTACGTCCTCTTTGAAGTAAGTATTTGTTTTATTTTTTAATTAATTATTCTTATTTCACTGCGCATTTTCGAACGAAGTTTTTGTTTGACTTTCACGAGTTATCTCGCTACGCAAAAGTTAATTCAAATCCCAAGGTCGAAGCTTTATTTATGTACGTGCTCTACAGGAAAAACCCTTTTTCAAAATAAAAGGAAAAAAAAAGAAAGAAAATGGAATAAAACGAAAATGATAATAATAAACTCAGTAAGTCAGTAATTCCATATCTCCGCAAACAATGTCATTGCTCAAACAATGCAAGTAGTTAAGAGGCGCGGATAGGAACAATAATAATTATTATTGTTCCGCTAGATGGCGAATTTATGTGCAGCAATTAGTTTACTTTCCGCCCCCATGCACCCACCCGAACACATACACACACACCCGTTTATGTCCTTTAGGGAATTGGACTCGGAATATAGAATGGGACTGGAAGGAGACTGTACGTGACAGATTTATTTTGTTTCATTTATATTCTCTACGAGCCTTTCGAGACCTACATAGAGCAGCTTGCATATACATAGATCATTAGAACATAGGGAACAGTTTTCTACTTGGTAGATTTCGCAACAGCGAAACAATGGCTGGCTTCTAGGATTATTTTTGTTGAGTAAGTGTATTAGAGGAGAAAATGAGGCAGTGAAATTCTATTCCGGTGCGCGAACACTAACTTCCTTTGGACCTACTTTTTCCTTACCATATATCTGTAGATATGTACAGTTACAATATTGTGGAGTTGGAAAAGGCAGGATGGGAGTATTTCCATCATCAAGAACAGAAGTCTACAAATGAAGCCATTTTTTTTTTTTTGACGTCAACGCTGCTGAGGCACCAGGCATAGAACCATAAGAACTTCCATCAAGCAAGTTTACTGCTCCTTGACGTCGCCATCGTTGTCGTTCTATACATACATTCGTTTATTTCGTTTTAATTGTATTCCTGTGATTTGTGTTGTGATGTCCTTCGTACGTCTTCGCTTGAGTCTTTAGATATTTTCTGATTTTTCTTATTTCTTTTTATCATTTTGATTTAGTATTTAAATCTCAAGTTGTCTAACAGCGCATCATTAAATTCTGGTGCGAAAAGTTTCAGCTAGAGAAAAGTTTGTCCTGCTCGTTTTCAACTTGAAATGGAAGAAGTGTCAGAAGTTCTGAGATTTGTACCCGAAACAAAATTTGAAGTGGAGAAAAAAGAAAATAAAATAAGTGAGAAAAGTTCATGTGATTGAGTCTTTCGTACTTTTTGATGCAGACTTACAGTGTATATTCGTCGTTTTCTGTATTTATCATTATTTTATTTCGTGTTTAGAGTTTTGGAGGAAGGTAAAAAGTCAAACCGTTTTGAACTAAAAATGTTTTGAAAAAAAAAAAAAATGAAGCAAACGTTTCTTCAGTTGACACAGATTCATTTGTTGGAACAAGACTCTGGCAATCTCATGAAGATCTGCATTAAGGTTTATTAAAACAATTTGAGTCTCATCTGCATTCACGAGTACACTGGAAAAGAATGAAGACACCAAAGAAAGGTTCTTAAAGTTTCTTACAACACATGACTAAGTTTCTACAAATTTTCTTTGATATTTAATTCCAAGCTGGGATAGGTACATTTTTCAATGATTAAATCGGACAACATATATCACCTCCGATATAGAATTCAAACGAATTGACTTCGCTTTGGGAAGAAACATCATGAAGGAACGTGTACTCGTCTCAAATCCTGATATTCACCCATGGGGATTAACTCACGGCACGACTCGGAACACTACCTTGTTAAACGAATGTGGGTATTTCAGGCAAAACCAACAAGACGAAAACTGCTCACTTGCATTTTCAACTGAAAGTTTAACATTCGCATTCCTACAATTCACACTCAGTCTTAGTAGTAAAATTAACAAGAAGGTCAGTAGTTTAGTAGTAAAATGATCGTTACCACTCCCTTTCGTTACTACCTTGGTTGTCATTTCAACCTTTGGGTTCGAATCGAGTGTTTTTGGTCATTTCCCCCATCGACCGTAAAGCAACTGCCATTTATTTATTGAAACTTCCCCCCAATATGGATGTGGTGTGTGTGACAGAAACATGGTTTCGGCCCGAAATAAATGACATTTTGTATGATTTGAAAGGTTTTCGATTATTCAGGCGCGACAGAGTAGGTAGAATAGGGGGCGGAGTAGCTATTTATGTGCGCCATAGGCTTAAGCCAGAATTCGTTTGTGAATCTCTTCCGTCTGATGATGTTAATTTTGTTTTTATTAAAGTTAATTGCAAAGACAACAAAATTGTATTAGGATGTGCATACAGACCAAATAAAAATGTTAACACCGCATCATTACTGGTGAAATTAGATGAGCTGACTTGTGTGTCACCTTACATTATATTGGGAGGGGATTTTAATAGTAATTTGCTTTTAGAATCCACACTCACTGAAAATTTCGAAACCATTATTTAGGTTAATACAACATATCCGACTCACTTCACTAGGGAATCAAGTACTCTGTTGGACATATTTTTCGTAAGCCACCTTAACAAAGTTCTTCATTTTGATCAACTATCTGCATCATGTTTTTCCCATCACGATCTGTTGCACTTAACTTATGAGTGTGAGCCTTTTGACTCTAGCAATAGCTACAGCTTTAGGGATTTTAAAAACATCGATTATAATCGCTTGGAATATGATCTACAATCAATTGATTTTTCACGGGTTTCTAGAATGATTTCAGTAGATGATCAGACTAAATTCATTCAGGACAATTTAGTCTATCTTTTTAACGTCCACGTTCCTATGAAAATTAAAACTCTTAGACGCAATGACCATCCGTGGTTTCATAACGGCATACGCACACTTATCAATCAGCGTAACCTGGCGTTCAAAACATGGAAACGTTTTAGACTGGAAATATTTCGAAAAGCTTATACTGATTTAAGAAACAAGGTTGTGCTTGAGATCAGAGAATCTAAAAGACGCTTTTATTCTACACGACTTAACCCCTCTTTGGCTGGTCATAAGCTTTGGAAAAATTTGAAAGACATAGGTGTTGGTAAACATGTAAACAACTTTGACAATAGTATTAACTGCAATGAACTGAATGAAAAATTTATATCTCTTTCATCCTTTCGACAACATAACAATTTTAACGTCTTTAACGCGGAATCTAACAGTTTATCGTCAAGTGGTTTTAGTTTTTCAAATATCAATGAAGAGGATGTTCTCAAGTTCTGCTTATCTGTTAAGTCAAACTCAGTTGGTTTCGATGATATTCATCCGGCTTTTCTTAAAGCAACTCTTCCTTATACATTGAAGGCCATTACTCATCTGTTTAACACAATTTTAATGACCAGTATTTTTCCTGAGAGTTGGAAAAGGGCTAAAATCATTCCAGTTCCAAAAAATGGTATCGAATACAGACCTATAGCTATTCTACCTTTATTATCGAAAGCTTTTGAAAAAGTGTTGAATACGCAGATCAGACATCACTTGGATCAAAACAACATGATATGTCCCAACCAATCTGGTTTTCGTCCTGGTCATAGTTGCACAACCGCCCTTATAAACGTAATCGAAGAAATAAGGGATAATGTAGATAATGACAATGTAACTTTCTTGACACTACTTGACTTTTCGAAAGCATTTGACACTGTTGACCACCATATTTTATGTACTAAACTTATGGAAAAGTTTGATTTTGCCGCATCGTCTGCTAAACTTATTTTTTCGTATCTATCGTCAAGATATCAAGCGGTTGTAGCTAATAATCAAACATCATCATTCCTTCCGCTAAGCAGAGGTGTCCCCAAGGATCAATTCTGGGGCCTCTCCTGTTTACAATGTACATTAATGAGCTTCCGTCTCTTGGATTCAATTCATCTTTTCACATGTACGCTGATGACGTCCAGCTTCGATATAGTTGTCCTCTTGGATTGATTGAAAATGGTTCTTGTGAGATTAATGACGATTTAAACAAGGTTCTAGAATGGTCACAGTCTAATAGATTATGTCTAAACCCCACAAAGACAAAATGTCTGATTATTTCAAAAAACTCATTGGGAACGGAGTATTTTCCTCCCATTGTTCTCAACAACGTTCCAATCCAGTTTGTAGAATCTGCAAAGAACCTGGGTGTCTTATTCAATAGAACACTCACCTGGACAAACCACATAAATGTTACAATCGGAAGAGTGTATGGAGGTCTGAGAATGTTATGGACTACTCAAAAAATTACGCCAATTCAAACAAGAATGATATTAGCCAAAACACTACTCATTCCTCTATTGCTTTATGGTTGTGAGATCTTTAGTAATTGCGACTCCAGGGACAAGAGGAAGTTAAATCTTGTATATAATACGTAGATATGATCATGTTTCTTCATACTCTAAAAAAATATATGGCGTCTCTCTGGATAAATTACTTGCACTTAGAACGCTTACAATGCTAAAAAATATTATGCAAACAAAAACACCTCAATATTTGTACAACAAATTACAGTTTCCGCGCTCAAACAGAACCTTAGATCTGATCCCCATACGCTACTCTTTACTTATCTCTAGCCGTCAATTTTTTGTGTTCGCGATCCGGCTGTGGAATTCCCTGCCTACAGTTATACGAATGATAGCATCCAGCACTCGATTCAGGACAATGCTTAGACAGTATTTCGAGGCTCTTCAGTGATAGATAATATTTCTAACTTTTTAGTTCATTATTAATATTGTTTTCTTTTCATTTTCTTCTCATTTCTTTTCTTTATCTTCTCTTTCATTATTAAATGTACATACCTGTTTTTTTTCTTTTTGCTTTTCTTTATAAAATCATACATTATTATCATTATAAATCATATATTATGATTTGTTAGTATCTACCTTATATATCACATAATTGTATTGTCAAAGTATGTAAGTACTTGCACTAACTCAAAAGATGTTGCATCTTACTGTGTAAGAAATTTTACAAATAAACAAACAAACAAACAAACAAACAAACAATAGTAGTAAGGGGTTTTAATATCGAATAAAATTGTCCTGAGTGCCACCAGGGGCCTTAAATGAACCTGCTGATCGGCCAGAGCTTTTTCCTGCCGTGTAGGGCCACCAGGGGCCATAAACGTACCAGCTGATCTCCCGTAAACATACCGGTCGAGAAGAGAATTACCGATAGAGACTACAAGTAACCGGAAATCTGAACGGAAATAGGAACTGAAACCTAGTAGTGGAAGCGAAAAATAACCGCCAAGTGGAATGGAGAATTAGATCCGAGCACCGGAAAGTAATACCAGTTTATATATGTTTCTCCAGATTCAAGAGAAATAAAGCAAAAGCTGAATTATTTTCTATGGCGTTGTTGCAGCTTTTAAGTGTTTTCAATAAAGAATTTATTATTAGGTTAAGAAAGACCTTCAATGAAGTATCGTGTTTTCTTCAAAAGACCTCGGCAAGATAGGTGAGCAAAACCTTGGCCTCGAATTGAAAAGCACATTCCAGCATGTGGCTACTTAGGCTTCTGAACAGCAAAACCCATACAATTCCTTGTCGGAAAGTTTATTCTCCAGCTCATCTACAAGATTTGTTCAGAAGAAAGAATGCCCTACGAATTTGAACCTCAGTATCAATGTCTGATCCTCAAAACAAAAAATCAAGGTATTCAGCTGGAGCAGTTACAGAGATTGTGCTCCAAAGATTTGACACTGTTTGTAAACAACAACAGCAACAACAGCAACAACAGCAACAACAACAACAACAACAACAACAACAACCTTTCACCACGTTATCAATGTTGGTTCAGACTAAAAGAGTCCATGATCAATCAGAAATTCACTCTTTTGATCTTCTTGAAATATATACAGTTTCCTTGCACGTTTTCGTCGATTGCAAGGGCGTGTATAACAGCTTCTTAAAATACGTCCCTAGCGACATGAGTAAGTCTGTAATGGAAATGATGCAATTTGATTATATGTCAGAAAGATTAACTATGACTGTAGTTTTAGTTGAAGATGCTCGGGATGGTCATGAGAAAACCGGAGTCAAAGTCAGAAAATTCGTGCAAAATTTCATGAAATGTCAAGATACGGTAAAATTTCATGAAATGTCAAGATACGGATCGACTAAGATTAACTTCGGAAACGGATGACCGATTTCGTTACTCCAAAGTCGGTCGGTTTTTGATAAGAAATATCGAGGTGCGCCAAAATAAGATAAAGGAGAATAATATGATCAATTAGCAGACAGTTCGTCGATTGATGAGTGAGGCATATCATATTCTGCTTGAAGATTTGGACATGAGGAAGCTGTCGGTGCGATGAGTGCCACGATTGCTCACTCCAGACTAATAGCGCAACCATGAGACCACTTCACTGCAGTGTTCGACGCTTTTTAAAAATAATCCACACGAGTTTCTTCGTCGTTTGGTGACAGTCGAAGAAATATGGATCATTTGGTGCACACTAGAAACTAAGACTTCAGCCATCGAACGTGCTCCTTAGAACTCGAAAACGCACAAAAACGATTTCTGGGATTTACAAGGTGTGATCCACATCTACTACCTACTTGGCGGAGGGCGAAACGGTCAAAGTGCTATCGAATTACCACGCCCAATGAAGGCCAAGTACGAGTAGTCCTTGTACTAAAGTTAAAGTAGATATGCTAGAAGAATTTTACAGATTCAGGACAATCCAAGCTTTATATTGTAATGAGTTTCAGACCATCATATGCCTGAACACTCCACTGCATCTTGAATTCTGCATTGGTAGTGGCAAACATTCAAAGTGAATGACTTTTTTCTTTTATTTAACACTAATTTTTATGAATTTAATTATCCTCAAAATTCTGTTTTTAAAAGCCATTTTCATATAACCCAATTACTATATCCTTGAACACTGTTTTTCACTTTCCTATGATTCGCTTATTTCGAATTCGACCTCATTGGAAAAATGTAAAAGGTAAATTCATGTGAAGTAAAAGTGGGTAGTAAATATCATAATGTACCCACGTACATTATGATATTTACAAAAATAAATACTGCGCGTATGTCTATGTACCTAAATGTATATGAAGATGTTCTGAAACAAAAATAACCTCCCTTACCCCCTTTTTGTCTATGAAAAAGCTCTTATCGTAATTTTGTATTGTGTATTCACTCATTTTCTGCTCGGCTAAGCGTGATGCGTAAAACGTAGCATTAACATTTAATATTGTTTTCGTTAAAAATCCTTGAACCAATTTTAACAATATTAATATTGCTGAAAATGCATTTTTTTGGTAGCTTAAGGGAGATACAAATAATATTGTATTAATTCTGCTCTTTATCGTTCTTTGAGCGATCTAGAGCCTTTTTTCGAGAGTTTAATTAATTCAAAGCAAATCTTGTGTGGGTTTGTGTTTGTTTTTGTTTCATACATTTTTTAACATAATGTAAAGTCCTGGACCAAAATTTAATGAGTTACACTGTTTAGTTCTAGGACATTAAAAAATGGAAAATCTAAAATTAAGACTTACAATTTCTGTTAAGATTCCTTTGAAGAAGTTTTCAGTTTGAAATCTGTAAAAAGAAGAATGAAAATAGAAAAATTATAATAAGTTTACCAAGGTAGACAAAAAACACAAAAAACGAGGATTCACAGTGTTTAATAATTGAGGATCGCTTTTCAAAGGAAAGAGAACATTTAAGGACATTTACTTTGGCTGGTATTGAAAAAACTTAGCTGAAAAGTCATTGACTATAAACTGAGTAATCTCTTGGCTATTATTCGCATAAGGGAAGGGACCATACTTCGGAGGTGAGAACATACGTATACATTCTCTCTTACATTTGTACTTGGGAAATTCGATACCAAAATCGTGGAGTAAAAAAACGAAAGCGACCAATTTGTTTAATAGAGTGTGGAGATCTGTTCCTACAGATAATACTTGTTTATAAATAAATGGTTTAAATGTTTTTGAAATTAATAATCGTCATAGAACGATATGTCTCTATGATTGTAATATTGACTTTTAAAATAAATATTCAAAATATTAGACTAGAACTGAGCAGACGTGTTGTTTGAATATTTGTTATTAAATTGGGATCATTACATAGAGTTTTAACGAACTTAGAAGAAAAATATTTACTTGTTCGTTTGATCACTGATGAGACTCACTCACTCTATAACGGATGTCGTAATTCGGCCCCTGTTTTCGACAAAAAACATCAGCAATGCCTGTTCGCAATATGGTGATTCATATAACAGGGTTTCTCAAACGCTTTATCGTAATAGCAACTTGGGACCGGGACAGCATTCTTAATGGCTAAAGCCAGGTGACCTTAAAGGTATTTTCTCTCCACGGAGGAGCAAATACCAACTCCAACCACTTCTTTGAAGTTCAAAGTTCCAATTTGCTATGATATATCATCCCTGAGAAAACCAGAGCTTTCAGTGCACTCTAGAGTGAGGTTATCTATGGTCCAGCAAAATCAGTCGTAGTTGTCGCGTAGGAAAGGAGAACCCAAAGCCATTTTTCTGGCATTAAGAAGGACTGGGCACTCACACAAAAAGTGCTGGAGTGTATCCCTTTGCACCATATCTCTACAGCTTCGACAAAATTTGTTGTGGGGAATACCAAGTTTCAAAGCAACATGTTCGACCCAGGCCAGCCAGTGGCCTGTGCAAATGACAACTATCCTGCCAATGTCTGATCTAGGTTTATTCAGAAGTTAATTGCTACGTTTCTGGTAAGTTAGGCCATATGTGTCGTGGGATAATGCAGTTTGTGAGATTTTTCCATCTTATGTTGGATTTTTTTGAGAAAATGGTTTTGAATATTCGTTTTCATGACTCCTAAGGGAATCTTAACTTCCTCAGCTAGGGATATTTGAAGGTTTGATCCCGTCCTGGTCATAAGAAATTTCATTACCTTGAATGTTACTGTGCCCTGGCAGCAGGCTAGACTAGACTAGACTAGACTAGATTAATTTTTACATTATCGGTAAAACTTTCGCGCTCCTGCTTGCAATCTCTAACGATTCTGGATTTAGTCAGGTTACTGTTTAGAGCCTAGATAGCTGTTTGGCTATCAATAAACATTACTACTTTTAGAATTCTACATGCTTGTCTATGCGCTAGAACTTCAGCTTGAAATACGCAACATCTATCAGACAGTCTAAAAAATGTCTTAATACTCTTCTAGCACCGAGTTCCATCTTGGAACCATCAATGTATGCTGTAAAATTGAAATCCTTTGTAGAGCTATTAATTTTGCAATTTTGCCTTGCTGGGATATGAACCTTAAATTGCTTACCAAAGTCAGAGGGTAGTAATATTATTTCTTTAAGTAATGGATTTAGAAATTTACCATGACCGAAAGACTTTGTAGTCCACATACCTGATTTCCTCAGTCTGAAAGAATGTGAAGGTCTATGGGGAAAAGATTCAGAATGACTGTGAGTGCATTTGGCAGGAGGTAATTGCTCCCGTAGTTCTTTTAAGCTTAACGATGTTATATTTTTTGTCTAGGACAAGGCACCAAACAATTGATCCGTATGTCAGAATGGAGAGAAGTATCGCCGTGTTAGTCCAAAAGATCATATAAGGTCCTTGTCCTTTTTTACCAAAGGTTTTATTACAAGAGTAGAAGGCGATACTAGCTTTCTTTACTCTTTCTTCTATATTACTTATTCAAATTAACTTGGAGTCTAGGATAACTCCTAGGCATTTAGCTTCTTTGGATAAAGCAAGTTGTTGTCCATTTAATCTTGGTAGATTATACGAGGGTATTTTATAGCTGGTAGTGAATAACATCAGTTCAGTCTTGTTTTCTTAAACTCCAAGTCCACATCTAGTGGCATATTTGCTAACTTTTTTAAGAGCTGTTTCCATGATTTCACTGAGTACCGTCAGACAAATCCGCGAGAACATCAGCACCAGATAGCCGGCATACGCTACTACTTTAACTAACTTACTTACTTATCCGGCTCACAATCCATGGAGGATCTCGGCCTGAGATACTGCAGCCTTCCATCTTGAACGGTCCCTAGCATGAACTCTCCAATCGCCGAAACAAAGCGCTCTGGCATCCGCAGTCACTTGGTCCTTGTATCGAAGATTCGGTCTTCCTTGTTGTCTCGAACCTGGGGGCTGGGATAAGAAGACTTTCTTGGCTGGAGCATTGTCGTCCATTCGCTCCATGTGGCCGAGCCAATGTAGTCGTCTCATCTTGGCCTTCTGGACTACATCCACATCTTGGTACATCTCATACAGTTCTCGGTTGAACCTTCTTCTCGCCATCACCACATACGGGACCGAAAACTAAACTTTTATCAATATTGCATAGTAGCTACAAAAAAGGAGATATAACCCCGCCTAGGGGTGTTCCGCTTTTGGCAAACCTAGTGAATTGGCCGTTACCCGTCGATCATTGAATGACTCTGGTTCGGAGCATGAAGACAATCCAGCTAATAATATGCTGTTCCAAAGTTGAATAGTGCTATCCTGATAGGTTGTGCGAGCACATTATTGAAGGCTTCTTCTATGTCAATAAAGATGGCGAGGTTGTATTCCTTATACTGTACAGATCTTCCCACTGTGCGTACTACTTCGTGTAATGCCGTGTCCGTGGATTTGCCTTTTAAGGTAGGCATGATAAGGTTCAGATAGAGGATTTTTAAGATATACTCGCCCAAAAGTCTTTCCAGTGTTTTCAGCACAAATCAGTCGATGTAAGACGAACGAGATAGTTTACACAGTGAGGTAACTGGGTGCTGCGTTTACTCACTGCGAACAAAAGCGTAACTGTAAGACCACTTCAGATCAGTGGTCATTTGTTTAAACCCAATCCGAACTCGTACCCATCAGAAAATAAGTGACAGTCGAAAGAGAAAAATTCCGCTGGCGAAAGTCGTCAATAAACCGTTGACAAAACGATAAAATGAAACCTTCTCAAAAAGTGAAATCGGGGGCACAAAGAATACCTACATTTCATTTTAGAGATTGAAAATAACGGACCTAAGGAAATACTCTCTTTTTCAATGTATTTCCTTTGAAAAAGGAACATAGAGCACCTCCCTAAAAGAAAATGTCCTTTATATTTAATTTAAAAACAAGTCACAATTTCAAAGTAAAAAATAAACATCATCCAAGCCAAATTTCACGTCATGACAAAAAAAAACTTTATTCAAACAAACCTCCAGTTATAGCTACAATATCAATTTTCTTCCAATATCATAATATTTGACTACAAAAACAAAAAAAATATCCTGATTGAAATAAGAAAAGGCAGAAATACGCAACAAGAAAAATAAAAATATAAAAGGCATACCTTCAGCGTTATGCACAGGAAATTGAAGGAAAATGTGTTTGGTATCATTCCGTTAGGAAATAAAGATCAGGAAAATTGAAGTGAATTTTTTTTCCACTTAAATTCGTTTCCTCTTTGTCATATCAAATAGATGCGACAATGAGGTGTCAAAGGATACCTTATATGATGTTATCTATTCATAAAATTTTCATTTTCTTTTTGGTGGAAATAGCACTTCAAATATCACATTTCACAAATTGAAAATTGTACATGTTTCATTCCGCTTACAATTTTGAGTGAAATTGAAATTCGCCTGTCAAAACTCCAAAACATTTACTTTTATTCTTTATCCATTGTGACCAAAAATAATTTTTCTTTCACAAAAATAAAAAAGAAAAACAGAAATGACAACTACAACCCAAGATTTCAGATTAAAAAAAGGTTTAGCGTGCACCCGAAAACTCTACAGAACTCAGCGAGTTGAATTAAGGATTTCTTCTTTTCTTGTTTTTCGAAATGAAAAATTAAAAATGCATGCATTTTCTATTGTTATGCCAGAAAGTTTACGCTCCTGTTATTTATTTCAAAAGGTTGAAAAGGGGCAGGATAGGGGTGTGGTCCCGAGTGCTGCAGAGTTGGCTGGGTGAATTCGTTTTATTGTTGGTTAATATTGAAATTTCGGGTCAGTGAAGGAAAAATTCATAAATTCTCAAAAAAGAAAATAACTTTCGTTGTTCTACTGATTTTTTGTTTTGATTGTTTGTTTCCTACGAAGTGGTTTCCAAGAAAAATGTTCATCAGAAATAAAACAGAAGAGAGGGAGAGAGAGATAGGGAGCCAGCAAGGACTGTTTCGAATGCAACTGGGAAAATGAATATAAATTCAAGTTTGTTCAACGTTGCATGATTTTTTGAAAGAAATTTTGTATGACTCAAGTATAAAAGTCCCTGGATACCGAGAAAAGCCTCTGTTGAAATTGAAAGTTGAGCCTTATGATAATGATTTTTGATTATTTTGATTATTAATTGAACCAGTATTTGTTTTGCTCCCATGCAAATATCTCATAATTGCAATTAATATAATTCCAACACATAATAAATAAATAATCGACAGTAAGCCAAATTGTAAATTTCACTCCAAACAAGAGTAGGTAGTTAAATTAAGTGCTTTTCAACAATGCTACTCTGCAGATTTATGAATTTCATAACGAGTTCACACAAACAAAATATTAATTTCATATTTTGATTATAATTTTCTGCAATTGACGCGACACGGTGATAAAATTTAATATGATAGTCGGAAATCACATTTGTGAGTGCAGTGAATAAAGCGACTCGAATTGGATGAGTGAACATCCAAACATCGAGAAACTCGTTGACCTTTTGTTTTGCAAAATTCAATGAGGAGATTTTCGAACAATAATTGTTGTTGAAGCGTAGAGTTATTGTTGATTGAGCCATGTGAATGGAACAAACTTGACTCTTGTAGTGGATACTCGGGTAAAGTGAGTTCTCATCTTTGTTTAATTAAACTAATTAATTAGTGCTCTCGAGATAAGGTGGTATTGTGTATGAAGCTTAGTTCTGTGAAGTCGACATGGACATTGGACATGTTTTGGAGGACCTGGGATGTGATGAGAGAACACATAAGAGATTAACACGTCAAAACATTATCCAATTTCTGTGAGTGTTTCATGTTAAGTATACGTCATAGTGAACGGTGAGCGATTTGGAGTGATTATTGCAATGGGCATATTGTCTATTTGATGGATAAGGTCTATCCAATTGGAATAGGTAAATAATGTCTTTTCGCTTATCTAAATCTATATCTTTCTTCATCGCGCTATTACCGGGCTATACAAATTCACACCGGATTTTTAAAGACCAAACTAACAATGGTCAATGTGTTTGGATGATTTTGACTTGCGAAAAGTATTGTATTCGTAAAACAAGAGCTTGAGATTTTGATCTCATTACGATGGTAGAGAAGTCGAAAAAGTGGGTGTGACGATTCAGTCTGCCTGTCTTTCTTTCTATCTGTAAGCTGGTTCGATTGGTTCGATTTCATAAATATGGTTGTATGAGTTTGTTTGGGAAAAAATACTTGGATGAGTCTTGTTAAGATGCTAGATGAACTAACGCTTCAAATTGATGAAGGTTTAAGGTATACAAATCAAAAAATTTTCCCAACTGATGGCGACATGTTCGGTTAAGTTCAGTTATTGTGTTATATGTGGTTGGGTGTTGATCTGGGGGATATGTTGTATTTACAAACCAAGTGCTTACCTTATCACCGAGTGGTTACCACCGGGTATAAGTAATATCACTAGAAACCTGCGAAACTTATAAGCGCGAGTGTAAAACGGAGAAACAGAAGCACTTAAAGAACGGCCCTTCAAATCTGGAGGTTAGGCTAACAACCCCTCCACACTAAGAAACATGAAGTTATGAGAGTGATAGGCAGAGCCTCGGATAATTACGCCTTTTTTATGATAACCAGACTCGGAACGACAACGGACTATGCTTTAAGAGTTTGTTCCTGGAATGTAAGACCACTCTTAATTCTCAACTTATGTGCAACTGAAAAACATTAATGTTCCTCACGCAGTATAAGGCAGACATTACTGCGATCCAAGAAATAGGATGGATAAGATCAGGGACAATAAAAAGGAAAATTGTGATATTTATTACAGAATGCACATATTTGGATGCGGATTCGTCCTGGGATATCGGCAAAGAAAGTCATGCATTTTAAGACAATCCGCATATCAAGCCCACACTACAAATCATCAGTATAATGTGTGCACACGCACACGTCTAGCAAGGACGATTTTTACGACCTCCTGGATAAAATCTACGGAGTCTTTCAAGAGTAATACGACGTCAAAAACGTACTCGGAGACTTCAATGCAAAAATTGGGAAGGAAGACTTCTTTGGTGGATTAGTTGGAAAGCACACCTTTCATGAAGTTACAACACGTAACGGCTACTGACTAATTGACTTTGCTGCAGCTCGTAATATGGTGATAAGTAGCACCAGGTTTTCAAGACGAAAAATCTACACAACAACCGACACGCTTCCAACATCTTAAACGTGCGCACTTTACGAAGAGCAAATGTTGTCTCTGACCACTTTCTGGTAGTGGCTTAGTTTAAAGCTCGGTTATCAAAGGAAGAAAAAACAGTATAAATGAAAATAAAAGAAATGAAATGCCAAAGACTACAGTGAGCGCCTGAGTGAACTCTAAGCCGTCCTTCGCTGAACCGCAGATGTCAACACCTTGTGGAGGATACGAAAAGTTCATCCTGCTGTTGTCAGCAAAACAAGTGAGTGGATAAGAAGCAGCAGATAAATTAATAAAAATGAGAAAGATTGGCACACCAGACTTGAACTAGTCCAATGTAAATTGATTGCACTGTCCTTAAGGAAGTTTCTTATCCAACAGAGAACAGCAAGAAAGAGGGTCCTTTCTTAACGGGAACTATCTGTCAACCGTACTTTTTCAAAAGTAGGAAGACTCAAGCGTTCTCAAAGAACAAAGTTCTGATTCAAAGCAGATCAAAGTACATAAATTCAAAACGCCTATTTGTTTTTGACAGAATTATTATTAACGCACAAAATTGAGGTAAAGAACTGGCCCAAAGCCAAAAAACCACTTTAACAAGAAAAAGACATTAATTTATAGCATAGCTCTTCTTGCTGACTCTGATCTTGTTTCAAAACCATCCTTAGTAAATGTATAGGTCTTAAAAATATATCTACATGCCTGCAAATTGTCTAATCTTCAATTCGCATACTACAGTTTCACCATCCAAAGTCACTTGCAATCAGTGTCAACAACCTTTCTCACTCAACTTGACTCAAAGCCAAAAAAACGAGTCACCCTTCGATGCAACGACATGAGTAACGACAGCACAGTTGACGTCATCTCGTTTTCAAAAGTTTCGCAAAAATCGATTGGAAAGTCCTGGCGGTGTGGAAAATCCAACTCATTACTTCCTGGTTGAATACCTGTCCTCGCTATCTGCATCAAAGGCAAGCAGAAGAGTCAAAGTTCTAGTTCAGTTACGAAGGGTATTCAAATTCAAACACACCTCTCGTCCTCACCCCGTCCCTCGGCAACGAATATTCGGTTACTTCTCGCGTGACGAGGTAGTAGGACGAATATAAAATTGGGAAACACACAACTGAGACCGGAAATAATCCCCGTTAGATAGATTCATGTTTCTTTTTATTTGCATTCTTCCTTTTTGGTTTTCCTTTTTTTGCTATAAGAAAACGGGTACATAGTCAAAATGGGGTTTAACTAGGCCATTCTCGAAATAAATAAAAAGAAAAAGAGGAATGCTTGGCGCACTTGAACCCAGTTCAGCAGTGGCGGAACTAGATCCTAGACCCTCTCTAGAGGAATATCGAATGGATGAGGATTTGCATTATGCCGTGGTGGGGCTTGCACAGGATAATGTAAATTTTTGGCGTCATGTTGGCTTCGTTTTCTTTTCTTTCCATTTTCCGGTTTAGTTTTTTTTTTCTCGCTTTCAAGTGAAAAGATAATGCTCTCGGTGCCAAGACGATCGATATCCTGATAGTTTTTCTTTTGGGTGAACATCCTTCATTGCTTGAGTACCGTTCAGAGTCCCCTTGGCACCAGTTCCGAGCCCCGTTTTATATTATGTCTCTTTTTTGTTCGTTCTATATTCTGTAATATTTCTTTCTTTCTTTTACTATTTTTCTGAATTGTTTTTTTTTTTTTACGGGACTAGTTGGCACCGTTCCAAAATTCAAAAAGAAAACTTATCAGCACTCACATAAGGACGCAAACAAAAAAATCAGGACGTTCATTTGTTGGATGGTTGAACAGAGGTAGAGGGGAACAATGAAAACCGATTCCAAAAGGAGGAATTTTCTCATTTGTTGTATGAGGTTTCCCCCCCCCTCTTGTCGTCGGTCGGCGGCGGAGTAGTGTCGGTTGTTCTCGTTGTTGTTAATGTCCTTGCCGTTCTCTGGCAAACAGCGGAACCAAAAGAGAGATGGTGGGTGATGGTATGGTTCCATCCTGTCTATGCTCGTACATGTGGTCTCGCTGTTACATAATCCTCCGAATATGTATAGTTTTGGGTTAGTTTTTGGCATTCACTATCGTTAAATTTCAGGAATGGCGCCTTTTCATTGAATCGATATTATAAAGGCTTACCCATATACTCTTGCTTGTTCAAATAGTGTGCTTTTCCATTTCCATGGGTATTGCTTTGAGAGTTTGATAAAGCCATTTTGTGTAGGTAAGGTATTTACTGTCATTGATGCTATTTCAATTCGAAATTTAATCTTTTTCTTTCCTTTATTTCACGAAATATGGTTTGGGGACTTGTTTGCGAAAGAATAACAGTTTCGGGATATGAAATAAAGTTGACATAAGGACATACAGAAATTCTTTTTTTTTATGTCTGAAAAATACAAATCCTTTTGATTACGTAACGTAAGTTGAGAATGTTTTGTTTGGCAGTTTACCTGCACAACAGACTCTCTTTTGGTTTGAAGTTTAGATTCGCAGGATAAATGGAATGCCGTTTTTAGAACATCTTTATTGTTTTAATGTAAGCCTTACTTGCCAGTCGTAAGTTTTTTGAAAACAATACAACCATCATGGGAAATTTTACACTCTTTTAACGTTCTTTTTCTTGTGTTACGAATTATTGCCTTCATTAGACATTTCCTTTCCCGTCTACATAATAGTACGTCTTTCAGAAGGCAAACCAAACAATGCTTTTTTGACAGAACAACATCTGTTGGGTCGATATGTTAAGTACTATCTTACCTCTTCATAATTACAAATCTTGTGCCACTATTTTTGTCCCAATTTTTTAAAAGCTGTATCTCACTTTTTTCTCAGTGAAAATTTCATCGATTACTGTTTAGTGAAGAAAAATCGGTTCAGAGCTGCGCAGAACAGCAACAAGTAAATAAAAACTGTCAGGACAAAAAAAGAACAGAAAAGATTAATATCCTGCATCATCTTTTTGACAGTTTCCAATCAGCTGTTAAATAAATATTTCAAGTTAAATCAAATTGAATAAAATTTTAGCTTTTTGGAAACCGAATTTTGGGAGAAATTTTTACTTGGGAGTTTGGTGGTAATATTTTTACTTCCTCGGAAAACTCGTCAATCGAGTTAATTTTAAAAATTAGATTGATTGGAAAAACAAAAATAATTTGGCATCTGGAGTTTGACATTTGTATTCACAAAACTCATCACCTTTTCATCGATTTCAACTCAACGTATGACAACGTCTACAGAGGCGAACTGTATAAAGCTATGTTTAGTTTTGGCATCCCTGCCAAACTCTGCGTTTGTGCAAAATGACTATGGAGAACTCACGCTGCTCTATCAAGGTTGGCAATGAACTTACGAAATCTTTCGAAGTCAAAAAAGAATTCAGACAAGGCGATGTACTGTCGTCGCTCTTGAGAAGATAGTACAGAACTCCAACGTCAACACCAGAGGCAAAAAATTTCAACTTCTCGCGTACGCCGATGCTATTGATATAAGGGGAAGAACACAGCATGATGTCAGCGTGATTGTGAGAATGGAGACAAAAGCGGCAAAAATGGGTTTAGCGGTATATAAGGGGAAAACTAAGGGAGTCGTACGAAATCGCCAAAAGACAAAATCACCATGAGGACAAAACCTCCAGAAAAAATAATCCAACTTGCCAATATCTCCACGAGAAAATCCCCAGTGACAAAATCCCCAAAGAAAAAATATTTTTTGCCAAAATCTCATAGAAATCTCCAAATCCCCAATATTAAGGTACGTTTTCCAACGCAATTTCTCTCATGATACCAAATTATGAATGCACCTTCAGCCTGTAAAGTGTGTTCCTAGCTGAGAACTGTTGTGTTTCATAAAAAACAGTAACCTTTTATGAATGAAATTATTGTTTTAAAATAAAATTAAGGGGAAAAAAGATATTTTTAAATAGATAAGGCTATCATTTCTTTTCGCGCGATTTAATCGCATGATTCACTACTTGAACATAATTTGTTTTGGTGATTTTTGCAATGGGGATTCTCTCTTTGGTGATTTCGCTGCTTGAGATTTAAGTTTGGTGATTTTGGGTTTGGGGATTTTTGTTTGGGGATTTTGTCTTGGGGAAAACGTCACCAACCCGAAAACCAAGTATATGCTGTCTTCGAGGAAGGATATCCAACTCCGACGCACGGTTCGGACAGAACGTCACAACAGACGCATACAACTTCCAGGTAGTAGACGAGTTTGTCTACCAAGGCTCCGCTATTAACACGGGTAATAATACCCGAGCCGAGATCAGACGAAGAATAACTCTTGCTAATCGCTGTTTTTTTGGGCTAAGAAAACAATTAAATGGAATAACCCTCTCTCGAGCAACCAAGGTAAAATTGTACAACACACTTATCATCCCAGTCCTGCTGTAGGGTGCAGAAGAATGGACCATGAAAAAATCGGATGAATGTGCCTTAGGCTGTTTCGAGAGGAAAGTTTTTTGGGTCATCTTTGACCCAGTGTGCATTGATGAGGAATGGAAAAGCAGCGAACATTACGGGTTGTAACTAGCCAGAGGAGGCAAAGTCCAGAGATTTAGATGACTCGGTCATTTAGAGCAGATAGACACAAATGCTCCGGCCCGGAAAGCCTTCGACACTATTCCCGAGGACGTAGAAGGAGAGGAAGACCGTGACTTAGGTGGCGCAAACAAATGGAAGAGGACTTCAATCAACTTGGAGTGCAAAACTGGGGACTGCAAGCTGGGGACCGAGCTATCTGGCGGAGACTGTTGATTAAGGCCCAAGTCTACATCGGACTGTAGCACCACCTTTAGTAAGTAAGTAAAATATCTCATTCCCAGCTTATCTAACACAGGCGTTTTTTCATTTATCTACACACAGAAAAATAATCCAATGTAAAATCAACACGGCAAATTATTGTTTTTACAATGGTGCACAGTTTCTAATTAAACTTTTTTTTTCATTTAGATTTGAAATGGTTTCGTTTTAAATTGATATTTTTAGTGATTATTTTAACAAGAATGCTTTTTGAACTGTCATTATTATTAATTAAGTGTTGATTTTAAAGTTTTTCGTTTAAAATTAACTTTAAATAAGATTAAAAAAAAAGTAATCGTGTTGACATAAAAGGGAATCGTGTTAATAATCGGATTAAATCAGAAAACAAACACAATGTAAAATCAACACGAAAGATTATTGTTTGCTTTAGTATTCAATCAACATGAAATCGTTTAAAAAAAAAGTCAATCGTGTTGAAATAAAACGGAGTCGAGTTGAAATACGCTGAAATATGCCGACAGACGAAAAAGTTCCGTTATCATTTCAGCACCCTTTCTCTGGTTGCATTAGCATTTTTGTTTTTCTTTGAGTTTATTTGATTGAGCGTCTCAGCTCAAAAACTGTTTAGTAGCCAATCAACATTTAATCGTTTTAAAACAAAAAGGAATCGTGTTGAAGTAAGAGGGAGTAGTGTTCTTACTGCATCAAATCGTGTTGATTTTTGATTAAGATTTGCCAAACGAGACAAAAAGTTCCGTTATCTTTTCGACCACACCTTGCATGTGTGGTGGCAGTGGCATTCGCATTTTAGCTTTCGGTCGGAAGAGTTCTTTTTAATAAAGTGAAGTAAAGTGTTTAAAAGATTATTCGTAATGGATGTACAAAGTTATGATTTTGTGTTAAGTGAACGAGTAACGTATGAAAGGGACGACCAAGGAAATGCTATTTTTAATTTGCCATCAGTACCAGTGTTGGACCAAAGTCAAACAAAGTTGGACGAGCTGCTGGATAACTTTAACTTTAAATGTATTGAAAAAAGTTCATGTTTAGCTTAAGAAATCAAATAAAAATTTATAAATTAAATGATATTTCCAATTTGTAATGGAAAAATATATTTTTGAATTTAATGTATTTTAATATATTTTTAAAGAATAAAATAAAGAATGAATAATTTACAACATAAAAAAATGCATTATGTATTTCTGTATGTATGTTTGTTCACAGGATTACTAACTCATCATTTTACTTTAAAATGAAAACATCGATTTTTCGAGGAAAATTCAAGTTGTTTTAATACGACAAGGAATTATTTTAAAAGGAACTATCATGTTATTTTGACATGAGAGTCATGTTGATTCAATTCGAATTCTGATTTTGTTTTAAGGTGAATATCATTTTGGTTTAACAGGGATCATCGTGTTATTTCAATTATAAAATCGATATGATTCAAGAGGATATGCGTATTATTTTAAAAGGGTAGTCATTTTAATTCAACAGGAATCAACGAGTTATATCAATACGATAATCTTTTCAAATTAAGCTGATATCACGTTATTTCAAAACGAAAAGAATTTACGCTTGTTTTAGAGAAAATCGTTTTAAATCAACACGAAACGCCATTAGAGCAAAATCATAGCAAAAAAGTGTTGAATCATTATTATTATTTTTGATTTTACACGATTTTTTTTCTGTGTGTAGTAAGTGCAGCAATATATTAACAGTTATATCATGCGATTCGCCATAATATAACAAAATTGTACAACACCAAACACTGACAAAAAGCTTTGTTATTTTACTAGCTCGTGGAAGAAGGTGTATGGAAAGAGGAAGAACTAAGAGGGAAAATGGAAGGGTGAAAATGATAATGGGAATGGGAGATGTAAATGTTGAGAGAAAAGTCTTCACTTAAGCAACAATTGAAATAGTTGTGCCCTTAGGAAATTTAGATGTCTGTCGATTTTGTAACAGTACAAAGACTTAGTGTCACACAACTTGGGCAAAACATTATTAGTACTACAATCTTAACTGGAGTAGGAATGGGTGAAAATCATTCCACGAATCCCATTCCCATTTCCCAATTCAAAGGCTGCAATTTTATATTAAAGTTAACCACACGGGCAATGCCGCAGTTACCAGCTACTATCAATCATGGTTCAACTCCGATATTTACGTCAGAAAGTGCAAATTTAATTTCAAGCTACTAAACTTGAAATGAAATTGTTATGGAATCCAATTCACAATCTTACTTGGAAATGACTATCCTCACCATATTTATCAGATCATCGGAAACTGTGTTCAGGTTCCCAATGATGCTATGGTGACACTTATATCAGTCCGAGATAAAGATGGTGTTTCATTCATCGTTCACTATCTACCATCATGACTTCATCACTTGATTCTGTCGCAAAACATCTTCCCATTAAAGTAGGTAAGACTATATTTAACTCAAAACACTATCGAATAATAAGCCTTTCTTCAGATCCACTACAGGCATGCCAAACAAAAGAAAGTTTGAATCGCATGGGAATAGAGGCATTCAAATTAAGTCTATCACTATCCATGTAATCGCTTAGCTGAAAATTTATTACATTTTCTTTTAATTGTACCTGAGAGTAAAATTCTTCTTATCTGACTTGAAAGTTAACCAAACGTTTTTTTTTTCATCAGATTATAGCCAGAAAAAAAAACTCATTAAAACCTAAGAAATAATTTAGCTATCGTCCCAAAGAGTGTAATTCTTAAACTCATTAACAAACACTTTTGTCCTCTAAATTTTGAACAAAGTCAAAGGACTTCAAAACAAAGCACAGACTCGCCATTATACCAGCTGATGGCACTTTATTTCATTTACACAAAAAGTCATATCAACAAAAAATAAATCTCCAGTTACTAATGGCTACTCTAATGACTTAATATCATAAATAAGCTTCCAAATAGTGTGAAGACATTATGGCCACTTCACTGAATTATTTCACGACAATGAGAACGAGACACACACAACCATCACCAAAAACATTAAAGATAGTGAGAGTGCTTTATGTAAAGGACATTAATGCCAAAAGGACAAAGAGTAATAAAATAACAATTATTATTGAGTTAGCCTGATCCTGAGCCGCACAGCTGTGCTTTGTGTTGAGCTCGCTCTGATGGCGATAAACTAGAAAAGAACACGAACACACAAAAAAAGAGTGTTGTAATATTGTCACATAAATTTAATGTGTACCTTTCCTTGCTTTGTTTTCTGTTGAAATGAAAGGTTTGTGTTTTTTTTTTTCTTTTTGTTTTTATAGTTTCTTTAGCTTCTATTATTTATGAGGTTATTTGGAAATGAACAAAAGGTGGATCAGGACGACACATTTACAAATGCGATTCCATTACAAAAATAAAAGTGCCTCTGCCTATATTTTATTATTTCGCTTTTGACTTACTTTTGTGGGTGTGTGAGTGCTGTTTTTGTCAGGAAAAGTGTTTAGTGTAAGGACTTGTGCGAGTTTATTGTGTATTGACTATTGAGCATAAGGAGGTTGTTTTAGTTAATGGGTTAGGTACACGAAAAAACCCATTAATTACCGGAAAAAAGAATTTTTGTTGTTTATATACTCTTATGCTTATGCAGTAATCTAATGAATGGATTTTTACTGCGCTGAATTATTTACATTGTCGTGATAGATTTGATTTGATAGCTGAAATTGAATGGCTAAAAAGTCCAATAAATGGAAATATTTTTGGCCAGGGCTGCCTGCGTTCTTTTTTTCACATTGCATATTTCGAAAAGAGGTGTTCGAAGGGTAGACACGTGCATTCAAGAGGACACAAACGTGCACAGCAACTTCTGTATATGAACTCCTACTTTCTACCTTCGAGCAGTGAACATCGGGTGCTTAGTACCTTGTACCGAAGATTGGGTTCCAACCCCAGTGAGAATTTGTTGGCGGCAACAAAGAGAGAGAAGGGGAGGTGGTATGCGTCCACTAAGGCATGTCTCCTTTTCAACAGGAGGCGGCAGCGGAAGAACCCAAGATGGAATCAGCGGCGGCGCGGCGTCTACAGTTCCAGTCAGGATGAATTACTAAGTGAACAGCTTATAGGGCTAATTCGACATATTCGTAGCCCAGACCTTAAAGTAGCGGTTTAGCCAGTTGGGACTCGACTCAGGAGGAAGGTCTTGAGTTCCAACTCAGTGAATGAGCGCATCACGATAATCCGCATCAAGGCTTAATTCACCAACGTAATTCTCATCTGTGCTCATGCCCGGCCCCCACTGAGGAAAAGGATGAAAATACCGAAGACAAGTTCTACGAGGTCCTCGTCAAGACCTATAACCTATAAGCAATGCCCTAGCTATGACATTAAAATTGTCCTTGAAAATTTTAATGCTAAGCTAAGGACGACATAGCCTTCACGACACCACTTCCGATAACGGATTTGGGCTAATCGACTTCGCTGAGGGGCGAGATAAAATGGTAGCAAGTACGCGATTCCTACATCTCGATATATACAAGGAGAAATGGAAATCTTCTGATCAATCAACCATCGATTGATCACATTGCGATCGACGAACGACACTTCTCTAGCATGCAAAATGTCCGATTATTCCGTGGTGCCAACATCGACTCAGACTCGGTATAGATGCGGATATCCCCATCAAGGCCAACACGTGAAAATGCTCGGAGAAAATTCGACATAAAACGACTACAATCGCAAGAGATTGCTAGACCCTTTTCCGATCGTGTCTCCGAAAATCTCCTCAGAAGTCCTTTGCTGCCAGCACAAAGTTTAGAGGACCGGTAGCAACACTGCCAAGCAAACATCAGAGACGCCTCCTCTAAAGTGCTAGGGTTTATACAGCCACCACAACAACGCCTCTGATTTTACGATGAGTGCCGGCGAGCACATGCAGCTAAACAAGAGGCATACATAGCGGCGCTGTAAGGAAGGACATAGGAGCTCGTGAGCTCTAGGAGCAGAAAAGGAGAGAAGAGCACAAACTTCTTAGAAAGGAAAAAGGGAGAATGAGAAGCATGCGATCGAGGAGATACAGGGATATCACAACAGGATCGAAATTAGAAAGTCTTACGAAAAGGTGAAACAAACCTTCAGGGCTTATACACCCCGAACCGAAGCCTGTAGAGACCATCATGGGAACATCGTAGTGGAACCACAGTTAGCGCTGAGGATATGGAAAGACCACTTTTTCACGCTGTATAACGTTGATGACGAGCAAAACTCCGCCAGCAATACAGAACTATTCAATTTGGGTCAAAACTTCCACCCACCCGACATTGACGAAGTGAAGATAGCGATATCTAAACATAAGTCGAACAAAGCCGCTGGAGCAGTCGGGCTAGCCGCCGAACTGTTCAAAGCAGCTGAAGAAGATTTGGTTAAGAGCATACATCAGCTCATCTGCAAAATTTGGTGGGAGGAAATCATACCCGACGAATGGAACCTCAGCATCGTATGCCAGATCCTCGAGAAAGGAGATCCCCGTAACTGCACCAATGATAAGTCTCCTCAACATCGGCTACAAGACCTTGTCTGCCGTGCTGTGTGAACGTTTGAAGCCCTTCATTAAAAACCTGATAGGTCCCTATCAGTGTGGCTTCAGAAACGGAAATTCCACCATGGATCAAATATTCACCCTACGGCAGATCTTTTAGAAGACCCAGGAACTTCAAATCGATACCTACCTCCTTTTCATCGATTTCAAGGCCACGTTTGACAGCTTCCATAGAGACCAATTAGATAAAGCAATGTCTAGTTTTGGCATCCCAGAAAAACTGGCCCGTCTGTGTAGGATGACAATGGAAAACTCACGCTGTTATCGCATGTTCCGAAAAAATGCAATGCACGTTTTTGATGTCGAAAAAGGTTTAAGACAAGTCGATGCGTTGTCATACGAATTCTTCAACATCATACTTGTACTTCAAAAGATTGTGCAAAACTCTAACGTTAACACCAGATGCACAATCTTTCAAAAGTCCGTCCAGCTACTAGGATACGCAGACGACATTGACTTAATTGGAAGAACACAGCGTGATATCAGTGGAGCGTTTGTGAGTCTTGAGGTGGATTCCAGGAAGATGGGTCTAGCGGTTAACGATTCAACGTCTTGGAAACGTCAATATAGACAGCTTAAACTTTCTTCCTAGAATCCGCTTTAAACTCGGACAATGAAACCAGCGTAGAAATCACTCTTGCTGCTGCTTCCTTCCTTCCCTTATCATCGCCGTCCTCATGTATGGTACAGAGACATGGACTGCTTCGAGAGAACAATTCTTCGACGAAGACACTAACCTAGCCAAAAAAGATAAGATCCAACAACTTGTTCAGTTGGGTTGGGTCATGGAAAATAATGCTCCGTGCGTTGAATTTTCGATTCTTCGCTACAAGGACGTCGCAGAAGAGGAAGATAGTGACTCAGTTGGAAAGCATAGGTAGTAGAGGACTTCAACAAATTTGGCGTAAGAAACTGGACCGAGCTTACTGGAGACGTGCGTTGGTTGGATGGAGGCCCTGGTCCCACCTGGACTGTAGCGCCACCATAAGAAAAGTGAGTTAAGTAAGGTTAAGGAGAAAACTCTATCTCAAATTTGTATGGACCCCAAACAACGATGGAACCTGCACAGACATTTTAAAAAGCATATAGAGAATTATCTGGAAACATTTCATCTATAGCGACATTTTGACATACATTTTGATGATAACATTGAGTCAGTGATTGAGTGTAGGTATTTTGTTTAAACCTGCAATCAGATCCAGGATTGTTTAGTAACCTTAAGTGTAAAATGAAATGAAGAATAGGCTTGCATGGCTTCTCAAAACCTCGTGGATTCCGTTTTCATCAATGGTCTATTCACATTCCATTGGGACCTTACCCAATGGAAGGCTGCAGTGTCTCAGGCTGAGATTCTTCGTGGATTGGGAGTCAGTTAAGTAAATAAGTAAGTAAGTAAATTATCATATCCGCTTGGCGGTAGATTTTCTCTCCACGCGACTATGAGTTCAGAGTTCTACAGACGGAGCTCCTTTTCCCTCACAGCCCCACTCTTGATGCCGTCCGCCTGCTAAACAGATCTGTATCAATGAGTTTTACAGCATTTGGTTATTTTTCCAATGATTTTGTTTGCACCTTGGAGTCTTTCGGAGAAGCCCTGTAAACGTTAAGTTTAATAAACTCAGACTATAAGTATCGAGAACAACAAAACACTTCACACACGTTGCTCAGGCAACGAAATAACTGACCACTTAAAATTTCACAAAACTTCCATCATCTTTAATCATAATTTACATGCCAAAGCGCTATCAAAAAATTTTGATCAAAAACACTTCCATATCCTCATCACTCGGACTCCATACATCACACCAAAACCTTTTCGTTCTCCAATATAAAAGCATATTCCTCGAAATCAATCATTTCCATATTGTGAAACTAAATACAGTCTGTCCCTACATTATGCATACCAAATTAAAGGACCTTTTTCTTTCAAAAACATCTGGAGCACTCTGAAAACAGTTCTATTCAATTCTTCATTTTTGTTTTCTAGTTTTTTTTGCTGTCCAAAACCAAGCCCAAAATTCACTTTATTTAAACCTCAACCAACAACTTAGTCACGTAAGCGAATATTAATAAGGACAAACCTCAAAGTAAATATTTTACTTCAACAAATTCTCTGGAGCCGGACATCATACACAAAGGAAGTCTTTTTGTCCCGATCAGAACCAAACACAAAGAAGAAAAAAAACAACAAAGTCAAAAACTAACGTAGTGTACACTTGGCCATAACTATAATCCTCGCATCCGGTAGAATCCAATTGAGTTTGGAAAATCATTTTCCTCTGTTCGCACACCAACGACTCGACTATGGCGATGACGACGACGACGACGACTATCGAATCATCGATTTTCCATATCTGACCACTCAACCGAGCGAAAGGGAAAATAACCCAAAGAGCTTTGAATTTGAGGGAGCTGCTCCGCTGCTGCCGCCGCTGTTGGCCGCCACCGAGCCGGCAGTCAGTAAGGCACCATTCATACAAAGTCGAGTCGCCTCATTCAAGTTAACCAAACAACTTCAAAAACTAGTTTGTTTGTGTGTGCTTGGAAGATCCTTGCCGAAGGACATCACTCAATAGCTTGTGCCTGGGCTACTGTGCTTCTGCCTCTACTTTCTGTCTGGCAAAGCCAATATGTGTGTGAGATGATGAAGTGGCAAGTTGACGAAGACTCACAAATTTAATATCCGTCCATTGATTTTTTTTTTTTGTTTTTTATGTCGATGAGAGTTCGGTTCGGTTTTGGGCTCGGGTTGGGTTCATTTCCAAAAATAAAACCTTCAAGGAATTTATACCTGTCAAATGGTTTTTTTTTTCCTGAGTTTGCTCCTTCTTCAAAAAAGGCTCTCAGGTGTATACACCCGACCATGGTACTGCTAAACGGTTGGGAAGGTGAGTAAATTGGATGGGGGGAGGGAATTTGAAGAGTCGAAAGAAAACGTTTTGCGAAATTTCATTTGAATAAAATGAATAATTGATTTTAATTCGAATTCACGTCTTTTTTTGCTCCTCAAAGTCATCAAAAAAACATTTCCAACGTCAAACAGGACAGCAGTTAAATCGTCAGGAAAGAGAAATGAAGGTTTTCTGTAAACATAGAGTTTAGAATAAGTATGGCACTTAAAGGACTCCTTAAATTATAGATTGGGTTTACCATTGTTGAAAGACTGTAATTTTCGGAGCTCTTCCACTTAGTTATCTTTTTCATTAGAAGAATAATGGCATTAATAGGTGGGTAAGGAGAAGTAAAAATACAACGTATCTGACTCTTCCACTCGAAAACTATTAAATTAAAGACCAATGTTTACATTTCCTTTCATTGGAAATCCTCACCAAAGTAAATCCTAAAAGCCATAACCAAGATGGAAAAAATATTGTAAATGTGTAAAATATTGTCATCAAAGAAAGGATTCAATAAGATTTCGGAACAAAAACAGGGTTGATAATAGATTTGCCAAAGGCCGGTTTTGGTAATTCTTATTCAGGAAACATATCTAGTCGATTTTCTTAAAAATCCAGAAAAATCTTCAGAAGTAACAATTGGTAACAAACGCCTCCAGAAATTTTAGTAATTTTAAACCCCAATCTGCGGAAAAATTCCTAGTGGGCTGCCATTTTTGTATACACCTTAGGTCATACAGAGGCCAAAGACCTTAGCCCCATTAGTTTAACATCGTTTATTTTGAAAACTTGTCTGTATATTGGAAGCTCGTCATGCCCACACAAAAGGAAAAAGCGTTGAAGCATTGCACAGGGTTGTCTGCGTAAAAGACAAATCACTGAACGACGAAGGAGCCTTCAATAACGTGAAGAACGAAACAGTTAAGCAAGCTTTGACCGACCACAGTAAATAATGTGTATGCTCAGGAAAAGACAAATCAACTCTGCGTTAGCAGAGGAAAGGGTGAGAGTATCCACATCCAGGGGTACCACATACGGTGGAGTTCTCTCACCGCTACTCGGGGTTCTTGTCATAAATGGAATAATCTCTCTATATTGAAATCAAGTGGAATGAAAAAAATAGCCTACGCTGATGATCTTGCATTACAAGGGAATGGCAAGTTAATATCCACTATCAGTGAACAGACCAAATAGGCTGTCTCGTTGGTAAGTAATTGTACAAGGAACTGAGGGCTGACAGGAGCCTTTCATCGGACACGATAATAGCCAACAAGTCCGTGAACCCGACCTAGAAGAAGTGAAAACCGCAATATCACGGCTGAAATCCAACAAAGCCGCTGGAGCATATGGACTAGCTGCTGAGTTGTTCAAAGCAGTAGGCGACGAGCTGGATAGGAGCATGCACCAAATCATCTGTAAGATATGGTCAGAGGAATGCATGCCCGATGAATGGAACCTCAGCATTGTTTGCCGATCCTGAAAAAGGGAGATCCTCTAAACTGCGCCAACTATATAGGAAGATCAAGATCCTCTCTGCCGTAATATGTGAACGTCTGAAGCCTTTCATCAACAATCTGATTGGTCCTTATCAATGTGACTTCAGGCCAGGAAAGTCAACCATTGACTAAATTTTCACGTTGCGGCTGATCCTGGAAAATACCTTTGAACTCCAAATCGATACCCACCACCTTTTCATCGATTTTAAGGCCGCGTATGACAGCATCCACAGAGACGAACTGTACAAAGCTATGTCTAGTTTTGGCGTCCCTGCCAAGCTCGTTCGCTTGTGCAAAATGACGATGGAGAACTCACGCTGCTCCATCAGGGTTGGCAACGAGCTTACGGAATCTTTCGACGTCAAAAAAGGATTCAGACAAGGCAATGCACTGTCATGCGATCTCTTTAACATCGTTCTTGAGAAGATAGTGCAGAACTCCAACGTCTACACCAGAGGCACTATCTTCCAAAAATCTGTTCAACTTCTCGCGTACGCCGATGAGAACACAGCGTGATGTCAATGGCGCCTTTGTGAAAATTGAGACAGAAGCGGCAAAAATGGGTTTAGCGGTAAATGAGGGAAAAACGAAGTATATGCTGTCTTCGAGGAAGGACACCCAACACCGACGGCTCGGGCAGAACGTCACAATAGACACATACAACTTCGAAGTAGTAGAGGAGTTTGTCTACCTTGGCTCCGCTATAAACACGGGCAATAACACCAGCGCCGAGATCAGACGAAGAATAACTCTTGCTACTCGCTGTTTCTTTGGGCTAAAAAAAGCAATTGATCGGAAAAGCCCTCTCTCGAGCAACTAAGGTAAAACTGTACAACACACTCATCATCCCAGTCCTGCTGTATGGTGCAGAAGCATGGACTCTGACAAAATCGGATGAAAGTGCCTTAGGCTGTTTCGAGAGGAAAGTTCTTCGGGTCATCTTTGGCCCCGTGTGCATTGAAGGGGAATGGCGAAGAAGATACAACAGCGAACTTTACGGGTTGTACAACGACATGGATCTAGCCAGAAGGGTCAAGGTCCAGAGACTCAGATGGCTCGGTCATTTAGAGCGAATGGACACCAATGCTCCGGCCCGGAAAGCCTTCGACACTATTCCCGAGGGACGTAGGAGGAGAGGAAGACCGCGACTCAGGTGGCGCACTCAAGTGGAAGATGACCTCAATCAACTTGGAGTGCAAAACTGGAGACGACTAGCTAAAGACCGAGCTAGCTGGTGGAGACTGTTGATTGAGGCTCAAGTCCACAACGGACTGTAGCGCCACCTTAAGTAAGTAAGTAAGTGATGATCTTGCATTACTAGCAACTGGCAAGTTCCTATACACTGTCAGTGAACAGACCAAATATGCTTTCTCGTCGGTAAGTAATTGGACTACGAACTGCATGCTGACAGTCAATCCGACTAAAGCAGAACTAGTGCTATTTACTAACAAACGAAAAATATCCGACTTTTAAGTACCTTCAATTGGAGGCTGTCCTCTTAAAATCTCTGATCATGCAAAATATCTCGGTGTGATCTTATATAGATAAAAAACTAAACTAAGGTATGAACACCAAAGACAGATTTTAAAAGGCGTCGATCGCCTTTTACTCCTGCAACAGAATATTCGGAAAAATATGGGGACCAAAATGGTTATCTGCTTTGGTGGAAAGCTTTAGAAAAGAGCACGAACCTCAAAACTTTGACAAAAGTTCAAAGACTTGCGTGGACACGCATTACAGGGGAAATAAGATCCACTTCGTTTGCGAGACTGGAAGTTATTCTTAATTTAATACCCCTAGACCTCTCTGTTCAAGAATCTACAGCTAAAAGTGCCTTGCAATTTAGTCAGACTAATGCCTGGAAAACAGTTTCATAGGACATGCTCAGATCCATCATAAAGTTATGGGTCATAGTACTACACTCTATAGATCTTGCTTTCATAAACCATTCCAGGGTCCAATCCCAAGCGGAGAGGAATGGATAGATAACATACCATACTTCAGCAAGTCGACAATAGCTATCTATTCTCATGGCTCTAAGATGGATGATGGTGTAGGGGCAGGCTTCTATTTTGAATCTCTCAAGTTTACCGCCTCGCTTAGGCTTCCAGACTACAGCAGTGTCTTCCAAGCGAATGTCCAACAGCTGCTAAACATGTATTAATGATGGCGAACTACGGTACATTGATAGTCAAGCGGCAATAAAAGCGATTACTGCAACTGAGGTAATTCAAAGCTTGTTTCATGCTGTCGCGAAGAGTTTAAGGTTCTTGGCGCACGCCGCACAGCATAACATTAGACTCAAATCAGCCCATGTGGGTTTGTAAAGATAATAAATTCACCTGATATTCTAATTCAATTCCTATGAAGAACATAACATAAGCCATAGTTTTTTCACTTTACAGTAGCCAGCACAGAAAAATTTCCCTTCGCAAGCACAACAACAATTTTGATTGCTGGCGATAAAAAGGCCAATAAACAGTGACAGTTGTACCGGCGATAGACTTCTTAATTATTGAAATGAAGACAGCGCTGATAGGGTTAAGGATTATTATTTTGCTACGCGAATGTAATGATCTGAGTCATGAACTCTCTTAGGTGGAAGTATTTGCTACTTTTTTTATCCGAGACGCAAGCCTCATCCATATTTCGACGTTTTATGTAACTATTGTCACGGCAATTAAGTTTGACGGATTCAGTGAGTTGGAGGATTTTATTCGCACTTATAGAGTGCTGACCACTGAGTAGTGAAAAAACGCAGCTATTATTAGATAGTCCCGATCAAAAAAAAATATCTTTGACCGGATTTCGTGTTCCAATACGACTTATAGACGTTTTCAGGTTTGAAATGTAATTTTTTAGAAAATTACAAATTATTATCAAAACGGCATTGATCTTTCTATTGCAAGAAATTTGCAGTTATTGAACAAATTTGTATACGTTGAATTTGAGGCATATCCCTTCTAAATGTTGCATACAAAATCAGCGTAACTTCTGTTAGATTATAATCGACACGTTCAAGTGTTGCATTAGCCAGGCAGATCAAAACATTCACACTGAGGCTAATTCTCGAAAATACTAACGAATTTCAAGCCAAAACCTATCATCTTTTCATCGACTTCAAAGCTGCTTATGACAGCATCCACCGTCAAGAGTTTATGATGGCGATGTCCTAATTCGTGATTTCTAACAAACTGATCCAGCTGTGCCGCATGACGCTAAGCAATACGCAGTGCAGGCAAATAGCTCATCCGAGTTGTTTCAAACATTTGCAGGGCTTAGACAAGGTGAGGCAGTGTCATTTCAACACTCCTCTAGCTCCTCTACTGATGATCTATGTAGGATGACTACATTTAAAAATACAAAAAACCTAAATTAAAGCCAAACATTTGGTAACTTACACTATTTTAATTCAATTCCGAATCATTCCATTGTATGTAAAGACTTAAGGTTAGAACTTGAACTATAAAAAAAGCAATGTAAAGTAACTAAGATTTATTCGGTAAAAGAATTCGGTTATGAAAAGTAAAGTATAAGACAAGAAAAGTCAAGCCCAAGTTAAGTCAAAGTCAAGTGAAAGTCAAGTTGTATATGCAAATTTAAATTACTTTTTTTTATATATTTTCTTATATTTAACTTAAAATCTAAACTTATTTAACCATCAAAGTGAATTAAATATTAAACATACTATAATCTAAAGTGTTTTTACTTTAATCCTTTCCTTCCCCCTACAATTGGTGTCAGAAGTGTTGCTGGACAAGTGCCGCGTAAAGTAAAAGAATAAAAAAGAGCATGCAATCGGTTAATAAATAAAAACGAAAATACAAAGTGAAAAAGTGAAAAGTTTAAAAGATTTAGAAGCTTAGAAATTATATTGAAATAAAAATTTGAAAAGTGCATGCATTAGATTCAACCAAGTGAGATTGTGGTACATATGAATAAATGAAAAAAAAAAAAAGTGCAAGGCTAAGAACAGAAAATAAAGAATAAGAAAAAATAAGAGAGCGACATAAGAGAAATAACACTAGAAATTGCAAATGAAAAGCACATACTCATCTCATTTCATGCGTTAATATTATTCAAATTGGTGAGATCGTTTCATACTTTTACTTTTCTCTTGCATGTTTAGAATATTTTTTTTTCTCTCTATCGAGATTATTTGCACTTAAAGCTTTAAGCCATACTTAAATTGAGTGAAATTTGGTTCGAAAATTATTTTGCATGTTAAGCTAAGCCAAGACTATTGCATGCTATAAAAATATTTGGAAAGCTTAAATAAAAGCTATTTATCGCATGCGAATAATTTTGTTTGTTGAAGAAATATCAAAACAAATTACTAAGACAAAAGCTTTTTATTTCAATAATTTTTGTTTTGCTATGATAACGCAAGTGTAATGATAATGATGGAAAGGAAATTTTAGAATTCCGAATGGATGAGTTAAATAACTTAACAACGAAACAGCTACAAATTATTTTAAAAGAAAAGAAGTTACCATATCGGTATAATTTGAAAATCGATTTAGTCGAGAGATTATATAATGCTATATTAGGAGAAGGTATGCAAGTTAGCAATTTTATAGAAGAATTGGCCAAAAAAGAAACGGAAAAACAAATCGACGATACAAGTGACAATAAACCAACTGGTGACCTTAATAAAGAGGAATTTGAAGAAAATTTTAAAGTAGCTGCAAAGATGTCAGAGACCAATAATTTCGTCTTTAAAGATGTCGAGGAATCGTTGGACAGATTTTCTGGTGAAGCTGGAAAAAATGTTGTACTTTGGTTAAAAGATTTTGAAGACATTTCAAATGTATGTAAATGGAATGATATACAAAAATATCTCTATACCAGGCGTTTGTTAAAAGGAGCTGCCAAACTGGCAGTTGAAGCGAAGAGTGGTATTTGCAGTTGGGAAGACTTAAAGAAATTTTTGTTGCAAGAGTTTAATGATGTACCGTCTTGTATAAGTATTCATAAAGAGCTCCAGTCTAGGAAGAAGAAATCTAATGAGACCTTTTTAGAGTATATGTATACAATGAAACACATCGCGATGAGGGGAAATTTCGATGACACATCTTTGATAGCCTATATTATTGAAGGCATTTCAGATAGCCCTTTAAATAAAACCGTGTTATATGAAGCAACGAGCTTGGAGGAACTTAAGAAAAAGTTTTTAGTTTATGAAACTATTAAAAGTCAGATAGCGACAACAAGTGGTTATAGAAACCAAAATCAAAACCATTCTCAAAATTTTAAGACAAATTTTACAAATAATTCAAAAAACGTGAGTCAAAGACGTTGTACAAACTGCGGTTCTTTTTCACATAGCCAAGATGTTTGTCCAAACAAAAGTAAAGGAGCCAGATGTTTTGCATGTAGTGAATTTGGGCATATTTCTACATCTTGTCCAAAGAAAGAAGCCAAAAACTCGAACCAAAATGTTAAAAGAATTAACAGACTAGACTGTTGTGTAAAGGTAAAGTTAGCTGGAGAAATTTATGATGTTTTGGTGGATACGGGAGCGGATGTGTCGTTGGTTCAAAAAAGCGTTTGGAGGAGGAATGGTGCTGCTGAAATCGATGGGCTAGGAGAAAGTTTGTTCGGATTTGGTGATGGTAATGCAAAGCGTACGCAAGGGTCGTGCGTACTTGATGTTTTCATCGGAGAAGATTGTTATTCCATTCGATTCCATATCGTTCCAGATGAATGGATGTCAGATTGCATGATTTTAGGAAAGAATTTTTTAAGCGTTGCTAGAGTTCAAATTGAAAATGGTTGCATTTCTGTTTCTAAAATTCCAGAAACTTTTGTTTTAGAAGAGAATAATGTTTCGAAAATTGAAGCTGTTGACTTGATAGAAAAGAATGATTTAAATTCAATTCTTGACACAAAACTGAATCATTTATCTGATTCTATAATCAAAAATCAGATAAAAGATATGATAAACACATATGAGCCACGTAAACCAGAGAAGTGTTTAGTTGAAATGCGAATCGTGTTGTCCGATGACCGCCCAGTCTATCAAAAACCAAGAAGATTAGCCCCAAAAGAAAAGGAAGATGTGAAGAAGCAGATAGATAATTGGCTTTCAGAAGGAATAATATGTCATAGCTATTCAGATTACGCTAGTCCAATAGTGTTAGTGAAGAAGAAAGACGGAACTAATCGTATATGTATTGATTACCGAATGCTTAATGCAAAAATCATCAAAGATCGACATCCACTGCCGTTGATAGAAGAAATCTTAGAAGATCTAGCTCAAGGAATGTATTTCGTTGTTCTTGATTTCAAGAACGGATTTTTTCACGTCCCAGTTGAAAAAGAGAGTCAAAAATACACAGCGTTTGTAACACCGGATGGGCATTATGAGTTTCTTAAGGCACCCTTTGGTCTTTGTAATTCGCCATCAGTTTTCCAAAGGTTTGTGAATGCAGTTTTTGAAAGGCTTTTACGTTCGGATTGGCTGCGAATCTTTGTTGATGATCTCGTTATCCAAGCAAAGAGTCCTGATGAATGCCTGGATAAACTTAAGTTGGTTTTCGAAGTGGCGGCTGAAAATGGTCTGGTTATAAACTGGAAGAAATGTAAATTTATCACAGAATCAATTGAGTTCTTAGGACATGTCGTGGAAAATGGATCTTTGAAACCATCTCAAGAAAAACTAAATGCCGTCCAAAATTTCCCAAGGCCAGACACGGTGAAGAAAATTCAGTCCTTTCTCGGACTCACAGGTTTTTTCCGACGCTTCATAGCAGGATATGCTGTTATTGCGAAACCTTTATCGGACTTGTTACGTAAAGAAACGCCATTTAATTTCGGTCCAAATCAAGTCGAAGCATTTGAAAGTTTGAAGGCTGCTTTATGCAGAGATCCAGTTTTGAAACTTTATAATCCAGAGCTGGAGACGGAATTGCATACTGATGCAAGTAAGGTTGGATATGGAGGTGTCTTGCTTCAAAGACACAACGACAATGAAATGCATCCTGTTTTCTATATTAGTTATAAATCAAGCAAATCTGAGATGAATTTTACCAGCTACGAACAAGAGGTTTTAGCAATCGTTAAGTGTTTGCAGAAGTTAAGGGTGTACCTTTTGGGAATACCATTTAAAATTTTTACGGACTGCAAGGCTTTTACAGCCACTATGCGGAAGAAAGAACTGTGTACAGGGTTGCCAGGTGGGCAATATTTTTGCAAGATTTCAACTGCGAGATCCTTCATAGAGCGGGTACATCAATGAGACACGTAGACGCACTTAGCCGGTATCCTGCAATAATGAAGGTGGAAGATGGTGTTCTGCATCGGGTTAGAAAGGCACAAGAAACTGATGAATTCTGTTCGCTGGTAGCGAATATATTGAAGCACGAAGAACATGAGGATTTTGTGATGCGCAATGGTGTTCTTTATAAATTTGTTGAGGGTGATTATTCTTTGGTTGTCCCAAAAAATCTGCAACGAGAAGTACTACGAAGCATACACGAGCAAGGTCACATAAATGCCAGAAAAGTTGAAGTTTTAGCGAGGAAAGATTTTTATATTCCAAGTTTATCGTCAAAAATTAAACAAATAATTGCAAACTGTATACCATGCATCCTTGGAGCTAGGAAAAGTGGAAAACAGGAGTGTTTACTCAACCCAATTGAAAAGTTTGATAATCCTCTTAATACGTTTCATCTCGATCATCTTGGACCTATGAATTCAACAGCTAAGAGCTACAAACATTTGTTAGTCATCGTTGATGCTTTCTCGAAGTTTACTTGGATCTTTCCGGTGAAGTCTACAGGAGCTGAAGAAGTATTGAAGAAATTGATGATCCAGAGCGAAACTTTTGGCGATCCAGTAAGGGTGATAACAGACAGAGGCTCCGCTTTTACATCGAATTTGTTTAAAGAGTATTGTGAGGAAAGGAAAATTATTCATTCACTGGTGACTACAGGTGTTGCTCGCGGAAACGGACAGGTGGAAAGAATCAACCGCACTATTGTCGAAATGTTAACGAAAATGTCAATCGATGCTCCTGATAAGTGGTTCAAACATGTTCCAAGACTACAATGTATCATAAACTCGACAATAAATCGAAGCATAAATAAGACTCCGTTTGAGCTAATGTTCGGAGTTCGTATGAAATGTGTTGAAAATACTGATCTGAAAAAGCTGATGGAAGAGCTTATTATCGAGGAATTCGAGGATGAAAGGAAGGAGATGCGAAGTCAGGCTAAGGAGCAAATTGCGAAGGTTCAAGAAGAAAACAGAAAATTGTACAACCGGAAAAGAAAAGCAGCTGTACAATACAAGCTAGGGGATCTGGTAGCGATTAAGAAAACGCAATTTGCACCAGGATCCAAGTTATATCCAATGTATCTTGGCCCGTATGAAGTTGTCAAAGTAAAAAGAAATGATAGATATGAAGTGCATAAAGTTGGAACTCATGAGGGACCGAATTCTACCTCGTCATCAGCTGACTTTATGAAACCATGGCGCAACGAAGATGGTAGTGAATGCGATGAGATTGAAAGCGAAGATGATGATGAATACGATGACGTAATTAATGTTAAGCGATGTACTTTACGTATCTAAAGATGACTGGTCGTCTGAGTCAGCCGAGAAGAAGGATGGCCGAATGTAGGATGACTACATTTAAAAATACAAAAAACCTAAATTAAAGCCAAACATTTGGTAACTTACACTATTTTAATTCAATTCCGAATCATTCCATTGTATGTAAAGACTTAAGGTTAGAACTTGAACTATAAAAAAAGCAATGTAAAGTAACTAAGATTTATTCGGTAAAAGAATTCGGTTATGAAAAGTAAAGTATAAGACAAGAAAAGTCAAGCCCAAGTTAAGTCAAAGTCAAGTGAAAGTCAAGTTGTATATGCAAATTTAAATTACTTTTTTTTTTATATATTTTCTTATATTTAACTTAAAATCTAAACTTATTTAACCATCAAAGTGAATTAAATATTAAACATACTATAATCTAAAGTGTTTTTACTTTAATCCTTTCCTTCCCCCTACATCTATACATAGACAAAGATATTATTGGTCGCTCTAAAGGAGCTATGCCTGAGGCCTTTATAACGATTGAAGTTTGAAAAACAGGCGAAACTCGTTTGCTATAAAACAAAACAAAATCTGTCCGCCTATCACAAAACGGCACTGTTGGCAGAAGCACTGTCGGGGTAGTTAAGGAGTTTACGTACCTTGGAAGAAACAACAATTCAACAAACGATATCTTAGTGAAGATCCGAACAATTACTCTAGCGAACCACAGGCGTTGGCTGCGGTACTTCTTCGGTTAAGCCAAATAACTGGGTTCACTAGAGAGACAAAGTGTGTATTGCTGTTATGCAAGACTTTGATTTTACGACTTCTACTCTACAGCGCGGAGTCCTGGACGATAAGTTAGTTAAGGAAAAAACGTTTGGGTGCTTTCGATAGAAAAATTCTTGGACGATGGAATGGACGACAACGCTTCAGCCATGAAATTCTTCTCTTCGCAGCAGCCCCAGCAAGTTTGAGAGACCCAGAAAGACCGAACGTCTGGTACAACGACCAGATAATGTATATGCAGAAACTAGAGGCTTGGTTTTGACTGCCATTCCCGATGGAAAACTGCTTTATGGATTGGGAGCTGGGCAAATAAGTAAGTGTTGATTCGAAAAGTTAACTCTACAACCGATTATTCATCATTTTTTCGTTATTTTGATAGATACTCTTAGACCTTTACATCAATAATTTCCTTAAAGGGTTACATCTTATGAGCTTTTGCTTTTTTTTTCTCAAGGATATGATCGATTTCCTCAAAGTGTAACACCAAACCACCTGTTACTTTTTTTAATGTACCGAAAAGAAGGACAACAAAATAACAATCTCAGTTAATCCATTAACACAATAATTGCACATTACTCAGTCTTATGAGTTTTTAAACGACATCCTGTTGAGTTTTTTCTTCATAACACATCCAAACAAATGTCACCATTCTATCACAATTCACAACGCCAAACTTTCTTAATGAACCACCAACCCCCTTCGCAATGTTTACCAAATTTTAAACGCTAACACCCAACAACGCCTTGTAAAATTTTGTCAAAACCATCAGTCGTCATATTTTTCACCAAGATGAAAAAAGAAAAACGTATTTCATAATTTTCTAATCCTGTTTAGCGAAGATAAAGCTGCATAAAAATTGTCCTACACAAAAAGACATTTGCCAAACCTTAATGATCAATTTGCTTTGCTGCCAAACTTTTGCGCTTGGCTGATGAGTTTTTCCCAGGAGTTTTACGACAGCGCATTATTTTTATAGGTATGAAGAATGAACGTCGAACATCATCAGTGTTCGTCGTGCTTTTTTCTCTTCTTGAAAAGGCCAGATATTTGATTTTACCTTGGATGGTGATAAATATTCAACAAGAACTCAAAAGTTGATAAGAATTCGAGGCGAACATATAGCTCCAAACAAGAATTTTGTGTGTTGTTGGCCTTTTCAATATTTAATCAATTTAACGATCGATTTTTTGGCTGGAAATTCTTGTTAATATTTTGAGTGATGTCAATTTCGTAAAACAGATTGAAATTTCTTTTTGTCTTATTAATAATTAAATTTACCTTTTTAAAGACTGTTAATTGTAAATAAAATATCAAAATGGCGTTCTGCTGTTGGACGATTTTTTAATGAACGGACGGATGCGATTGTAAACACGAAAACAAATAAATGAAAATTTAATAAGAAATAACAGCAACAACAAAAATATGGCAATTATTTTTATGGTGGCGGAGATGGCTTCATTGAACATCGTGTCGGGGGTGTTAATTAAGAAATGTGTGTTTGATAGTCAAAACATGGCGCTTTTGGAATAAAGATTCTTCTAATGGTTTATTTTTATGACTTTTTTTAACAGAGACAACGGAGATGGAGAAGGAACGGAGATCATTTTTGCTTAATAGAATTTTTATTTTGTGTTCAACAATAAACGTTTTATTTAAGGTGTTGGAAATGATAATGAGGAAATGACAGCTCTACAGTGACCGTGGCGCGGCGTAGTGATATGTGCGATGGCTGCTACGCAGAGCCCATGGGTTTGAATCCTGCGCGTGTCCATAAGGTTCTTATTTCGTCTTTCACTGTCTCTTGGGAAGAACTGACAACACTTCCAAGAGTATCGTCTGTTGAGAAAAAACTGCTCATCAGCTATGCCATTCGGAATCGACGTTAAATTGTAGGCGCCCTGAATTATTCACACGCACTCAGAGAATTGTTAATGAGTGTAAGCCACTTAGGCCTCTTCAAGAGCTGTCGCGCCACTCTGTTTGTTATATTTACATAAATGACAGCTCTGTCACATTTAAAAAAATTGTACTCGCTCTCGTGGAGAAATCACAAGAATAAGAAATATATAGGTAAATCGTTGCCAGCAAAAAATAGTTTAAAATGGTGAATTTGGTTTTGAGCCACTTGTGCAAAGTTTCAAGTTAATCTGTCAAGCCCATACGTTCACAAAGACCAACGAATCACCCTTGTTGTCTGTCTTTTCGAAAGTGTCCTTTCTGATCATGAAGAAGACTCTACAAAATCGTGTTATCCAAGATATTCAGTCAAACAGTTTTGTAGTACGTGGTGTCTTAAAAATTCCAAATGATGTTTCTTGGAATAATACCTTTTGCAGAGTCAATTACACTACTTTTAAATAACATTTCATTTTCCAGGGAGTTCTCCAATTGTATAAAATTTTTAGGCACTTGAGATCTGGGTTCATGAGAGAAACCATTTAAATCTAGAGGTGAACAGGTTCCAACAAATTCACATTAAGTCTTTTTGCAGAGAGGCCAAGGTTTAATAAAGTAGAAATAGTCTTAATACACAAGGTCTGCATTTTTGGACAGCAGCATTTCTGCTTTGGAAAAGTTATCAGATTGGTTCAAACTTCCAGGAATAAAATCAGCTGGTAGCGAAGGCACCTTACACACAAACAAAATTTATTCAGACCGCTTTCGATGAACGGACGGCTACAATCGCAAGAGATCGCCAGATCCTTCTCTGATCGAGTGTCAAGTAACCTCTTAAGGAGTCCTATGCCGCCAACATCAAGTATCGAAGACCAGTGGCAACATTGCCAGAGAGCAGTTAGAGATGCCGCCTGTAATGTGCTGGGTTTCACACAGCCACCAAAACGAAACCCCTGGTTTGACGAAGAATGCAGACAGGCCCATGCAGCCAAGCAGGAGGCATACAAAGCGGCGCTGCATAGAAGGACAAGAGCTGCTCGTGAGCTCTACGAGCAAAATAGGAGAGAGGAACGCCGGCTTCTCAGGAGAAAAAAGAGAGAGCATGAGAAGCGTCAGATCGAGGACGTTGAGAGAGACAACAGCAAGAATGAAGTTCGGAGGTTTTACCGGAAGGTTAAACAGCTGGCTCAAGGTCATCGAGCAAGAACCGATGCCTGCAGAGATTTACAAGGGAACATCATAGTAGAATCGCAGTCAATGCTGGGGATTTGGAAAGACCACTTCTGTAGATTGTATAACGGTGACGACGAACAAAATACCGCCGTCAGACAGGACTAGCTGCTGAGTTGTTCAAAGAGCAGGCGACCAGCTAGATAGGAGCATGCACCAAATCATCTGTAAGATATGGTCAGAGGAGAGCATGCCCGATGAATGGAACCTCAGCATTGTTTGCCCGATCCTGAAAAAGGGAGATTCTCTTAACTGCGCCAACTATAGAGGAATAAGTTTACTAAACATCGCCTACAAGATCCTCTCTGCCGTAATATTTGAACGTCTGAAGCCTTTTGTCAACAATCTGATTGGTCCTTATCAAAGTGGCTTCAGGCCAGGAAAGTCAACCATCGACCAAATTTTCACGTTGCGGCAGATCCTGGAAAAGACCTGTGAACTCGACACCCACCACCTTTTCATCGATTTTAAGGCCGCGTATGACAGCATCTACAGAGACGAACTGTCCAAAGCTATGTCTAGTTTTGGCATCCCTGCCAAGCTCGTTCGCTTGTGCAAAATGACGATGGAGAACTCACGCTGCTCCATCAAGATTGGCAACGAGCTCACGGAATCTTTCGACGTCAAAAAAGGATTCAGACAAGGCGATGCACTGTCATGCGATTTCTTTAACATCGTTCTTGAGAAGATAGTGCAGAACTCCAACGTCAACACCAGAGGCACTATCTTCCAAAAATCTGTTCAACTTCTAGCGTATGCCGATGATATTGATATAATGGGAAGAACACAGCGTGATGTCAATGGCGCCTTTGTGAGAATTGAGGCAGAAGCGGCAAAAATGGGTTTAGCGGTAAATGAGGGGAAAACGAAGTATATGCTGTCTTCAAGGAAGGACACCCAACACCGATGGCTTGGGCAGAACGTCACAATAGACACATACAACTTCGAGGTAGTAGATGAGTTTGTCTACCTAGGCTCCGCTATAAACACGGGCAATAACACCAGCGCCGAGATCAGACGAAGAATAACTCTTGCTAACCGCTGTTTCTTTGGGCTAAGAAAGCAATTGAGTGGAAAAGCCCTCTCTCGAGCAACTAAGGTAAAACTGTACAACACATTCATCATCCCAGTCCTGCTGTATGGTGCAGAAGCATGGACCCTGACAAAATCGGATGAAAGTGCCTTAGGCTGTTTCGAGAGAAAAATTCTTCGGGTCATCTTTGGTCCCGTGTGCATTGAAGGGGAATGGCGAAGTAGATACAACAGCGAACTTTACGGGTTGTACAACGACATGGACCTAACCAGAAGGGTCAAGGTCCAGAGACTCAGATGGCTCGGTCATTTAGAGCGAATGGACACCAATGCTCCGGCCCGGAAAGCCTTCGACACTATTCCCGAGGGACGTAGGAGGAGAGGAAGACCGCGACTCAGGTGGCGCACTCAAGTGGAAGAGGACCTCAATCAACTTGGAGTGCAAAAGTGGAGACGACTAGCTAAGGAGGATTGAGGCCCAAGTCCACAACGGACTATAGCGCCACCTTAAATTAGTATGTAAGTAAGCTTTCGATGAACAATTCTATTGGCAAAAGCAATCAAGGATGAGCTTGCTTACAAAGGCTGTCCCAAAAGTACCCGACCTATCGTATTGATGCTGGTAGTTGATTAAAAATATTGACTTTAGTAGAAAGTACTAACTATTTTAAAATTAAAGTTTGACAACCATGCATTGCCTAACATTTTATTGTTGGTTTGTTGTATGCACTTAAATCAGGAATCACTAGTAGTGATTCACGGCAATAAGCAGCAAGGCATTAATATAAGCCACATCTGCGCTCAGGCTCAAACCCAAGCCAAGGATGAAAACACACTGAGAACTGTGGCCTTACAATTTGGTGCGGGCGAGAATGACATTTTCGTTTGGATACAAATCTTCCTGCAAAATACAAAATCTTACTGACAAATTTTCGGTACATAGTACTTCGCTGATGAACAAGCAAGTTTTTCGAAAATATAATCAATGTGCTGGAACAGATAGTCTAGCTGCCGAGCTGTTCAAAGCCGCAGTCAACGATCTAGAAAGGGGCATGCACCAAATCATCTTTAAGGTAACGGTCAGAACAATCAGCATTTTTTGCTCTATAGTGAAGAAGAAGAGGAAGCCTTCTTAACATCTCTTAAAAGATCCCTTCTGCCATAATATACGAACGCCTGAAGCCTTTCTTTGATAATCTGATTGGTTTTTATCAATATTGCTTCATACCGTTTAACGCAACCATCGACCAAATTTTCACTTTGCGGCAGATCCTGGAAAAACCTATGAATTCAAAATCGGCACCCACCACCACCACCTTTTAATCGTTTTTAAGGCCGCGTATGAGAACTGCAAGGATGAACTGTATGAAGCTATATTAGTTTTGGTATCCCCGTTGGCACGCTCTGAAGCTAGGGGTCTACACAAATGACTTCTATAGAAGCTGCATGGACGAGTAGGAAGAGGAAACAGTCCAAAACCTTCTATGTACATGTCCAGCACTCTCCATTAGAAGGAATAATACCAGTGAACTGGCAACGATCGACACAAAATGTCTCTTTTACTTCATTAAATGAACGAATTGGTGGTATCACAACGGATCCTTGAGGTCTAAGTGAGTCAATTCGTTAATTTGTGCAAAATGACGGCATCTTTCCATTTTGATCTCAAAAAAGAATTGAGAAGTGCAAAAAAATTCCACCGTTAACACCAGATGGGAAGGAACACAGCGTGATATCAAAAGTGATATTTTGAGAATTGAGAAAGAAACGGCGAAAATGGGCTTTGAAGTATGTGAGGATCAGACGAAATGTATGCTGGCTTCGAGGAAGGACACACAACAACAACGCACGGCTCGGACAGAAAGTAAAACAAAAATGCATATAACTTCAAGGTAGTAGAGGAGCTTGTCTACCTATAGGCTTCACTATTAATACAGGAAATAATGCTAGCGTTGCCGTGATAAAACGAAGAATATCTCTCGCTAATCGCTATTTCCTTGGGCTAAGAAAACTATTGAGTGGTAGAGCCCTCTTTCGATCAACTAAGTGAAAACTATACAACATCTTGATCATCCCAGTTCTGATTTATGATTATCTATGCTTAGCTATGGCACCTCGTTCATTGATGGAGAATGGAGAAAAAGATTTAATAGCGAGCATTACAGGTTGTACAACAAAACGGACCTAGCCAGAAGAGTCAAGGTCAAGCGACTCAGACGGCTTGGTCATAAAGAGCAAATGAACACCAATAGTCTGACCCAGAATGCCTTCAAACCCAATCCCAAATCCCGAGGGACGTAGAAGTAGAAGAAGAACGCGACTTAGATGTGGAAATCAGGTGGAAGATATAGTGGACATCAATCGTCTTGGAGTGCTTAACTCGAGTTTGTTAGCTAAGGACTGTGCTCTCTGGCGAAGGCTGTTGGTTGAAGCCCAACTACGAGAGATACCCATAAGATTGTAAGTGTATGGAACTCAATTAAAGCGAATTACGAGCAAAAATGCAGATATCCTGTTTTGATCAGGGCCAGAGGACCATTTGCTTAGACAGAAATCACTGCTCAACATCGGTCGGCTTGATTTAGAGTCAAGGTAATTTGCTTTACGGCCTTCAGAAGGCTGATGATCGCCTAAACAAAGTGATTCTACGTTGCTGCATTTTAAATGGAAAATATTTTGGTGTTCGAGAGACAGTGTCTTCGCTTTTTTCGAATACTAACGTTAATTAAGATTCAAGCGATGTTTTATACAACTATGATCGACATTCAATCAACACATTTGACAATAGCCTCGCCCCTAAACCTATTCGATGTCACATTGTGGAAGGTATGTTTTTGATAAATAATGTGACTTTTGGTTTCAACGGCAAATGTTTGGAACTAATTGAGCAGCTTTAATTCACCAGTGCCCTCTTTCTGTTTGAATAGATTCGATCTAATAAGTGTCAGTTTGGCGGCCTTGAACAAAGTGAAGCAGAGCTCATTAAGTGTAAGTATTTATGTGTTCAAACCGGAATGAAATTATTAAATAAAAAAGTTAACAGTTGTCACCTTTCGATAGTAAAATACAAAAGTTAGGACTATATAGACTGCAAAATGAGAGCTATGTAACCAAAAGCGCTGATGTTCAACAAAGATGGTTGTGTCATGTGAAACGAATAAACTTGAGTGTTTTCAAATTTTCTTCGAAGAATGGCATAATAGTGTACTATAACGAATCGAACACAGCTTGTTGAGGCTTACAAAATCAGTCCCACACCAACTCAAAAATTGAAAAATTAAGTCAACGTCTTTTGTTACGTGTGTAACCGCCCGCCATTACATACCAATTTATTCATTTAATGGTGTTTTATTTGATTAAAATCGTTTTAATTTAAAATCAGTACGTTAGAGTCATCGTAATTGTTCAGTATCTAAATAATTTATCAATTTATTCATGTTTTATTTAAATAAGTTTGAAAAGCATTCGGTGTGTTTATTTCTCAAAATTATGTCCGTAAATTAAATCACAAACTAGACAACCGTCCAATGGGAAATTCTAAACATGTTGTTAAACATCAAGCGCCTAACTATTTAAATATAATTTAAGCACTCGAGTGAATTAAAGTGGATTGATAGTAAACCCTGTCATTAAAAACAACAAAAAAATATTGTAACAGGATTCGCTTAGTTTGTTGGTTCTGTTAACATAACCACCAGGTGCTTCGAGCTTTAAAATTACACCAACAAAATGAGTCCCCGAACCAAAATGTAGCTCAACTTAAACAGATATAAATTAAGGACGAACACGGACTTCTAAAAATAACAGAAAAACCAAAAAACAAAATAAAAAACAAAACCATAAGGACCGATTTAATTCCCTTGTCATTTGTACCCTCACTCTTTTAGGGAAACCCACGGGCATGTGATGCTATAGTACAGGGTACCCCAGAACCACAAACCCTATAAATCCAGAATAAAATGCGAAATGCGAAAACTTGCGACACGTGAACTTTGCCAAATTTATAACTTTCCACTGAATGTGATGGTAAAAAGGGTTGTGGGTGACGGGGCGAGGAGACTTACCTCTCCTTCGAACAACATCAAATTCCCATTTGCAATGCAAAGTTGGTGTGAGAGATGCTAAAATCTAAAACTCGGTCAGTGGTGTCGTTGGGCGGTTGGGTGGTCACCAATGTTCCGAAGTGCGAGCAGAGATGAAAAAAAAAATTCATAACTGTCACATAAGGGGATGACGCTGACAGAGGGTGTGTTTCGCCAAATGCGATGATATTTATTGCAGCATAAATTTGTAAGGATATAAAATATGTCGCATTTAGATTATCAATTTTTTGGGGACTGGAGCATCAGCATCAGCAGCCGTTGTGACGCACGACAACATGGAGCCATAGGAACAGATCTTTGTTTGTATATCCTCTTTTTCAGTTAATTCTTATTTTATTTTATTTTCTGTGTTTACAGGAAATTGCCATTTTGTATGAGCCAACATATTATGTGAACATTTGGATGGCTATCGCATGCTTGCAAAGAGCGAACAGCAAATGTCTGCAAACTTTGTTTAGTTTTTTTTTTCTGTTCTTGTTTGGTAATCTATAAAAAAATACATGAATATGTGTATTTTTGCTTGTATTGAGAGGTGGAGGTTGATGCATTGTTGAAAAACTGGAAAATTGCCAACAACGTTTAGAGTGAAATCAGCAGAATGAAAAATATAAAAAAGGAAATGGTACGCATACGCCCGAGTGGACGAAAATCAATTTTTTTTTTTTGTTCCCTGTAGGTAACTTATTTTTTCTGTTTTTGGTCAATGTGAAACAAAAATAACCTTTGCATCGACATAGGATTTCATGTGAAGAGCGAATAATGGGTTTTGCTGATAAATTGTTTTAAAGGATTTAGAATGTTGATTGAAATGCCATTTAAGTCTTTCAGTTCAATCATTGACCTGCAAAAATTGTTTGGTTGTTTGTGTTTTTACATACACAAAGTTTTATGATAAAAATTAGAAAATAACTTCCATTATTTTTTTCATTGTTTACGGATGCTGTTTACGTTAGGACTTTTGTACCTTGGAAAGACTTCAATTTTGTGAAGAGCAAACATATTTGAACTGACTCTCTAACAGGGAGAATATTGAACTCAGACACTCAATAAGAAGAATTTATAAACATTCTTTACCAATTTGTGGAGTATAACAGTGCTGTATGGTTATTAATTTATTATAAAAATAAAGTTCATTGTAGCTTAAGATTTCAACCTTAGTTCTTTAACAATGCTGAAAACTTCATCCAAAATCTAATTGCAAAATTTATCAAGTGTCAAGCTAAGAAGTGTGGCACAATTTGATATTGAATCAGCAGATGAATCTTTTTCAGGAAATGTTTTTGAAAAGTTTTGTAAGGTTCAAGATGCATAAAACTACTGAAGATCTACAATACACATACACAAGTTATTAGGTTTTAAAAATAAGTTTGGTCACATTTTATTGAGTGCAAACTCTGTCTTTTTTTTAATTGTTCTACGCTTATCTGTCGATAGACATAAAATAATTCTTTTGCCGATAATCTTCAATACCATAGCTCCATCTGGAAAAAGTACGAAAACGGCCTTAAGGCACACTCGATCTTGTATCAACCCAATCTAAGTTTTCACATTCTCGACTGTACATAAAAATAAATAAAGGGTTTTCCTATAAGAGGTGTATTTTGAATAGCCCGCTTTTTCAGTAGCTCTCACTTTTGAGGCTGTAATAAATTGGCATTTGACAAGTGAAAACTACACTATTAATAAAAGTAGAACGATATACGCTTCAACAACGCATTGAAATCATTGATATTTACTATAAAAAGGTGATCACAATTGAGATCTTGTGGCTAAACATCTTGAGACTTATTCCTTCGGGGCTATGAGGAAGGTAAGGTCTACCTCAAGATCTCAAATGAGCATACAGTAGGTAGACATTTTACGATTCGGTAATAGAAAACTTCATGAAAAGGACTGTAGCTGTGGTGGCTATTAGGCTGATATTGTTTTCCATTATTATTAATGGTAAACCTTTCCAACAAAGCCGCTGGAGCAGATGGACCAGCTGCTGAGCTGTTCAAAGCAGCAGGCGACGAGCTCGACATGCACCAAATCATCTGTAAGATATGGTCAGAGGAATGCATGCCCGATGAATGGAACCTCAGCATTGTTTGCCCGATCCTGAAAAAGGGAGATCCTCTAAACTGCGCCAATTACAGAGGAATCAGTCTACTTAACATCGCCTACAAGATCCTCTCTGCCATAATATGTGAACGTCTGAAGCCTTTCGTCAACAATCTGATTGGTCCTTATCAATGTAGCTTAAGGCCAGGAAAGTCATTCATCGACCAAATTTTCACGTTGCGGCAGATCCTGGAAAAGATCTTTGAACTCCAAATCGATACCCACCACATTTTCATCGATTTTAAGGCCGCATATGACAGCGGACCGAGCTGGCTGTCGGAGACTGTTGATTAAGGCCCAAGTCCACTATGGACTGTAGCGCCACCTTAAGTAAGTAAGTTCCTCTTTGGAACCTTTTCATTTAAATAAAAATTCAATCTTTTATCTCAGAACATTTAAAGAACAAAGAAACACAAACAGACACATGAAAGGAGATTCTTTTATTTTAGAGTCCTACGAGGTACAAATATGGCCTCAGTTGAGTAGTTTTTAATAAAAATACATGTTGACGCCGTGAACCTCATCTCGCCTCCCTTCAGATAAACTCCTGAATAATAATGTGACACACATTTTGTCAAAATCCAATTAATGATTATGATGACGACGACACACTGTGGCGAATGAGTACTTTTTTTTATTTATTCATTGGTATGGTGAGTTTTTTTTGTAGTGCCCTTGGCGTAGCGGTTTTTTCGTTGGCTGCTACTCAGAAGGTTCAAATCCTGCTCATTCCTATACAGTTTTTATTTCACCTTTCATGGGTACTGCCTATTGCAAAGAACTGACAACACTTCCAAGAGTATCAAACTGTCATGAAAAAAGTGAAAAAAGTGCTTCTCATATTTGCCGTTCGGAATCGGCGTTTTCCACGCAAAGACTGTTATATTTTGAAGTTTATAGTGTTAACCTCAACATCGATATTTTTTGCAGCTAAATTAGTTCGATGAATTTTTTTATTTTTCTTAAATTAGATCGATGAAATTAAAAATAAATTAATAGAGTGGCACGATAACTCTTAAAGAACCAAGGCCTAAGTGGCTTACTCTCATCAACAATACTATGGGTGCGTACAATTTAACACCGATTCCTAACGACAAAGTTGAGAAGCACTTTTTCATGACAGATTGATACTTTTGGAAGTTTTGTCATTCCTTCGCAAGTGGCAGTGCCCGTGAAAGATGAAATTAAAACTATGGGCACGAGTAGGACTCAAACCCACGACATTCTGCTTAGCAGCCAACGCACCTAACCACTGAACTACGGACACTACGGCTCGATGAAATTATTTATATGATAAAACAATGTTAACCTATCAATTATTGAACTGAACCATTTCTGCCGTTCTTATAAATTACTTATATGGCAAAACAACGTTTACTGGGTCTACTAGTAATATAAGAATGTATCGTTTACTTGGCTCTCGGAAATAACGCCTATAGAGATTACGCCAGAATTTATGTTTGGAAAAAAACAACAGAAATATGTGTTCAGAATTGCAAAAAAGCCAGAAATTATTTTGGAAAATAAACCAGAAATGTTGGAAATTGGGGCAGATAGGTGTGAAAAAAGAGCCAGAAACCAAAATTGAAATAAGGTTACAAAGACAATTTATTCTGGTGTATTTTCCAAATTACATTCTAGAAAAAAGACCATAACATTTTATTTGTATTCAAATAAGACGCTTAAAATGTGATGAAGTAAAATGAAACCATTAACAGTCACTTGGGAGCACAACATCCGATTCTCCCCGCTTAACTCACTCCCCAACCACACTGCCCGCCCGTCCTACGCCTAACGTCTATAAAACAATCTACCGTCAGCATGAACATTTATAATTATTTTGCGAATCTGCAACAGTTTGCGTTGGCAATTTCAGGTTGCATACCTACTCGAGAGCAACTAAATAACTTTTTTCAAATCTTATAACCACATGAAAGAATACCTTACAGAACTATAAATTGTGTTATTAAAATAGAATACAGTTTCCAAGCTTTTGTACAAAAAAAAGTAAAACATTTTTTCAAAACGTTATTTATTGGCCTTTTTTTCTATTTCTGAAAACTATGAAACTATGACATAATTGCAAGAAAAGTCTGGGCTGGGAAATAAGCCAGAATTTGTATCGAAATAATTGGATATTTTTTCCAAAAATATATACCTTTCTTCTACTTCTTACTACCAAGCCACCAATTTTGAGCCAAATTTATATGGCAAAACAACGTTTACCGGGTCAGCAAGTAGAATAAAAAGTATTATGCATTTAAATGAATGAATGAATAAATGCATACCAAAAAATTAATTGAAGTCTGTATAGCCTTATAGTGGCAGCATAGATAACGACTGCAGCGCGCGCCGGGCTGATTTTTGAATCTAAACCATAAAGGGTACCACCAGAACACATAAAAAAAAAATCATTCAAATCGGTTCAGCGTACTGTACACACGTACAGTAGAATCTCTCTATATATAAAAATGGATGTATGTTTGTATGTCCTTTAAAAAACTGAAAAACCTCATGGAAGAGTGACAAAATTGGAAAAACCAAACAAATGGCGGAAATTTGATTTTTTGCTTGGAAATTTTTAATTCGAATGGGTTTTTGATTGGAAATAGAAAGTTCTTGATGAAACTTTCGCAAAACTCATTGGTTTTCAAATGGAAAAATACAAATTTTTTGATGCAAATCCCATTGCATTTTAATAATATCTGTGTTAATATAAATATTCTAGGATAGCCCTGAAGGGTGGTAAGACGAGGTTCGTAGGTTCAGCTAGTTTGCTTTAAGAACTAAAATGATGATTTGTTAGGTGAAAAAACATATTATTTGTATTATGATGAGAGTTATTAAATCTTATTGCAAAAGTCAGATTTTTAAGGGCTACACACTACACACCATCGAACGATATCCCAAAAACACCACGATTTCACCAACTGAGAACTTAATCCATTCACTATCTTATGAAAAAACTTTCATAGGTATCTGTTGAAGCTATAAGAATTTAACAATGGTTTTAAAATCAAAGTTAATAACAATGGAATCCTTGAACTTGTTCAAGCTAATCGTGATATTTTTTTTTTTTTTTCAGAGTCTTGAAATCAAAATTTCTGAATTAAACATCCACAAAACTATTGAGAAATTTAGTAACATACAAACTAAGTTTTCAAGACTCTGAAGCCTCTTTTAAACGAACAGTTATTAGTTCAGTTTTCAATTAAGTTAAAAATATTTTGTTTGTAGACAACAGTTCGACATTCAGTTGAGCTTCCATCTTACTTGTGAGATATTTAAATTTACAAGAAAAACTGAGAATTGAACTGATAACTGGTGGGAATTTGATCAGTTTCAGTTAAACAAGCATTTACACATCAGTTTAACTGAAAGCTTAACTGAATGCTCAGCTGAAATTGAAACTGAATTAGTCGTCTTAATCTGGCTATTTGCAGAGTCTTGAAGACTAAATTTCGGAATGACTTACTTTCTAAACGAAATTTATTTTAATTTTACATACAACATTGCTCAGTGTCTACTTGAGTTCACATTTTAATTTCTCCTCGGTAACAGTAACAATTTTTTCACATTCTAAGGGAACTATAACCACACGAAGGGTGGACTGAGTTCCCACTTGGTAGGAACTTAAACCCTGCACCGTAAACGTTAAACTGAAAACTTCTTATTGAATTTTAGTACGGAGGAATAAAAGGGATAATTCGTCTGTTTTCCCCATTAATTACAATTCTTAAAAATTGTATATATCTCAATTTTATAAATCAAGTTTAACGTTTATTAAGATTAAATCCTTCTTTCTTACAAATCTCTAAAATCAATAAGAAATCATATCATAAGCACGTCTACACACAAATAGAATTGACAACTTATTTCATATGAGCCAACAAAAGCTAAGCAATAAATTTTATAACAAAAAAAAACTACAATTCCAAAGTAGTACCTACAAAGTCTGCCTGTACAAGCTTCAATGCAATAAAAAGCCACTCAAAACTCATTCTACTTTCCTGTTCAAAAGAAAACTGGCTCATTGCCAAATTCCCAATTGAAACTTGTCGATATTGTCATTTTGAACAACGTGAATAATGAAACAAGAAAAAATAGTAAGTATACGCCACAGTGGACTACAGAACTTTAATTTAGTTTGTCATTTACATAAGTACATAATTCTCATTCTGCAACAGCAAAAAAGTGCAAAACAAAAACCAAAGTTAAAAAACCCTTTAAAATCAATAAACGTACCTGATTTTTTGACTAACGAGTCGAAAATTAAATTCGTCGTAGTTTTTATTTCACTTTTGATTTCTTAAAAAAAAAAAACAAAAAAACAAAAAATAACGTTGTTTCTTTTTTATTTGAATTTCTTTTTGTTTGTTTGAAAAGAAAAAAGTTATAGCAAATCAATTTCTCAATATCTTTCGTGTCATAAAAGAAAAATCCATAAAACATAACAACAACAACAATGAACAAACCCCAAAGAAAATACAAATAACACAAAAAAAAAGAAAACAAATAAAATACAACCCCTAATATTTTTTTTTTTACTTATTTTACAAAGCACCACGAAAAAAAGAAAGCAAAAAAGGAAACAAGAACGAGAACAAAAAAAAATAGTCCGAGTAATAAAAAAAAAAAAGGAAAATAAGGAAAAAAACAAAACAGGAAACTATTACGTATATTAGTGTGCCGTTGACACGAAACGACAACCATCATAGACATAGACTTCTAGCAAACAGGGAGGATGCTAGAGAAATGGCGACGGATGGAGATGAGGGGGACGTTCAATTTGAAATGGTGTTGAAGCCACCCCCACGCCCATCTCGTAACAAAACACACGAACCGAAATGATGAAAGAAAAACGGAAAAAGACGAAGAAGAAAAAAACTAATAAGTTAATCTTATGTAAGTTTATTTCTGTGGCCGCAGCATGACTCGACCGACCGACCGACCGACGACAGCGACAACGACGATGGTCGTCGTGTAGATAAGGGGATCGCAAGAGGGACAGCACTCCCCGAATGAGGTTGGGAAAGGATTAGAATTTATGTCTCTTCTTATCGTTTTCTCTGATGGTTGTTTCTTTTAGTGGGGATGTGCATAAAGAAGGCCGATGTCTCATTTAAGGCGTGTGAATGAATTTGATTCGTGTGTCCTGAAGGCACATACTATACAACAAGGACATTGTAGATTTTATCTCGCTTGGCATATAGTGGACAATTATACACGCACTTACACAACAAAATCATACACTTTAATGTCAACTAATGCACTCACCGGAAGTACACGCAATAGAAAGACGAAAATGTATATAAAAGAAAAATAGACAATTAAAAAAAAGTATGTACAAAAAATACTTAAGACTAAAATTTAATACATACACAGGAAAGGATGTTATGTTGTATGTGAAGCGAGTTGGTATAAAATGCAAACTGTAGTTTATAACTTCCTGTTTAATTTTGTGGTTTGGTAGTTGAAGTTCGTTTGCCGTTAGTCGAATGAGGATAGCGGTTGCTGGAGAGTCACGAGTTTTGATTTAGTTTTTCTTTTTTCATGTGGGGGACATTTTTGAATAACAACAACAAAATTAAATTTCTATATGTACATGTAAGCAAAACAACAACAACAACAACGTAAGAAAGGGCAAAAATAAGACAGCAACAACAACAAGAAACTAACCAAGTTTAAGTATATTCTGGATGTTGTAAAGTAGATAGATAGTCTGGATGATGGCTTGAGTAAAGTTGTTATTATGTGGAACTGAACCAACGAACGTAAGGCAATATACAACAAAAAAAAGTGAACGAATATTTTTGAGTTTTTTTTTTTACTGAGTTTATTTTTAAATACTGAATTTATATATATAGTTAGATGTGTTAGAGGAAAGAAAAAAATAGTAGTAGTAGCAGCAGAGCTAAGCGCACTACCAACCGAAGAAAAATTGAAGGATCACTGGTTTTGTGTGTTATCGCACTCTTTTACAGGGCACTACTGCTCCTATACTAAAATCACATTGGCAAAATCACATGCAACCCCTAATGATATAAAAGTTTGCTTCGTCTTGTTGTTGTGTTGTCGTTTTTCGTTGGGGCTTATCGTGGTGAGAGTTATTGGGGGGGTGCGACAATTGTCAGTTGGAGGGGCAACATTTTTAGTTTTGTCGTTGAGTTCGGATTTGGAGGGTTGGAAAATAGGGTTTTATTTGTTGGTAGTCCTGACAAATTTGTTCATCCCTATTGATAAGGAGTCCGAATATGCCTGTTAGGAAGTGAGAGAGCTTTTTTCTCCTATGTTGTCTGCCCCTACTTTTGGATGAATTTTTCTCAAGCCCCTCTATTTTGTTTTAAGAGAGAGCCAAGTATATAAGGTCGATTTGATAATAGTAGCGGTTTTGGTGCGCATGGCATGCGTCGAAATCGGTTTTCTGTTTGTCACTGTCGTCATTCAGTTTGAGAGAGCGATTTGTGTTTACAAGAAGCAGAAAGAGTTGTTGTTCTCTTTTGTACTTGACTTGAATTGAGATAAGCATTACCCTTTAGAATTCAGTGGACACCCTCACCCATTTCCCTGTTCTGCTGTTATCAACGCTAAAAGCAGAATGACTGATTTTACATAATTTAATTCTTTATTCGATTTTTATTATTCATTTTGGACATCACACTTAGAGGATATATTCCATTTCCAGTTTTTGCCAGTTCCAAGAGACCGGAAATCCATCATTATCAATTTGTCTGCACTTTTCGATCATTGATGCCTCTGTCACTTAAGTTGCAAAATTCCGAGGGGATGAAATGAGCGACTCTTGACTATTAATGGTGCCGGAAAACTACTTATGTCTCTCAAATGCAAATGACGTTCGATGAAAAAGTTAAGGATATGATACATTATCGTTAATTAAAAGTAGGTGCAAATTATATTCACTTTGATAAATTGGTCGTAATTATTTGTTCTTGTTTTTGTTTTTGTTTTTTTTTTTAAGGATTTTCAAAAGTCGATAGAAAATAGATAAATCATTTTAACGACTGGAAATATTCTTTTTTGACGGTTGGTTCATATACGAGTAGAATATATTTGGAATTGGGTATATGGCATTGGAAAGGATCATCAATCATCTGATTTGAGTATATTCATCATAATTCATAAGTGTTTTGTATACGGGTATAACTTTACTGTTAAAAGACAGGTGAGGGTCTAGATGGTAGTGATAGGAAGGAGTATGTTTCTTTTTGGAAATAATATTGGATGTATGTATCTTAGAAATGTATTAACCATTCAAAGTAGGTGATTTCGAAGGAATATTAAAGGAACCTATGAGTGTGTGTAGTTTTGTTGTTTATGATAGGGTTTTGTGTTTTGAAAGGTGTTAAGGAAGATTAATGGAGGGAAATTATAGTTTTGAATTTGGTCTTGTGTTCAGTAAATTGGAATTTACTCTTGAGAACATGTTTTCGAATGAATGGAAGGAGTTATGTTATAATTCCTTAGATAAGTGACATAAAAAAAGGTGTACACCTTCAAAAATTGCGAAATTTTCCAACCTAAGCAACGAATTCTATTCGTCCAAAATCATCAAATACGAGAAAATTAAAATGTTCTTCGAAAATAAAAATTAAATTTGTTCGCATCTTCCAAATAACCTTTTTTCCGTTGGAAAACTATTCTTGTACATACAATTTCAAACATAAAATAAACCATTCTACTTTTTTGGAGCCCGAAACTCCACTAAAAAATTGTTTTCATAAAAACCATTTCGAAACCATAATTGCTCTATCAATTTATAAATAAATAATAGGTAGGTTAGGTGAGAGTGTCTGTTTGGATGTTGTTAACTCATTTAGACCCCAAGGATGTATTGTGAAACCACTAAGGAAAGTTACTCATGGAGTGTTGTGACTCAACAATCCAGAATTCTAAATTTCAACATCCTATACGATCATTTTAAGAAAGTGGGCAGCAACCCTACCCCTTCAATGAAACTACAATTTTATACTTATATTCAACCAAAACCCTATCAGAATTTCCAATTTGAACGTTTTCTACCATTTTGATAGAGCGAGTGAATACCACCTCATTTTTTTCATGTCATTCAACCAAAACCTTACAAGCATTCCGCATTTCAACATCTTATGACCGTTTTAAGATATCGGGCGGAAACCGCGCCCCTAAATGAAACTAAAATATGTTACACATATTTTCCTTAAGCCTACTTGCTAACTTCCCTGCTTGCTGTGTTGCTAATATTTCGAAGATAGAAAAGGGTTGTTTTTCTTGCTAATTTTGCTGCTAGATTTTCAATGTCGTCAAATGACAAAAAAAAACTTTTTTGTGAACTATCATTTTACCCTTGCAGTTTTATCAGTTTTTATAACATTTATCTCCTTAAAACAGGCAAAAGATGTGATAGCGTTGTGTTAGTATTTTTAGTTCTTATAAAAGTTATAGTTTTCCCTGTAAAAATTTGTTTAAATAAATATCCAATGCGTTGAAATGAGGACCAAGAATAAATAGAATAAGCTTTCATGGATCGATAGGATATCAGTTTGAAATATTCCCAATCAACAATTTGTAACCTTGGTTGTAGAATAACTTCAGTTTTAATATAACTTCTTAAAACCTTGGTCACAAATTGGCTTGAAAAAAGTAATGTCGCAACAACGGTCAAATATTGGGTTTATTCTAAACCTATATTTTACATGAGTGAGTTCCTGGTAAAATTCAATCGTTATTTTGAGGTTTCTTAAGAGCACTAGTTAGAAATTGGTTACCCAAAATCGTCTATGGAACCTGCATTTAAAAATGGTTATTTTTTAGCCATCAAGTAACCCGATTTGCAATTATGAAGTAAAAATGAAACCAGTTCTAATATTACTTCTTGGTTAAAAATTGGATAGAAAAAAGTTATGTTGCAACCACCGCCGGTTAAATATTGGGTTTAGTTCAAAATCACATTGTCGTCTTGTCTCTCAAAGTGAAAAGAACATAGCAAAGTTGTTGAAAAGTTGCTCATAAAAAAGAAAAAAAAATTATAAGTTTTAAAAAATTAAAAAGAAAAGTTTGTGCTTGTGAAGTGAATAAGAATCTTAAGTGAAATTTAAGGTAAGTTTATATTGCATGCAATTGTGATTATTAAATTCAATTCGCTATATGTACATAGTTAGAAAATATTATCGAAATGTGCTGTTAGAGTAACTGACAATTTTCGGTCATGAAGATGCTCCTGAAAGTTCTTTAGGACGTCTTTTGAACCAATTTCAAACTTGTTAGGTTTCTCAGCCCCAGTTATAATCAGGTTTTAGATTAGATTAGATTAGATTAGATTCTTCCTTTATTCATTAGATAAATTACAATTTTTTTCTATTGGAAATACGGACATGACAATGGTGCCGTCTGCCGGAAATGACATTTCAGTAAAATAAATAAAATTATATAAAGAGAAGATGTATCAAAAAGATTTACAATAAACTTGAAATAATAAATTACAAAAATAAATACTATGCAAAATATTAGACAAAATTTTATATTAACATTTGAGGAATAAATTTACATAAAATTTTAAATTTTGTTATTAAATATTAAATTTTTAATTTTCAATTTTAATGATTTGAAACATAAAGATTCGGTTTTAAAGCAATAATTTGCAGCCCTTGAATTGAATAGAGACTTGTTGTAAGAACTAATTTATCAATAAACTATTTCGATAAGTCATAGCATGATTGCAATATTTATACAAGGTGAGCCAACCACGCGCACCATTTAGTATTTCGTAAAGACTATTTACGGACAGAAAACTTTCTTGGAAATGTAATCTTCGCATTTCTTGTAGAATTGGGCATACAGCAATGAAGTGGTAAATATTTTCAGACTCTCTCCTGTTACATAGATCACAAGTTTGCTGAAGATCGACTCTGTGTGGCATGAAATTCAAATTTAATAATTCAACTCTGGCTCTGAATATGGTGCTTATAACTTTTGACGAAAATTTTGTGTTGAAATAGCTATCAATGGTTAACATTTGGTGGTTAAGGTTGCGGTAAGTAATCAGGTTTTTAAACGGCTTTTTAACCAAAAATTGTTGATTGGGTTTTAACTAATAACATGCCAAAAAACACACACCACCAAATGAGGTATTTATTCCGTCAAAATCTTTGCTGATGAAATTCGACCATTAGGTTTTTTGGCCTTACAATAAGTAAAATCAAAACTCAAAAACATTTTTAAAAAATTATAAGCAAGCCAAACTGACTGCTGAGTTGTCAAACCAAGTTGATTCTGTAAGTGGAATTGCTCTGGACCGATTTTTATTGTAAGTGTAAAAATCACAGCGCCCACGCGCCCCGTTGTTACCTCGTTCCCCTAGGCACATGCCTAGTTTGCCTTCAGGATAATACGCCACTGTCTGAATTGGATTCAAAATATTTCTTAAAAACAGGAAAAAAAATCCCTACAAGTGTAAACCATTTTTTAATTTTTGTTTTTATAAAAAAAAAACCACAAAAGGCACAAATACAACAGCACTAAAAGTAAACAACGTACACACACAACTATAAGAAGTGTCAAATAAATGAATAGCAAGTCCAGCTTTGAACAAAAGTCATGTAAAGCCAAATTATCAAAACTAGCCGAAGTCCTTGCCGCAAAGTTTGCAAGAAAACAAGCAAAATTTGTAGCAAGCGTTTAAAAGAGGAAAAATTTGATGCTTCTAACTCTACGGGTACAAAAGTCATGGGGGGTTGAAAATGTGCTTGAACTCGATCCTATAAAAAGGGAGAAGCGCTAGAACTTGGCTGGGGTACTAACGTGCCCTTTGGTTAATCCCATTTCAGCCGTCCTTGATTAAGGCAGCTTGAGGCCGAATTATGTTAAGTGGCCCTTAGTTTGCTTTAGGATCTCAGTATTTGTATTTCGACAGACATATAGATGCTGCTCTGGCCATCAGGGCCCGATTCACATTGCGAGAACTAAGAATTCGACGAATAATTTGATTTTTGGGGCATTCTATCCGAAGGACGAATATTTTGATAGTGCACACTTGAGCGGCTTCATTTCACCAGATGCATAACTCTTCTTTGATAAATGCGGTCTGATAAAGGACAGATTGGCGGTGCCGCTAGTCTACCACGTCATGTGAAGAACCGTGGACGCGCACTCTTTACAGTCGGGACGTCCTCACACAAGACAGAGCAGAGTTCCTTCGGTTCAGTAGGGCTGTGTTCGAAGGGGCTGAATCGATAGGGTGAAGCAGGAGAACAAGTTCTGGTGGCTTCAGTCAGCACTTGACAATTAGAAGTCGGGATGGAGTTTTGAGTAGCTAAGGTTTAAGTAGAGTAGAAAAAGACAACAAATGTAAAATAAAAAAAGAAGGAAACAAAAAGAATTGAAAAAAAAAACAGAAAAGTATAGATACAAAAAAGAAAATAAAAACAAACAAACTAAATAAAAATGAAAGAGATTTACTGCTGTGTTTGGTCTAGTTTGTAAGTAGCTGTAAGGAAGAATAGGAAGTTAAAGTGTTAGTTTTAAGTTTTATTTTTAAGGACCTACTTTTAAGTAATATGTAAGAAAACAAGAAAATGTTATTATCGTTGGTTTTTTTTTCAAATTTACTAACAAATTTAAAATATAAATAAAAAAAAATAGTTCATAGGCCGAAATGCATTAATTTGAACAAAATGAAAATAAATAAAAAAACGTGTTCATATAATCTAGAGATAAATGATTTTTTTAAATCTATACTAATATATAAAGCTGAAGAATTTGTTTGTTTGAATCTCTGGAACTACTGGTTCGAATTGTATAATTTTTTTTGTGTTGGATAGTCCATTAATAGAGGAAGGCCTTAGGCTACTTAACATTAAGCTGTGACCAATGGGAGCAAAGAATCAGTGGAACATGTGAAAAAAAAAAAACGGCAAAAAATGTTTATTTTTCTGCATTTTAACGTGTTTATCTCAGGAACTGCGTAATGAAATCGAACAATTCTTTTTGTATTGAATAGTTCATTAATTAGGGAAGGACTTAGGCTATATAATAATAGGAATCAGTGGAAAATTTTTAAAAAGCGGCAACAATTTATTCATTTTTCTGATTGTTTGAACGCTCTTATCCTAGCAACTCTTAAATAAAATTGAACAATTCTTTTTAAATTGAATATTCCATTTATCGAGGAAGGGTTTTAGCTTTACAACGTCACGTTAGTAAGTTACGAATAATAAGAGCAAAGCATCAGTGAAAAGTGTAGCTAAAACGGAGAAAATTATAAACAAAGCCTTCGAGTCAAGAACAATTTCGATTTAGAGAGAGTCCACTGTTTTAAAGTAACTTTGCAACAAAATTCCAATGCGGGCATGATGTACAAGTCGAAGACGCACCTCTGGCCGGTGGATGAGGTAGAGGCGGGAAAAGTCGCGGGCAACTACTAGTAAGAACTAAAATGTTTCATTAGCTAAGTCGAGTTTTAAGTAGAAAAACTCTAACAGAGCTTATGGACTTCTGAAGCGTAAGTCAATTGCATTAAAATGTGTATTAAAACTTGTATTGAAAAACAATTCGTTCGTTGATCTTTTCACTTGTCCAAATCATCTTTACACAAATCAATTTGACTGTCTTAAAAAAAAATTGCGTTGTGAAAAAAAAGTACACTGGTTTTCATTTTTTCACACTTACAGAATCGGAAATAGCGTAAAGCTTTTTGATTAAGTTTATCACTTCACAACTTCACAATTACATAATCAACCCCGTGCTTGGTTTTTGTAGTCTTAAAACTGTAAAAATAAGTAAAAACATTAGTTGTTTTGTAATGCATCCCGTTGAAGTTAAACAAAGTACACGCACGTTGGTTTTCAACGTCCAATTCCATAATATGATGATTTGAGAACATACACTAAGTTCATTGAATAACAGTGGCACCATCTGTCAAAAATTAGTCGTACCAACTCGCGAACTCAAGCAAATCTACTTTGCACAGTAAATTACAGTCGATTTTACTCCTGAATATTGTAGTTTTCAAAAGGGTTTTCCAATAAGAGGTGTTATTTTGAATAGCCCGATATTTCGGTAAATGTCACTTTTGACGCTGACATTTGACAAGTAGGAACTACGGCATTAATAAAAATGGAACGATACACGCTTCAACAATGCATTGAAATTATTAAAATTCAATATGAAAATGGTTAAAATTTGACAGAGACGTTTCGTAAAACTAAAACATTTTTAAGTCGTCGTGAAGCACCTTGTCGGACCGCAATACAGAAATTGATGGACAAATTCGAGCTGTTGGGACAAGTTAGTGATGTGAAGAATAAAACCCGTGTACGTCGCTCAAGAACAACTGAGAAAATTGCTGTTGAAGCCCAAAGTGTTGAAGAAAACCTAGGTATGTATGTCTATTCCTCGTCGTTATTTGGACTTAGGCATTCCACAAACGTCATTACACCATATTTTGCATAAAGACTTGGGTCTTAAGGCTTATAAAGTTCAGTTTACACAAGAACTCAAGCCGACTGATCATCAACAACGTCGTGTCTTTGTTGATTGGGTCCTTGAAATGCATGAAAATGATCTGCAATTTCATTGAAAAATCATCTTGACTGATGAGGCCCATTTCCACCTCGGAGGCTACGTCAACAAGCAAAACTGTCGCATCTAAAAAAAACAAATAGAGTGGCGCGACAGCTCTTGAAGAGCCAACGCCTAAGTGGCTTACTCTCATCAACAATTCTCTAGGTGCGGGTGAAGAATTGAGGGGACCTACAATTTTTCGACGATTCCGAACGGCAAAATTGAGAAGCATTTTTTTAAAGACAAATGATACTCTTGGAAGTTTTGTCAGTTCTTCGCAAGAGGCAGTGTCCGTGAAAGATGAAATAAAAACTTTGGGCCCAAGTAGGATTCGAACCCACGACGTTCCACTTAGCAGCCAACGCATCTAACCACTAAGCTACGGAGACTGCTGTCGCATCTGGGGCTCGTAAAACCCAAGAGTTATTGCTGAAAAGCCTCTCCATCCTGAACGCGTATGTACGTTACATATGCGTTTATACTGTTATTAACTATTACGTACATACCCCCATACGAACATACATGCACACACAGGCATCATTATAAAAAGAATTGATTTAAAATTCTCCGCAAAAATTGCGGAGATTCACAAAATTACGTAATTTTTTGATAGCCTTTTTTAGATCAAAATTTAGGGTAGCCACCATACAAAAGTAGCTCCTACGATTTTTTTTAAACTTCCTCAACGATTTTTTTTAAACTTCCTCGGATTTTTTACGAAACACTGAAATACTGATGTTTTTTATCTTTAAAAAAATATGTTTGTATTGCTCCAAATCTTAAATTAATAAATTACAAAAAAAAAACGATATATTAATTAAAAATAAAAATGTATTCAGTTTTGGTTTTTTAATTTATTTTATTACTTTGTGTGTTGCGCCCGATGATGGCTTGAGTCCGAAAATTTATAATTTTGGAAAATCTTAAGTTATTTAATGCATTAAAAACTAAAACTAAACATGTTTTTATTTGAAATTTAATTAATATCGTAAGTTTCAATCTAAAATAACCAATTTTACAACTCAAAGTTCGGTAAATCCACTTAACGTAATCAAGTTTCCTATCTTCCATTTTCCTAATCTTGAAAAAAAAAATGTCTCTTCTATAAAGAAAAGAAAAATCCGGTTGAAAAATCTCACAAACCTTTAACATTATAACCACATTCAATCTTCTTTTTCCATAAATTGAAAACACGTGCTCGCAACCAAATCTCGTTTTTTTTTTTTGGCTTCTTTGCAACTTGCATCATTCATGTGGCACAATGTAACTATGGCAACTAATCTGACAATTCCATCAGGTTTATACCTACATACATATATGCAAAGAAAAACGCATGTTACGTAGCTGAATTTTTAAAGGAAATAAAAATTCAAGACTTTTTACTAAAAACTTTAAGGAAGATTCAATTTTCAATTGCATCAAAAAAGTGTTGTTACCACAAATTTCAGCATAATTAAAAAATATGTTTCAAAAAAAAAAAATAATAAAATAAAAACAATATTCTCAATATTGTGTGTTATGTAAATGTCAGCGACAGGAACCATGTTCCTTGTTAAGGGATATGCGATTTTACAACAGTGTTGATATTTTTTTGCCTATTTTTGCTTTCGTAGTGATTTTGATTTATGACATCCGCAAAAGGACAATGAAAGTCCACACTAGCATACATCCACACATTCTCACATACTCAAGTAAATTTCAATGTAGTTTATAGCCAAAAGCTCGCAGGAGCTACTTAAAATTTATATGAAAAAAATCCCACGTCTTACCCGTGAAATTCCAACTGAAGAACGTTTCTTTTGTCTCCTTAAATTCACCGCGATTCGAATGTGATTAGGAATAACGTTTTCTATGTTTATGTTTTAGGAAAAACAATTATTCGTGAACTTTGTTAAGTAAAGGCACCGATAACCGTTTTTTTTTCTGCACTTTACACAATTTTGTTGTTTATTTGGATGTGGTTAAAGCTCTACCTATTTCACAAAACAACCTTACTCAGTATTGGTGAAGGAAAATCGAGAATCGTGTGCTCTCTTTTTGGTTCACGTGAGGACTTTTGTTTTAAGGATTTTCCTATTCAGAATTGGGTTCGTTTCGTGACACTTAATACACACAAAAAGGACTATATTGAAATTCACACGCACACACGGGCACACACTCAAGAATCACTTATTCATATGAATAGTAAGGGAAAGCTCAAAACTCGAACGAGTATCGATGAGAAAATATTTTCAACCGTCTCGTCTCTGTCGTATTCGTTCGTAGTCAAAGTGGGCGAGGTGGCAATACGGAATGTTGTGGGTCGAATAAGCTCGTTACTCACTGCCTACAGACGAAAAAAAGGACGATTTTTATACACAATAAAATTGCTTGCCTCGTCGATAAAACACCGAACAGTAAATTCACATTAAAACACAAAAACACAACACAGAGTTCCTGTTTCGAGGAAAAAGATATTCAAAACACACCGAAATTTAAGACTAGAAGACACGTTTTAAATCGTTGTTTTAGATATTCAAATGATTTATTTATTTTGTTGAAAGCAAGAGAGCGGACTCTGACTCACATAACCGTGGTTGTTGGGACTGAAAAACGGCCCAGGAAATTCACGTTAATTAACTTAGAAACCAATCCAAGTGTATTCTGAAGGAACACAATGGAATTTGGAACATTCTCAGATCTCAACTCGCACTACCGAATCCGACAATATAGCAACGAAAAGGACGACAACGACGACGAGGACAACGACGTCAACGACACAAAATAAGGAAAAAACAATTTGACAACAACAACAACAAGGATTCCAGCTACGGCAACAATTTCCAAATATACAACAGGTTAAATGGATTTTCTGGCAATCGTGAAGGAAAAAAACTTGGAAATGGGAACACGGCAAAGTTTTTGCACAACTTTTGGCAGGACGATTTGTGATTTTAATTTTTGTTCGTAAAAGAATTTTAATGTTGTTTTTTTAGTAGCCTCAGATAGCTGAGGTCCTTGCTGATGATTTGGGGCCTAATTAACTCTCGAACCGAATTGTTTTTTAGCGATTTTTCAACGAATAAACAGGATGAGCGATTTTTTACGTGCGAAAGATTATATCGAACGGGCGAAACTCGTCGGTAGTCGTGTGTGTGTTGATATTTTTGTGTTTTGTTGGTATGTTGCAGTTAAAGTCTGAAAGTATAACCTCAAAAAACACCCCGCATTTGGTTAATATGATGGTCGTTTGAGGAGCTCTTTTTTACTTTTGACAATTTATTTATGTATGTGTGTAGTTTTTCGTTGTTTGTTTGTGATGGTGATGTCTGATGGTTTTTTTTTTTCAACCTGTCAAATGGATAGTGGAATTTATTGGAAGCAATCTTAATTTTGCTTGCAGAATGAGACATTCTGAGTATGTAATTTGCATGTCCTGGCTCTTTATTTGCTTAAAGAAAAAAAATTGAAATCGTTGAATTTATTGGGAGTTTAACCGCAAAGCTTATCTTATCCAAATCGCACTCTCCGTCTCCGTCATCAACCTACCCTTAGTCGTTTCGATGGAGTTAGGATAAAGCTTTCAAATCTGACAGTTAAAAAGTAAAGTGGCAACAGCTGGTGTATGGTGTAAACTTTTTTGAAGTTTTAGCCATAAACGAATGTTCGAAATTCGAACATGGGTTTTTGTTGCTGCTGTTGTTTTTTTTATCTGTCTCCTGAATGACAGGTACATTATTTTTGCATTAATGTTATGTCAGAATGTTAATGAATTTAAAACCCATTAAATCTTTATCAACAGGAAAATTTAACTATCATTTGTCCTTACTTTTGAAAGGAGTGTATTGTGTAGGAAATACTGTTATGTAGGTAAAGTAGGTAGCTATGCCAGCATATTTTCTTAAAGTCTAATACTGTAGGTATTTTCGTTGAAATAATTTTTGAGGTCAGAACTTCTTAATACGGTTGAAAAAAAAAATATGGAAAAAAATTACTATTCAAAAATGCATTTTCTTTTTCCTGGGGGAAAAAATGTTTCTTACAGGTAGCATGCAGGATGCAGGTTCATCCAATAAGGACTTGACTCTTGACAGCTTTTTTATTTAAATAAAACGTAAACTATTTGCTGAAATGCAATCAAATTTTTTATAAATGGAACTTGAATTCTTTCATACAGTCACCGCAGGCACGTTTGCAGCGGATCCATTTATTTATGACTTGGCCACACATTCCGGGCAAAACCACCGCTATTTTGCATTCAATGTTGGTTTTGAGCTCTTCCTAAGTCGCTCTTCCTGGATGGACAAGTTGGCAATCACCTGCCCCTTTTCTAAGATAACATGCTCATGAATTTTACTCTTCAATAAGTAGATTGTAAGGATAACTGTGTGACTTGTGTCACCATCCTGTTGAAACCAAATGTCTTCTTAGTTCATATCTTCCCATTCGAGCCAAAAATAGTAGGTAACCAAGTCACGGTAACGCTGGCCATACTCAGTAACGTGGCGATCGTTATCGTGCCATGCCTGTTTTTTTATGGCTGAAGATGAAGGGTGATTCATGAGAAAAATTTACATTTTCACCCGAACAGGAACGCATATTTTGCTTTCTGACGAAAGTATTGAGCCAAAAATGATGATGATTTTGTGAAAAAAATCATTATTTTGGTGCATCTTCCCAATCGGATAAAGTTCATCGCTTCAAACTGTCAATCAGCTTCAATACTTGAGTCAGATTGATCTTGTATGCAGGGGCGGATCCAGAGACTCTTGTTAGGGGGGCGATGCTGAAAATGTTGATTTAATAGGCAAATAAAAAGAGGTCAATTTATCGTACAGGGTATAAAGGTATAACAAGCACAATTTTATAATCGATGTTTGCTTTGTTCAAAATTATCTATGATATAGTTATTTAAGTCCAAGTCTGAATGTTTAATAGCGCTAAGCCAACTAGTCGATCTTCTGCCATGTTTGATCGCAGCTGAGTTCTGCTGATAGTAGAAAAAGTTCTCTCCCCATTTGCTGCACTAAGGAAACAAAAATTTGGATCGCACGCGCAATTTCAATCTTGGAGGAACTACCCAAGAACATATGTATATTCAACGTTCGAATGAAGAGTCATACTTTTTCAAATTCCATTTTTTTCCACGTTTTAAATTCGGATGCTATTAATATTCTTTTTGGTAGTGTCCGTCGCTTAGTGGTTAGGTACGTTGGCTGCTAAGCAGAACGTGCGTCATGGTTTCAAGTCCTACTTGTACCATAATGTTTTATTTTATCTTTCATGGGTTCTACCTATTGCTAACAACTGACAAAACTCCCAAGAGTCTCAATCTATCATGAAAAAAAGGCCGTTCACAATCGGCATTAAATTGTAGGTCCCCTCAATTCTTCACACGCACTCAGAGCTCTTCAAGAGCTGTCTCACAATTCTATTTTTATTAATATCTCTAGGACATTTTTGGAGATAGTAAACCAAGATGTTAAACAATGGTTATGCTTCCTACTTTAATTCAGTACGCCAGTTCCACCTAAAAATATCTCAATGTCACTTTGACTGAGCCAAAATCATTTGGTGGAACATAATTCTCAGTTCTCATTGAGATAAAATGGTTAACTTACAAATTATTGTTGTTCTGCATAATATGTCAGTCACATTAAAATAGCTGAGTGAGAAATCGAATCCAAAATAATTTCATTTTGGAGATCTCAGTTCTCAGCTGAGTGGACTCATTCGATGCGGAATTGCTTTAGTAAGATCTGATTAAGTGTTCAGCGATAACGGTGTAGCAATTTTTTAACTGGCATTAAAAATTTGAAAATAGTAAAGATTCTTCATTTATGCAAGTTCACCGCTCATGGTGCTGATATCAAACTGGTCTCGTTCGGCCCAAAATAACTTGATTGAGAACTGAATAAGTTTTTAGCGAAATCACCTTAGCGGTTTTTTGTAAGGATTGAAAAAAAAAACTGAACAAATCTTAATAAAAAAAATGATGATGATTTCAGCATACAATGCAACAATAGTTCGAAAAATGTTATTCATCAATGCTAGAAAATATATTATTTTACAATAATTTGTTATAAACAATTGAAAAAATGAGTTTAAGCGAATATATTCTTCTGGTTCCAAGGAAAAGAGATTGACAACAGTTTGATTTTCAATAAACAATTGAATATTGTTTTTTATTTTTTTCCCTCTGGGAAGTAAGTCGTGTTGACACCAGGCGTCGGTCGCACTCATGTTTTATTATTTTATTTTCACCTGAATATAAATGTCTCTCCACACGGTAGTGATGATGATGATTTATGTTTAACATTATTTTAAAACTATATTCTGCTTGTCAAATCACTAGATTTTAGGCGGTTTAGGGGGAGGGGGGGGGGTCATCCCTATTCCCCCCCCCCCCTCTGAATCAGCCCTTGCTTGTATGGTGTAACCAAGATTCTTCCGAAAAATGTGGTCTAAGCGATGCCCAATTCTTGGGAACGCCGTGAGATTGACTTATTCCGAAGGTAGCGATATTTTTAACACTTCGACCAACTGATGGACGCGACAACATGACACAACGAACTATGTATAAATTCAATTACTGCACTTAACTTGTTATTGCCTGCCTATTAGGTCGTGAAAGGGTGCGTTCTAAAATTAAGTTCAAAATTGACAAACCCGACATATTGAGAGTTGTACGGCACTTTTCCTCTCGAGATTTTGATTAAATAAGATATTACGATGGTAGAGGAGTGGCAAAAAGCAGGACCGACGTTTCCATTTGGTCATTCGAATGAACTTACCAATATTTCATGACAATAGCTTTAACATAGCTTACTGCAAGGGAAAGTTTGTAAACGCTGTATTTCCTGACTGTGCCTCAGGTGCAGGTGCATTTGTCCTTACGTAATGCACTGTCAGCCCTAACGGTTCAGATTGTGGTGTTCATAAAGAAGTTTTTAAAAATATCAAGATACAAAACATTTTAGGTTCACAAACAAAAAGTAAAAAAAAAAAACGTAAGAACAAAAATAAGTATACGGCCTTGTGTACATGTTTTTAAAAAACGTTCACCCAAGTTCAAATAATTAGAAAGAAAAAACGATCCGTTTATAATTCAGGTTTTAATTCAATTTTTAGAAGAGTTTACAAGAAATAGAAAATAGGTAGAGGTACCGAATCTGATGACTGTAAATGGATAACTGGTTATTATGTGACAAATCAAGAAAGTTCATTATAGTTATATTACAGAAAAAGAAAAGCTTTAAATTATAAATGTACAAATACAATGCAAGTATGTAAATATTATAGTACCACTACCAATATAGGATTATCTACAACATAATGAATAGTGTTGATAGATGATATTTATAAAGATTTTTGACAATGTACATATTCATTGCATCCGTAATAACGAAATCTTTTATGTATATAGAAGATGGTTGCTTTTTTGTTTTTATTTTCGGTACTTCTTAAGGACCCAAATTATATTAATGAAATGTTCATGGTAATTAAGTACAGTTATATTCAGGGATAGTTCCCGTGTATTGGTATGGTTTTACCAATAAATTGGTAAAACCATAAATGGAAGAGTTTGACATTTAGAATACATATATGAAAAAGTATTGAATTCGTAAAACAAAAAAAAGGTTGAGATTTTGACATTGCGATGATAGAAATGATAGGGAAAAGCCATTGGTGGAAGAACATCTAGGTTGTTATCGTTGTTCAAATGAATATTAGAAGTTTGACCGAAAACCCATACCTAATTTTTTTATTATTTTTTTTTTTTTAAGATAAAAATTTAGGGTAGCCACCAGACAATTTTTTAGCCAAAAAGCAAAAGTTACTATTCTCTCAAAAACGGCTCCTACGACTTTCTTTAAATTTTGTTTAAAGACTTTGATGTATTTTACGTAAAACAATTATTTTTGTATTGCTCCAAAACGATAACCCACTATAGAACCGATTTTTTTTTTTTTCACGAATAATAAAAGCCCGATCAGCATATTTTTATATTTTGTTTTCAAAAAATTTTCAAAAATTTTTTTGTTTTTAAAAACAAATATTTTTAAACTTGTTTCAAAATTCTGTATCTCAAAAACGGATCAATATTAAAAATCAAATTTTACTTATGTATATTTATGTATTCTTGAATACTGCATACCCAAATTAATTTTCAGACCTTTACGAAAAATTTTGTATACCTATACAAAATTAATTTTTATAAGCCGCTTGAAAAAAAAAACAAAAATTGAAAAATCAACAATTTTTTAAGAAATCATATGTAATCAATTTTACTTGCAACATATAGAATATATGGCAAGTATTGAATTCGTAAAAAAAAAAATTTGAGATGAGGATGAGATATGACATTACGATGATAGAGAAGTCAAAAAAGTGGGTCCGGCGATTCCGTCTGTCTGTCTGTCGGAAAGTTTACAGGCATCTACAGCCTTAACTAGTGGTCCGATTGACTTCAAATTTGAAAATTAGAGGTTTGAGCAAAAAGTCATATCCCAATTTTTTTTATTTTTGTTTTAAATCAAAATTTAGGGTAGCCACCATTACATGTATTTTTATGTACAAAAAAAAAATTTTTTGCTCCAAAACGGTACCTCCCATAGAACCGTTTTTTTGTTATTAGATTTTCTCGAAAACTGAAAGTCCGATCAGCGTAATTTTTTTTGAAAGTACGTATATATTGTTCAAATAATATTTTGTTTTCAAAAAAATTTCAATTTTTTTCTTGGATTCTTAAAAAATATTTTTAACTTTTTTTTTCAAAATTTTGTATCTCAAAAACGGATCAATTTTAAAAATCCAAATTGAAGTATAATATGTATATTTACATGGTCTTGAAAACTGCATACCCAAATTAATTTTAAGACATTTTTGAAAAATTTTATATATAAAAAATTAATTAAAAAAAAAACGCCTCCGACGATTCAAAAAAAAAATTCAATAAATGAAGGATAAGGTTTGAATTTGTTTGGCATTTAAATTTTTGGAATTAAATGTATTTACGATATACATTTTCAAATTTTAATTTTCTTAATTTTTATACATATGTATTGAGTTTTTTTTTGTGAGTTAAGTGTAAGCTGTTAGTAAGAGTGTAATCAGAATTCCTTAAAGTATATCTCTTATTTGAACACTACTTTTTGCAATTTAAGTAATCATAAATATTTAGTTTTAGCATGCAGGAGCAAGTTCGTACGACCGAGTCGTGTACATTTTTCAGATTGAATCTATTTCTGAGGTACATATTTCAATTTAAATTTTTCTTTACAAATTTTATTTAATTTTTTTTAATTTGCTTAAATGTTTTTTATGAATTATAATGTGGAATAAAGGAGCAAGCTCGGACGACCAAGTCGAGTCGTGTACATTTTTTCGTTTAAAAACCCCACCTTTTTTTCTTCCCTCAATACAACCTGCAAACTCCCCCTTCTATAGCACACTACTCGTTGATACCTTCTTATAAACAATATAAAAGTTGTTTATTTCCCCCAAATGAAAAATATTTCTGTTTTTAAACAGTATTAAAACTTAAGATTAAAAAAAAAACATCCAAATCCGAGCTCTTTCTGAGGACTTTCTGAAAAAAATAAAACTTCATTGACTTCACTAGAGTAGGTACATTTTTTGTAGTTTAAATATGAGAATTAAACCATTTAGAAATGATCTGTGTTTCAAAAGTTACTATGTGTAGTGTGGTAGACAGATTTGTTTGACTTTTCGGTCGGTTATTTCTGAAAATATTATTTAAATCGAGAAATATTTTGCTGAATTTCATCTTCATGATTCCATACAAAAGTAAAGAACAATGTAAATCCCTTTTTGAAACACAACTTAGGACTTTTAATTTTAAATATCAATTCAAAAGACTCTTAAGGAAAACAAAAATGCTATGGTCAGGTTTTTTTTATGTTGTAAGTCTTAAATGTCATAACGAAAATTTCAAATTTATAAGTTTACTACAGAAAAAAAAGGCTGGTTATTTGAACAGCTCTGAAACGACTAAAATCTCTTAATTGAATCAACACTTGTCCTTCCAAAATTAGATCACGTTCAACCATTGGCATCCAATGTCAAATATTTATTTTTCCTCCCAATCACCCTTAGGCCACTTGACATTTCCACTTCAACAAATTGATGAGTAATGCACTTCCGAAACCTTCAAATTAAATTGACCAAATCACTTTACTTCAACAGGATATTGAGAGGTTGAATTGATTTTTGTTTTAACCCAATAACCGTCTATGGTCTTGATTCCAGAGAAATAAAAATTAGGCAATTGACTTCAAAAACGACTTCGAACGTAACCCCTATAATAGCACATAATCCATCTTCCGCTTGATTTGATTTATCTTTGTCATTTGACCAAAGTGGACACACAGACATATCTGCCCTTTGGCTCCTATATTTTATGACCAGAGCCCATGCACGTCTTCCCTATCATGGCTGTCCAAAAAATGATGTCAAATGGGATTCCGGCGCCATTCTTTCACTCAGTCGACTTGACTATTTACAATTTGAGTCGTAGCCAACTGAATTAAGTCCGAGTCGTGATGGTCTCGAAAATCAAACGGACATACAGCGAGAGGGGACAAAATTTATAAATCGACTCTCTCTCTAAGCAACACAATAGCTGTGCAATCCTTCAACGTTCTTAAATGCCAACGTTCTTGAATGTCGTCGTTGGTTCATCTATCTTCTTTGTTGTATTTCAAGCACATGGCAACATAGCATATAGGTTCACGAAATTGACGGTGATGTTGTCTATCGATATTATTTCGAGAGGGAGTGAGAGAGGAAGAATGTGTGTATCTTTAACTTAATATAGAGTTAGATGAGCTGTTTTCTTTAGTCGATAGCTTGGCTGAGAAGTCCATAACAACGTTACCGGACACTATTAACCAAGAATAGATTGCTTGGTAATCGTTTTACAAAACACAAGAGATTACCCTGAAATCCTGAACACTTACCAGTTAACAGGAGTATTCTATCTATAGCAGCTCGTTTTATTGCATCATTTTCATTTGGTCCTCCAGAGTGGGCAAATAATCTACCGGCTGCCTGCCGAAGGATATGCACAGAGCAGGTGCGTATTGATATTTTTGCATTTTCGGGGGATATGAAAGACATTAAACATAGCCAAGAGCCACGATGTGAATTTATTCTAGCTCCGAGCAAACAAATCACTGTCTTCAAGCCATCCATCAGGCTCCTGACAGGAAGAAGGAACCTCCGCTACAAAGATCAAGCTACTGCAGAGTTCTGACCTATGATTGAGGTGCTTGGTTCTAAAGACTCTCCGAAGCAAGACCTTTTTGGATGCGTCTGTTAACTGTGTTTCCAGATCATTTTATGTCCTTAAGTCGTGAATTTTTTTTTAATTTGCAACCACTCAAGGAATTTCTTATACCCTTTTTATGCCAGAGACACAGTGAGTGCTTTAGGAAAGAAAGGAAGGGGTAGGAAACGAGGTGTCGGTGTACATTGGTCTTGAACTCTTGAACATTGTAATGTTTGGGAAAGACAGAGTGAGGAAGAGAGTTCAACATTTGGTAGTACGGCTAAAAATGATTTTCTATACTTGAGAGTACGTCCGAATTTGGATTCATGGTGAACTGATGAGCATTTCCTGGAGGCACGGGTATTACGGTTGAATATCTTAAGGGGATGAATGCAACTGGCTATTTCACTAGAGCATACACCGTTGAAGTATCGGTAAAATAGGGTGAAGCATGAGACATTCGGCCGATGTTCTAAAGATGTAATTGACTCAACTATGGTAGTGTCACCAATCATATTGAATGCTCTTTTTTGGATACTGTCCAGAAGACTTAAGTAAGTCACTGGAGCGTCAGCCCAGACGTGAGACTTGTACTCAAGCTTAGGACGTATGTAAGTTTTGTAGGTGATAGCCAGATCAGAAGGGGAAACAATTTCTTGCACCTAAACATATTGCGGCATTTTTGGCGACATCGCACATGTGCTCATTCCACAAGAGCTGGTCGGTGGTGCACATACCGAGAATCTCGAGATGTTCGGTCTCATTGATTCAAGTCTACTCATGGACGGTGCCAAAGGGGCTATATCTCGCTTTAACGATACAAGAGTGCATTGGGTTTTCAAAGCATTAAAACTCTACACGATTTTTTTATTCCTCATTGCTGTTTAAATTACATGCAAGGAGGAGGAATGAGAATCTGGAAACGAATATCAGAAGCTAAGGGTACAATAGTCAGCGAAACAATTTATGGGATTAGAAGTTAAAGACAAGAGATCATTGATGAAAATGAGAAAGAGGGTGTCCGAGAGACAAAACGAGAGCCCTGGTGGCACACCAGCAATTTAATATTGTAGGGTTTCAGACTTGAATCCTCCAATACAACTTGTATTGAATAGTCAAAGAAATTTCTCAAAACGAAGAAGGATTCACGAATACCGAAGGCAGCATTTTCGATAAAAGAGCAAGATGCCAGACTTTATCAAATGCCTTTGACTCTTTCACTGTTTCGGTGAGATAAACCTCAAATCACCAGTGACCTGTTGCTGCGAAAGACCGTACTGCCGGCATTAAGAAGCTTTCGTCTTCGAGATATATTCTTGAGCTGATAGTTTATCAGCGTTTCCAAGACCTTATGAAAGAATGGACGTAAGTGCCATCGGACGATAATTGGAGGAGAAGAAGATTCGCCTTTTTTGGCTTGCTGGGAAGTTACAACACTTCAGGTACCAACAATGGAATCTACATGGATCTAAGTTTGATGGTGACAAACATCACTATCAGCCCGCTAAACCTAACCTAACCCTGGGCTAAGCTGGACAAATCCTGGTTGGAAAGCTTGAAACGAGCCCAGAAGAATAGGATAGATTTAAAAGCTTACGCAAGGGTTTTGCCAGCGTGGAAAAACACTACTTCAGAATAATTGCGGGGATACCATCCCGACCAGCCGATTTATGTTTGTTGAGATCTTTCAGGACTCTCGTCAGAAACCGAGTGCGAAAGAAGATTAGAACAGGTGGAGTCATGGCACTCTACTGGCAGCGAAGAGTTTGCGGCCTACTACATTGCAAAAATAGGAAAAATGTTAGCTTTCGCGAGAGAGCTAACACTGGTTGTCATTGCAATGATCGTTGGGACGGAAGGAAGAAGAATTCTTATATTTTTTACAAATGTCAAAAATTCTCTGCCTTGGACATTGCAGTATTTGTGCCTAAAGTTTTGGTCATGTAAAATCTGGAAGACCGATGAATATGGTATTGCAGGCCTCCCTGGCTTTTTGTAAAATTATTCCGGGTTTTCCTCAGTGTGGGTTGGCTCTATAACAGCCCAAACTTTAATTTTGTTTCCCCTATAACCATCCTTATGGCTTGAATCCTAACCATGAGTTTTTCATTGGTTTGATGCCGTTAACCTCATTCAAGAAAGTGTTCATTCCCAAAATAATCATTTTAGTAATCAAATCTGCGCTAGATCTACGTCACTAGCGAGGAAGCTTAGCGACCAGTCCCCCCAATAAAAGACAGTGTAGGAAGAAGACCCGCAGGCTTACAACACCGATCTTATAGCAAGCTGGGAATGAAGATAGCTAATAGAAATAAAGAACCACAATACTTAAAATTATACCTACAAAGAATTATAGAAGAAAAGAAAAAATGTTTTGGTTTTTCTCTACGTTTGGAATTTTTTGTTTTGTTTAAAAATTCAACAAGTTATATTTTGAAACATTTTTTGTATTTTATTTTAATAACTTTTATTTCTAAAATAATCTAAACTGAATAAGATAATATCTCCAAGTAGTGAATCATGCGATTAAATTGCGCGATTTGGGGATTTTAGTGTGGGGATTAAGTCTTGTGGAAAACGTCATCAACCCTTCGGAAAACATAATAAATATGCTTGGGCTTGTTGCCATCCCGTTCTTTGGTACTTTCTGATCTACTGCCATTGACTCGTATCTGTACCGCATCGTACCTGCATTTGCTTGAGCACCGATTAAACGCAGCCGACGACCAGCCCCCAGAAATAATCCAGACCAGACCTCACTACCAGAAATCGTGCCCAAACCAAATTACTGTCATTGTAAACGTTAAAAATGTATCCTTTACAAATGTTACTGTCTAAGGTTTCCGAACCCTATCATTGGAGTTTTTGAGTGTTTCTTCACTGGCGTGACCGATTGGAAAGGCAAAAAGCACTTCAGAACTCAAATTATAATGCTTAAAAATTTGTTGAATATTTAAAAAAAATTATTGTATAAAAAATCAGTCCAACGGTTTTCAAAAATATTTAGTAAATTTTAACAAATTTATATTTTTGAGGTAAAGATATTTTCTAAGATAGATATTTCCTATTTAAATATATTTTGTTATAATTTTTTTAGATAAAATATATTAGTTTCTTTGTTAAGTTAAGAAGCCTTTAAGGCATATGCAAAAGCTCTTTATATTTAATTTGGATTCCCCCAACCTTCTCTTTACACACGCTCCTGAATAATGCTAGCAGAAGCATTGATGGCAACGGCAGATGGTGGGATATAAAATAATCATTTGCCTTTGCCCGTCCAGCAATATTGGCTGCTGTTGTTGGCTAGAGCCGCTTCATTACTGGCTAGTTGACGGGCTGCTGAATATGGCCCCAGTCCAAATACACTGTATCTATCTCTGGTATTAAATAATTAAGACGAGACAAAACTTTCAAGCCATCACATCCCATCGCAGCTCTCCAAAACATCGTAAAAAATAACCAAGCAATAAGGGGGTAAAGCGAGACAATGTAAAGCAGAGCAGTTCACTGGTTCTCATTTATTTTATTTTATATTCATTTTTTTTTTAATTCTTGTGTATCCATCTTTTCTTGCAGAACTTTCATAATAAATCTTTGAGTGGATTTTTATTATAATTGCTACAGCTATAAGCTTATGAGAATTTTATTAGGCACGATGGGCCATTTCAATCGACTCATGAGCATTTATTCTTCTTGAATGGATTGGGCTCAGGGGTTTGGTTGAAAGGAGTCTTGGAGCCACATGGAAGAATGGGTTGTTTTCTATTCAAATTATATCGGTATTGTGAGTTTGTGTGTGTAATAATTTATTTCGTAATGCTTAAGAACAAAAGGAATTTAATGAGCCACGAAATTTATTGATTCACCCGAAATTATTATGTTCTCATTACGTTACGGTCGGTACTTGTTTGAGTTTGAGTGCGCTTCGAAATGTCAACATTATTAGATGGTGCGGTGGCGTTGGGTTAGAATGGCGGTGGCCTTGGAAATGATTTAAATAAATTTGTTAGGACTTTAATAAGACAAAGGGTTGCTAATAAATCTAAGAATCTTAATAACCAGCACCCGTTCCTACAAATACAAATTAAAACAGGAAAAACCATGTTAGCCCCTGCGTTGGCGGTTGTGATTTATATTGATGTAATAGTACTCCCATGTAAAATCGAAAAAGTTGAATAAAACAAGAAAAGGTGAAGTGTATGATAATTTTTGGATGGCAACCTGACCACATTTAATCTCTAAGGCGAACATCAACCACAACGAAGAGATTCAAAGTTGGTAGACTACATCAGGAGGATATCGGGTGGTATGATACTGCCAATACCTTTACCAATAAAGAATCATTGAGCTTGCGAGAAACCCTGCAGATGTGTCCAGAGGCCCACTGGCAGATTTTTCAACAATCGATCGGGAATGCTGCAGAATAGGTGCTAGAGTTCTCACAGCCGCCACCGAGCATTCCCTGGTATGACTCTGAATTTGCTCAGGCAACAACGCTAACGCAGTAGCAGAGGAGCAGAGGGTCTCCATTCAGCTCTACGTGAAGATGAGAGAAGGTTCCGAACCATGTGATCAGAAAAAAGAAAAAGGTTCATGAGCAGCGTAAAGTCGAAGAGATTCAGGTTTTTTTTGCAGGAAACATGTGCGGGGCTTTTATAGAAGAGTCAAAAAGAAAACAACATGATTCACAAGTTGTTCTGAGACCTGCAAGGATGATGAGGGAAATATCGTTGTTGAGATGATGGATCAGCTTCTTAATGGCGATGAAATCAACGGTCCTGCCAACAAGCAGCCACGTCAAGTCCATCCATCAAGTCCATGACCTCATTGAGATGTACATGCGGAGCTTTGGTAGGCAACTGATCTGGTAAGGAGCATACACCAACAAAAATTTGGTCTTAAAAAAACATACCAAATACAGAGACATCAGCCTTATAAATATCGCCTACAAGATCTTTTCAAGCGTATTATTTAGATCCCTGAAGTAGTGTCCGTAGTTAAGTGGTAAGGTGCGTTGGTTCGAGTCCTACTCGTACCCATAGTTTGTATTCATCTTTCACGGGCACTGCCTCTTGTGAAGAACTGACAAAACTTCCAAGAGTATCAATCTGTCATGAAAAAGTGTTCTCAACTTTGCAGTTTGGAATCGGCGTTAAATTGTAGGTCCCCTCAATTCTTCACACGCTCCCAGAGAATTGTTGATGAGAGTGAGCCACCTAAACTTTGTCTTTTCAAGAGCTGTCGCGTCACTCTTTTTTCTTATTAGATCACTGAAGCCATACTTAAAGATAAACTAATTGAAGTTTACTAGTGCGGCTTCAGGTTTTTCACGAATCCACACATTGTCAACATTATGGAGCCATTTCCAGAATAGAGTTTGAATCAAATAGAGACACTATACAAAACTCTTACCATCCCAGTCTTGCTGCACGGTGTCGAGACATGGACCCTCTTCCAGACGGATGAAGAATCTCTTGGTATCTTCGAGAGGAAGGTTATACGTACGATCTATGAACCGGTTTGCATCGATAGGCAAAATAACATCTGGCGGAGACGATACAACAACAAACTATGCGAGTTATACAGCGACTTGCTCCTGTAAAAAAAAACTGCTTGTTAAGCGGCTAAGATGGTAAGGGCATGTTGACTGAATGAACATCGAGGCTCCAGCCCATAAACTATTCATATTCAACGCTAAGTCTAAGGGAACCAGAGGCAGAGGCAGATCGCAATCTCCCCCGGTGGAGTGATCAAGTTGAGGCCGACGAACGCCACGCCGAGTTGGTTTTTTTGCTATTTTCCAAGGAAGCAGTGAAACTCTGGTTGTTTATTGGATTACAATGTGTACTGGCCCATCTTTGGTTTTCAACTGATAATAACGATTAAAAACGTCTTTACTTTTGTCGGAGATTGGCAGATTGATGTGAATTGGACCACGGACGTTAAACAAATGTCATAGAAAATGACAATGCGAAGCGGACACAGCACCATTTATTACTTTTTTCATTTAAGTAAAAACTTTTCAAAATTCATTTGATTTTGGGAACAACAAATTTTCCTTGAAAACCACATACGGGATTTTACTCTTCATGGAAATGACCAAAATGAAATTTGTATTGACTTTTTATGCATTTGAACAACGATAACAACTCAGAGGTGCTTCCACCAATGGCTTTTTCCGTCCAATTCCTTTATTTGGCTGGATTCATAGCTATTTTGTACGGGTGCCAAGCCGATAATCAGACTCCTTATTAGTGGTGCTGTCTAGTTGTTCTTTCATTTTAATCGAAAAAACTTTTTGAGTTTACATTTGGGATTTGAAACTAGGACCACCTAGTTGGGAAGCCAATGCACTACGCACTGCGCTAACACAACTCCACTGATGTTTTGGTTCCCACTGCAGACTTTTTATTGTTTATCAATTACAAGCTCCCAAAGTATGCTATCTTGTTCCGCTTTCATTTTTACAAATTTCCTATCTTGTGTGACAACGTTTTGTTGTACACAAAAAGAGGGTTAGATTATTGAAAGTTTTCGAATTGACTTCAATTTCCTTCGAAGGCGGGAAGGCACGATTTTAGAAAAGTGTTTTTGACTAGTTAGTCAAACTTGAGAAAAGACGCAATATCATTTTTCTTTGAGCAACGACAACAATACATACTTAAAGCAATCGTTCCCCTGTTTCACCTTCTTCTTTTTTCATTCTTTTGAACTTAAATTAAAAGCCAATTTCAAGAGAAAAACCAATATTTTTTCTATTATTTTTAACGATGTCATTGAATTTAAAATATTTCCAAAATATATTTTTTTTTTCTTTTTCAGTTTCGTGGTTCCCTTGATCTGTCGTCTTCCTCGAGTCTATTAAATATTCCATCAATTTATGAGAACTTGAAGAGTCATGCTATTAAAGTTTCCGTTTGATGCTTTTAACTTATATCAGATTACGAACCTAGAAAAATAGGTTTAGCCGTACCTATACAGAAAAAGACTGGGTTTGTTCTCCCTGAAAAATGTCAAATTATTTTGTGAAATTAAATTTTGGTTTCAAAAATGTAATAAAAAGAAAGACGTTCAAGAATAGTCAAAAATAAAATCAATGAATATGGAGGACCTTTCACTCTAATAGAGGATGGTTTTTCACAAGAACAGAACTGAAAACGGGTTCAAATATTTTTCACAAAACAAAAATGTGAAACTATACACCAAGCTCCTTCACCAATGTGAATGTATGATGTCCTCCGAAAATAGCCCTGAAAATCCCTTTGATCTTTGATGTCAGATGTATAAAAATATTACTCTCATTTGCATTTCATATGGAGCTGACAACAGGCGAGGGCGCAGCAGTGTCGGTTTGCCGAATGTGAGAAAGGAGATGTCCTGAACAAACAGTTTAAATTTAACAAAGACAAATGTGTGTTTAACAGATTAAACGCACATGGAAAAGACAAACATTCCATAAATGAAATCGTATCCAAATCCTAATTACCGAATATGACATTTTTTATTTGCTCTCGTACTTATCCCAAAAAAAAAGATAAACGAAATAATTAATTTTCTAAAACAAATATTTAAACCACACGAGAAAAAGCAAAAAAGGCTACACCACATATTTATCATGCGTGAGGAGGGCAATGTCTGGTGTGTACATTGGGCCATTACTGTCATGAAATAACAAAGACTTGTTTTCGAGAGGAACAAAAACATTGTTTGACAAACAAATTAAATTAAAATGTTAAATAAAAGTTGTTAGGATAAATGAAATAAATAAAATAAAAACAATGAATTAAAAATGCAAATGATTCTGAATGTAGCCTTCATGTCCATCCACACAAAAATTTAAATAACATGCGATGGGTGTAGGTATGGATTGAGATTTTTTGCTTGCGACATATACAATTTATGGCAAGTATTGAATTCGTAAAAAAAAAACTTGAGATCCTACTCAAATATGACATTACATGATAGAGAAATCAAAAAAAGTTGGTCCGGCGATTCCGTCCGTCAGACGTCTATTACGCTTGCAGAACTATGTCATAAGCCGGCACCGAAAAGTATTCAGTATTTTGTTGCATACTTGTGCCTCAATAATTGATTTTGTTGCTCAAATCGTTTTCGGAAAAAAGCTCGAATACATTTCTTCTTCTCTCTTCTGAAACATAATAAGTATACGCCGAGTGAACTTACTCATAAGGTCGTATAATTTTAATATACAGTGCCTTGCATAAGTATAACCGCACCCGGAAAAATGCATTTAAAAGAAAACCTACAATAGGAGTGACTCCTTACTATTTTTTTATTGAGTTGCATCACTGATCAAGCAAATTGAGAAGAAAATAAAGTACCGTTATTTCCTCTCCTGGTGTTTAAAAATTAAAAACAGATTTTAATGTATTGCAAAAATATAACCGCATTTATTGTTTTTTTGTTTTTTCTTTGTTTTAAGTTCATTTTTAACAAAAAATTAATATGCAATTTTGTTGCCTCTATTTTCCACCAATCTTAGAATTCTTTTTGGCATACTATTAACTAGATTTTTCAATATGGAGTCGTCTAAAGCGTTCCATTCTGTCACAACTGCCTCTCGCAGCTCAGCAACACTAGCAAATTGCTTATTATGGGCATAAATTTTGCGAGTTAAAATTCCCCAAAGATTTTCGATGGGGTTGCAATCTGGAGAATGTGACGGCCACTCCATCAAATTAATGTTTTTCGATTCGAACCAATCCAAACTTTGACGACTTACATGAATTGGGGCATTATCTTGCTGGAAGACATGCTCAACTCGGCGAAATCGTCTTAAATAAGGTACCAAATTCTCCTCAAGGACCGAAGTGTAGTCAGAACTGTTCATTCTGGTAGAGGTGAAGGCAAGTGCAACCTTACCACGCTCGCAGAAGGCCCCCAAACCATACAGCTGCCACCACCAAAGTTCCTCTTGGAAAAAAACTTTTTCTCTTTCCTCAAATCGTGCCAATATCCGCTAAAACCATCTGGTCCATCGAGATTAAACTTTTTTTCATCACTAAAAATAACCTAATAAAAAACATTCATTCCAGTATGCCATTTGGAATAACGAGATTTTAGTGTAGATTAATAGAAAGTCACTTACGGTTTTCCAATCCCGATTTATGTTTTGGCGGGCAAATTCCAATCTTTTTTGTTTGTGGGCTGCTGTTAAATTTGGAGCTGGCACCATTTTTCCCCGAACAATCACTCCACTGCTTTTTAAAGCACGAGAAACGGTTGAAACCGAAACTCCTAAACCCAATTCGTTACGAAATTCCGACAAAGAATGCACCGAATTGGATGCAGCATTGATTAAACGCCTCTTGTCGCGACGTGTCAGCTTCTGCGGACGCCCGGGTCTTATTTTTGTCCCATAAGATTCTGGATGTTTTAAAAAATTTCGAACGACACGATCCGATCGTGAAATTCGTCTTCCAATAGCCCTAAGACTTAGGCCGCTTGACCGAAAAGCCAAGATTTTGCCTTTTTCAATTTCGCTTAAATGCGTACCGCGTGGCATTGTTGTTTTTTATTTGAAAGCACTTGACTGAATGCAGCTTCAAAGAGATTTGCATTGTGCGGTTATATTTTTGCAATACATCAAAATCTGTTTTTAATTTTTAAACACCAGGAGAGGAAATAACGGTACTTTATTTTCTTCTCAATTTGCTTCATCAGTGATGTAACTCAATAAAAAAATAGTAAGGAGTCACTCCTATTGTAGGTTTTCTTTTAAATGCATTTTTTCGGGTGCGGTTATATTTGCTCAGAATGTCTCGCTCTAAGCTTCTAATGACTGCATGACTTGTTATTTGGTGCAAAGATCTAGCTTTCTCCAATAAAAAGAAACTGCCAGAACCATTTATTCGATTCACATCATAATTCAGAAAAGAGAAAAGATCCCTTTATATCCCTCCCTCTTTTTGAACACAGCTTGCACTCTTTCAATGTTCATACAATTTAGATCGTAATTCACTTCTCAATTTTAATGAATATTCTGTCAAAGCATCGACATTGACTGCAAGATGCATTTTGGTTATAGGTTATAGCTTCATCATAATCAAATTTGATCGAACACACATAAAATGAGAAAAGGGTGCAAAAGTGTCATTAAGAGTACGACCGTTCGCTGAAGCAAGTACTGAGGAGGAAGGTCTAATTTGCAATGATGTGAAAATAGGAAAAAAACAATAGAGAAAATGTTTTGGCATTGTCATATCGCAGTAAATGGGGACTAGGTTTGGGGTGGTGCTGGAAATATATCATGAACGAGATTATTGATTGCAAATGAGACGACCGGAAAGGGGTCTTCTTAAGCATAGTAATAAAAAACTCATTAATCAATGTCTTAGTTTATTATAAGAAAAACCGAGAATAAATTATTATGAGGGTATAGAGCAGCTTCAAGTAAGCTTAAGAAAAGTTTTACTTTCAGAAATCAACGGGTAAGATAGAAAGGGATTAATAAGTCGTTACGAAAACGTGCGGTGGTCTCAAAGTTGAATGTCAAGGAATGACGAAGCGACGTTAAGAAAATGTGCATGATCTTCTAACTTACACTTTGAATTGTTTCTCTCTTTTTTTCTGAACTCACTTCAAAGCCTCAATTTCATTAACTGAACAATAAAATACATGACATTCTTTTCAAAGCACTCGTACGTTGACACACCGACAAACTTTCATCAATTGAGAACAAATTAATTGATAGCAGAAAATTCCACATCATCATCGGTTTATTACTTAAACGAGGCGTACGTTGGCTTTTGTACCTTTTCAGATGATAGAAATAGAAAGATATAGTTAAACTTTGTTGGTTGTTTGAACAATTGGAACAAGCGATTCAGGTATTGACAAATAGATTGGTTTTTTGGGGTTTGTTTTAAACCTTTTTGAATGCGCATTAGAAAGATTTGTTAAACAATTGAAATTCAATACTGAATTCACGTTTAATTATTTAACTAGACTCTTAAATCTGTTAAAAGATAAAAGAGATGGAACCTAAGCCAATCATTTGAAACTTATAGTGTCAGCTATAAAGCATCTGATCATATACTACTCGTATTAACTACTAGTATGATCTTAATAGAAAAATTAAGGCTGGGAATTCGACTATCAACTTACAGACAGAAGCTGTTGCGACGGAGTGGAGAGTGGCGACTGATTAACGATATGTCAAGGGCACATACGACTCCAAACCATTCTTAACAAAGATTATTTCAACGTATTACGTCCAGAGCTGATGCTCCAGTTCCGCATTTAAACCTGTTGGATAGAAAACGTTTAATAAGATGATTGGTTATTCATCATACACGCAATGTCTAATGCCTCACTCTTTTTCACCGCTTTTTCAAAGGAATATGTTCATACAAAATAGACAGTTTCCTCTCAAGATTATTCAACCGTAATACTCGGGCCTCCAGGAGTATCCATCAGTATACTCTGGAGCTCAAGTTCGACCGTACTGTCAAGTACAGAAATTCTATTTTTAAGCTGTATACTACGCGAATTTACCCAGATCTGGCTTTCCCATTTATTTCAATATTCACGAGTTCAAAATCAATGTACACCGGCACCTCCTTTAAAACCCTATCCTCCTTAAGTGTGTGATCATTATACAAAAAAAAAAAAAAAAACTGATGATGTTAGCAATGCTTTTAAAAGGGAAAAACTAGGCAACGCGCGGTATGTAAACTTGATTGGGGTTCCGTTTAGTTTTGAAAGAATTTGTTAGATTAAGATATGAAACCAAACATTTTTTTCAGAAATAAACAAAGTGATCTTCGTTTTCACCTCTGTATACGGAAATAAACGTCAAAAACGTTTAATACATGTTAACTGAGGCAACTACTGAGACGACCTCCTTCTTTATCCCTATTAACTGTGGGTACCTAATACCTCAACCCAAATAATGGTTTTAACTACAACGAAAGGATGTTGGTGAACGGCAAAAAAAAAAGAAGGGATGAATGTTTCCTACAAGCCTTATACCTCATAGTTAGAATGGCTTCCTAGCATTGAAGTATAAGCTAAAATTCTTGACATCTTGGTTAAGAGTTATGTCTTTATATTATCACATACTTTCCTGTACTCCAAAGGATTGGTTTATCCACATACATATTTACACTGAAAGCGAAGGCCCAAAAATGTATTAATGTGAGAGTACACAGTAAAGGATGCAGTTAACAAAAGTCTAGAGAATTTGATAAGCTTACAAGACTATTTAGCTTGACCGATTGTTATCTAGACCTTTCAACAACTTTAATACATCTACTCCGATTGGGGTCTGGTATGGGCGGACTCCTCTTCAATATGACATTGCAGAATACGTAGCTCTGAAACATCTGATATTTTTTGGAAGGAATCCACAAGCTGTACAAAAATCATTTATCCAGGTAGAAATTTGTTTATATATTGCAATGATCGAAAATTTCAGAGTTGACTATTGTAATGTTCGTGGGCTACGTACGAATTTTCCTGCTACGTACATCCACACTGTTTCTAACAGGCCAGCTGTTTTGGCACTGAGCGAAACCCTAGTAGGTGAGAATTACGATCCTACTGAATTTCTCATTCATGGGTATAGCTTAGTGCCATTATTCTTCCTCCACCATGGTCTCGCCGTTTACATTAGGAATGATGTCGCTTATCAATTCCTTCTACAATATGGACGCTGCTCCAACCCTGTTTTCAATTTTATGTGGTTTAAGTTCACCATAAACAAGCACATCATTCACTATTAATTTCTTCATCGAAGCCCAAATTTGGACAGGGCTTCAACTTCTCGTGAATTTGACGCTCTGTCTGACTCCATCCAAAGAATTGTATCCTTGTATCCTCACACTGAAATCGTTATTACGGGCGATTTCAATGTACACAATTCTTCGTGGCTTCTCCATTCGGGCCAGACAACACCCGAAGGAATGTGTGCTGAGATCTTTGCTGAGTTTAACCACTTTACTCAGCTTGTCACCGAGCCCACTTGTTTCTTACGTCTGACCCTGATAAATACACTATCAGTGTATTAACACCTCTAGGCAGATCAGACTATAGTATTATTATCTGCAAATTTCTCGTGTCAAGCTAATCCAGTTAGAAAAAGAGCTCCGAAGAGAACCGTGTGGCAATAGGAGAAAGCCAATTGGGACGGACTCAACAACTTTTTCCGGATCGTTAACTGGTCACTATGCTTCCTCGATAGTGACTAATATGATTATTTTGGGAATGAAAACTTTTATCCCGAATAGGGTTAAAAGCATCATAATTAAGGAAAAGAGGTTACCAGGGAAAGAGAAGTAAAGTTCCGATGTTTTAGAGCCAACCCAACTGAGAAAACCGGAAAGGGTTTAAATCAGCCAGGAAGGCCTGCAATGCTCATATTAAGCGGGCCAAGTTTTTAAATGACCATAGTTTAAGGCAAAAAATACTGCAATGTCCCAAAGGCAGTAAGAATTTTTGGTCATTTGTAATAAATATAAAGACTTCTTCTTCTTCTTCCTCGTTCCCTACGCTCGTTGACAATAACACTCCAGTTGTTAGCTCGCTCGCGAAAGCGAACCTTTTTGCTAGGCAGTTTGCCGCCAACTCTTCGCTGCCAGAAAATTTCATGACTCCTCCAGTTCTTGACCGCATCAATGATTCCATGGGACAAATCTTAAGTATTAAAGGATCTCAACATACATAAATCCGCTGGTCCGGATGGTATCCCCGCTATTATTCTGAAGGGGTGTTCTTCCTCGCTGGCAAAACCCTTGCGTAAGCTATTCCATCTGTCCTATTCTTCTGGGCTCGTTCCGAGCAGCTGGAAAACAGCATTTGTCCAGCCAATTCCAAAAAAAGGCGAATCCTCTTCTCCCTCGTCCGATTGCACTTACGTCCCTTTTTTCCAAGGTCATGGAAACGCTGATAAGCTATCAGCTTAAGAAATATCTCGAAGACCGAAAGCTTCTTAATGACCGGCAGTACGGCTTTCGCAGCAACAGGTCCACTGGTGATTTGATGGTTTATCTCACCGAACAGTGGAACAAATCTTTACATTGTTTTGGAGAAAGTAAGATTGTTGCACTTGATATTTCAAAGGCATTTGATAAAGTCTAGCATCTTGCTCTTTTATCGAAAATGCGTGCCTTCGGAATCGATGAATACCTACTTCGTTGGATTAGAAACTTTCTTTCGAGTCGTTCGATACAAGTTGTATTGGACGGATTCAAGTCTGAAACCCACAATATAAATGCTGGTGTCCCCCAGGGTTCCGTTTTGTCTCCAACCCTCTTTATCATGTTTATTAATGATCTCTTGTCTGTTACTTCTAATCCAAGAAATTGTTTCGCTGACGATAGTACCCTAAGCTTCTCATATTCGTTTCCAGATTCACATCCCTCCTCTTCGGATGTGGAACTGCAACGGCAAAATATGATAAGCTCATTAAACTCTGACTTAAACAGCATTGTCCAATGGGGAATTAAGAACCGTGTAGAGTTTAATGCTTCGAAAACTCAATGCTGTCTGGTATCGTTGAAGCGAGATATACCCCCCTTGCCACTGTCCATGAGTGGCACTTGCATCAATGAGACCGAACATCTCGAGATTCTGGTATGTGCATCACTGATCACCTCTTGTGGTCCGAGCACATACGCTATGTCGCCAAAAATGCCGCAAGATGTTTGGGTTTCTTAAGACGGTGCAAGAAATTTTTCTCCCCGTCTCATCCGGCTATTATCTATAAAACCTATATCCGTCCAAAGCTTGAGTACAATTCACATCTCTAGGCTGGTGCTCCAGCTACTTACTTAAGCCTCTTGGATGGAATTCAAAAAAGAGCTGTGAGAATGATTGGTGATAGAGAGATCACTGATGCATTCACCACTTTAGACCACCGTCGTAACGTTTCGTGTCTCTCTCTGTTTTATCGTTACTTCTACGGTAAGTGCTCTAGAGAAATAGCCAGTTGCATTCCACCCCTTAAACAATTCAACCGTAATACCCGCGCTTCCAGGAATGCCCATCAGTTTACCCTCGAGCCCAACTTCGGTCGTACGCTCAAGTATAGAGAATCGTTCTTTAGCCGTACTACGCGAATGTGGAACTCTCTTCCACACTCTGTTTTTCCCGATCATTGCAATGTTCAGGAATTTAAAACCAATGTACACCGGAACCTCCTTCTAGCCCCTTCCTTCTTCCCAAAGTACTCACTGTGTCTATGGCATAAAAAGGGTATAAAAACCCCTTGAGTGTGTGCTCCTAATAAAAAAAAGGTAAATTTGCCCCCTAAATACATAAGTGTGTTAAGCATCAACGCCTTTTGTTAATACCTTATAGTACCAAATCGTTATCAAGATCCGAGAATAATGGAGAATTCAGGCTGACTCAAGCCGTCAAGCAAATGTTTCGAGAAAGGACGTTTTCGGTTAGGTTTTGGTCCCATCATTTCTGCAAACACTACTGCAACCAGAAGAGCAAAAGCGCAACGATTTATGTGACCAAGTCATGTCAAGCAAAAAGCAGTTCCAAGGAGTAAAGTAAAGCCCTTAAAACAGCTTGACGTACGAAATTGTAAACAGAGCTCTAGTGACACAGGCAGATGTTTATTACAATTATACAAAATATGCGTGGATCGGAGTACTTACTGATAATGTCAATCTTATTAATCACAGCGCTTGGCGACACGTGTATTCCGTGTATGTTTTCTCCTTCCTTTTCTGGTAATCTGGACAGTATCCTTCTGTTTAAAAATCATCACAGTATTGAACTAGAAATTGTTCGATTAAGCCGAAGTCCTAATCAAACATGTTTAGCGAGTAGACACTTAGACAGCCCTCTTTGCTTTGTAGGTGCAAAGGCAAACTGTTCAATTACCCGTAGCCGATGTGCTTGGATGATTGATGAAAAGATTATCTGCCATCCACCCTATTTCATAATTGCAATCAAGGTATTGCCTACGGGGGATTCATGAAGGCCGAAGTATTCACTCAGTACTTTTCCCCTCAGCTAAATCGTTCTTCTGCTGATTATACACTTAATAAATAATGTTCATTTTTTTAAGTACTTAACAGTAGATTTCTGAAAGAGAACTTGGCATCTGTTTACAAATATTTTAAAATATTTGACCTGATCCTTAATATGAGGGTAATCAGAAGCAGCAAAAAGCAGTAGATATAGTAGGTTTCTCCAAAAATAACGAACGTCATCTGACCAACGTTTCTGAATATTTTGCTGTTTTTCTAAATTTATATTTCTCATTTGCTGTTGAATTCAGTCATAAAGATCGGACCTCTGCAAAATAAAAAGGAATGGTTTTCTAAATGATCAAATAGGTTACTGAAACGCCGCTTATCTCGTGTTCCTAGCTGCTGTGGTTTACGAGATACGCTGTATCTCGTATACACAGAGTAAATGGAGGTACACCCGCGTAGAGGGTGACGATTCCGACAACAAATTAGCAAAAAAATATGTGGTTGGATTTAAATCGATGGGCGCTTTCTTTGTCTAGAGGTAATCTAGCGTGATATAACGTCAGCACCTCAGCCGTCTCTCATAAACTAAAGGAAGTACAAAATCAATTCTTTCGGTACAAAAAAGCAATAAATTACCAACCAATTCAACCAATCTCATCAACAATTCTCTGAGTGCACGTGAAGAATTGAGGGGACCTACAATTTAACGCTAATTCCGAACGGCAAAGTTAAGAAGCACTATTTCATGACAGATTGGTACCCTTGGAAGAGTTGTCAGTTCTTCGCAAGAGGCAGTACCCGTGAAATAAGAACGAGTAGGACTCGAACCCACGACGTTCTGCCTAGCAGCCAACGCACCTAACCATTAAGCCACATCGACATGCAGAAAAATGGATTTTAATAAGCCCTTTTAACGTATCCAACAAAAAGAGTCACGTGTCTTGGTCTTCTTTTATTTAACTGAAACCAAATTCATTTCGTTTTCTCTGCACCTTAAAGTTGACAACGTCTTCCAGTGTTTATCCAACTCCAGCTCTTCCTTAGATATCAGATTAAACACGATTTTTTGTCTACAGTTCGAAAGAACAGCACATTTCAACGCTCTAATTTATTTCGTTTTTTCTCATAACTTATCAACGCACCATCATTACCAATGTAATCACTTCCACCATCGCCACCGCCATCGCCGCCGCTTTATCTACACAAAATAGGGAATTTTCAATTTTCCGAATCCGCGCTTGTAATAACATTTTACAAATGATTGCATCTGAAAAATGGTTTCCGAGACGTTAAAATCGCATAAAGAACTCACAAAAAATTGCTCTCCTTGCAATCTTCTCTCAATTTCAGCTACACAGACTTCCAAAATGGTTTCGTTTCGTAAAATAATCGAAAAAAAAACCCAAACCAGCAATACGTTACAAATCTCGTTAATACCCTTGAATTGTGACAAAAAAGAAAAAAAGTCCTGCCGCAAAAAGATATTGGAAAACGCAGAAAACCTCACAGAAGCATTAATCAAGACAATTCTAGCAGCGATAGTACAAAGCGAACCATGAGCCCAGAGCCCTCCAACCCCAAGAGAGCTCAAACTGTCCTAACTGTGTGATGCCGGCTCGCCCAAAACCTATATACCGGGCCCGCAGAATCACCCGCTCCTACCTTTTGATGGTAATTTTTCATTCTGCTGGTTTCGACAGCACGATTATCGAACACACGGCCATGATGTGTTCACTGTTCAGCTTTTTGTTCTATGTTCCATGTTCTCCGTTCAAGTTGAAGCTCTAGTGCCTCGCCCCTTGTCATGTTCTTTTGCAGATGAAGGTCTTGTGTGTCGATGTGTCGTGTCGGTCGGTGGGAAAATGTGTGTTCGGCTTTGGAAGACCGAAGGACACCAATTTAAATTTCTTTTCTTTTTTTTTCGTGTCGGAGAAATTGTCTGTAAATTTAATAGGGCAGGGCACAAAATCGTTTTAATTTTCTTTCTACTTCTTCTTCTGCTTTTTTTTGTTCTTCCGATTCCAATCATGGAAGATGGGAAATGGGATGTGAAAGTTTTCGAATGCCTTTTACTCTTGCTGAAAAATCCTTGAGTAGTTGGGAAATCCCATGAGAACGTTTAAAATCTACGATGGCGATTTATCTTATCACTTTTTTTGTCTCACGACATGTCACCATAGATCGAAGGTTAAACTCAAAAGGTTTTCCTATCACAGAAACGGCGAAGAGATAAGAGGCATGGATTGTATCTATTTGGATTTCTGTTTTATCTCCAAGGACACGCAGAACTTCTGTTTTGCTTGGGACACAAGATGTTTCCGAAGTAGGTCAGCACTCATCGTAACTAAAAAGGATCTCTACCACAATGGATATTAAAATTCGGATTGGGAATTAGTCAACTGATGACCACTTTTAGCTCTTACAGACGGAAATGCCTGGTTTCTGTAGTTTGAGAGAGTTTCTCAATGCAAGCAATGAAAGTTCACACAAATTCAATTTTTTACGACATGAGGGAGATTTTTGTTTACTTACAACAGTGTGCAATTTGATAACACAGATAAGACCTCCTTGTGCAAATTATATAGTTATAGCTCTCTTAAGAAAGTTGACACTTTAAGGAATGTAGGACTACCCCAGTTCAAAACCCATGTTTTTTGTGTCTTCTTTTTTTATTGAATGGAAAAACTAGTATTCCATCGTTATTTGAATAAAAATGCTGGTGTATCGTTATTACCTGAGCTTGTACTGTAATTAATCCGTATTTTTTTTTTTTTTTTGAGAAATAAATTAATTTATTTTCTGAAGGTTTTCTTAGTAAGCTCTTACAATAAAAAGATAGATTCCCCTAAATCCCAAACTTTTTTCCTACGTTGTTCAAATATCTTATTCATACTACTATGCGTATACCACACATATTTTAATTCAGTTTTAATGCTGCCAACTTAACCAACTTAACGAAAAGCTTTGTTCATCATCAATCTGAACATAATTAAACAATTTTATTCATTAATATGTCATAATTGTTTCATAACTCTTAAAGTTTGACATGAAACAACTAGTTTTATATGTGCTATCCCTTGTGTACAAGTTACTTTAGCACAATGGATGAATGGTCGACTGACACGCTGAGGGTCTCAAGTTCAAATGCGGTAGGAAGTCTGTAATGTTTCTTTCACATATTCTGTATAATCGAGATACGCTCAAATCTTACAGTTTTCAGGAAGCAGAAAGACAAAATAGTCGGATACATAAAAATAGGAAACAAACAAAATTTAAATCATAAATTTAATTTTTCCTTGTTTCTTCGAATAACTTCCGTAAGGCTTTACAATAACCTTTTGGAGAAAACATATGAGAAACTATTGCTTGTTTAAATAAATTGATATAAGACCTTATTTATATACCCTTTGAGAAGCTATTGCTTCTTTAAATTAATTGTTATAAGACCTTGTAGAGATTTCATCGGAGATGCTATTACTTCTTTAAGTAAATTGATATAAGGCCTTGTCATAATTGATTTAAGGAAACAATGGCTTGCATAACTTGCGCCAAACGTACTTGTGTAAGGTTTTATACAAGCCGTATACAAATCAAGAAATAGCTTCGCTTAAGCCTTATACAAGTTAAATTGTTACTTGGGATAACCGTGCAAGCATGGACAAATCCAGTCAATCACGGATGAATCCATTCAATTAACGGATTGAATCCGGCTATTAGTTTTTGTGTTTCGGTAGGACACCTTATCATTGGTTGCCGGAAGTCTGGACCAAGTTAGTATGTTATTTTATACTTACAGCTCCGAATCACACGTCTGCTAGTCTTGAGTTTCTTACTCCAACTGATTATCCTAAGTCCTGTAGCAGGCTTATAATAGGCTGGCTATACAATGTTAACACGCTGACGAGCGGGCAGGCGGCCGGTTTGCGACTGATCGTTGATTTTGATGGTTGGTGTTCGGTAATCAACTGATATTTATTGTGCGGCGTGTACCGGGCGGTGGTCGGTCGGTAACTGATGATTATATCTTATCTGCTTATACTACGATAGGAAGGAAGGTACATTATATGACTTGTCTTTTACGAGGTATAAAAATATGTGTACGCAAAAAAAAGATTATAGAAGGATAAGAAGGGATGAACGATTTCTTGCATCATCTTAAAAACCTTGTGGCTTTCTCGACGAGATCGGATATGTGATAATTCAGAAAGAATCAAAATAGCAATTTAAGATTAGTAAAAATATATTTAATATTTATTGAAACCAATAACAAACAACATATATTCCAATCAAGTGTTTCTTCAAGACTTGATTGGAATATATGTTGTTTGTTATTGGTTTCAATAAATATTAAATATATTCTTACTAATCTTAAATTGCTATTTTGATTCTTTCTGAGGTTATGGGCCCAGGAAACGTTTAAGGAAATTAAGATTTGAAAATTTCGTTTGCTTCAAGACTACAAGATGACCGAAAATTCATCATTTAAAATTCCGTTATTCGATGGGACGAATTTCTCTAACTGGAAATATCGTTTGGGAATTTTATTAGACGAGAAAGCTCTTCGAAAATATATTGAGAAAAGCTTAGCTATTATTCTTTCGGAGACATCACAGGAGAATCAAAATCAAGTTCGACAGGAAGAAAAGAAATGTATATCAATTCTGGTACAAACTATCCACGATGGACAGTTGGAGTACATTAAAGAGAAGGCAACGGCTTATGAAATGTTTTAAGCGTTATGCAACGTATTTGAAAGAAAAAGTATTTCAAGCCAATTGTTATTGAGAAAAGAGCTTCTCTTAATGAAATATGACGAAAGTGAAGACATAATTCAACACTTTCTTAGTTTTGATTCTAAGATTCGTCAATTGAAGGCTACAGGAGCTCAAATGGAGGAGCTAGATATTATTGTTCATTTATTTTTAACGCTACCTGAAAGCTACAGTAATTTAATTACTGCATTAGAAACGTTAAATCAAAATGAATTAAAATTGGAATTTGTCAAGACGCGACTAATGGATGAATATAATAAAAGAAGTAGAGGATATTCAACATCGACAGAGCCTGGAGCTATGAGTGTCAAGAGCAAGAAGAAGACAATTATTTGTTTTAAGTGTGGAAAACCTGGACACGTTCAATCAAAATGTTATGTCAAACGGAAAGATAAGAAGAATTCAGATAACTATTCCAAAACATCTAGAGAAAGAGGGTCAACAATGTGTGCTGAGGTGGATAAACCAAGACCAAACAATAATGAAGCACATATAGTCGAACCAGCAGATAGTTACATACAATTTATTTTTGATTCGGGTGCAACCCAACACATGGTCAATAGAAGTGAATATTTTGACCATTTGACAAACATAGACGAAGTTCAAATATCTGTTGCAAAGAAAAATCAAAATATTTCAGCAAATCAAATTGGAGACATATTGGTTCAAACTCTTTACAATGGTGATTCTTCTCAGAAAAAGATGGAAAATGTTTTACTTGTCAAGGAGTTGAAATACAATTTGATGTCAATACGAAGTTTAACTAAGAGAGGTTATCGAATTGTTTTCGAAGGGGATCCCGCATATGCAACAATCAATGGAATTCGAATGTTTGAAGCTCATACTAAGCGAAAACTTTATGAAGTGAAATTGCTATTTTGATTCTTTCTGAATAATTTCACAAGAGGTGCTAAGTACTTTCCTTTCTTAATCTTGTCCTTGCCCTCGTTAACTGCTAGACACATCTTCCAGGCCTCCCTCTCAAGACTACCGAGCGCTCCACTGACATCACGCTGTATTCTTCCAATTTTGTCAATGTCGTCTGCGTATCCTAGCGGACTTATGACACTGCTCCCTTCGAGCCAACGTCGCTGAAATGAAACGGTCAGTCGGTGATTCTTTGCACTAAAAAGGCAATTGACTAGTAAAACCCCCTCTCGAGGCAATTAAAGTGTCACTTTATACAACAATCATCATCCCTGTCCTAATCTATGGTGCAGAAACATGGATCATGACAACATCCGATGAAAACGCTTTGGGCTCGCTCAAGAGAAAAATGCTTCGAATAATTGTTGGTCCTTTGTGCATTAATGGAGAATGGAGATGAAGAATCAATGAAGACTGTACGAGCTTTTCTGCTACACTGACCTAGCCAGAAAAGTTAAGGTTCAACGACTTAAATAGTTCGGTCATATAGAGAAAGGGAAAATAATGCTCTGGCCTGAATAGTCTTTGAATTCAAGCCGGAAAGACGTCGCAGAAGAGAAAGACCGTGACTGATGTTGATCACATTTGTCGTAGAGGACCTATACCAACTTGGCGTGCAATACTGGAGACAGCTAGCTAGGCACCGAGCTGGTTGAAGACGCTTGTTTCCTGAGGCCCTGGTCCAGCCTCCAACGGACTCTAGGTTTCGCTACAGTCCGTTGTGGACATGGGCCACTCTCAACAGTCTCCGTCAGCCCGCTCGGTCCTTAGCTAGTCGTCTCCAGTTGATTGAGGTCCTCTTCCACTTGAGTGCGCCACCTGAGTCGCGGTCTTCCTCTCCTCCTACGTCCCTCGGGAATAGTGTCGAAGGTTTTCCAGGCCGGAGCATTGGTGTCCATCCGCTCTACATGACCAAACCATCTGAGTCTCTGGACCTTGACCCTTCTGGCTAGGTCCATGTCGTTGTACAACCCGTAAAATTCGCTGTTGTATCTTCTTCGCCCTTCCCCTTCAATGCACACGGGGCCAAAGATGACCCGAAGAACTACCCTCTCAAAACAGCCTAAGGTTTCCATCCGATTTTGTCAAGGTCCATGCTTCTGCACCATACAGCAGAACTGGGATGATGAGTGTGTTGTACAATTTTCCCTTGGTTGCTCGAGAGAGGGCTTTTCCACTCAATTGCTTTCTTAACCCAAAGAAAGCGATTTGCAAGAATTATTCTTTGCCCGATCTCGGCGCTGATGTTATTACCCGTGTTTATAGTGAAGCCTCGGTATAGACAAACTCCTCTAGTACCTCGAAGTTGATGCGTCTATTGTGACGTTCTGTCCGAGCTGTCACCGTCGACGCGTCGGTGTTGGTGTCCTTCCTCGAAGACAGCATATACTTCGTTTTTCCCTGATTTAACTCTAAACCAATTTTTGCCAATTCTGTCTCAATTCGCATTACCAAGACACCATTGACATCACGCTGTGTCCTTCCCATTACATCAATATCATCGGCGTATGCGTAGTGCCTCTGGTGTTGACGGTGGAGTTCTGCACTATCTTCTCAAGAACGATGTTAAAGAAGTCGCACGACAGTGCATCGCCTTGTCTAAATCCCTTTTTGTTACGTCGAAAGATTCCGTAAGCTCGTTGCCAACCTTGATGGAGCAGCGTGAGTTCTCCATCGTCATTTTGCACAAGCGAACGAGCTTGGCAGGGATGCCAAAACTAGACATAGCTTTGTACAGTTCCTCTCTACAGATGCTGTCACACCACCATTAGTAAGTAAATTAGAAAGTGGTTATTAATTTCAGCGATAAGAGTGCTATACTCATCCATAGTAGCAAAATTATACCACCTTAAGTTTTTGAAGCTAGCAGTGTCCGTAGCTTAGTGGTTAGGTGAGTTGGCTGCTAAGCAGAACATCGTGGTTTCAAGTCCTACTCGTGCCCAAAGTTTTTATTTCATCTTTCACGGACACTGTCTCTTGCGAAGAACTGACAAGACTTCCCAGAATATCATCTGTCATGAAAAAGTGCTTCTCAACCATAGAGGACATATATTACCTAGAGTCCCGACTTTCTTCGTCCCTTTCCGAAAACACCCGCAAATCTCCTCTGAGGTGAACTCTTACGATCCTCTCTTTTTTTCGTGTCCGTGAAACTTTAAGAAAGAAAAAAAACAACAAAATTCACCTCATGCGTGGGTAAATTTTTTTTTTGGCCCAAAGTGACAGAAGATCAAGACCTTCAGCGAGATCACCAGGCCCTTGAATTGCTCCCTAAAAAAAAGCAAGTAACATAATGCTTTCAAATTTCGTTAAAAATTCAAGTAAAAACGAACAAACCTGTAATGGTTCGTAGAACAAATCCGAGACGCCCGTCTTCAAGGCGACCACCAGGCCATAAGGATTAACAATGACATCCAACCCCAACAAGAGCACATAAGGCTGTTTCAAAGCTTGTCCAGTGTAATGAGTAGTGATCTCCGATATCAACTGATTTTGTGTAAGGAAACCAAATTCACGTTGAAAGAAGGCCAGTTTTAAGATTACACCATTGACATCCGTCAGAGTGACCCCAACTCCCTGAACAATTGTTGAGAGAATTCCTGGTAGAGCTGTTGTGTCCGAGCCAGCCATGGAAAACGAAACGTGTATCTTAAGTGATCATAGAAGTTCTTATGCTCCTGTGCTGATTGAATTTCAATTAAGGCTGAAAGGGGTGTCTCGATGGAATTCACATCCTCGTAGAAGAGTTTCGCCTTGAAATAATGGAAAAATTATACTAATTTATTTTACATACAAAATTTGAGTTATTGAAAGTCAAACTTACGGCTTGCTCGTCAGTTAGGTCTGCTGTGAACAACCCTGCTATCGCACTGAGGAATACCATGTTGACTTTGAAGAAGAATTCTTGAACCAAAATCGAGCAATATATAAATTGGTCGACTTTGGTTGAATTTCGAACTACGCAATATTAAAAACTTTCCAAATAATTAAAAAACTTATAAATTGAAAATGTCAAATATTGTTGACATTAGCTGACAAAAATTTCACCACAGCGAATTCGGGACTAATGGCACGATTGTATTTATGTTGTTTTTCCTAAGGGTGTCGCATACTATTTCGACTTTATTTTTGCGTTCTTTTTAAGATTTTCAATATTTACGATACAAATATTGGTAAAAAAATAATGTAACTATATGCAAAAAGTGCAAAGAAACAAAGTAGTATATTTATTTTTCATATTACATTATTTTGTTTGTATGTTAAGGTTTTTTTTTTTAATTTTTAGCTCAACGGAATCTATATTTTTGAATTTTGAGCTCAGGATTTACACCATGACTGGAGTGAGCACAGATACCTTAAAAGTGCATAAGTATTAGTGAGAGGTCCCATAAGGAATGCATTGGGAAACTAACCCTTATGCACTTTTAAGGTATAAATGTGAAAATATCAGCTTGTAGGTCGAAAGAGAGCGAATCACCGAAGTCGGGACTCTAGGTAATATATGTCCTCTATGTTCTCAACTTTGCCGATCGGAATCGGCGTTAAATTGTAGGTCCCCTCAATTCTTCACACGAACCCAGAGAATTGTTGATGAGATTACTCTCATCAACAATTCTCTTAGGCCTTGGCTCTTCAAGAGCTGTCGCGCCACTCTATTCTTTATTTTTTTACATTTTTGAAGCTTTAAAAAATACGTGGTTTCGTATTCCCCTATATTGAACGCTGTATAGTTCAGAATATAACGAGATTAAAACACAAATCTATTGCGGTTTCACATCCGAAGAAGAGGGATGTAAAACATGAAGACAATTGTCGTCAACGAAGCAATATATTGGTTTACAGAAGATGATTCACGAAAACGAAAAAGAGAGTTGGTAACAGAACGGAGCCTTGAGGCACACCAGCGTTTAAAATGTTAATTTCAGATTATTTAAAAAGCAAATTCAATTTTCAAAGTGTGGGTGGAGAATTGAACATGCCATTTTCTTCGAAAAAAAAATCACCATATCAGCCGTATCCTCCTAGTAGAGGCCATCGTGATACTTTCACCAGTCTAAAGCTAAGTTGTCATAAAACAAATTACAAATAAACATATTTACACACACAAATCCCCCAGTTTCACAACTCAAGAGTAAACAACAATTACGACCAATTACATTTTAAAACAATAAATAACTTAAAACACTACCCTCTTCATTTATTTGAGATCATAACACATTTTCAAATTGCAGTGGCCGCACTGCAAACAGATAGTACCCTACACCGAAACTTTCGTTGACCGCGCCTCCAACTGAACCAAAAAAGTTTAAATCACAGAATTGAAAAAAACGCATTTTAATTTATTTTCTCACTTTCGAACTGAGTTATTGCAACCGTTGCTTTATGCTGGCCTGGCCATACAAAAAATCCTTGCACCAGTCTCGACGTTTGCTCTGGCGAAGGGACACCGCAGTTGAATCAAATCATTCCTCCATCAGACAGCTTGTGAACATATGAACCAAACATAAACAAATAACTTTATCTCTGGGTACAAAATTTAAACAAGTTTTAATTTTTAAGTAAAGACAAACTCTCATAAAGCAAAGTTTTCGAAAAAAACAACAACAACACCCACATAAGTACAAAACTCATAGAAAGAACGACAAAAATGAAAACAACTCGAAACCGAACTTTTGCTCATGTTGACAAGGATACACTCGCTGGATGGAGAGGCAAAACGAACAGGCTCAGCTGGCGGCTTTGATAAGATGACACCCAACCCATATCCAGCCCAGCCAGCCAGTCATAGGAAAAACTTCTGCAATATCGCATAATGCCTTAATGTGATAAACCCTATCCTCACAAAAAAAAAAAGGCAAGAAGAAAATGTCATAAAAATAAAGACGAAGAAGAAGAGGAGCAGCTTTTCGCTTTGACTTTGCTTTGACTGCCAAGATGAAGCACCAGCTGCTCTGTCAATATCGGTGAATGTGAACAGCAGGCAATGCAAACGGTAATGGAGCCGGGCCCCTACGCCAAATCACATAATCATTTTGTTCTACATTAAAGGATAAAACATACACATTTGACATTTAAAACACATAAACAAGCAAGTATTATAGGGAAATGGGTTTTTGTTCGCTTTTGTTGTCAAAGGAAGACAAACATACGCTTGATTTATTTTTTATGTGAAATTTGGTTTGGAAGAGTTTTGTTTTTATGGAAAGTTGAAATTATTTAAGTCAACAACTTTGTTCAGTTTTTATCAGAATTTAAACAGCCTTTTTTATTAGCACTGTGGGGTGGGCATTTTTGTATCACTCATCTTTAAAGAGTTTCAAACTGATCGTTCTTAAAACATAATACCAAATGGTTTCAGATGAGGATAACGTGATGATGGTTAGAATTTCGTTAAATAAGTTGAAGGTTGGGCGTTGCAGGATCTGGGCCGCAAGCTTTATCTCTGCCTAAACATCAAGAGCTTACATTAACTCCACGTGGAAAACACCGGGTACTGGTAACGTCTCTAAGTTATAACTTGAAAAACTTGTAAGCGCACACAGAGAAACGACATCACTTAAACAACGGCCATACAAATTTGGAGGTTAGTGTGAGGGGCTAACAACTGGAAAGTTATGAGAGATACAAGTAGAGCATCGTATAAGGACCCCCCTCAAATTGGTATGTAAGAACACTCCACATGATAGCGCTACAGTCCAGATCGAACCAGGGCAACAAACGTCTCTAGCCAGCTTTGTCCCTAACTAGCTGTCTCCAGTTTCGCACGGCAAATTGGTTCAGGTCCTCTACCACCTAAGTAGCGGTCTTCTTCTTTTACGACGTTCTTCCTGGTTGGATTCGAAGACTCTGTGAGCCGGAGTATTATTTTCCACTCTCTCTTCATGACCCAACCATCTAAGTCGTTGGACCTTAACTTTTCTGGCTAAGTCAGTGTCTCTGAACAGATGGTATACTCCTTGATTGAATCTTCGTCTCTGATCTCCATTTATGCAGGATCAAAAATCACTCGAAGAATTTTTCTCTCGAGAAGTCCAGAGCGTTTTCATCGGATATTGTCATGCTCCAACTCTCTGCACCATATTCATTAGGACAGGGATGATGAGGGTTTTGTATAGTGTCACTTTAGTTGCTCGGGAGAGTACTTTACTACTCAATTGCCTTCTAAGTCCAAATAAGCAGCGATTGACAAGAGTAATTCTTCATTCGATTTCAGTGTTGCGCTGGTGCTGTTATCTGAGCTTACAGTGGATCCAAGGTAAACGGAAGGCCTTAACTATCTCAAAGTTAAATCTGTCTATGTTGACGTTTGCACCAATACGTCGATGTTGGCTGCCCTTACTTGTTGACAGCATTTACTGTCTTGCCCTCGTTAACCGCTAGACCCATCTTCCTATCGTTTGTCTCAAGACGCGCAAACGCTCCACTTTCATCAAGCTGGATGGACTTTTGAAAGATTGTGCCTCTGGTGTTAACGTTGGAGTTTTGCACAATCTTTTCAAGAATGATGTTGAAGAAATCGCATGACATCGCATCGCCTTGTCTAAAGAATTTTTTGACCCTAACCAGGAGGGACAGGTTTTTAGTTAATCTAGAAAATTAAGAGCCGGCCAAACCGCTCCAGACCCGGGCCGCGAATATGTCTTTGTAGGCAACACACTTCCGCCTGTTGAAAAGGAGGTGCCTCTGCTAAGGCATACGCAAACCTCCTTCCTATCTTTTTCTTTGCTGCCGCCAATAACTTCCCACTGGGGTCGGAACCCAATGTTTGGTTAAGGTACTGGGCACCAGATGTTCACCGCGGAGAGGTTGCTGTGGACGCTTGTCTACTCTTGAATGCATTGTGTCTAACCTTCGAACATCCAGAACCCCGTTGCTACTCACGCAGTATAAGGCAGATATAACTGCGATCTAGGAAATACGATAGATGGGATCACGAATAACGGAAAGAAAAAATTGCAACATTTATTGAAGGTGTCATCAAAGAATGCACATATTTGGATGCGGATTCGTCATAGGAAATCGGCTAAGGTCTTAATTCATGGATTTCAAGCCAATTAGTGATCCCCTGTCTGTAATCCGCAACAAGGCCCCACTAAAAAACATCAGTCTAATATTTGTATACGCCCTCTTGGTCAATGCCTACGGCGCGGTGCCGGTCCTGAAAAATCGTCCCAGAGACTTCAATGTGAAAATCGAAAAGGACAACATCTTTGGTGGGTTATTTTGAAAGCGCTGATCGACTTTGCTGCAGCTCGTAATACGGTGATAAGTAGCACCAGCTTTCTAAGACGAAAGATCTATAGAGCAACCTGGCGATCTCCGGATGACCAAACAATCGAGCAAGGCACTCATCGGATTTTAAACGTACAAACATTTTGAGGAGCTAACGTCAACTCTGACCATTTTCTGGTAGTGGCAAAGTCAAGAACTCGATTATCAAACGACAAAATTACACATGCTGCCCAAAATAATAAGAAATAATAAAAAGACTCTGCAGGGTATGAAAGAGCATCCTTAGTTTCTCAGCTCAAAAATCTACGAGTCACGGGCCAAGAACAATACCCAACGTTTCTTTAAAAGGTCGAATCAATTAGCTTCTGGTTTCAGAACCGGGACACAGGGTCTTCAAAACATTGAAGGAAATCTAGTCACCGAAGCACAGGGAATATTAGATGTTTTCAAGCAGCACTTCCAGGAGCTGCTGAATGCGCATAACGTCAAGCGAGCTAATGACGAAAGAGGAGCGAGACCAGTAAATGGAGGCCCAGCACAGAAGTGGTAAGAAAAGATAAGTAAAATGATACTAGGCACTTTCAAAAGGAAAAATCTTCGACGAATTTTCGGTCCCGTATGCGACAATGGCGAATTGAAAAGAGCGTTTAATAGCGAACTGTACCAGCTGCTGTACCAAGACATGGATGTAGTTCAGAAAGTTATGTCGAACGAATTTACGACTTCGCTCCGGTCAATAAAATCTCCTCTTCGCAGCCCCCATGTTGGAAACGACCAGGAAGACCAAACCTCCGCTACCAGAGTGTTTGGTTTTGACGACTGGAGAATGCATGCGACGGATTTTTTCATATGGAAAACTGCATTGTCTCAGGCTGTGATCCTGCATGGTTGGAGCAGGTAAGATAAGTAAGTAAATTCTAACTCACTGTACTGTCGTCCTTTTTGCACAATAATTGTAGTCATCAAAAAGGTTGAAGCCGTTAAAGAAGTCTAAATGTCGTAGAAAACCGACCTTCACCGATCTGATGACAATTTGTTTAAATCAAATATGTTCATAAGCACATATGAGTATGTAAGCTTGACTATCGAAGAGTGTTCAAGGCTATTTGTAATTTAACTATTTTAATCAATGAATGTCACCTCCTACACTTCTACGATAACCGAATGAGTTTCATAAGTAGGTTGCCCCTTAATTCTGTTCAAGGCTACCAGGCATGTTAATGTTAATAGGTAAGTTAATAAAGGTAGCTACACCGATACACCTACACCTATCTGTTAAAAAACTTTGTTTTGATTACAAAACCAGCCATACATGCCTACAAACACTCGTGCTCTTCCCGCCCTCTGGTCACTAATTAAAAAATTAAGACTTTAGGGCTTGCTATAATGATTTATTCACTTTTTTCAGGGTGTCTATATGAATATGACTGGTTTTCTAACACTTCCCTATGATACAAATAGATCTAATAGCTATACTGAAGTTATAGCTTCTTAGACAATTTACCCCTACAGTTTGTTGAAACTTCAGTTCAAACTCCTCCCAATGATATTATTGTTCTGCAATTAAATAAAACACTTAAACCTATAATGTGGAGTTCTTAAGCTCACAAAACTATTTTATTCGTTTAATTTCAATTAATTCTGCAAGTGCTCATTTTCTGCCTACCGAACGCTCTCAATTCAATTTCCACTTAAAAAGCCAAAAACCAAAAGAAATGTTAATTCAGTTTTACTCGTCGCTGATTTTTGATGACCATGGAACCACTCCAAACAGAAATTCCACATTTAAGATTTTAGAGCCTACCAGGCCATACAACTTCAATAAACTTTTTTAGGACCGCATAAACCAATTGTTGTTTTTTATTCTTTTACTGTCACCGAGATTTATTTCTGTGTTGGCTCCACTATGTTAACCAAACCCAGTGCCAACTTCCCAAGCCGACAGCCAACAGTTCGACAAGCACTACTGCACAGAAGCCATTACCAATGTTGAAAGGCTTTAAGTGAATTCCTTTAAATGGCATCCAAATGGACACTTTAATACGCTTAAGTCCTTGCCGTCATCGTTGTGGTGTAGGTGAAAACGTGAGCACGCGTTTCTCCCATAACTTTTACGCTATAAGCTGCTCTTCGGACCGCCATATTTCTTAGTTATAATTTTATACTCGCAGATATATCAAAAAATATGTCGAAATGGAACCCAAAAACCCAAACACATAAACGAAATAGAAATGAAAATAAAAAATAAAAACCCTTTCCCTGCTGAATTACTACTGAATGCTTCTCTCGCTGACTCTGGTCACCATTTATATTTTCTGCTGCCTTGCTAGTCTCCAGAAATCGTCCTTCATCATTCGTCTTGATGTCCTTCGAGGGACAGAAAACGACAAAAAAAAAACAGTGGTTCCTTGAAAGCATTCCTCGGTTAGTGGTTCTCGTTGGTTTGGAGAATAGTTGACAGTTTGTGGTGTGGTGTAATAATCCGGAGCCACATTTATATGAAGTCAAACTAATAACCGTGTGTGCTATGGAATGTGAATATGGATCGGCTTCTTAGGAATGTTCACTCATTTCATATAATAGAACGTATAAGGAGGAACGTACGTATAAGGGACTTTTAGCTCGCAAGCAACTTGGTCGATGTTGGTAGTTTTATGGGATTTTTACAGTCGCTCGGTAATTTCCTTTTTATTGTTCCGTTGGCTTTTGACTTGGAAGTGTGGACGACATTACTTTTGGATTTTTTGTTTGGCAGCGCATTGTACTGTGGGACAGTATCCAAAAAATTATGTCAAAAAATCTCCCGGTCATGTTGATATTAAAGGGCAACATTGAAGCGTTAAGGCTATTGACGTCATCAATGATCTACTCTTAGCGGTGCTCTCGATTTACATTCAATAAACGCAGAAAAAAGCGTTGTCAGCAAACCAGTATCAATATGTATACATTTTAATACTTGATTGAGTACGAAGTGTATTTTTGTGAACCGACAAGGGAAAACCGCCGAACATCTGATAACCGCTCATAGTCTCTTTTATTTTCGATTGGCCCCAGTATAAGTCCTCTACACCAGGACTAAGCCGGCAAACAAGCCAGACATACAACTTGAAATCCTTGAATTAGAATGAACTAGTCTAATGAGAGGCCTTACTTACTTACTTAAGTTGGCGCTACAGTCTGGGGTGAACTTGGGGCTCAATCAACAAATCTCTCCAGCTAGCTAGCTGTCTTAGGTTTCGCACGCCGAGTTGGTTTAGGTCATCTTCAACTTGCGCGCACCACCTGAGCCTTTGTCTTCCTTAATCCTCTTACAGGCCGGAGTATTGGTGTTCATCCTCTCCATATGACCGAGCCTCAGATGGCCTCAGATGGACCTTCTATCTTTAAGCTTTGTCAGTGTCGCTGTACAGCTCGTACAATTCGTCGTTAAATCTTCTCCTCCATTCACCGTTTATGGAGACAGGACCATAGATATTCCGTAGAACTTCTCTTTCGAACCGGCCTACTGTGCTCTCATCCGTTTTGGCAGGGTCCATGCTTCTGCACCATATAGCAGGACGGGGATGATGAGGATCTTATAGAGCATCACTTTAGTTGTTCGGGAGAGGGCTTTACTACTCAATTGCTTCCTTAGTCCGAAGAAACAGCGATTAGCAATAATTATTCTCCTTCTGATCTCGGCGCTAATGTCATTGTTCGTGTTGATAGCAGAGCCAAGGTATACAAAGTCGCTAACTAACTCTAAATTATATGCGACTATCGTGACGTTTTGTCCTAGACGTCGGTGTTGGGTGTCCTTTCTCGATGACAGAATATACTTTGTCTTGCCCTCATTGACCGCTAAACCCATTTTTTCAGCCTCTGTCTGTATATTCGCAAAAGCACTTTTGACACCACGCCACGTTCTCCCATAATGGTAACAATGTAACTGCGTGAACCCAGCACAGCAGGGGCAGCATCGCCCTATTGACTTTCTGGCAATCCTACCACTGGTTTTCAATACTCGATGCTGGCTGTTGCGGACTTCTCATGAGGTTACTTGACACTCGATCGGAAAAGAATCTGGCGATCTCTTGCGATTGTAGCCGTCCGACGTTATACTTTCTTCTAGCACTTCCCTGTTTTTGGCTTTGGTCGCGATTATCAGCTGCATCCTTGGCGACAAACGAGCGTAGAAAAAAAAAAAAAAAAAAAAAAAAAAACTTTTTTTTTTTTTTACAAAAAAAAAAAAACAAAAAAATATAAAAAATAAAAAACAACACACCCACAACACACACCACACAAAAATGGTCCGAGTCGATGTTGGCCGCTCAGAAGGTTCGGACATCAATAATGCTTGAAGAGTGTTTTGCGTCGATAGCAATATGTTCAATCTGGTTGACAGTTGATTGGTCTTGAGATCTCCAGTTTCTCTTGGGAGGCCGTCAACAAATATATGGGGGAAGAAAACACAAGCGCTTGCTAGTAGGAGTTAATACAGTTTGAAAAAGCTCTCCTAAAAACGCAGAATAGATTTATGTAACTACAAAAATGAAGCTTGTAAGCCCCACACCCTCTTTCGGTCTCCCATCTGCCGCAAACGTCATCTTCTCGAGAGTCCCCATACTGGCAGATTGGACTGCTCGATTTCCGTTACCTAGGGTATCCATAGGAGACCCTCCAGCGACTACACTACACTATGACTATACTTGATACTATACTACCAACTGTTTGCTCTTCACATCTTTATACTACTAGCATCTGTTTTCGGTACTTCTCCTGCTTAGGTGGGTCTGTCCAGATGTCGCCGGTATGTGTTGTCACTTTCAATTACCTTCGCTTACTGGCCATTGTGCTGGTCCCCCATCAGTCTGCTCAGTGGTGAAGTAGTTCTTGAGACTCTACACGTTGCTACCATTGTTTGTTTGTAAACTTTGTACCGATTCTTAATCGCGAGGATTTCTTCGCCATGCTGCTTCTCATCACTTCGGTATAGATCTGGAAGTCTATTTGTGTGGGAATCCTCTTTCTCGCTAGACGGACTATCTTGGATTTCTCAGTGGCTAGGCAGAGTCTTTGATCTTCCATCTACGAGTTTGCTCTTCGCATCTCGCATGACCTGGATTAGCTTCTTCTAAACGCTATCGACCGGGGTCTCCTGTTGTAATTACCTTGCTGATGTCGTCAGCTTATCCAACCAAAGAGGCATCGTTAGACAATTCAATGCCTGACCTGACTAGACTGTCAGTACTGAGATTGATCACTGTGGTGCTCAAGATTTTACTTCTTTCCTCCGTGGGCACACTCGATCTCTGAGATGGGCCATCACCATCTGCTAGAAATAAGTCGGTTTGTTGAATCTCCGTTGGAACCCATTTTTACATCGCTCCAACTGGCCGAGTTTGAAGCAATTTGTACGTCCAGCGTTTCCAGCAAAGTGGTTTTATTTGAGTAATGGTTTTTTTTGGATGGTGTGCATTACTTCCTTAATTGCTCCGATTGCAGAACGGCACTTCCAAAAGTAGAACTGCCTCTCTTATAGATCGCTTGAAGATTTTACTGTCGTTTTGAGTCGAGGTATCAGTAGCTTTTCTAAAGGCTTCTCTGCGGCCGCGGTGTCTAGCACGCACAGGGGTCTTGAGGACGATGGGGAATATGGATCACTTTTGCCTGTGTTGATGAGCAGTTTTTGTTTCTTCCACCCCTTGGAAAGGACGACTTCTTCAAGAAAATATGTTCAGTAAGTAAGGATATGCTTGGGCGGTCATTTCTAGGACTTCTGTGGGAATTCCATCAGGACGAGGGGCTTTTTAGGGTTTTGCAGGGACTCCTCGCTAAAAGATGATATCCCATCTTATACCGAGGAGGAGCTTCGTCTTTGGGTCGGTGTTGTCGGGTGGTCTGGTCTTACAGGACGAGTTGGGAATATTTTGTCTACGATGCGCACCATATTTTCTTAGCAAGTATCAACACATTCTCTACCATTTTGGACAAAGATATTCGTGTGTTTGTTCCACAGTAAGTCTTGGCAGTCGATTCAATTACGACACAGGACCACGACCAATACAAAAATGGATGAAATAATCCACATCGCAACACCAACTGTCAGATTATGTCGAAAAATCGTGCGACTTACTGTACACTCACATTGTTCCATTACTTTGAGAAAGCAACAGCCAAAAACAATCTATAAAAAAAATCTTTGGTAATGGAATCCTTTGCGTGCGAGGCTAAGACATTTCGACACTGATCTGGTGTCAGAATGCGGCAGAGCAAGCATCAGGCATCATCCGGCAAATGTCCCTTTGATATAGGGGAGGCCCAACTTGACATTACAGCAAATCTTCATTTGGCAATCGGATCCGCATATTCGCATCCAGATCCTATTGTTCCACATAATGGTGTCGTCTCCTCCTCCTCCTCCATCCAGGATTTCGACTACTTAAGCAAAAAACCATGCGAGCATTAGAGGTGGGTCGGAGGGGGTATATCAATAGGATTCTTGGACCTTTAATATAAGTGCTTTTACGTGTGCGTTCACGTGTATTAAATATTAATAACCAGATATTAGTTTTTTTTCTATACTTCAGGATATTACATTTGTCCTGGGGATATAGATATTATATTTAAGGCGCCCCAGCTTCGCTAGCTGCTTTTGGCTCTATTTTGCTGTATGAGTGATGGTTTAGGGACTTTTCGGGAGAGAATGTTATTTTCTTGTTATCTGTCGGCTTTAATCCTTAAGAAGCTCAGGAGAATTAATAACAATGGGATGAAAAGAAAACTAAGGAATGTGTTTTGTGTGGCGTCTTATTCGAGTGTTTTCTTCTTTTTTTGGAGGGCGGAGGGGGAGTCTATTTGCAAGCGAAACCGATTTGGAAAGGAAAAGCTTTTATTTTCTTTTAGAGTGTGATATGGGAAATGTTGCTTTGGTAATTAGTTTCATGATTGAGGCCATAAATTTTAGTGTTTGCTAGAAAAAGCGATTAATTCTGGACGGACGGAAATGCTTGATGAAGCAGGATATATGAGTGGTCAGTGGAGCCAATGGGACCTTTATGAAAGGGGTGCTTATCAGTTAGTTTGTTTGGTTGTTTTGATGGTGGAGAGGCTTTCGATGAGCCTCAGGGATTAGGAGGCGAATATGAATTGTTTTTGAATGATGATGAGGGGGAGATAGAATTAAGTTAAGTGGCTTAAGTCCATATGTTTGTTCTTATTAGATCAAATAGTAATGATGTAAGTGTAGAAGATGAGCAAAAGTGGTTTTGTGGTGAAACGTAACGAAAGTGGGTAAGAAGATATCACATTAGAGAGGATTAAGGCAGGGAGAATGTAAGGAAAAAACAGTAATGAACTTGGCAACTTAGGACAGTGTAACGAAGGTCGGGTCTCCACCTTGCCGTTGGTGAGGAGGCTTACACCCAAACCTCAACTTTTCATTTTTTTTCTCTTTCCTTTTTCTTTTTATTTTTCTTCACAGTTTCAAAATTTAAGGAGAGTAAAGATATAAAACTGAATATGAGTTCGAAACACCAGAAGTTGACTGAGGACAAGAAAAGTCTTCTCCTCGCCCCCTTTTCAAACCTCGATATGGAGGACGGAGGTAGTGAAATTGACGTCAATGACCAGCGAGGTCTCCTCAATCGCTAGCTCGAACATCTCGAACACTTCCGGGACGAGTAGAATAGACTAGACGAGTAAGCGAACCATAAAGAGGTTAGGGAAACTAAACTGGGACCAGATGTCGGAGTCGGACAGAAAGAGGTTGCACAACGCTCGTGCCTTTATGGATAAGGAGGGCTTGGGAAAGGGTAACCCATTACTAACCCCTTCCTCTCCGAAGTACCCGAGCGGGAAAACACAGATAAGCCCCAACGCTGACTCCAAGCGTGGTGCACTCCATCTACGTCTGGATTGTGCGGATACATATCGGGGAGTCAACCTGCCTATCCAACGAACTAATCCCAGAACCTAGGGATCAGTTTAGCCAAGTGAATGAGAAAGGTAGCCTTGATGAGGGTGAAGATAAAAGGGAGTGTGTGGCTAACTTGGTAGGCCTTTGCATACAGAATAACCTCAACACGACCTCCATACACGTAACAAGACTAGACAACTCAGAACTGGCAAACTTAACGAAAACGAAATACGGAGACGATAAATACGCAACGCTGAAAGGACCGTTTGACAGCGATTGATAGATCCAGACAGCGTTAACAAATAATGACAGACAACGCCGAAGAGAACAAAATGAAAGAATGACGTGACTCTCGAGTCGCTCCGAGAGTTTATCAAAAACACGTCAGCTCGATGGCAAGGCGCCAATCTTCACCTCATCGAGATGATAGAGATAAAGGAGTTTTGAGACCGGTAGGCAAACTAGTGGTAAAAGGGCTAACCATCCCCAGAGAACGGGAAAGAGAGATACATCTTATCCCTGAATACTGATTTCCGAAGCAGGGGCCGAATCGTGTAAGGTGATATGTGACTATCATATTTGAGACTATCAAAAGTGATAGTTTTGTTTTTTTCGTCTGTGTAATGTGATAGTTCTACTATCACATTTTATTTTTATTCATTTGGCATTACTTGTAAGAAATGACTTACAAAATTTCAAAATCACTTATGTATATTGAAAAATTGTTGACAGTAAGTTATTTTTATTTCAATTTGTCAATTTAATGAAAGTAAAATCAAATCTATTGTACATAATTTAAAATCAGAAAATTATTTGGAAGAACTAATTCAAGGCGTCTTGCCGGTCAAACAAGACGACTTCGACTCAAATGTGGAGAGAGAAGTCGAGTCTCTTGGAAAACGAAATCAGAAGACCCAACCAAAAGAAAAATATCGTGCTCCAAAAAAAAATCATATATTAGAAATCATGTCATGTCCGAAAGTAAAGAAGCCAAGAATCAAGTGAAAAACTCGAAAAAGTCGAGTGGAACATTAAAAATAACAGCTTGGAGGATGCTAGTTTGGTCAAAAAAAATAATCGATAAGAGACGTTTCTAGTTAAATTCAAGCGTTTAGCTAGCTTTTTATTGAATACATTATAAAATTTGTTTGCTTTTTTAATTTCATAATAAAACTAGCTTAACCCGGAGTTTACCCGCGATTACCGTGATAAAAATTAGTCGTTAATTTTGTCTACCCCTCAACTTCCACTGCCTATAGGAAAAATCATGTCGGTCCTTTGCTCTATGTACCGGGATCAAAACAAAGCGATCTCACGGGAACCGTACCTTCATTGTTTTCTTAACCCCTAAACTACCACTACTTTCTACTCCAGTCGTTCTGGAGTTATTGAGCGACAAATAAATCCAAAGTATCAAAATGATACTTAAAAAGCTGTCACAAGAAAAAATCAAAAAAATGTGATATCACTTTGTGACTATCACTTTACACAGATGAATTATAATCAATATGACTATCATCTATCACATATCACTTTACACGATTCGGCCCCAGGATTGGGAGAAAACGGAGAAAAGAAAGCAAAGAGGTGGAAGTCAGATTGACTTACAAATCCATTACACTTCTAAAGAAAGTCAACTTTCAAGTATGTATCGGGATCAGGCATCGAGCCGATGCAAAGTGAGGTTGATTTTTTTTTCAATCTTCAACATAGTAAAGCTACCAACGCTAACCTCGGCTACCTCATGGAGAGTATAGACAATACGATGTAGCCCTTATACAGGAATCCTGGGTTTCAGGTGGCAAAATGAAGGGTCTACACTCTAGAGAACTTCTGCTGTACAAGTCCAACCCTGATAGCCCGTCAAGTCCACCAAATGGTTCGATCAAACACAGAATTCATAGGTTACAATTCAGATGTTACAATACTTCAGGGTATCACAATCGATCTAAGTGTGACGGTAACAAGACCAACCAACTGTCAGCCCATATAACCTAACCTAACCTAACCTAACAAAAAAAGAGAACATATTCCCGCTGTCAACCGCTTTGATGCTCTTTTTTAACATTATTCTTGGTTTACTGTGCAAGGCAACGTCAGAACAACTATCTTCAAAAGAAATTGTCATAAAATATTGTCACAAATTAAAACAGGTCATAAGGACACTGACAACTGGACCAAAACATAATCCATCAGTTCGCGACCGTTTTTTCTGTTCTCAAACCCAAAACCCCAAAAACAGGAACCACTTTAATTGAAGATTATTGGATAAACAACATTCAGCACTTCCTTCTATCATACTCAAGGCACCAATTCCTCTTGTAGTTGCTGCACAATAAATTTCATAAATTTATAGCAAAACGGTTCTGGGGCAGTTTAATATTTACTCCGATTGCATAAATCTATCTACAAACATTCTTCCTTCGAGGCCCAAGCACCAGCTCCGACATCGACGTTGAACGCGTCTCTTCCTTCATTTGTTTAGTTTCTGAGGGTTATCGTTAATTCGTTGCTTCAAGTTTCAATGAACTACACACACCGAACTGCTAGAAAAGTTCCAAGAACCACAAAGAACTTTCTTCTAACCTCCGCACTGCCACACTCTGCGTCTGCACAGCATTATTAACCCTTGCGATGGATTTAGGATCGTTTTCTTTTTGTTCCGTTTTGAAATTTTTATTTTATTTTTCGTAGTCTGAAAGTTTTTTTTTTATGATTTTAGATTTTTGTTTTCTTGTTTTTTGTTGCAGGATAATTTTCGAGGGCAACATCTTGCCTTAGAGCTCAGAGTTAGAGGAAAGTAGAGTTCATAAATTTACGTGCTGCTTCGACTTTGGAATAATTTCTGGCTTGAACTGTATAAAACTCACAATAAACGAATAATGGGAAGGGGGGGCTAGTGTTCGGCACAAATTTATTGCGAAATGTTGAAAGTTTTCAACTCAGCGGAAAAAGTTGGTAACTTTTCGTTTTCATTGTGTTGGCGGGGAAGGGGCAGGCGGTAGAGTAAAATACAAAAAAAGTACAACTGTTGAAAAATAAAGTTCAACATGAACAGGAATATTATCGACAGGATTGCGGAAGTGGTTGTATGTACAACGCATAGGTTTTGAAGCAGCAACGGTGAGGAGGACGAAAAAAAGAATGTGCTTTTTGCTCTCAAATAATTTCGCCTAAATCCATTTAACAGAAAATATGTAACAAATTTTTTGAAGCGTAATAGTTCGAAAGTAAAGTTCAATTTTCAATATTATAATTGAAGGAAGTAGAGTGTTACGTTGACATATAGAACGTGCTGGTAGAAGGTAGTTGTGGATATTAAGTTCCTGCTCGTGGTAACAAAACTATTATTATTTGCGATTATGAATGTGCGTCAATCAACGCAACCCAGATTAATGTGCATCGCAATCGAAACTTATCTCGCAACCGAAACCAAAATTACACCAACGAGTCAATATAAGAGATTTAGTCGTTGTCGGTTTCTACAATGTGAGGATGTCTCGACAAACTTTTACTTTATGATAAGAGCAGTCAAGCTTACCTTACTAACTCATTTGCAAGAATGTTCTTCCCGATATCCTACCCTTAATTTCCTAAAATGCCTTCTTTCAAAAAACTCCACCTTCACCACCTCGGACTCGGACTCGGACTCGGACTCGGACTCGGAATCGAACTCGGACTCGGACTCGGACTCGGACTCGGACTCGGACTCGGACTCGGACTCGGACTCGGACTCGGACTCGGACTCGGACTCGGACTCGGACTCGGACTCGGACTCGGACTCGGACTCGGACTCGGACTCGGACTCGGACTCGGACTCGGACTCGGACTCGGACTCGGACTCGGACTCGGACTCGGACTCGGACTCGGACTCGGACTCGGACTCGGACTCGGACTCGGACTCGGACTCGGACTCGGACTCGGACTCGGACTCGGACTCGGACTCGGACTCGGACTCGGACTCGGACTCGGACTCGGACTCGGACTCGTACTCGGACTCGGAATCTAACTCGGACTCGGATTCGAACTCGCACTTGGACTCGGACTCAGAAATGAATTCGGGCATATCAAGTGAAAAGGAGGAAAAGAAAAGGTATGCCTTAGCCAACTAACTCTCTACATGAATTGGGTTCGGATAAATTAAATTGGTAAGTATAGGGGCTCAAGGGTGACACCGAATAAGCTAGAAGGATCTAGACGGCTCTGTTTTGTAGAAAACAAAATCTACATACACAGGTGTTCCAGCCTGTAAGCTGTTTTCCCGCCGCTGAAGGTAACATACTCTATGTTCAAGTTTCCCCACGCTAAAGTCGTTAATCACAAAAATGGATTTATAGTTCGAAGTGAATAGTAAGCATGACATCTGAAGGCGTCTCTTGCAGCTTTATAGAATGCGGTCAGTATTCGACTTCATACGTTTTGACCACGAAACCAGAAGACGCTGCAAAATCTCTTTAGTTAAATTGCCAAACTATTTCACATCCGCGTGTTTTTCTATATATTCTCTTTGATGTATCACATTACCACACAAACGAATCTATGTCTCTATGGGCCACTGTTATAACCTCGTCATTAACTCACTTGAGTGACAACAGATGAATGAAGTGACATTTTTAGGACTTGTTCGGTTTGGCACCATAGACAGTTTCATTGGGAATGCTGGAATCATTTGCTCGTAAGGAGATATTATTGCTTTAATATTCCTTCGCAGAATTATTAATTCCCCTTAATTTGTGGAAAAGCCTTCTTAACACAATTCCCAAGATGTGTAATGCATCTCTTTGCTCCTTTGACACATTGATCCCTTCATCGGAGCGAATAACATAACTACGCTTTATTAATAGGAGGACACTGCTTAATTTGCATAATGCGCAAAAGGAAACACCGCCATAACCGCCATCATGAAAGTAAAGTAATCGGAGGGCTTTAATATTATATGTGCCCGGACTGTGATACCATCCGTTCATGTATGTATGATGGTAATCCTTGAAAAGACTCATTCGGAAATAGACTTTTTGATGAGGGTTGAAGGTTGATTCCTCAACAAGAGACTACACTCTATCAAATGTGACACTCCAAGCTCCTTGGCATTTTCAAAAAATTTCTTTAACAATGATAATGAAAATTGTTCCCTGAAAAAAAGAATCCTTCTTTGATTCATTAAGTAAAAACGTCAAACGTCAAGTGGATATTTGAATGTAATTTTTCATTTTGTTGACAAATATTCCGCTTTTAGCGCTTTGATATTCTTGCAATATGCTTTTGAAGCTGATACTTTATTGGATGTATTATGTGTTTGTATCAACTGTCGTACACTTAATTTGATTTCTTAAAAAGCCTTCATCCATAAATTCTGTAAAATTAAGTTATGTACCTACTTACTTACTTATGGTGGCGTTACAATTCAGGTCGCATCAGGGACTTATCCAGCAAAAGTCTCCAGCCAGCTCAGTCACTAGCTAGCTGTCTCCAGTTTCGCACAACAAGTTGGTTCAGGTCCTCTACCACCTGAGCGCTCCATCTGAGTCGAAGTCTTCCTCTTCTGCGACGTCCTTCCGGTTCGGATTAGAAGACTCTACGAGCCGGAGCATTGTTTTTTCTTCGCTCTACATGTTCCAACCATCTAAGTCGTTGGATCTTAACTTTTCTGACTAGGTCAGTGTCGCTGAACAGCTCGTACAGTTCTTGGTTGGATCTTCGTCTCCATTCTCCATTTATGCAGATAGGACCAAAAATCACTCGAAGAATTTTTTTTCTCAAAGCAGGCAAAAGCGTTTTCATAGGATATTGTCATGATCCATGTCTCTGCACCATACATTAGGACCGGTGTGATCAGGGTTTTTTAGAGCGTCACTTTAGTTGCTCGGGCGAGGACTTTACTTCTCAATTTCCTTCTGAGACCAAAAAGCAGCGATTGGCAAGAGTGATTCTTCGTTTGATTTCAGTGCTGGTGTTGTTTTCTGAGTTAATAGCGAATCCTAGGTAGACGAAGTCCATAACTACCTCGAAGTTAAATCAGTCTATGTTGACGTTTGCTTCAAGACGTCGATATTGGTTGGCCTTTCTTGTTGACAGCATTAACTTGGTCTTGCCCCGGTTTACCGCTAGACCAATCTTCCCGTCTCAAGACTCACAAACGCTCCACTGATATCACGCTGTGTTCTTCCAATTATGTCACTGTCGTCTGCGTATTCTATTATAGCTGGACTGACTTTTGAAAGATTGTGCCTTTTTTGAAGACGTTACAGTTTTGCTCAATCTTTTCAATTGTATGAGGTTGAAGATATAGCCTTGTCTTAAACCCTTTTTGATTCCAAAATCGTAGGTTAGGTTTTTTCCGACCATGATGGAACAGCGTGAGTTTTCCATTCTCATCTTACACAGACGGACGAGTATTTTTGGGATGCCAAAACTAGACATTGCTCTATATAATTGGTTCTCTTTAGACGCTGTCATACGCAGTTGGGTGGATATTTGATCGATGGTCGACTCTCCGGGTCTGAAGCCACACTGATAAGGACCTACCAGGTTGTTGACGAAGGGCATTCAAACTTTCACACAGCACGTCACAAAGAGTATAAACCCGAAATAAATTCCCGATTAATTTGAATAAAAAATAAAATGAAACACGAGACCTTTTATTGTTGGGAAAAAACCTTTCGGTAAAAAACCCAACATTTATTATTAACACTTTACCGCTTTCCGACCCTATCGTTTCGCTGGCTGGACTTAGACTGACTAAAAATTATTCGTATAAGAAACCAATTCCCTGATAGTATATAAGTATTACATATGGACTTAGGATTGTATGAGTATTAGTAATACAACAATGGCGTAACATAAAAATATATAAAAAATCCACTCGTACGCTCGCGTACGATACAGTCCCACCAAAACGAACGTTTTTCATCTAGGTTCCTTTCCGGTGAGAGTCCACTTCCGTTTCCTTTCGTTATGTGTCCTTCCCTTGCTCATCTTGTACAAATTTTGGAACGCTTTTGATGTGCGGGCAACACCCATGGCTTTCTGTAATTAAATAAACTTTCGAATATGTTAGCGCTGGCAGTACCTTGGAGACCAAGGAATCACTTTCGATATGTCTTGATAGCTGTCCACCCTACCTAACCCTAATGTGTGTTATCTTGTTCCACTGGGAGTAAACATATTTTCTGCACTGGTCGAGTAAGCTGTCCGGTTTCGGTTTGCAGAACAACTGATCTGACAATACCATCCCTGCTCCTGAGTAATTCACACACCCGACCCATCAACCATTGGGCCGGCGGGAAGTTCTCACTCTTGATTATCGCTAACTGTCCCACCTTTAACGCCTCCCTTTCCCTTCTCCATTTCTTTCGCTCTTGCAATGTTACAAGATACTCCTCTCGCCACCTTTTCCAGAAGTGTTCAAGCATAGTTTGCCGCTGCCTAAAAAGCTTTGCTCCCCTTGCCTCTCCTCCCTCTATTACAGAAAATGGGAGTGGTAGAACTATAGGCTCTCCTATCAGAAAATGACCTGGCGTCAATGCTTGCAGATCTGACGGATCATCACTGAGCGGATGAATCGGTCGGGAATTTAATATACCCTCTATCTCTGTCACTAAAGTCAAAAACTGTTCGTATTCAAGGGTTCGCTGTCCGACTATACGCTTCAGATGATATTTCATCGATTTCACTGCTGCCTCATATATCCCGCCCTGATGAGGGGCAGCTGGAACCATGAATATCCATTCTGTCCCTCTCAGACTCAAGTTGTTGAAGAGCTCATCCTGTTCCCACCTCCTGAACGCTTGCTTCATCACTCTCGCTGCTCCGACAAAGGAAGTGCCATTGTCGCTGTACATTCGCTGGCAGTGTCCTCTTCTGCTGATAAATCTCTCATAACATGACAGAAATGAGAGAGACGTTAGGTCTCTTATGATGTCCAGATGAACCGCTCTTGTTTTCAAACAAACAAAGACAGCCACCCAAGCCTTGCCGAATTTGATCTTGGTTCCCTCTCTATCGAGTAGCTTAATCGTGAATGGACCGGCATAGTCCACGCCTGTGTGAATAAATGGTTTCCCTGCTCGTACCCTGTCAGCTGGTAGCTCTGCCATTAATTGCTGCTCGAGACGATAGTTGTAACGCACACAGATGACACATTTATGTATGTAATTGCGTAGTTCGCTTCGTAACCTTGGTATCCAATATCGCTGTCGTAAATACTGCATCATTACTTGACTCGCACCGTGTTTTGTCATACGATGCGCCTGATCAATGAGCAGCCAAGCTAACCTCGAACCTGGTGGTATTATAACCGGATGCCGCATGTCATAACCCCCCTCTGCTCGATGTAATCGGCCCCCAACTCGGAGAATTTGGTCGCTGTCAAAGATTGGTTTGAGTGCCTCAATATTACTCCTTTCCGACAACTGTCCGCTCTTATTAAGCTGTGCTATATCCTTTCCATAAGCCTCTTGTTGCGCCCTCTTTATCAAATACCTAAGCCCAAAGGCCCTCTCTTCTGCCGATGGTGCCATGGAAATTTCGGTAACTAAATGCCTAACGCTCTTTTTTCTCTTTCGCATTCTACTGTTCGATACGCTCTCCTTTAGCTTTCCAACAAACCTTTTGGCATATGTTAATATGTTCAACACCTTCTCCAGTTTGCTGGCATACTCCTCTAATGGAATGATCCCTTGCCTTTCCGGAACCCAAATACCTAAGCCATCATTGGCCTTCAGGGTTATACATACGCTCATCTCCGAAGCTGCTATTGGTGGAATTTCACCTTCTATCGGATTCGCTGGCCAAGCACTCTCTGCCTTCACCAACCATGTTGGACCTTGCAGCCATAACTTGCAGTCTATTAGCTCTTCGGGAAATAAACCTCTGCTTAGTAAATCTGCGGGATTTTCTTTCGTCCCTACATGACGCCATCTACCTACATCTGTGTTAGTCTGTATTGAAGACACCCGATTTGCGACATATGTCTTCATATCTCTTGGCACCTTTCGTAGCCAATGTAGGACTACCATCGAGTCTGTCCATAGAGTGTACTCAGCTCTTTCCCATTCCATTGCAGTACAAAGCTCTCTTAAAAGTCGCCCTAGTAGCTCTGCGGCTGCTAATTCTAATCGTGGGATGGTTATAGTTTTTAAAGGAGCCACTCTCGTTTTCGCTACTATCATCTTGCTTGTCACCTCTCCATTTGCTTGCTGTACCCTTAGATATATAACCGCTCCATACGCTGTTATCGATGCATCCGAAAAACCGTGTATCTGTACTCTGGCATTCTTGCATGTCCCTATCCACCTATCGATCCTCATCCTTTCCAATGATTTAATCCCTTGCCATAGCCTTTTTAACTTGCCTTCGATTTCAACTGGGACTTCCTGATCCCATCCTATCCCTATCCGCCATATATCCTGTATCAGAACCTTCCCTAATGTTACAACCGGCGCTATATACCCATTCGGATCATATAACTGAGCTAAGCAGCTTAACACACTCCTTTTCGTAACCTTTCCAATTATCTCTGGTGTTTTAACGACAAACGTAAATTGATCGCCTTCAATCAACCATTGTAGACCTAATACTGTAGCTTGCTCACCCTTGTCGAAAAGCATAGCTCCATCCCTTTCCATATCCAATTTGCTCGCTAGCCATTGGCTGTTCGATTTCCATTTTCTGAGTTCAAACCCAGCTGTCTTCAATACGAAATCCAGTCTCTTCGCTGTATACAGAGCCTCTTCCTCACTATCGCAACCTGAGACACAGTCATCCATGTAGAAATCGTTCTGAATGACCCTCTCAATATCGGGGAATGAATTGCTAGCATCTCGGCCACATTGCAATAGGGCACGAACGGAGTTGTAAGCTGACGACGTCATTCCATATGTCACCACTGTCAACCAGTACTCTTGCAACTTGTCCCTTTTCGATTCTCTCCAAAAAATCCTTTGGAGATCCCACTGGTGCATCGCTATTCTGACTTGCCTGAACATCATCTTGATGTCGGCGCTAAACGCTATCCTATGTCGTCGAAATCGCATGACTATCTCTGACAGATCACGCTGTAGTTTTTCCCCTAATTGTTGTACATCGTTTAGAGAAATACCCTTATCGGTTCGACAACTGCAATCAAAGACCACACGAAATTTCTTTGTGACGCAGTGGTGTGGTATGTAGTATATCATCTGTTCTTCTTTTGGTGGCCCGTTGACTTTGGTCATATGGCCAAGGCTTTCGTACTCTCGCATAAAATTCACATATTGTTCTCTCATAGCTGGTTCTCTTTCCAATCGCCTTTCCAAATAAAAGAATCTTCTTAATGCAATCGCTCTCGAATCCCCTATGTCATGTACGGAAGGTTTTATAGGAATGGTCACAATGAAGCGCCCTTCATTATCACGCTTTGCCGTGTTTATAAAATTATCTTCGACCGCTTGTTCTTCGGGTGTTCGAAACTTATCTATCGCTATCTGGTCACTTTCCCACATTCTTCGTACTAAATGATCAAGGTTGTCTAGCTCTGTGCAACCTAACGCTGGCATTTCGTTATACTGTTCGCTTTCTGTACTTAACAATGTTCCGAAAACCACCACCCCGAATACCGTATCTATCGTAGCTATTGTGCCCAGATTCCGTGAAATCGAGCTATTCATTATTCTTGCGAAGAAGCTAATACCCAAAAGAATCTCTATGTCGGCCTTCATCCAATAGATAGGATCTGCTAATGGCCTTACCGGTTTTATATCAAGAGGCTGTCCAGTAGCTTGGGAAGATGCCAACGACCAGTCTGTACCCTTTGGCAAAATCCAAAAGTTCTCTTCAATACGGATCTCTGACTCGAACCACGGCGCTATACTAACCCTCGCCTGCTTTCGTAATTGCATACCTCGTCCCTCTATACCGATAACCTTTCGTCTTGCCTGTGTTGTTGGAACATCAAGCACCCTAGCAATCCTTTCCGTCATCAGATTGGGCTGTGCCCCTGAATCTAGAAGGGCACGCACCGGCCTTGTCAAACCATTGAAACCTACAACCCTTATTTGAATAGTAGGCAATAGAGCATTCAGATCTTTACCTAATAAATGCGAATTAAAAGACCTGGGATATGCTTCAAGTGATTTTTTATTTACGTTATCGCTTTCGTTACGTTCCTTCTTGAAACGTTTCGCTGTCGCTGCTTCAACTAGTCAGGATGCTGATCGCTTGACGCTGGCTGTGTTCACTGTCCCTTGCTCTTCGTATACTGGGCACAATGTGCTGTTGTGCATCGTTCGCCTGGGACACCTCGGGCATGCTGGTTGAAAACATGTTGTTGTATCATGCCCCTGTTTCAGACAGTTCTGGCATAGGTTTTTGGTCCTTACCAAACGGAGTCTCGCTGACTGGCTCAAAGCCATGTACTTTTCGCATTGGAAGAGCTGATGAGTACCAGCACAGAGTTCGCACCAGTGCCCTCCGCGGCGGCGTACAGTGTGGCTCCCCGGCATATCCCTTTCCTGCATCCCTAGATTTCTTGTCGGTCGCCTTTCGGATGTGCTGGCCTTCTCGCTTTCGAATTTATTGAAACGTGGCTCTGTCCTTTCGGTTGGTCGGGCCCCTGTTTCGATTATCCTTAAACGCTGTCGAGACGTTGGCTGGGAATTAGCGCTGGCTTGCCTGTCCAAAAAGTTCAACATGTCCCTGGCAGTGGGAGTTTCTGTTTGCCGGTGTAGCTCCCACTGCTTGGCAGTATCGGCATCCAGACGCTCATGCAACATGTGCACAATGAACATGTCCCAGTGTTCGATGGGCAATCCCTGGGCCCGCAGCTGTCGGAGGGACTCGTGTGTCACGTTTGACATACGCTGGATGTCATCAGCTTTCGGCGACGCTGGCAGTGTTGGCAGGTTAATGAACTGTCGCAATAGCTCTCGGCAAGTTTGGTACTTTCGGTTGTATAGTTGTTGCAGCCTTTCCCACGCTTCGGCGTAATTGCCATCAGTCAGCTGCCATTCCCCCATGCATTGAGCTGCCTTCCCTCGCAGTGATTTGGTCAAGTATTGAAACTTGAAGGCCGGGGTAATATCTTCGTTGCTGTGAATGGCAGCGACAAAACGGTCGTGAAACCCCTGCCACTTCGTGAGGGAGCCGTCAAACTCCCCCCACGTATTTTTGACTTCTTGGTGTTGTGGGATTTTCAATTGGACCTCAATTGCCTGTCCATTCCCTGTTGTGGTGCTATCCCTGTCCTGTCCCTGTTCGATTTCGCGGAGTTGCTGTCGGATGCGTGCTTTCGTGTTGAGGTATAGCTGCTCTGTGTCTTCGTGCATTGCCTCTATCTCCGGCGTGAACTCTTCCCTTTCCCTTATCCAGTCCCTCATGTTAGTCATCACTTGGCTCCACAGACTTTCCAGGTGTTCGGCTCTCGCCTGGAGCATTTCCCTATCCTGATCATCAAAATTATCCTGACCAACATAAGTCGCTATCCTTCGTATCCCTTTCGAAAGAGATGTATGAATGTGCTCAAAAGACATTTTTCTAGTTAGACAAAAAGAAAAAATACACCAAATAAGAAACAATACCAAAAGTAAAACGCTACCTAGTGAACAGTGAGTGTTTTGTTTTATTTTCTCGCTATGCCCTCGCTCCCTTTCCTGCATGCAGCTTTCGTTCGCCTTTCGCTATCACTGGCCATCGAATTTCATGACGATTCGGAATATTTTGTTATGTCACCTTTTCGTCTTAACTCTCCTTTTATTATGTACACTTTCCCGCTATCCCTATCGACATATATTCCTACCTACTTGCTTAATGCTGCATGCCTGCCGTCGGTTTTGTCCCTATATATACTTATCGTTGAGAGAAATTAATCAACAGAAAAAAGAACGCACCTAGCCTAAGTGTTTACATCCTAAACGCACTCTGCCTATGTTTTGTCACCAACTACACTTTTCCTAATTACCTATCAAATGGTTTGAATGTCGTTTTATTCTCCCCGTGCGTGCGGATAAAATTTAATCGAGACACAAGCAAAAACCGATGCAGCACACAGCATTAATAGTAACAAAAAGAAACACCTCACTGTCCACAAATTAATTGGTAAAAAATCTAAATTCACTCACCAGCTTGGAATAAGTAACACACGAAAAGATTTCTTTATTGTTTTGCAAAATAATATTGGAATTTTTCACACTTAGAACTTCACTTGAATAAATCACAATTTCGAATGACGCTTTGTGTCTGAAATTGTTTCACTATCAACTGCAGCTGTACCTATCCCTCTCCTATATAATCATGTATGTATACGCTCTCGACTTTTTTGGTGGTTGTTTGTTCGTTGAAAACGAAACAAAAAACAACCACTTCCTCGCTATACCCTTTATTTTCGTCACGTACGCCGTTGTGACGACTTGTTGATACATGTTTGCATTTGCAAGACATGACGCTTTCGGTTGTCGCAGCCTGCTTGCTGAGAGAGGAGAAAAATTATATTGTATACCTGATTCGTGCTTGTATGTGTGACGCTCTCGATCATTTGTGTGTTTTACGCTGTCGCTACAGCGTAGTCGTTGAGAAAAGGTACACGGCAAAAATATATGTCCAGTATATACTTGTATACATATTTTGCTGTTTTGTTCACGCTGTCGTGGCAGCATGGTTGCTGACAATAAGGGGATGAAATTTTGATACATACCAAATGCCTTGCTGGCATACACTCTCGATCGCTATATTATGCAGCTGTGGCCGTGGTATAAATATTTTATACTTGGCAGACTGACGCCTTTACGTAACGGTTCTCCTTTCGCTGGCTTGATTTTATTTTACTCGCTATCGATTTGTACGTTGGAAATATATTTTTTTTTTTTTCACATACACTGGTCTCAGAAAATAAATCGTCTTTCGATACACTTTACACTTTTACACTACTTTTACACTTTTTCCACTCTCGATAAAAAGGCAATTTGCTAGCTTTCGTCACACTTTGTTTTTTGAACTATTTTCCCTAGGCGCTGGTCATACGGCTCGATTTGGACCAAAATGTATAAACCCGAAATAAATTCCCGATTATTTGAATAAAAATAAATGAAACACGAGACCTTTTATTGTTGGGAAAAAACCTTTCGGTAAAAAACCCAACATTTATTATTAACACTTTACCGCTTTCCGACCCTATCGTTTCGCTGGCTGGACTTAGACTGACTAAAAATTATTCGTATAAGAAACCAATTCCCTGATAGTATATAAGTATTACATATGGACTTAGGATTGTATGAGTATTAGTAATACAACAATGG
>CAKKXW010000003.1:24778860-24792364 GCA_920937365.1 Sphaerophoria rueppellii | reverse complement strand
GCTTATAAAATGGAGATTCTAGCGTAATATACGTAAATAAAGTCGGTTATCATGTGACCAAAACGCTTCGAATTGACAGTGACAGTCGTTCCACCGTCGTTTTCGTAGAAGTAAGGTCGAATCGCACATCTGGACCAAAGAGCGCACCTAATAGTGACTTTCTGTGGATTAAATGGCTTCTCTTCAATTACTTGAGGATTCTCAGGAACCCAAGTACGAAAAGTTTAATTAAAAACCGCGAAAAACTGTGACAATTGCGGAAAGAGTACTATAAACCTTTGAAAAGAAACTTTTCCGTCTTGAGCACGAACTATTTATCCTGAATTATCGTGTTGTCCGCAGCCCACCTAGTCAGAGTCAAATTGAGAACACGTTAAAGGTTTATGTTAGTAACTGCAATGTGTCCGATTAATATCCTCATCCTCTACCCTCTCAGCTGTCTTTTTGTCGTCATGTGATAAGGTAGTTCACAGCCAGCCTTCGACTTATCAACCAAAATATTTTAGTTTTCTCAAATGTGCTTTCATAAAGTATCCATTAGAGTTACACGTATGTAAATACAAAAATCGTGTTTACTCCAAATAAATCCTTGAGCAAACATCACACACATCACATCAATTGACTATAATTCCATTGACGGATTAAATAATACACTCGTTCAAAATCAATCTGTGCTAACCCCATTCCACTCCAATCCCAAGGGCAACTTTCAAAACATCAATTCAAATATAATCCATCACTAATTAAAAATAGAGAAGAAAAAAATTGATCCTGACCTTAATTTATACACTAACCGACTCAAAATGAAATAATTCCACCTTGCCATCAGCAAATTGATTCAAATCGAACAAACTTTAGCTCTTTAGTCTCTTAATTGCCTGACAGACCGAAACTTATAGCCCTTTTCGGCCTTAACCTCGCTCTCAACCATTAACGTTGATACCTAGGCAATTGCTTAAATGTGAGTCCTGTGTTGCTGTCCATTTTAATCAAACAATAAAATTACTGAATTTGTATCGTTTGGACTTTATTATGCAAGCAATTAAGGACACACTTATCACTGCGATTGTGTGGGTTAAAACAAAATTAACTGCTGACTTTTGTGTAACGATTTTTAAACATTGGTCTATTTTTAAGGCAATACAGCGGTCAGGGGTTGTCAAAAAACAAAAAGAAAATAACGATTTCACCGAGATGGTGACGATGATTAGAAGAAAACAAGAAATATATATTATCCCCAAAGGAGCTATTGTGATTGTCATTGCAGGACTCTATTCTTTTCTATCTATGAAGATTGACCTTTTCTATTTGGTTCGAGGCTGGGCCTTCGTCATCTAAACTTTTGTCATTTTATAAACTTTGTGAACTCGAAAACCACAATCCATGAATATAAACGATTATCATCCGGTCGTCCATTAAGCCACGGAAGAAGAATGACGAGGAAGTCGACCAAACCTCAACCAAGAACCCGGCTGGTCGATGCTGGTCAGGCAGGCCTAGACTGAGCTATGCGGTCGGGTCTAGGACAACGAGAAGTTAGAAGAAAAAGTTTATGATCATTTTTGGTTTTTTGTTTTTTTCGTTGAAGGTTGTTTCATTTTTTTTTCGATTTGGCGTGGCGTGTTTTTTGGTTTTTCGGGCTCTTCATTTAGAGTGTGAATTGCTAAGTTATACAGTGGACCAAATCGGGAGTCCTTTAATCGAAGGTTTTTCGACTTATTCTCTGAATGTTTTAGAGGAAATACCCCATTGTGTTTAACGAGATATCGAAAACGAGGAAAAATACGGTTACTTTGTATCCTTTTTTATGTTCAATGGAAGCGCTTTGAGGCTGCGAAAAGTTATCACTCTGTGGTGATATCGCATGAACGATATCCCTTAATAGTGTTCTTTATTTTGTTTTGTTGTTTCTTTTTTCGTTTAGCTTGGTAGATACAGGAGAGGATGGTGAACGGCAGCACCGGAGTATTGTCGAGTTTGTGTGACTTTTTTTTTCTCTCTCGGATAAACGTTAGGAGTGTCCTTTGGTGCTGTGACGACCATTTTTTGTGAAAAGAGTAGTTTTGTAATTTTTCTAGTTTTTTCATTCTTTTTGGGGTTTTAAAAATTTGATAGTTCTGATGATTTTGGTTTTGTCTTTGAACGATATGATTTCTATTGTAAGCAATGATGACCGTTGAAAATATACCCAAATTTTTGGTCAACGTTCTTCCTTAGCTGTCTATGATTTCTTCCAAATTTACTGCTAGCAATTCTTAAGCCAAGTACAAAAAAGTATTCGTATTGAGAAGTTTGTGCACAGTGAAAGCTCGATCATGGTCAAGCTTTTATTCACGCTCACTTCTAAAAAATGGGATAAAAGGACACATAAATGTACCTATTTACCGCTTTACATACGTGCTGCAACAGAAGGAACCGAGGAAGGAAACAGTCACAGCATGTCTTTTATTAGACGAGAAAAGAATCTCTGCATATTTTGTGATGTTTTTACTTTCCAGCTGAGGCAGAACTCAGGGTGTCTAGAGTCGTCCGAAGAAAAATAAAAAATTGGAGAGAAAGTTCATATGGTACAAATGTGATACAATCCCAAAATTATGAACTTTTTTATAATAGCCTACAATAACATCGTATTTCATAGAGCTGAGCTGAGCCCTTGCTAAAGAAATCACGAAAGCACCCCCCCTTCCCAATGGAAAATGTGTTGGTGAATGCTTAATCCATAATTCGTCCCTCGATTTCGACATCTACTTCGTCCCTTGGACATCATAAGACGGTGTGAATCGATAGGCAAATACGCAACTCAATGTTTCAGAATCGGCTTGAAATTCCAGTTTGTTGAGGTCCTCTACCACATGTTAGTTCCACGGTTCCGCCTGAGTTACGGTCTGCGTATTTCACAGTTAGATTGGGTACAATTTTGGTCGGACATGACCCTAAATCAAGCGAATATATAAATCCAATTGCTGTCTGCGCCATACTTATGAGGACCGGGATGATGAAGACTACGTAGAGTGACGCTCTCGTTGTAGGAGAGAAAATTTAGCAGACTTAACAAATAAATTGCAAGAGTGATTCTTTATTTATTATAGCCCTATTTTCGTTGCCAGGTTACTGCAGGTTACCAATGTAACGATTTACGGGAACGAGATTAGTATGTGTGACAAGACCCCTTACCTCTGGTGGGAGAAAGTCTATGTCCGGTTAGTAATAGGGTAAATCACGAGGAATTCGGTAAATCACGGAAGAATCTGATTAATCGCAGACAAATCTGGTAAATCACGAAAGAATCCGGTAAATTACGGATGAATATGGTCAATCAACAGAACAAACTGTGACTAGGAGATTAGTTTGTGTGACAAGACCTCTAAGCAATGAGTGGAAGAAGTCTATTTCCGGTTAGTAGAAAATCACGGACAAATCCTTTAAAACGCTTACGAATCTGGTGAATGACGGAAGAATTTTGACCCTTTACCGTTGGGAAGTTTATGTCCGGTAAGTCTTGTTTTATACTTATACTTACCACTCCGAGCACACGTCTACTCACTACGAGTTCTTGGATACAACTGAACTTATTAGGCTAGTAGCTAAGCTATTTATAGGCTATCTGCCTGTGGTCCTTGCTGGTTGGTTCTTAATTGGCTTGTTGTTTGCTGGAGTCTATTTAGCAACCGCTTTCCTTATGCTTTGTTTCGGCAACTGGTTTGTTACTGGGTTCGGCATAACTCGTAGCTAGTATTCGTTTAAGATTTATACTAGTCAGTGGCTGTGCGGAGACTGATGTTAGCTGGTTGGTGATCGGTCGTCAACTGATGATAGGAAATCGCGATTTTAGGGGTCTATTTATACCATGAACAGGAGGAAAATGATGTGACTTGTACTTTCTGGACAATATAAAATGATGAATGGCGGGGATTTGAAATGGGATATTACAGGCTAGACATTAAGTCCTAAATTTGGTGTCAATAGACTCGTCCTTGAACTTGATGCAAAATGTTAAGGATCCGCCGTATAGATAACTTCTGAATCCACAACTTGTGCTTATCGTAAAGGCTAAGTTTAGTAGACTTATACCTGTGTGTGTGTTGAAAGGTTGGTGAAATTAAAGAAGAATTACTGTTTTCATAGTCATGGTTATGATGACGAGGTTCCATTAATCGAACATTTTTGCCTCCGATCGATTGCTGCAGATCCACTGAATCTGGCAAATCTGATTTGCTCTGGGAATTGAGTACTCGTAGAATCTGTCCCAGTTGAGTGCAAGAGCGGATGAATATTGAATTCAGCCTTGATGCAAATTGACGCGAGGCACTCATGCACAGCGTTGAACTTTCTCTTTATTCAAATCTTGAATTCAATCAAGCTTATACCATAAACCTAGACCCCGTATCCGATTTCACAGTCTTTTAGTTTTCTTTGGCCTGGAACATTCCATTATATTTCTTAGATTGAGGTTTTATTTGCCTTGCGACCTTACGTTACATGTGCAAATTCGAAATTCGGCACCATCTATCGTTTGCGTGGGGTGTCGCCAGTAAATTCCATTTCGAATCTCCTTAGAAGCATAAACTTCGAACATGTAATAGAATCCTAGAAACTGATTCATCTTCATTTTCCATGCAAAGTCGACACAGCAAGAAGAAAAATTAGGCACGTTGAAAAAACAAGAGCATTATGTCCCTTGATAAAGGTATAAGGCGTCTGTCAATAAATTCTTTTGAACTTTGAGAGTGGATAACAGCCATCCTGTTTATGTTACATCTGTCGTTTTCTATCTGTTCTACCTAATAATGAACGAATATAACGTCTAACAACTCGTGCTTACGACAAAATTGCTATACAGATAAGCATTTTCTGTTCGAGCAGTGTTGCGCAATGAGTCGTCGTCGTCATATTCATCGTACCGAGAGAACGAGAAGATGAATAATCATTAATCAATCAACAATCGTCGTCGAAATGCAGGATCTGCCAAAACCATCACCTCCGTTCGTGAGAGTGTACAGAAAATTTAAAGTAGTTCAAAAAAAACTCGGCATTTAGCAGACTAAAACTTGTAGATTATACACTTGTGTACATGTACACACCGGTCGGTGTTCTGACACGGGTGTGGCATTCCGCCATTCTCACCTACATACACCCAAAATTTGTATTTCATGGTGTCTGACACCACAATGGGTGCGCACACCAGGCCACAGACGGCACACTTTGCAGCGCACAAACACCGGTGTGCACACAAGTGTCTTATGTATGGGTCCTTTTAGACATAATTGCTATCTTTGACGGCATCTCACGTATTTTATTCACTGTACTTACATCTATATATAGTCAAAATTAATTCAGATTGGTTTTGGTGAATTAGATAAGAATCAATCAAGAGTAATCCCTAATACCATCTAACAAATTTCTACTCAGTCAACTTAAAACTACCCAGCCGTTACGAGCGCAAATATTCCAAACAACAAGAAAAAACAAAAATCATTCAACAAGAAAAATAATTCCTTAAAACCTTTAACATGTGAATTTGTTCCTGATGTAAACTCCGTTCTCGCTTCACACCTCCCGATATACACATCCAATGCTCCATAATTCAATTTACAATCAGATCACATCTTTGAAAATTTATTATATCATTAGAAAAAAAACTTTTCACTTTGCACCCTCTAGACTCCCCCATATACCCAACCAACTGAGAGCAAAGACATCAACCTCCCCCAACCCATCCACCAGCTCGTAACCTCTATCACTTCTTCACCTCCATTTAAAGTTGCTTTTTAGTAGCTCGAGTGCTTATCGACACTTTGAGAAACGAAATTCACACATCATGAACATTTTTCATAAATTTGATTCTTGCTCTGCTTCGGCACACAGTCACATCTACACTCACACATGCACACAAACACGCGGAACAACGTTTAATCAATGAGAATGCTTTCAACGAAAGATAAATTGTAGCTCCATGGCATTTATTGCTAATCAATTCAAATGAGTCCTGTTGTTCGAAAGAGCAGGAAAAAATAAGACAAGAACTGAGGAGGAAAAAATAAAATTAGAAAACGGTACTTTGAAAGAACGTCTCACATTTCGGAAAGCCGAGTCGAGTATCTCCCTCTCTCTCTACTCATTTCAATATCCTTAATTAGATCAAAAGGAAAATTTAAAAAGGGATTCTCCAAATAGAATTACTTCCGTTCTTTTTTTCTCTGACAGTTCTCAAACGTTTTCACACATCCTCATATATATGGCACTGCTCTGACAGTTTTTCTAGGACCGAAGAAGGAAGGGGACCAAATTGATTGGTAATTGCTGAATCTGGGGGTAGGGCCAGGACCCATATATCCATATCCTGAATTTTATTACACTTTAGTGACGAGTCTTTGAAATAAGAGAAGCGGTAAATCTGTAAAAGAACGAAATTCGGCTATCAGTTAATGGTATTTGCTTAAAGGACGAAGGACATCTTTTCTTTCCTAGGATGAAAGAGAATACTGTTTACGTTTCTGGTCTTCAATGACCGTTGAACTCATTTGGCTTGGGGGATTTAAACTCCTTTGATTTTTAAAGATAAAGCAGTAGAGCAAGCTTATCAACTAGACAGACAGGACGTCGATGACTGCAGTAAGTACCTACTTCAGCCAAGGATTGTGGAGTATCCTGGCAAGAGGTCGTCCCTTTAAAGTGAAAAGAAGAAAAGAAAACCGACAGCTGTAGAAAATAAAGTAGACTTGCTTTGGGCATTGTCATCAATGCCAAAAAAGGAACTTCAAGGATAATCGGATACTCCACTTAAAAATTGAAAATTGCATACAAAATTCCGATGCAATCGGAAATTGAATTATTTACGAACAAACAGAAAAAGAACGAACATGAAAATTGGGAAAGCAAACACAAAGGTAGGCAATTATGTGGAGTTTTTGGTTCTGATTCTTCACATGACCTTTGGTTCAAGTATTCGATTGGTGGCAGTTTTAAATTTCAAGGAGACAATAATTTTAAAATTGTTTGTCTTAGTGTTTGCTATTGCTAGGCAGAGTTTGTGTAAACAAGAAATGTTTGCCATAGATAAATTAAAAAGAAAAAAATACTTTTAGCAATAAGCACATGAATTTTCTTCCACTAATATCATGGCACACTTGTCAACTCCTATAGGTTGCTTAAAACTGTGCAACGGTAAATAGTTTGATTCATTTTCTTATAGGAGGAGGTATACGTCCACTAAGGCATGTCTCCTTTTCAACAGGCGGAGGCGAAAGGACTGCCAAGATGAAATCAACGGTGGCGTCTACAGTTCCAGTCAGGATGAACTAATTATTGAACACCTCATAGGGCAACTATGACATATTCGTAGCCCAGGCATATAAGGAGCGGTTTGGCCGGCTCTTCGTCTTAGAGTTAAACTAAAGACCTGGCTCTCCAAATTGGGGGTCGTGCGTCGGCGTGACTGCCCAACTACATAAAGAAGACCATGGTCTCGAAACACCAACAAGCCACGGACCCGGACGGAATTAATGTTGACGACCCACGCAAATTGCAGACCACGTGCAGCTGAACAACTAGCGGAAGCCCTTGACTGCTGTCCAATAAACGTGATGGGATGGTCCGGGCCTACGTTAAATGAACAACTGCGATATATACTACTACGTCCATTTGGATTTGGATTTGTAGGTGGGACTCGACTCAGGAGCAAGGTATTGAATTTCAACTCAGTGAATGAGCGCATCACAGCAATCCACAAGGTAATTCACTAACATCAGCCTCATCTGCGCTCACGCCCACAGTGAGGAAAAGGATGAAGACACCAAAGACAGGTTCTACAGGCTTTTCGACAAGACCTTTGATCCTTTGTATATCTATTTGGGGAGTAGTCTCAAGATGGAAAACGATGGTGGTGTCATCTTTAGAATTTTGCACAGAAGCAGTTTTTTTTACATAAGTTTGTATTGTGTGTTCTCTGCCTGGTTTGACAGAAGATCTGTCAAACCAAGCAGGAAACCAATCTTGGTAGTACTAGCTGTTCAATATACAAAGCTTTGATCAATGCCCTAGCTATGACATTAATATTGTCCTTATAGATTTTAATGCTAAGCTGGGTAGAGAAGAAATCTTTGGTAGAATAATCATCCGAATAAACATCCGTTAACGGATTTACGCTAATCGACTTCGGTGCGGGGCGAGACGCAATGGAAGCAAAAATGCGATTCTAATGTCTCGATATTCACAACGGGACATGGAAATCTCCTGATCAATCAATCAACCAAATTGAACACATTGCGATCGACGCACGAAACTTCTCTAGCATGCAAGATGTCCGCACATTCCGAGGTGCCAACATCGACTCGGACTCCCTTTATGTAGCCAAGGTACGATAAAAGCCAACACGGGAAAATGCTAGCAGGAAATTGGACGTCAAACGCCTACAATCGCAAGAGATTGCTAGATCCTTTTCCGATCGTGTCTCCGATAATCTACTCAAAAGTCCATTGGGAGAAGAAGGCCAACAATTCCACCCACCTTTTGTTGAGGAAGTGAAGATAGCGATACCTTAACTTAAGTCGAACAAAGCTGCTGGAGCAGACGGGCTAGCGGCTAGCCGCCGAACTGTTCAAAGCCGCTGGAGAAGGTTTGGTTAGGGGCCTAAACCAGCTCATCTGCAAAATTTGGTCGGAGGAAAGCATGAGCGATGAATGGAACCTCAGCATCATATGCACGATCCTCAAGAAAGTAGATCCCCTGAACTGCACCAACTACAGAGGTATAAGTCACCTTAGCATTGCCTATAAAATTTTGTCTTCCGTGCTGTGTGAACGTTTGAAGCCCTTCGTCAACGACTCCTTATCAGTGTGGCTTCAGACCCGGAAAGTAAACCTTCGATCAAATATTGACCCCACGGCAGATCTTGGAGAAGACTTTGGAACTTCAAATCGATATCTACCACCTTTTCATCGATTTCAAGGCCGTGTATGACAGCGTCTATAGAGCCCAATTATATAAAGCAATGTCTTGTTTTGGCATCCCAGAAAAACTCGCCCGTATGTGTAAGATGATAATTGAAAACTCACGCTGTTGCAACATGGTCGGAAAAAATCTAACGGGCGTATTTGATGTCAAAAAAAGTTTAAGACAAGGCTATGCATTGTCAAGCGATTTCTTCAACATAATACTACTGAAAAGATTGTGCAAAACTCTAACGTCAATACCAGAGACACAACATTTCAAAAGTCCGTCCAGCTACTAGGATACGCAGACGACATTGACATAATTGGAAGAACAAAGCGTGATGTCAGTGGAGCGTTTGTGAGTCTTGATACTGAGGCCAGGAAGATGGTTCTAGCGGTTAACGAGGGCAAGACCAAGTTTATGCTGTAAACAAGAAAGGACAACCGACGTCTTCTAGAAAACGTCAACATAAACAGATTTAACTTCGAGGTAGTTAAGGGCTTTGTCTATCTAGGATCCGCTATTAACTCAGATAACAACACCAGCGGTGAAATCAAAAGAAGAATCACTCTTGCCAATCGCTGCTTCTTTGGGCTAGAAGGCAATTGAGTAGTAAAAAACTCTCCCGAGCAACTAAAACGACGCTCTACAAAACCCTTATCATCCCAGTCCTAATGTATGGTGCAGAGACATGGACCATGACAACATTTGATAAAAACGCTTTGGGTTGCTTCGAGGTGAAAAATTCTTCGAATGATTTTAGGTCCAGTCTGCATAAATGGAGAATGGAGACGAAGATTCAACCAAGAACTGTCTGAGCTGTACAGCGACACTAACCTAGCCAGAAAAGTTAAGGTCCAACGAGTTAGATGGTTGTGTCATGTAGAGCGATTGGAAAATAATGCTTTGGCTTGTAGAGTCTTCTAATCCAACTCGGAAGGACATCGCAGAAGAGGAAGACCGTGACTCAAGTGGAGCACACAGGTGGAAGGCGACCTGAACTAACTTGTCGTGCAACTGGAGACAGCTAGCTAGCTAGGAGCCGAGCTAGCTGGAGACGTTTGTTGTATGAGGTTCTGGTCCGACCTGTACTGTTGCGCCACCATAAGTAAGTAAGGATCGAACTATAATTATAATTATTTTAAGCATTATGACTAATAATTAATGCTGTAGGTATAATGACTTCTCTGGAACACAGTTTGTAGTTCCGGTCAAACCACTTCCCGATTTGCTTACTACTTTCGGAAAATTGATTACTCAATGAATGGAACATCTTTTCCGTTCTGTTTAACAAAACCTTAATTTTTTCAATGAATAAGAAAAAAGGACTTTTATTTTTAGCTAAGCAAACTAACGAATCTTGAAAAATTAAACTTAATTTCAGATAATGGTTCAATTCTCACCCGCGAATAGAACCATTACCGAAAAATTATTATTTTTTTTCGAGATTTTGGCATTCCGAATTTTTGTTTTCGAGATTCAATTTTTTTTTTTTTTGAGATATTTGCCTTCGTTTTCGTGGTAGACCCGTCTCTCTTTTTCTTTCGAGCGAACAGTGAACCCAGTTGTATGGCCAAACCGAATTAGCAGCGGTTCGCTGGGGTATCGGATCTCTCTGTAGGATTGATGTTTGTTCGAAGGTAGGTGAACTGCAGTGACGTTCTACATCGGTAGACAAAAGTTCTTTTGTTTGTTGATAGCATGATAGCAACGTGCTTCGTCTGTTTTTCAATCGCTGTGAAGAACTCAAGCACAGCTCTTTGGGAGCGACCGATGCATGATTATCTAATTTACTGTATCATGCGTCACATTTAAAAAAAATACCGTTCGGTTTTTGTCATCCGCGTGGATCGAATCTGGTGAAGAAGAATGAATAACAAGAGAAAATATGCGGGGGTTCTTTAGTATGTTGTCGAAGAAAAACAAGATCCAGAGAAGCCTTTGATCTGACTACTTGTGACAGAGTGAATGGTATTTGTTACCATTTGTCCGTTTAATGCTGTCCCAAATCACTAATTGGACGAAGTGTTAAATGGTGTTATTTTCGACGCCTACTCAGTTTGTAACGAACCTCGGAGTCTTAACTAACAACATAAAATTCAGCTGGTATCAACAAAATTGATAGTAATTAAGTAATAAGACTTGTTCGGGGTCACATTACAACTTTGACCAATAATTTGATTTTTGAAGATTCCGTTAATTTACCACTTTGACGCTCTACAATTTCTAACTTAAATTAAATCAAGACTTAACTTGTAAAAGTTCTATATTCTTAAGGCTCTGCCGTATATGTACCTATATCTTAATTCTAAATATCTGTTCTAACAGCTCAAGTGTAAGAAATTCTCATTAAACAATGCCTACATTTCTGGAAATGACCAAAACCAACTCATCAATTCGAAACTTCTTCACAAGATTCTAATTCAACTTTTAACCAACTCCTATAAGCCCTTCAGCTCTTCTGCAAAGACTTGCCTAGAAACCCTTCATAGTATCAACATTTTTTCAACCCAACATTAAAGTCTCTTCATTGATCTTCCCTCAAAAAAACCAACTTCTTAAGCCCATCACGAAAGGCTTATGAACTTTTGCAAAATACACAACATTAAATACGCAATTATTTCCATACATTAACTCTTCTACAAAATCCCCTGTTTCGACATTTTTAAACAAAAAGTTTAAAATTAAGCCAAAGCTCTCTTCTTCAACGCATGTATGCCTTCAAGCATATTTCTTTTTGTTTATCTCAACAATTGAATTTATTCAAGGAAAAAAAGAAGACAAGAAAACCCTAAACTTTCTCAATTTCGGGAACCTAAAAAGTTTCCAAAACTCATTTCTCTCTATGAACGAGCGTCAACAGGAACAAAAACAACAACGACAACCACACGTGTGAGTATAACACTAATAGAAATTATGGTCTACCCCATCTTCCGTCCCGTGCGTCGTCGTCGATTCTAGGAAGCTGCTTGACTAGGACTCTGTCAAATCCATAACCGAATAACAAATAGCTTTTTCCTTCAAAACCGTTGGTACGAACCAATTTGTTTCATCGAAGATGAGACAAGATGATTTTTTGCCTCTAAAAGAAGATTCCTTCACGTCTTGCATCCATTGCCAAAGGAAAATTCAATTCTGTATAGACGATATTTAATGAGTTTTCACCATCTCATAATATTGATTAAAAAAAAGCAGACAAAATAAATTGGTGGAACGGATGATTCTTATCCTTTGAGTCAAAAGGAGTATTCAGGTCCTCTGTCTGTCAATCGACAGGATTGCAATTTCAAATATCATCGGCAATGAAGAGAACAGAAAAAAGCATCCAATGCAAGAGTCATTCAAGAAACTACAACTTAAATGTCACTATGTCTCATCCTCTTCGTCAGCGACATTGGAATTGACAAAAAAAAAAAAACTAAGATATCGAAGAAAATCAGATTCGTAGACAAAAAAGGAACGACCACGTCAAAAGAATGCAAACAAGAATATATGCACAATGTTCAAGGCGGTGCCTAATGGTGTTACTGCTAGTACTAGACGCTACTACGAGCTGATCATTTAACCTCTTCCTAAATTAAAATTCGACAGTTATAATCTTCCCTATCTGAGCGGTGGCTACTACGTTGAAAATCAAAAGTCCTTGAGATGACAAAGCTGTTATGCACTCCCACTTTTCTTTAAAATTTTTCGAGATGAAGATCATTCCGTCATTTTTGGGCTGAGCACAGGAGTGCAACTCTCTCTCTATGGTATAGCTGTCACTCCACGTCCACAGCTCTGACTGCTCCTTCTCTGGGAACGATAAATAATAAATTCCACAGCGAATGTTAATAACATTAGCTAGGGTTGCCAGATATGTTTTGATTCAAAATCCCGGACTTTCCCGGACAAATGGGGACTGAAAAAAGAGTACACACTGAGGACAGAATAAACACGCAAAAATTGCACATAAATATTTGAGTTCCTGAACCGTTTTATTTTTTAATTTGTAAGGACCTATTGTCAAATCGAGGGTAAACTTTGAACCTCGGACTAACAAAAAAAACAAATTTACTCTGCAAGTAACGTAGTTTTTTTCCCTTCGTAATAAAATATGTGATTGGGGTAAGACGTAAGATAAGTTCGCCTTACAATTAGGTCTATTCCTATAGAAGTAGATACCTAAAGATATTCCTTTAAAGTTTTAACTAAAGAGTTCTTTCGTTGAGCCGTGGATTTGAATTGACCCTCGATTTTACAGCTGCGTAATGCATACGGAATGCAAACATTTTAAGGTCTGTTCTTTTACTTCCTAAAACTCCCAATAACTCAATAAATTTCCCAAATTCTCACACTTTTATGTACTTTTACTAAAGTGTTTTGTAAGTTCTGTCACTTTTGAAGGAGAACAATATTTCTTCCGATCTTACACGCAAATCTTTCTTGCGGGTGATTTTATGAGTTCTGTCAAACCATTAGAATTACGATGTGAGATTTTATATTTTAGGAGAATTGCAAAATTTCATCCCCATTCCTCGAAATTTAACAGTTATTACAAAACTCCCGAAAAAGTGAAAAAACGGACCTAATG
>CAKKXW010000003.1:24760414-24771519 GCA_920937365.1 Sphaerophoria rueppellii | reverse complement strand
CATTCCCCCAGCATTGACTGCGATTCTACTATGATGTTCCCTTGTTTATCTCTGCAGGCATCAGTTCTTGCTCGATGACCTTGATCCAGCTGTTTAACCTTTCGGTAAAACCTCCGAACTTCATTCCTGCTGTTGGCTCTCTCAACATCCTCGATCTGACGCTTCTCATGCTCTCTCTTTTTTCTCCTTAGAAGCCGGCGTTCCTCTCTCCTCTTTTGCTCGCAGAGCTCACGAGCAGCTCTTGTCCTTCTATGCAGCGAAAATCATAATTTAAAAAAAAAAATATAAATAGAGTGGCGCGACAGCTCTTGAAGAGCCAAGGCCTAAGTGGCTTACTCTCATTCAACAATTCTCTAGGTGCGTGTGAAGAATTGAGGGGACCTACAATTTAACGCCGATTCCGAACGGCAAAGTTGAGAAGCAATTTTTCATGACAGATGATACTCTTGGAAGTTTTGTCAGCTCTTCGCAAGAGGCAGTGTCCGTGAAAGATGAAATAAAAACTTTTTGGGCCTGAGTAGGATTCGAACCCACGACGTTTTGCTTAGCAGCCAACGCACCTAACCACTAAGCTACGGACACTACACTACGGAAAATCATAATTGTATTAGTTAAAATCCGCAAATTTCATGACCTTCCACTTCCTTGAATAAACTCCTTTTACTCGATATAAAGAACTACGCATACGTGATAGGGCATACCTTGGATTACTTGAATAACAAAATTTGCCAATTCGCGTAAATTGAAAATCCCTTCAAATAGAAAAGAAAATTCAAGTATTCTAAGTGCATTTTTAGGTAAGTGAACACCTGGAACTTTCCAAAGAACACTTTTTTTCTACTTTGCTTTTTGTTCAAAGACTTAAAGTTTATTTACAGTGCTATTTGATTCGCGTAAGATTGAACTAAGCCAAAGCCATCCACGGTAATGGTTTGGTTAGTCAGCTAACACTCTTGACGGAGTATTGTTTTTTTTTTTTCTTTTTTGGAACCCGTCAATTTGAAAGTTTCGTTTCAAATTGTTTTCACTCTTTTTCGAACTAAATGAGGTTCTCTTGAAGAAGTTTGAAACTATTCTATTTGGTTGAATTGGATGTGGGAAAAAAATCGGAAACTCTCTGAGATGAACGAAGATAAAATAGTTTTATTTTCTGCCTTTCCTCCTTCTCTTAAGCAAATGTTTAAGGATAAGGAATTCAGAGAGCTTAATGAAAAATGTTGCCATTTAACATCTTAACCAAGGTCGAAACTCGCAGAAATCGAACTTAGAGGGCATTAGAAGACCTTATGATACCATCGCAATTGCAAGCAATTGGGGTGAATCAGGCTGTCCTTTGGAATCGAAGGGCAATGGTTCGATTTATTATTGCTTTTCCTTCATAGCCCTTAATGCGTTGGTTGAAAAGTTCCCATCCTCTTCTTCCAAAGCTGCATTACATGAAAGCAATCATAAAATGAACACAGCCAACCCAGATGGCTCAAACGAATATGCATCACAAACAAATGACTCCCCCGCTGAATCATTCCCATGCCCTATTTTCCCCCAAGATTCCAACATCGTCCTTGCAAAATCTCTATAAGCAGCGAGCTCAACTTGGTTCTTCGCAGCGAATGCTGTCTCCCATCGGAATAGAAAAGACATCATTTGGCGCACTAAGCGAAGATATAGAACTATGTGACTTAATCCAATAATAAATGCACGCCAACGCCATCTGGTGTGGAATTATAGCAAAGTTACGCTTTATATTTGAAAATCTTTTCGCGATGAAGAGCTTGTAATATTTAACACTCTGGAGCGGAAATATTGCGTAACGTAACGCCAACCCGAGCAAAAGACAATGTTCCAAAGTAAAACACCATTCATTCTAATATATTGCGAATTCTCGAGGATGTAGCGACAAGACCCGCGAAAGGAAGCACCATCAGCTCGTCTCTATGTCGTTGGCAAAGTAGTGTGTCGTTTTGGGTATTAAGAAGAAGTGTGCACAATCTCACCAGCTTTGGAGTTCCAGTGACACATCGCAGTTGAGGCGTTCGGAGAATATATTATATACTCTATGTTGAGAGATTAGATTCTGGGGCTGTAGGACGAGTCAAGACGAACCGAGAGTGTGGGAGAAGCTTTTTTCCACATGAATGGTGTTCGGGTATGATAATCAAAATCTATTTGGAAAGTTCAAAGGAATAATGCTTCAGTGGATATTGCCGGATGCGGATTTGGAGGTAATGATGATGATTGTCATGGTGGTGGTGGTATGGCTTGGTGCAGAGTTGTCGGCGTTTGGTAATAGAATAAAGCTGTGTGCACGGGTTTATAGGTGACGGAGGGGATTCAATCATTATATGAGTCGAGAGTGTGATAGATAACAGTGTTTCTTTCTTCTTCTGCTGATGCCCCATTGGTGTTTATAATTTTGATCATTACTGTGTTGACGTAATGAAATGGTTCCAGTGAGTGGAGTGGAGTTAAGGAGTAATGCTGGTGGTTAAACATGATTAGTAATTCAGATATCCTTATCCACGCGATTGGGTTTGGTTTACATTTTTCGGTCATTTGTAAAAAATATGAAGAACTCTTCCTCGGTCCCTATGTTCGTTGACAATGACACTCCAGTTGTTAGCTCTCTCGCGAAAGCTAACCTTTTTTCTAGGCAGTTCGCCTCCAACTGTTCGCTGCCAGAGTGTGTCATGACTCCGCCAGTTCTTGAGCGCGTCAATGATTCCATTGGACAAATTTTCTTTCGCACTCGTGTTGTGGCGATAGTCCTAAAAAATCGCAACATACATAAATCCGCTGGTCTGGATGATGTCCCCGCTATTATTCTAGAGAAGTGTTCTTCCAAAGTTTGCGTAAGCTTTGCCATCTATCCTATTCTTCTGCGCTCCTTCCAAGCAGTTACAAAACAGCATTTGTCCAGCCAATCTTAAAAACAGTAGAAATTTCATCTCCCTCCAATGATCGTCCGATTGCACTTACGTCCCTTCTTTCTATAGTCATGGAAACGCTGATTAACAATCAGCTGAAGAAATATCTCGAAGACCGAAAGTTTCTTAATAAACGGCTTTCGCAGCAGCAGGTCCACTGGTGATCTGATGGTTTATCTCACTGAATAGTGGAACAAATCTTAACATCGTTTTCGAGAAAGTAAAATTGTTGCACTTGATATTTCAAAGGCATTTGATAGAGTTTGGCACCAGGCTCTCTCATCGTAATTGCGTGCTTTGGGATATTGATGAAACCTTCCTTCTTTGGATAAGAAACTTTATTTCGAACCGTTCAATACAAACCCAGAATAATAATGCTGGTGTGCCCCAGGGCTCTGCTTTTTCTCCGACCCTCTTTCTCATTTTTACTAATGATCTCCTGCCTGTTACTTCAAATCGAATATATTGTTTCGCTAACGATAGTTCCCCTAGCTTTTCGTATTCGTTTCCAGTTACACATCCCTTCTCTTCGGATGTGGAACTACAACGGCAAAATATGATAGATAAGCTCATCAAACTCTGACTTAAACAGCATTTTACAATGGGAAATAAAAAAACCGTGTAAAGTTTAATGATTCGAAAAATCAATGCTGTCTTGTATCATTAAAGCGAGATATTCATCTTTGGCACTGTCCATGAGCGGTACTTACATCAATAACACCGTACATCTCAATATTCTCGGTATGTGCGTCACAAGGCTTATATCCGTACAAAGCTTGAATACAATTCCCACCTTTGCGGGATGGTGCTCCAGTCATATACTTAAGCCTCTTGGATGGTATACAAAGAAGAGATGTAAGAATGATCGTTGATAGGGACATCACTGATTCATTCACTCCTTCAGACCATCGTCGTAACGTATCTTGTCTCTCTCTGTTTAATCGTTACTTCGACGGTAAGTTCTCTAGAGAAATAGCCAGTTGCATTCCTCCCCTTAAACAATTCAACCGTAATACCCGCGCTTCCAGGAATGCCCATCAGTTTGCCCTTGAACCCAACTTCGGACGTACTCTCAAGTATAGAGAATCATTTTTTAGCCGTACTACGCGAATGTGGAATTCTCTTCCACACTCAGTCTTTCCCAGTCATTACAATGTTCAAGAATTCAAGACCAATGTACACCGACACCTCCTTACCTACCCCTTTTCTTCTTCCTAATCCACTCACTGTGTCTCTGGCATAAAAAGGGTATAAGAAATCCCTTATGCAAATTATAAAAAAAAAAAATTGTAAAAATTAGGATCCGCTATTATAAACTCAGACAAGAACACCAGTGCTGACATCAGTCGAAAAATCACTCTCGCTAATCGTTGCTTCTTTGAACTTAGAAGGCAATTGAGTAGAAAAGTGGTCTCTTCAGCAACTAAAGTGACACTCTAAGAAACCTTCATCATCCCTGTTCTAATGTATAGTGCAGAGGCATGGACTTTGACAACATCCGATGAAAACGCTTTGGGCTACTTCCAGAGAAAAATTTTCGAGTGTTTTTTGGCCCTGTCTGCATAATTGGAGAATGGAGACGAAGATTCAATCAAGAACTGTACGAGCCGTACACCGACATTGACCTTGCCCAAAAAATGAAGGTCCAACGAGTTAGAGGATTGGCCCCACCCGGAGGGACGTCGCAGAAGAGAAAGACCGCGATTCAGGTGGAGTACACAGGTTGTAGAGGACCACAACCAACTTGATTTGCGAAACTAAGGACAGCTAGCTAGGGACCGAGCTTGTTGAAGACGCCTGGACTGTAGCGCTACCATAAGTCCAAGATCCAAGAGAGGTACTTCGAAATTTTCGCCAAAGCTTTGCCATTTATACCTCGATCAATCAATGCCCGCAGATGAGTTAGTTCTTCATGGAAAGCATGATATTTATGGAACCTAGTTTTCTAGTGTATGTCCTTCGGTCATACTATCCCCTATCCTACGAGCTGCGGTATACAACCACAAGCCACGCTGCGTCTTTTGAACTTCTTCTCTGTCATTCCTTTCCTTTTCTATTTCTACTTAACACTTGCCATGACGAAAGATTTTTTTGATGTACAATTTCTGATGATAAGAGCCACCGCTATCCGGTCTCTTTGATCCGTGCTCGTGTAGAATTTTAAAATTTTAAAGACAAGACGGCTGCCTGTATGTCAAACGTTTAATTGTTGGAAATATCTTTGCACATTTGGTCCTTGTCTCTCCATTGATGATTTCTACTACAGAATTCGTAAGACGTACAGAAAAAAACACAAGGAAGTTTCTTAGAAATACTCGTTTTTGATGAACATTCTGATGAAATAGTTTCCCTCCTTTACCGCTCGAAACCCATTCGAAAAGTCTTTTAATGACAAAACTTTGAAAGTTCAAATTCAATTTTCTTCTGGTTACAAAATTAAAATAAACGATTATATTCCTCTTCGTCAAGTGTGGGTCTGGTTGTGTGAAACAAAAAGGATGCAAAAATCTAATCCCACACTCTTGAACCCATCCTTCGAAATACTACAAGAAATCTCAACATCTCAGCAATCTAGGCCTATACACGACAACACACGAAAATAATGATGTAATTTTATGAAAATCTAAGCGATTTTGTCGCTTATTTCACTCGATTGACATGATAACTCCATTAAACATATTGACAATGACAATGGAAGCCTTCCATACCCAAAAAATAATTCGAGAATATTTTGGGAAATGTTTTCAACAAAGTTCCCTGACGATAGCCTTCAGCCATTTTGTCGAAAATCTCAAAACATTATTTTGAATGTGAATTACTTTGCGGTGGCTGTGGGTTGGGTTCCCCTTTATGTTGAGTTGTCGAAGAAAAGTTGTTGACGCAAGTTTTTTGTGAATTTTTTCTGAGAAAAAAAAATGGAAACACCAAATGCCGTCATGGCATTTTTTTTTTTCCTGGCGAATAGATGAGGTGACAAAAAGAGAAATCCTTGCATAGGCTTTTTTTGGCATCCTTAGGAATCCAAAGACACAACACACGACCGAGATGGAGAGGAGGATGTGGTGGAGGAACATTTCCAATACTTTTTGATGGTACTGTTAAAAGGTTCATTTTTAAGGATTGTTATCGAAAAACACACACGTGGTAGTGCGTGTCGGCGCGCGTGTCGTCCTCGTCGTTCGCTTTATAGTCAGTCGAAACGGCGGCGGCGGTGGTGGAGAATGAAGGAAATCGTTCCGAGTCATCCGTTTATCATTACCTGGCGTTAATATCTCTCAATTGTGTTATACCTGTTGTTAGAATGATTCAGTCGGGTTGAGGGTTTTTTTCTTTCTTTCTAGTTGGGTCTCTTGTTATTTTACACGGCTAAAAGGATGTCATTCGAAGATATCACGATAAAAAGAACGATTGAATCTCTTTATTTGGCTAATTGTATTGAACATGACAAAAGATGTAGACACACTTAGCAACCGTAGTGTGTTGCCATGTCTTGTCTTCTAACAACTGGAAAATAAGCGCGTATGTATATGAAAATGAGTGTGGCTTTGGTCTTATTAATATTTCTTTTTTTTTCGTTCTTATCTTTGGGTGGAAAAAGGGGTGGGTTATTGTTATTGAACGGTTTTTTGAAGGGAGCGGTTTCAATGACAAAAATAATAATTCTTTTCTTGAGTTTTAAGATGGTGGTTGGCTGTTGTAGGATCACTATTGAAACAGAAGCACTCAATTTGGAGGTTAGTGCGATTGGTTTCCAAAAAAAAAAAAAAAAAAACAAGAAGTTATGAGAGAGATAGGCAGAGCCTCGGATAATGACCCCACTCTAATGGTAACCAGACCCGGAACGACAACGGACTACGAATTGAGAGTTTGTTCCTGGAATGTTAGAACACTCTTCACTCCAAGTGCAACTCAAAACCTTGAATCTGTCCTCACGCAGTATAAGGCAGACATTACTGCGATGAAGGAAATACGATGGTAGATCCAGGCACAATGAAAAGGAAATATTGTGACATTTATTACAGCTGTCAACGAAGAATGCACATATTTGGATGTGGATTCGTAGTGGGAAACCAGCTAATATCGAAAGTCATGCCAATAAGTGATCGCCTGGCTGTAATCCGCATCAAGGCCATACTACAAAACATCAGTACAATATGTGCACCCGCCCCTACCGAAGATGTTGTGGATTTTTACGACCTCCTGGTAGTGCCTACGGACCCTGTAAAGAAAACAACGTCAAATTCAAAATCGTATTTGGAGACTTCAATGCAATAATCGAGAAGAAAGACATTTTTGACGGATTAGTTGGGAAGCACAGCCTCCACGAAGTTACAACATAGACAACGGCTTCCAACTAATCGACTTTGCTGCAGCTCGTGATACGGTCATAAGTAGCACTAGGTTTCCAAAACGAAAGATCTATACAGCAACCTAGCGATCTCTGGATGGTTGAACCACCATAAAATCGACCATGTGCTAATCGGCGCAAGGCACGCATATATATATCTTGAACGTACGCACTTTCCGAGGAGCAAATGTCGACTGTGACCACTTTCTGGTAGTGGCTAAGTTTTGAGCCCGACTTTCAAATGAAGTATTTAAAAATGTAGCCGAGACCACCCCCGAAAAAGAATTATGATGAATGCGCGTTATTGAAAAGAGAGACGGAAAATGCACGTTTGCATAATTATGCTGCAACGGAAAACAAGAACAGCAAGATAAGAGTACCGAACAAAAAGGGGAAATGAGAAAAAGCGCTGCGAAGGAAGAAAAGAGCATCCGCAGTTTCTCAGCTCTAAGATCTAGAAGAGTCTCGGGCAAAGAACAGCACCCGTCGTTTGTTTAAAAAGGTCGAAGGAATTAGCTTCTGGTTTCAAAACCGGGAAACGGGTTCTTTGAAACAGGTGAAGGAGATCTAGTCATCGAAGCACAGAGAATTCTAGAAGTTTTCAATCACCACTTCCATCAGATGCTGAATGCGTAAAATATTGAGCGAGCTAATGACGAAAGAGTAGCAAGACCAGTCAATGAACACCCAGTCATAGCCCCAGTACGGAAAAGGTAGGAAGATCCATCCAAAAGCTAAAAATTAACAAGTCCGCCGGGTCGGATGGTATACCTACGGAACACTTTAAATATGGAGGAGATGTTTTGATGAACCGCATGCACCAGCTCATCAACAAAGTGTGGAAGGAAGAATGCATGTCCATTGACTAGTCTATAAGCTGGGTCATATCATCTACAAAAAAAACGATCCTATGTCATGCAAAAACTACAATGACATATCCCTGCTTAATGTTGCATACAAAATCCTATCCAACGTATTGTGTGAGCGTCTTAAACCGTTCTGCAACACAATAATCGGCACGTACCAGTGTGGCTTTAGGCCAGGCAGAACAACGATAGACCAAATATTCACACTGAGGCAAATCCTGGAAAAGACCAACGCATTTCAAGTCGAAACCGATCATCCGATTTCAAAGCTGCTTATAAAAGCATACACCATCAAGAGCTCATGATCATAGAGGACATATATTACCTAGAGTCCCGACTTTCTTCGTCCCTTTCCGAAAACACCCGCAAATCTCCTCTGAGGTGAACTCTCACGATCCTCTTTTTTTTCGTGTCCGTGAAACTTTAAGGAAAGAAAAAAAACAAAATTCACCTCAGCCATGGGTAAATTTTTTTCTTGGCCCAAAGTGACAGAAGGCAATCGTGTGAAAAAAAATGATTTATTTTTGTTTACTTGTTCAAGATGAAATCAAAACAAATGTCGAATTTCTGAATTTATCAAGCAACGAATTGTATTTGGAAGAAGGTGAAACGCTCATAACAGAGGTAAGTTAATTTAATCAATAAGCGAAATTCCAAAGTCCTGAAGATTTTCGAGTTTACGCTGTGTTCCTGATTGCTGATTCCTCTGGAGTTGGCGCAGTTTAGAAAATCTCCCTTCTTCAGGATAGGCCTTGCATTCTTCCGACCACTTTCACTTTAATCCTTTTTCAAATAACTACATACCTCATTTCGACCTTTTCAAATCTTCTATTCCCATTAATTCATTTAGAAATCAAATATAATTTAACCAATCGCTATTTTATAGGAAATGGAACTATACACATTTCTGGATATATCACGGATATAAGTGATTCAATGGATGATCTCTCCGATGCAATGGAAGAGCTGATCATCAGCTGCTGATGGCACTTTCTAAAAAAGCAAAAAAAAACAGAAGGCAAGAAAGCAGCGAAGAACAGCAAACCTGGCAAAAAAGGTAAAGCAGCAGCTGCCGATGAGGAAGATGAAGATGAAGATGAAGACGACAGCGACTTTAATGGCGAGCTAGGAGCCGAAGCAGAAGGTAGCGATGACGACGACGACGAAGAAGATGATGATGATGAAGATGAAGAAGAGGGATATGACGATGACAAAGACGACGATGATGAGGAAGAAGACGAAAGCGAGGACGAAGAAGTGCAACAACCAAAAGCCAAGCAAATCAAGTTGGACAGCCCAAACAAAACGGTGTCGAAACACCAAAGAAAGACAATAAGAAACAGAAGCAAGATAAAAAAAGAGCCAGCCCAGCAAAAACAGCAAGCAGCCCAAAAACCAAAGGGCGGTGAACAGACTCTTGCCGGAGGCGTCAAAATCGAAGACATTCGCGTTGGCAACGGTCCAGAAGCAAAGACCGGCAAGATAGCGCACGTCTACTACGAAGGTCGTCTCAAGTCCAATAACAAAGTTTTCGACAGTCTGAAGCAGGGTGGTCACTTCAAGTTCCGTTTGGGGCGCGGTGAAGTCATGAAGGGCTGGAATGTCGGTGTAGTTGGCATGAAGGTTGGCGGTAAGAGGCGCATCACATGCCTTGCACATATGGCTTATGGAGCTCGAGGCTTTCCGCCGACAATTCCACCAAATAGCCCATTGGTATTTGAAGTTGAATTGAAAGCAGTGCAGTAAATCTAAGAGACCCCGGGAACAGCGAGGAGTATTTTAAGTTTTTGTTGAGTCATTTTGTTACTATTTCAAATGAGAAAACTGCATTTAAAAAATTTCTTCCTGGTTGTTCACTTCCTATCGTTAAATTCCTTTTGTATTGAATTGAAAACTTTTCGTTAAACTTTGTTGATTAAGTCATCCTACCCAACATTTGTTCTTTTATAGAAAACAGAATTATTCAAACTGATAGAGTAAGGAAATTGCCCAGCAATTACAGAGTAAAGTTTTTTTGTTTTTTTTTAAATACATATAAATATGTCCTCTATGCTTATGATGGCGATGTCTGAATTCGGGATGCCGAACAAATTGACCTAGCCTTGCTGCATGACGCTAACCAATACTCTCAATTGCACCAATATGCTTAACAATAACTGTTGTTTAAATGTGAAGAACATCTCTATCATGATTTGTGAAAATGTGAATCAGTTGTTTAAAAAAAAATGGAGTGATAAGTGTTCCATTTCAAAGAAAAAGAAAGTATTTCGAAGAGTAAATGATGGAGAACAACTTTTTGATTATGTATTTGCAAAATTTCAAAGTTTCAAAAATTTTAACGCTCAAAAAGTGAGCTTCAAAAGTGATTTGCCTCTGAAAACTTTGTAGAACTTAATTTTGAAACTCGTTTTTTGAGAGTTAAAAATTTTGAAAACTCAACTATGAAGGCTTTGCAACTAATCAAAAAAAATCGAGGCTTTACTAAAACAGAAAAACGAAATAAGGCCCCACGGCCTTTTTTTAGTACTTGCAATGGAAATAAGACCGCAACCGCGGTAAGGGTCTTATTTCCATAATTATGGAAATAAGGCCCTATCGGGCCTTATTTCGTCGGGCGTTGTTTCACGTCACCTTTTCAACATAGAGAGCTGTGCTTGAGGCCTTCACAGCGATTGCAGAACAGGCGAACGAAGCAACATCGTTCCACCGTTTAGAACAAAACATCACTGTTAGGTTAGGTTAGGTTAGGTTATGAGGGGTGTGCACAGCGTAAACTGTTGCATACACTGGGGCCTACTGGTCCATTGTGATCCCCTATAAAAATAAAAGTTAGGTTAGGTTAGGTTAGGTTATGAGGGGTGTGCACAGCGTAAACTGTTGCATACACGGGGGCCTGCTGGTCCATTGTGATCCCCTATAAAAATAAAAGTTAGCATCGATGCTATTCAAAGTTGTCGATTAACGTAG
>CAKKXW010000003.1:24580161-24753408 GCA_920937365.1 Sphaerophoria rueppellii | reverse complement strand
CGGAAGTGGTGTCGTGCAGGCTGTGATTTACGACTGTTCCACTAAAGATGTCCTTTTTCCCCAGCTTTGCGTTGAAATCACCGAGGACAATTGTTACTTCCGTCCGAAAAAAAATCGGATTGTTTCTCTCTAACCCGCATCAAAGACTTTCAATGTTTCCCATTTGCTTGCTGTACTATTCGTGAGAACTTAAAAGTACTGTAACACTTGCAAGGTACCCTTCAATGCCATTTATACCTAAAGTATGTTGTTTTGAGAATCTCACCCTTATCTCAAGTCTTTGAAAACTATATGCTGGATACCTAAAATACTGAATACCTAAAAACTGAATCAAGACTGCGAATCCTTATAGATTTTAACAAAATACATGATTGCAGTGATCACGAGTTAACAATGTGTTTAGGTTCTAAGTCTCATAAACAGCTCTTTCATTCGAAGCATTTCATCTTCATCCTTTTGTTCTTCTTCGAAGTATCTATCTCGTACTAAAAAACTAAATACTTTATCGTATTTTGGCACGAAATCGGCCTTAAATCTAGCCAAACTTAAAATTCTTTATGACTTCAAAAAATTCCTTACTTTGACGGTGTTCATTTCAGAAAGTTCAGACAACAAGCTGTCTACTTGTGAGTTGGTTTAGGTTTGGGTGTCAACACTTTATCTCGTTGGTATGCTGACTCGAATCCAATATACAAAGTAAGTTCTTCCGCGTTGGGAGTTGGCAATTTCTCATGGCACTCAGGTACCTTGGTTCGGGGTGTCGTTCCTCGTGGGTTATTTCTAGCTTTCTTGTATAAACGCTTGTTACTGAAATTCTTTCGCCTCTGCTTATCTCAATGCAGTTCTGTGCATTGCGATTAGCAGATGCATCGTTGTCATGGATACGGTCAACTACACTGGAAAGCCTTAACTGATAGTGATCAGATCGAAGCTTGAATGAGATTTGAAGCAAACCAGCTCGTTGAAGTTAACTTCTAGGTATTTAGCATATTTTTTAAACCTGATTGATTAATCTATTTTGGAACTTCAAAATAAGGTTTCTGCACGCTGCTCTGATTTACAACGGGTGCGGATGAAAACCGGTCTTCTAAAGCACACCAATTCCTAATTGGCAATGTTGATCCTTTTGTCACATTTGATTGTAATACTTGTAAAGACTGTTTCAAATTTCCGGTCTACTATGATAGGTGAAATAGATGACGCGTCGATAACTGAACCATCTTAACAAGCAGATTCGCATAGTCGAGAGCACATGTTGGTCGGATGTCATTACTCATTAGGCTGTAAAGAAATGGTCCGAACTTCGAACCCTGGGCTACTCCAGCCATAATTGTCGACTTAATATTTTCAGCTTTCATGAAGAACTTGCTGCATGAAAGAAAAGAAAACAATGATTTGATTATTTCCTAAGTGCAGATACCTACATATAAGTCGGAGATTATGTATGAGAGTCTAAATTTAAACACTTCTTGACATCGAGAGAGCATCTTACAGTGACGCGGGGGCTATTTGAGAAGAAGTGACTTTAGGTAATGTAGAGTGTCATTCGCGGTATCTACACAGCAAAACACTATTGCGTTCGTTACAGAATTTGTTAAGTCTCCTGAGGAATTTTCTTTCAAGAACCTTGCTCTTATTCTGGAGGGATACAGTTCGGTAGTTGGAGACCAGGTTGCTTGTACCTTATTTCGCAACGGCCACTGACGGTTTTATACTGTTTCATTTCCTTATATTTTGCAAAACACAGCCATACAAAAAATAGTCACACAAAATTAGTGAGTAACAACGTCAACCTAAAGAAGGAACCAGTAGTGGAAGGAAGGACGAACAGGAAGTCTGAGATGATTCATATAGAAGTACGATGAGTTGCAGTTGCAGGTGTAGTTTAGAATACATTCGTAGTTTTTCATAGCTCCGTTCCCCTAATGACTAAAAAAATTGAGTGGCGTGACAGCTCTTGAAGAGCCAAGGCATAAGGGGCTTACTCTCATCAACAATTCTCTGAGTGCGTATGAAGAATTGACGGGACCTACAATTTCCGATTTCGAACGGCAAAGTTGAGAAGCACTTTTTTCATGACAGATTTATACTCTTGGAAGTTTTGTCAGTTCTTCGCAAGAGGCAGTACCCGTGAAAGATGAAATAAAAAGTTTATGGGCACGAGTAGGACTCGAACCCACTAAGTTCTGCTTAGTAGCCAACGCACCTAACCACTAAACCACGGGCACTACTGAAGACGTTACATTTAATATCCACCCAATCAAAAATGCTTGATGAAATCAGAAAAAAAATTTCTTTGAAATCGAAAGGTTTGCAGTCTTATAATTACTCTGCTCAAGAAAAAACAACTGTCAATAGTCCGTCGAAATTAATATTCAAAATTAACGCTTCGTCTTTAAAGTATCTTTATCGAAAACAACTCTTTCAAATCCTATTAAAACTGAGCTTGTTAAAAATAAATCCAATTTAAATCGAATCATATCAAACCGTCATGCTGCGGCAGACATATTAAATTTCTAACGAAATCCCTTTCATAAATCAAAAGAAAAAACCCGATAGCAAAAAAGACTCCAAATAAATTGGTATTTTTATCATGAGGAGGCAAATCAAATCAAATAGCTATCAAGTGAAAGTGATAAACGATCAAAAGATCAACGATCACCGATCAAGCCAATATACCCAAAAGCTATTTAACGAGTATGTTTGCCTTAAGCTTAATTTGTATTTCCTTCCTTTTTTTACGTTAAACTTCAAAAGGTCCAACTTGATATTCAAATGAAACAAAGGCAACAACCGCGTCGCCACTGGCATCTGCCAAAACTGACACAACCAAAACGTCAATGTACGATTCTCAATTTATTTAATTATTATGCAATTGACAAGCCAATAAGATGTTTAGCCTTATGAAGAAGAAGAAGAAAAATAGACACACAAACTCGACTTTTGCTGTTGCCGCTTGCCGCTTGCTTTGTGGTTTTCGTGCACTTCTTGTATTATATTACTTTGTTTATTTTTTTTTTTTTTCAACGAACAAGTTTGAGGTTGACAACAGACCACAACAGTGCACATGAACTTCAGAAGGGAAAGTAATTGATTTGATTATTTTTGTTTAATGACTTATTTGAGACATGGCTGGTAGGTCTGCCAAAAGCCCATGGCTTAAGTCTTCGCAATGAGCCAAGATAGTTGAATAACTTGGAAGAGAGTGAATAACAAGTCTGGTAATCATATGTAAGAGAAATAGGTTCCTTCCGGTAGGTGTTTGGCTTCAACTTCTCTATTTTGTTGCCAAAAGTGTGTTATAATGGGTGCAAGTGGTTTTGAGAAAGGGCCCGTGGCCTGAGAATGTTTATTTCTTGTAGCCCGAGAGCTAGGAAATGATTTGGATAAGGTACTTGAAAAATGTTTGTCTTATGCTTTCATTTCAATATTTCAAGACATTTCGTTAAATTATTTTTTCTTGACACATTTTTGAATAAAAAAGAGGCTCTTCTACTCGTTGAATTCTTCAATACGCTGCAATACGGCAATCCATTCAGGACCATTTTAGAGAAGTCATTGCCTTTATTTATTCAGCCTTGTTTTTTGGAAGGGAGTTTAATCTAGTAAAATAATTTTATAATTCGTTCGCTGTGTGAACTTGTGTGTGTCAACTTCATCTAAATCGATTCAGCCATTTTTATGTCATGAAATAATAATGATGAAATTGGCAGTGCCCTCCATGGGGTAGGCCCAGACGTGGCGGAACGGCTTACGGTGACTACTATACTATGAACCTTAGAGCTATGCGATCGCGAAACTTGTTTTCGCAGAAGGGCCTCCCATGGTCGACAAGACGAAGGATTGTTCCCACCAAGGCACTCCTAACGAGCGACCGCGACGGCAGGGAATTAATTTCTTTTTTTTTTGGAATCAATGGCCGGGCAAAAGGATAATGAAAAACTGCGACATCTGCAATGGTAAAAATTGTTACCGGGAGCAATAACAGCGGCTCTTTGGATGGGGATTCGTCGTGAGAAGCAGACTCAGCTTCAAATGTGTAAGCGAACGCAAAACGGCGATCCGAATCAAGGCTCACTTCGGCATCATTAGAATATAATATGCGCGCATGCCCCCACAGAAGAGAAAAAGGACGACGAGTTTTACGAGTTACTCGAAAAAAAAAATGTGAGCAATCAGCAATGTCCTAGCTATGACATTAGAATTTTCCTCGTCGATTTGAACGCAAAACGGAAAGCACAGCTTGAACGACACCATTTCTGACAACGGATTCAGGCTGATCGATTTTGCTGCAGGACGAAATGTTGTGGTAGCAACTGAACGAAATCCCGCCGTCAAGATGATAGCCCAAAAATCTGTGAACCCGACCTAGAAGAAGTGAAAACGGCAATATCACCTCGGATATCAAACAAAGCCGATGGAGCAGATGGTCCAGCTACCAAGCTGTTCATAGCAGCAGGCGACGATCCAGATAGGAGCATGCACCAAATCATCTATAAGGTATGAACGGAAGAAAGCATGTTAGATGAATGAAATCTCAGCATTGTTTGCCCGATCCTGAAAAAGGGAGATCCGCAAAACTGCGCCAATTGCAGAAGAAATTGCTTACCTAACATGGCCTACAAGATACCCCCTCCCGTAATATGTGAACATCTGAACCCTTTCGTCCGCAATCTGATTGGTCCATGATCAATGTGGCTTCAGACCAGGAAACTCAATTTTCCACCAAATTTTCACTTGGCAGATCCTGGAAAAAACCTATGAATTCCAAATCGTTACCCATCACCTTTTCATCAATTTTAAGACCGCGTGTGACAGCATCTACAGAGACGAGGTTACTCAATCTTCGATGTCAAAAAAGGATTCAGACAAGGCGATGCACTCTCTTGTGATTTCTTTAACATCGTTCTTGAGAAGATAGTGCAAAACTCCACCGTCAACATCAGAGGCACTATCTTCCAAAATTCTGTTCAACTTCTCGCGTACGCCGACAAGATTGAAGAACACATCGTGATGTCAATGGCGCCTTTGTGAGAATTGAGACAGAAGTGGGAAAAATGAGTTTTGGGGTAAATGAGGTAATGCTGTCTTCGAGGAAGGACACCCAACACTGACGGCTCGGGCAGAGCTTCACAATGGACGTATACAACTTCGAGATAGTAGAGGAGTTTGTCTACCTAGGCTCAGTTATTAATACGTGCAATAACACCAGCGCCGAGATCGGCGAAGAATATCTCTTGCTAATCGCTGTTTCTTTGGGCTAAGTAAGCAATTGATTGGAAAAGCCTTCTCTAAAGCAGCCTATTCCTGAGGGACGTAGAAGCAGAGGAAGACCGTGACTCAGGTGGCCTACACAAGTGGAAGAGGACCTCAGTCAACTTGGAGTGCAACACTGGAGACACCTAGCTAGGGACCGAGCTGGCTGGCGGAGAGACCCAAGTCCACAATGGACTGTAGCGCCACCTTAAGTAAGTAAGTATGGTTTACAAAATCGTCCAACGCAATTGACCAAATGAGGAAGAATATGAAGAGACTGGATTGGTTACAGATATTGTAAGGCCTGTGCATCATTGTTTTGCTCGTACCACTGAAAATATCGCTGCTGTAAGTAAAGTGTTGCCGAAGACCCGAATGTGTCGATTCCTCGTCGTTCTCAGGAATAAGGACTGTCTTACGGCACATTATGGCGTATTTTGCATTTGGATCTACACCTACATCCATATAAAGTCCAGCTCACACAACAACTGAAGTCAGCTGATCATAGACAACGTCGCATCGAAGATACGTCGAATGGGTCCTTGAACAACAGGCTGTGGACGGCGATTTTTCGAACAAAATTTTCTTCAGCGACGAATCACATTTCTCACTCGGTGGGTGTGTTAATAAACAAAATTGTCGTATTTGGGGTTCTGAAAATTCTCAAGCAATTGAAGAGAGGCCATTACATCCACAAAAAGTCACTGTTTGGTGCGCTCTTGGGTCCGGAGGTGTGATTGGAACTTACTTCTTCGAAAACGACTATGGAACGACTGTCACCGTCAATTCGGAGCGTTATGGTCATATGATAATCGACTTTTTTTGCCTGCTTTTGAAGAATACGACTTGTAGAATATGTGTTTCAACAAGACGGTGCCACATGCCACACAACTCGAGCGAATATGGCTTTATTGCAAGAGACATTTCCTGGCCGCGTAATTTCTCGTCGTGGCGATATCAACTGGCCACCAAGATCATGCGATTTGACACCGCTGGACTTTTTTGTGTGGGGTTACGCGAAGATGCAGACAAACCTTTTACTCTTCAGCGCTTAAAAACCAACATTCATCAAGTTATGGCTGAGATACCGCCCAATATGTGTCAAAAAGTGGTCGAAAATTATCTCAAACTAATCTATGCTTGCATCAATTCGCGTGGTAGTCATTTAAATGATGTAGTGTTTCACACATAATGTCAACCAACGTTCAAACTTTATAATAAAAAAGAAATATCATGAAAAAAAAACATTTATATTTTTTACGTTTACTTTGGAAACCGCAACCCTGTATCTTAGGTGGAAATCAGGATAGTAAGCGATCAAACCAGCTTGTCGAATCGGCCGACCCTTGATGGATGAGGCTCTGTACCGGTTACAAATTCGTGTGGGTATATCTCAGTCGTAAAATTTAATTTGATACATTTCACTCTGAATTTCAATTTTCATTCAAAAGTATGTACTTTAGCAACATTGTATATCCAACCAACACGTCAATGTGTCTCTCTGGTTAAAAAGTTGTCTCAGCCACAAGTACATTAACATTACCTTCAGTCATAAACTCATAACCAGTAGCATCATAAATAGGACTTTCTAACTTTTACTGTAAATTTTGATTAGTGTTGTTTTTCCAGAGTATTCACCTTACTTAATTAGACTCAAATTGTGTGGCAAACGACTTGTAATCGTCTAAGAGTAAAACGTTGTCAAGGTTGACAGTAATCCCCTTGGCATTGAAAATTTGTCTGTCAATGAAATACTTAAGTATTGCGCTTGAATAATTTGAGTTTCTTGATTCGATATGTTTCTTAATCGAGTTGCTTTTTTACAATGTTATAGTTGTTCAAACCTGCGATTGCAATTGTAAAAGACTGCAAGAAACCACTCTTTGGAAAAATGCCTTAGGAAAATTTCTTCTTCAATCAACTCAACTTCACAAACTATGAGGTTATGTTCTAGGAATCTTCCATCTATTGTTTTCAACAGATTGTGTTCTTGCCGCATTATCAGTCATCATAAACACGATGGGACCACGTGTCATTGCGAGTGACACGCATTTTATTTTGAGTCTGACCCAAGTAGTACGAGTATCAACTCGCACTTACAACAATAATGGCGAAAAAATGTCAACCACAAAATTATGTTGATTAAGAGCAACATTTTGTCGGTTCATCTCCATCTACATGTGCTTCAGCATAATTCAACCAGTGACGTTGTTGTTAATTTTAACATGTGTTCTGTGCGTGAGTAGTTTCCGTTGATCATTTCCGTTAATCAGCAGAGATTCCAAGGCGTATCTGGTGAAAAGTATCTATGGTTTGTTTTAATTTTTTTGAAATTCCAAAGTCCAACACATGTTGCGATTTTAGTTGCACCCACATATTGCAACAAAAAGAACAATGAACTAACCTTAAAGCATTCATTCGTGTTCTGTGAACTATGAAGAACGTTTGCTTATGCGATGTTGATAAGAATTGATAGCAACTCCGATGTGGCTCATTGTTTGAACTCATTCACTCATTGATTTAGACGTGCGTCGGAAAGTTATTCGATTAGAACACCCATTTTGAAAAAAATGATAATATAATTTAATTTGGAGTGTTGACAAGGCAGACTGATTAAAGACGTCATTCAGTTTAACAGATGTAGCTTCCAGCTTTTACAAGGTGGCCGCTAGCAACTGTCAAAGTCAGGAAGTCCCTATCGGTAGACCCTTTAGTTCCAACTGACTGCATCCGTAGAAGTCATCGTTCACACCATCTGCTCAATCTCCAGCTGATGTCCCAGACACCTGGAGGTCTGGTTTAACATTCCTTTGCACACGATGATTAATTCTCCCTTTTCTAAATTGAATTAAGGGTTTTCCAATAAGAGTGTTATTTTTGCTGTCACCTTTGAAGCTGTCATTTTTTGACATTTGACAAGTAGAAACTACGCCATTAATAAAAAAGGTAACGATAACCGCTTCAACAACGCATTGAAATTATAACCATAAAAATGGTGAAAATTTGGCAGAGACGGTTCGTAAACGGGAAAAGTTTCCGGAATGTGTTATCTCTCGAAGAGGTGATCACAATTAGCCACCGAGATCTTGTCATTTAATACCTTGCGACTTCTTCCTTTGGGATGATAAGGTCTACGACAACAACTCAGCGTCGATTCAAGACCTCAAAGATGGAATTCGTTGGGCTATCGAGGACATAGGGCAGCCACTTTGCGATTTGGTTATGGAAAATTTCATGAAAAAGATAGGGTCCTGTAAGCGTAGTCATGGCAGCCATTAGGCTGATGCTGTGTTCCATTAACGGCACACCTTCCTCTTTATAATGAAATAAACATCCGATCATTTCTTTGAATATCAAAATAACACCTCTTTTTGGAAACCCCTTTATGTGTTTAAACCAAGTACTTTAACAATAATTCCAGCAAAAATGTTTCATTCAAACCACAACTTCATTCAACAATCGAGAATGTGCTCTAATTCTTAATGCCGTGCCAAAGACTCTGATTAATTTGGAATGCAAACAATGCATTGTACTTCTCCAAGGTCGGCATTTGCTTTGAGTAATTTTGTTTATATTTCCTCTAAAATCTAACAAAAAACATTTTAGGTCGCAGTAGTCAAAATATCAAGAGAACTAATTATAATTTACCACCTCCCACGGTTCAGAGTAAACCCAAAAAGTATTAAAACACTCAATCTGACAGATTTTCACTCAAAAAAGACAAAATGTTTGAGTGAGCCTCGAGTTATTAGAGGTTCAAATGAAAACAATTTCCGCTTGCACTGAGTGCTGTCACCCTCATAGTTGACACAAGTCAAACGAAGCCAATTTTGTTATGCTAACATGCGCCCATGCTCATGTCTGGCTTATGTCAAATAATAATCAAATTACCCCGAGTCGGCGCGTTGCGAGTAGAATTTCAAATACTTAAGAACTTTGTGATACTCTTGGGTGCACTTAATATTGCTTGCTTATGTTGATTTTTTAGTTTGAAAACGATCGTGAAACTGTTGAAAACATTCGATTTTCTGCTGAGATACTTTTTTCTTTGTGTAGTCTACGATCGCGGAGGAAGCTCGTTGACGTCCGTCGTCGGAAGTGAAATTCAAAAAAGTATTTTATTCTGTAAATTAAATTTTGTATCTTTATTTGTTTTTGAGGAAATACAAAAAGTGATCTTTTCAAAATCCAAATCGTTGAGTTAAGTGAATTCGTTGAGTGAAGAAATATTAAAAAAAAAAAAAAAAATCAAGACAAAATGCATACCACAATCTTGGAGGAGGTATGTATTTTCGTATTTTGTTTGTTTGTTTTTCTTTTTTTTTTTTTAATTATGATTCTTCGGTCTTCTTGTGGAAAAATAATTCTTCTTGGTTCCCGAAAGTAGTTAAAACAATTTAGAATTAATGTTGTCACCGTCGATTTTAATCAAATGAAATCATGTCTTGGCGGTCATTGGCAGTGCAATTCTATCTATCGGCTCATTTTTCTGTTGTTTTGGCATATCTACATTCTACAATTCAAGTGTCATCGTGAAACGTGTCTTCCTTAGGTGTAAAGCAATTTGTGATTTGACAAAGTCAGACAATGCAAATATTTTGGAACAAAGAAATTGTTTAAGGGTTTCTATTGTTAACAAAAGATGTTTGGCTCAACGACTCTATGGAGGAAATGAAGGGTCTTTTAACACGGACTTCAGATCTGCCGTTATTTGAGTCTGTACTGCCAACTTTCAACATCCGAATATGGTTTATCAAAATGTATTCTGTTCGGACAGGGAGCGTTCAGTAAGTATGTTTGGTTTGTTGTATGGTCGCCATAATCCCATAATCATCTTTAGCGATGAGGCCCATACCTGGATGAATGTACATGCGAATAAGCATATATGTTGAGTTAGGAACTACACCCAACCACATAAGATCAGAGAGCGTTCCCTGAACTCTGATCAAGTCACTGTTTTGTGCTTAGGGCTGACACTCTCAGGGCTCATGGGTTCATTTTAAGTACACTTTTCCACACCTTAAAGCTACGATAGGCCTACAAATAAACGTTTATATATGTCACACGCCGTTTTACGCGTCAAATTTCAAATCGGAAGATTGTTTTTCTGCTTTAAATTTTTACTTGCGACATATAGAATATACAGGTATATATTTATATATGTCAAGTTGTTTTTATATTTTTTTTATAATTTGCACACACTCAAGGGATTTCTTATACTGTATTATGCTTGAGACACAGTGAGTGCTTTGGGGCAGTAGCTAGGGATTGGAAAGGAGGTGTCAGTGGTCTTTAATTTTTGAACATTGCAATGATTGGGAAATACAGAGTTTGAAAGAGAGTTCAATATTCGCGTAGTTCGGCTTAGAAATGATTCTCTATACTTGAAATTAGGTCCGAAGTTGGGCTCAAGGGTAAACTGATGGACATTCCTAGGAGCGCAAGTATTACGGGCGAACTATTTGAGGGGAGGAATTAAACTAGCTTTTTCTCTAGAGCACTTACCGTAGAAGTAGCGATAAAACAGAGAGAGGCATGAACGTTACGACGGTGATCTAAGAAAGAGAATGACGCAGTGATGTCTCTATCACCGATCATTTTAAGGACTCTTCTTTGAAAACCATCCAAGAGGCTTAAGTATGTGGCTGGAGCACCAGCCTAGAGATGAGATTTGTACACAAGTTTTGAACGAATACAGGTCTTGTATAGATAATAGCCAGATCAGATGGGGAGAAGAATTTCTTGCAGCGTCTTAAGCGTCTTAAACATCTTGCGGCATTTTTTGCGACATCGCATATGTGCTCGTTCCACAGAATGTGGTCAGTGATGCACATACCGAGAATTTCGAGATGTTCGGTCTCGTTGATGTAATTGCCACTCAAGGATAGTGGCAAGGGGGGTATATCTCGCTTCAACGATACAAGACAGCATTGAGTTTTCGAAGCATTAAACTCTACGCGGTTTTTAATTCCCCACTGTACAATGCTATTTAAGTCAGAGTTTAATGAGCTTATCATATTTTGCCGTTGCAGTTCCACATCCGAAGAAGAAGGATGTGAGTCTGGAAACGAATATCAGGAGCTAAGTGTACTACTATCTTCATCAGCGAAACAATTTATTGGATTAGAAGTAACAGAAAAGAGATCATTAATAAAAATGATAAAGAGGGTCGGAGACAAAACGGAGCCCTGGGGCACACCAGCATTTATATTGTGTGTTTCAGACTTGAATCCGTCCAATACAACTTGTATTGAACGGTTCGAAAGAAAGTTTCTAATCCAACGAAGAAGGGATTCATCGATACCGAATGCACGCATTTTCGATAATAGAGCAAGATGCCAGACTTTATCAAATGCCTTTGAAATATCAAGTGCAACAATCTTACTTTCTCCAAAACGATGTAAAGATTTGTTCCATTGTTCGGTGAGATAAACCATCAAATCACCAGTGGACCTGTTGCTGCGAAAGCCGTACTGCCGGTCATTAAGAAGCTTTCGGTCTTCGAGATATTTCTTGAGCTGATAGTTTATCAGCGTTTCCATGACCTTAGAAAGAAGGGACGTAAGTGCAATCGGACGATAATTGGAGGGAGAAGAGGATTCGCCTTTTTTTTGGAATAGGCTGCACAAATGCTGTTTTCCAACTGCTCGGAACGAGCCCAGAAGAATAGGATAGATGGAAAAGCTTACGCAACGGTTTTGCCAGCGTGGAAGAACACCTCTTCAGAACAATAGCGGGGATACCATCTGGACCAGCGGACTTATGTATGTTGAGATCCTTTAAGGACTCTCGCCACAGCACGAGTGCGGAAGAAGATTTGTCCCATGGAATCATTGACGCGCTCAAGAACGGAGGAGTCATGACACTCTCTGGCAGCGAAGAGTTGGCGGCGAACTGCCTAGCAAAAAGGTTAGCTTTCGCGAGAGAGCTAACAACTGGAGTGTCATTGTCAACGAGCGTAGGGACTGAGGAAGAAGAAGAGTTCTTCATATTTTTTGCAAATGACCAAAAATTCTTACTGCCTTTGGGACATTGTAGTATTTTTTGCTTTAATTTTTGGTCATGTAAAAATTTGGTTCGCCGAATATGGGCATTGCAGGCCTTTCTGGCTTGTTTAAAATTGTTCCGGTTTTGCTCAGTTTGATTGGCTCTAAAACATCGGAAACTTACTTCTTTTTCCCTGATAACCTCTTTACAGCTTGAATCAAACCATGACTTTTCCTTGGGTTGCATGCTTTTAAATCTAGTTGGAATAAAAGTTTTCATTCCCAAAATAATCATAATAGTAATCATATCTGCGATGGAGTCTTCGTCACGATCGAGGAAGCATAGTGACAAGTTAGAGATCCGGACGAAATTGTTGAGAACGTCCCAGTTGCCTTTCTCGTATTGCGACACGGTTCTCTTCGGAGCTCTTTCTCTAACTGGATTAGTTTGACACGAGAAAATTGCAGATATAATACTAAGGTCTGACCTACCTAGAGGAGGTAATACATTGATGGTGTATTTTTCAGTGCCATCAGAGGTAAGGAACAAGTCAAGCGTATTTTACGCTTACCCATTAATGTCCGATATTCGAGTGGGCTCGGTGACAAGCTGAGTAAAGTGGTTAAACTCAGCAAAGTTCTCAACACACATTCCTTCGGGTGTTGTCTGGCCTGAATGTCGGGGAAGAATAAAGGCACTAAGCAATCCCCATGAAGAAGTATTGAATTCGTAAGAAAAATGTGAGATTTTGATCAAATATGACATTAATATAGAGAGGTCGAAAAAAGTGGGTCCGGTGATTCCGCCCGTCTGTCTTTAAACGCACATACAGATAATTTATTTTTCAACAAGCCGATCCCACTGACATTTGTGTAAATATCCATTCCTTTGAACATACAACATTTTTATCAAAATCGGTTAAGAGATTTAAGAGAAGATTAGTCCCAATAAATGCACATATGTTAAGATCTATAAACACGCAAGTGTGTCGACTGTTTGATAAAAAATAAGCATACACACAAATAAAATCACCGACTTGACTTCTTCCCTAATTTTCTTAGATTCGACGAACATCTCCTCTTTCTTTACTTCGGGGCTCTTATTATTAATTCTCTCTGGTTTTATGTATGTACATGCAGTCATACAATAGTATCGAACTTCAGTATCTTGCCAGTAATTTCTTTTTTCATAAATCAGAAATTAATTTTGTCCAATTTGTTTATTAGAGAATGAGAGACACAACATATGCAGAAAAAAACAGCTTTTGTTTCATTAATCAATTTTTATATTTTTATTTTTCGGTAATTTATTCGTTTCCTTCCTCTAATTTCTGAAAAGAAGAAATCTAATTTACAATTTATCATATTTTTCCACCCCCTTGGAGTTTATTCAACGAAATATTCAATCATAGTCCATAAAAAGTTTTCAAACTCATCGTCAATTTTCAACATTTTTTTTCGATTTATTTATTTTATTTTTCAAAGGTTCTGACAGGCCGATGGCGTGGGAAAATCCACTTGGATGCTTGCTCTACTCACTCTTCTATTTTTGTTCGTCTCCCTCATTATTTTCAAAGACCATCGGCATCGGTCTTTCAAATGATGTTTCTAGGAACCGCTGAGTCTTAATTTTCATAGCACTTTTTATTCGAATATAAACACCTTTAGAGTGTCTTGACGTTCGAGGCAAAATCACTTGTTTCAATCATTTGTCTTAAAAATAAACCTAAGCAAAAAGTTAAAAAAAAAAACACACAATTTCCTTTTCTTTGAGACTCTTCGATACGTTTGAATCGGTGGTTCTTGAAATTGAACAAATAATTCTTGCAGGTGTGTATAATTGGTTGGTTCGCTAGACTTTTTTTTATTTTTTAAAATAGAATCGCCCCTGATGCTGTGTCAGGTGAATAAATGGTAAACTAATGCACCATCAACAAAACAGAGACTAAAGAGTGTGGCACCGATCGACGGGTGCACTGTTAGTCTCAACGTGATGATAGTGCCGTCTTCTAAATTTAGGATATTGACGTGATGCTGTCTTCTAGCCCCTCACATGAAATTCTGTGATCAGAGTGGGTATTCCGCAAAATATTTTTTTGATTAGTTTTTGAAAAATAAAATTGAAAGTGGAATGTGTTATTTCTGCTGTTGTCTTGTTTTGAGAAACCAAACAATTCCTTGTCAAAAAACCATTGTTTGACATCAAATGAGTCCGTGAGCTGACACGATCTTAGACTTACCACCTACCAATCAGATAATCCTTCTACTCCAACGAACAGTCCGAACAGTTCTGAATAAATCTTTGTCTCCACCCTCTGCTTATGCAGACCGGACCAAAAATCAAGCGAGGATCCATGTCTTCGCACAATAAATAAAGGCGGGACGATGAGGGTTTTATAGAGTGACCCACTTAAATATTTTGGGTGAGAATGAAGACTTAATGTCGTTTTTCCATTGGACGTCCACAAGCATTCGGACGAGTCCAGTAGTCTTCTGAAACAATTCCATTGGATTGACTTTGACAGACGGAATGCTTTCTGAGAAGATAACTCTTCCGTTTGAAAACAGAGCCGTAACCGTCCTAAGAAGCACACCCCGTTCCATTGGAGGTAGAAGAAGAAACGTCAAACAAACCAATGGAAAACGACATAAATATTCAATTTGTATTCTAGGCGTCTATGACATTTTTAAGGAGACATTACGATATTACTCATGTCATAATTCTTGTCAACGAGATCGATGAACCTTTTTTTGGTTTCTTTACCCTTTTACACAGTGGGATCGCGTAAGCAGACTAAAAACGGGTTATCCATTTTGCGGTTTCAAAAATAATAAACACATTAAAATTTTTGTTTAATGATATTTCGTTTTTATTATAAAGTTTGAACATTGACATTAGCCGTGTTTTTTCACTACCCCGTACCCAGCACAGCAGTCAAGTGCGAATAAAACGTATGTCAATTGTTACATATAACGTCGCAAAATGGACCTGAGGGTTGTGCCTCGGATTAAGTTGTTTAGCAAATACCCAAACCAAGAGAGTTCAGAGCCCAGGTAAGCTCAGATCATTAGATTTGCGTAGCTAAATAATTCTTCTCAACGCCATGCGCTGTCTTCATTTCAATAATTGAAAGTTCTATCGCCGGCACAGCTGTCATTTTTTTACTGGCCTTTTTATAGACTGCAATCCAAATTGTTGTTGTTTGCCAAGGGAAATTTTGCTGTGCTGGCTACTGAGTAGTGAAAATTCTATTCTATTCTTTTGAGGTAATTTTCGACCAATTTTTGACAAATAACTTGACTAATGTTGGTTTTTAAGTGCTCAAGAGTTAAAGGTTCATCTGCGTCTTTCGCGTAGCCCCACAAAGAAAGTCAAGCGGTGTCCAATCGTATGATCTTTTGGTGGCCAGTTTATATCGCCACGGCGAGAAATAACGCGGACAGGAAATGTCTCTTGTATTAAAGCCATACTCACTCGAGTTGTGTGGCATGTGGCACCGTCTTGTTGAAACCACATATTCTACAAGTAGTATTATTCAATAGCAGGAAAAAAACGTCGATTTTCACATGACCATAAAGTTCCGAATTGCCGATGACAGTCGTTCCATCATTGTTTTCGAAGAAGTAAGGTCCAATCACACCCGCATACCAAAGAGTCAACAAACAGTGACTTTTTGTAGATGAAATGGTCTACTTGAAAATTCTCAGAACCGCATATAGGACAATGTTGTTTTTTAACATATCCACCGAGTGAGAGATGTGCTTTGTCGCTGAAGAAAATTTTGTTCGAAAATTCGCCGTCCACCGCCTGTTGTTCAAGCACCCATTCGACGTATCTACGACGTTGTGAATGGTCACCTGGCTTGATTTGTTGTGTGAGCTGGACTGGTTCTGGCAATTTGTAAGTATGTGTTTTACGATAGTTAAGCGATCCATTGGGCGCGTTCAGTTTGGTATTTGGTTTTGGATAGCCTATCTTAGATAGCCTATCCAACTCGTTTTTCATGAACGATTTCGATAGCTTAATTTAGGTAGGTGTGAAAACACGTATACAAAAATCAGCTGTTTCAGAATTTCAATGGCTTTTCTGTCAGATAGCCACCCATACCAGAAATTGTTGGATAGCTTTGGTTTTGTTTGGTTTGAATCTCTGCTATTTTTGTTTACATGGAAAACAAAAACAAAAAGCTATCCGGATAGCCTATCCAAGTCAAAGTGAACGCGCCCATTTTCGTAAATGTCAAACTTTCAACTGAAAGAAAAAAATTGGTTTAACAACTTAGTTTGACAGATGTCGAATTCCAGCCCTATACTTTTAAAACCGCAAATTGTATAAGGGGCCAGTTATAGCTATCAGAAAAATCCATCAGAAAAATTGGAACAGTGAAAACTCGAAACATTTTTCTGATGAGTATTTATAGCAACGAAGAATTTTGTGTCAGAAATTAAATGTCAGTCCAGCTTTGCGCTTTTTTTTTATGACATCAGAATTTTTTATTTCATCAGAAAAATTTTTTCTGATGTGATTGGAACAGAAAAAAATCGAAACACTTGAGAAAAACGAAATGGAATATTTTTAAAGTTTTTGCCATCAGATGTTCAGAAAAATGAAATCTCATCAGAAAAAAATTTAAATTCAATTTTCTAATTAAATTCGGTCATATAAATGTTTTGATTCCTTTTGAAAAAAATATTTCAAACAAACGTTCGTCAAATTGCATCAATATTTTTGCTCAAATGAAGTTCTAAAGTAGTCAAATTTGGAAAAATTTTTTTCTGATCCGTTTTTCTGATAGCTATAACCGGCCCCTAACCCGCTATCAACGAATTGTTGTGACTCGTGAGGCGCTAATTCACAGATTTGAAAGTGAAGACTTCCTTCTTGAGTCAAGCTGCAACTACAAATCCACATCAAAATAGATGCTTATTTTGTTCCCAGAAGCAGTTGGCGTTGAAGATATCCAGGTGGGTCTTCCCATCGTATGTCTTGGATGACGGTTATATGCCTGCCTTGTATGAGAACCGAAATTTATTGATCTTTTTATAAATAGGTGTGTTCAGTGACACTGTTTTGCACAGTTTATATCAGAAAAGTATAGCTTTTTGGTGTGCATTGAGATATTCTGTTCCAAACTGTTCTGATTTGGTGTTCATTGAGTATGTCTAGAACAGTTTGAAATATTTAAGGACAGGATTTTCTGTTCCATCATTTGAGGTAGAACACTTTTTGTGTTCCAAAATGTTCCTAATGTTCTGTCATTTCTCATGAAACTGTGCTGTACTGCGTTCTTTTTTCTCGCTGAATAAAGCTTATGTTAGGTTTGTTTTATATGCGCACAGGGTCGCGCTGTGGTGCTCTGATTTCGCATTCATGTGTATTCAGTGCTCTCACCGGGATTGTACCCAAGTCAATCGCACTAATAGAAGCAGTAAATAATGTAAACAGTGTCAACAGTGCCAACATCAACATTATCAGCCAACATTGCTTATGCAACTTCAATTCTACCGTTCTCTCAACTAATTTGGATGCCTTCTATAAGTTTTTGTTTAAGGCAAGATAAATTATCATCCTCACGTTTCTTAGTTTGATCGTATGAGAATTTTGAAAATTTTAAAGTTTTTTGAAACGACCGTTGCAAGGGAACCAGACTCTCGCTCCGTTCAAGGCAAATCAAGCTGCGGAGTGCTCAGGGCTGGTTACATGGAACGAACCTATTGTTTTTGTGGGTATGGAGGGCCAGATCTTTAGTAAGAATAGCTAGTCGGTGTAATCGCTTTATTCCTGAGCACTGAACATGTTGTGGTAGACCTACAAAGTGTTCATCAAGTAGTTCATCTTAACTGTAAGCTTTGACAACATCTGGGGAATTCCCCGTTTAAAATAAGAGGTATTGCTTAATGAACGCACACCTTCTTTCTCTCTCTCTCTCTCTCTCTCTATGCCCGATGACTAAACGCCTTACTTACTTACTTACTTATGGTGGCGCTACAGTCCAACTCGGTCCCTGGCTAGCTGTCTCCAGTCTCGTAGGCCAAGTTGGTTCAGGTCCTCTACCACCTGTGTGCTCCACCGGAGTCGCCGTCTTCCTCTTCTGCGACGTCCTTCCCGGTTGGATTCAAAGACTCTTCGAGCCGAAGCATTATTTTTCATTCGCTCAACATGACCCAACCATCTAAGTCGTTGGACCTTAAATTTTCTGGCTAGGTCAGTGTCGCTGTACAGCTCGTACAGTTCTTGGTTGAATCTTCGTCTCCATTCTCCATTTATGCAGACAGGACCAAAAATCACTCGAAAAATTTTTCACTCAAAGCAGCCCAAAGTGTTTTCATCGGATGTTGTCATGGTCCATGTCTCTGCACCATACATGATGAGTGATGACCAGTATGATGAGGGTTTTGTTTTTCTGGGATGCCAAAACTAGACATTGCTCTATATAATTGGTCTCTATAGACGCTGTCATACGCGGCCTTGAAATCGATGAAAAGGTAGGTATCGATTTGAAGTTCCTGGGTCTTCTTCAAGATCTGCCGTTGGCTGAATATTTGATCGATGGTGGACTTTCCGGGTCTGAAGCCTTACTGATAAGGACCTACCAGGTTGTTGACGAAGGGCTTCAAACGTTCACACAGCACGGCAAACAAGATCTTATAGGTAATGTTTAGGAGACTTATACCTCTGTAGTTGGTTCAGTTCAGGGTATCTCCTTTTTTGAGGATCGGGCATACGATGCTGAGGTTCCATTCATCGGGCATGCTTTCCTCCGACCAAATTTTGCAGATGAGCTGGTGCATGCTCCTAACTAAACAATTCCCCTAACATATTTGTGATGAACGCTTCTAGAACTTCGGTGGGTACCAATGCACTTTTCAATAATATTGATAACTAGTCAATGGCAAAACAATATTTATTTATCTTGAACAAGTAAATGGCTTATTTTGATTAGTATAATCGCCAGAAAGCGACCTTCGAATTGTTATTGTGACAATCAGCCAAATACATAAAAACTTAAACCACTATCATTCACACGGAAAAAAATTCCACACTCCCGATCCAGCTGATAAGAAGTGTATTTGGATTCATTATGCGAATCAACAGAACAGCCCTCCAAAGTCTCAAGGGAAAGTATTTATGCAAAGTTTCAATTTCAATTATCAAAATGATGATTATAAAAATTATACAATTTGATTAGCCCAAGAACTTATACAAAATCTTTATCAATTGCCGCTAATTGATCTTCAGACCTTTGATTCCGTTTCTAGGAGACAAAATTCTCGTTGATGTTTGCCTTCTTTTTTGAAACTCTTATCAGTAGACTTTCAGTCTTGTGAAATAGCAATTATTTGAATTTCAATAATGAGACTTTTTGATTTATTCATGAAATTAATGACAATGTTGCTTTTATATTGACAGTTCACGGAAAATGGCTTCGTTGTGATTGAAGACTTCCTCACGCCAGAAGAGACTGAAGAACTGTACAAATCCGGACGAGCACTGTGCATGGATGCAAATCCAAAAAATGAAGGGATAATCTTCAGTACGGTCAATAAAACCCAGTATACCAAGGAGAAATATTTCCTGGAGTCAGGCAATAAAGTTCGTTACTTCTTTGAAGAAGGTGCAATCGGTGAAAATGGCGAACTATTGGTTGATCGGATGTGTGCCTTGAATAAAGTGGGTTCAGAAGTTCCGTTTGGTTACTATCAATTTTATAGATTGTGTGCGATTTCAGGTTGGACATGCTCTCCATGTTGAAAATGAAGCGTTCAAGAAAATCACCTTCAGCAATCGAGTGAAGGAAATTTGCTGGCAATTGAACTACAGAAAACCGGCAGTGTGCCAGAGTATGTACATTTACAAACATCCAGGTATCGGTGGAGAAGGTAAATGTCCCCAATGTTTTTCCAAAATGTTCCGTCTAAGAAAACTTTTTTTACAGTTATTCCCCATCAAGACGCTTGGTATTTGCACACCGAGCCCAGTACTGCCATTGGTTTCTGGTTTGCCTTGGAAGACACAACACTTCAAAACGGCTGCTTACAATTTATCAAGGGATCCCATAAGGGCGGAGTTCACAGAAGACTCATTCGAAACCCGGATTCAAAGTCAAGTGACCTCTTGATCTATGATCGACCGGCACCAATTTACCCATCATCGAACTTCACTCCGGTTGCCGTCAGCAAAGGTAATTTTGACATCTCTATCTCATATAGATGATACTGACAGATCTTTGTTTTAATCGCTTAGGAACCTGCATTGTTATTCATGGTCATGTGGTGCATAAGAGCGATCCCAACCGATCGGAAAAGAGTCGTCATGCTTATACTTTCCACGTTATTGAGACTGAAAATACCAAATATTCCGAAGAAAACTGGCTGCAGCCACCGGCGGATGAGCCTTTCCCAGTTTTGTACGAACGGACTGATTAAAACGTGGATCGAGAACGCTCTGATCTGTGTGGCTGTCTTAAACATTGCCTCTCTGTTTATAAGTTTAACAAAAAAGATGTGACGAGTTTATTAATTGTTGTATTATAAAATAGATGCGTTTTAATTAAAGTTTTGAATACGTACAAAAATGGTTCTTGCACTTTTGCTTCGTCATAAGAAGTGATTTTTTGGGATTTTCATCGATATCAGCACAGCAGTAGGGCTTACTTACTTACTCAAGGTGGCGCTACAGTCCGCTGTGGGCTTGGGCCTCAATCAACAGCTAGCTGTTTCCAGTTTTGCATTCCAAGTTGATTGAGGCCCTCTTCCACTTGAGTCGCGGTCTTCCTCTCCTCCTACGTCCCTCGGGAACAGTGTCGAAGGCTTTCCGGGCCGGAGCATTGGTGTCCATCCGCTCTAAATGACCGAGCCATCTGAGTCTCTGGACCTTGACCCTTCTGGATAGGTCCATGCCGTTGTACAACCCAAAAGTTCGCTGGTATATCTTCTTCGCCATTCCCTTTCAATCCACACGGGACCAAAGATGAATAGAAGAACTTTCCTCTCGAAACAGCCTAGGGCACATTCATCCCATTTTGCCAAGGTCCATGCTTCTGCACCATACAGCAGGACTGGGATGATGAGGGTGTTGTACAGTCTTATCTTAGTTGCTTGAAAGAGGGCTTTTCCACTCAATTGCTTTCTTAACCCAAGGAAAAAGAGCTATTAGCAAGAATTATTCTTCGTCTGATCTCGGCGCTGCGCTGGTGTTATTGCCCGTGTTAATAGCGGAGCCTAAGTAGACAAACTCCTCTACTACCTCGAAGTTGTATGCGTCTATTGTGACGTTCTATTCGAGCCGTCGGTGTTGGATGTCTTTCGTCGAAGACAGCATATACTTTGATTTTCCCTCATTTACCGCTAAACCCATTTTTGCCGCTTGTGTCTCAATTCTCCTTTGTATTAATATTTGGGGAGTAGTCTCAAGATGGAAAACGATGGAGGTGCCATCTTGAGAATTTTTCACAGAAGCAGTTATCTTAATATAAGGCCGTGTGCGAATTATGTTAAAAAGTGGTTAAAACTTGACGTTTGGTTAAAATTTGACACTTCGCATTGAATAAAATGTGTTAAAAATTAGGCTAGCTGCGGAGCAGGTTAAAATATGACAGAGATGGTTAAAAATTCATCCATTTTTAACCACAGTTCATCCAGTTCGCACACGGCCTAAGTCTGTATTGTGTGTTCTCTGCTTGGTTTGACAGAAGAAATGGGGCGATTCAGAGCGCTCCCGGTGCGAGCACTGAATCCCCATCGAACACGGTGGAAATTCACCCGGGCGAAAAAAGAGCGACATCGAACAGTTCACTGCGAATTCAGAGCGCCACAGAGCGACCCAGAGCGCACATTGAACAAACCTATAATATTTCCATATATTTCTCGAGGCAATGATGCTCAGGTCTGTTCTTTCACTCCTAAAACTTCCGAAAACTCCCAAATTCTGCCACATTTCGGTTCTGTTACTCCATTTTTTTGTAAGTTCTGTCACTTTTGAAGGAGGAAAATATATCCCCTATCTGCCGAAAGATTCAGAATTTCTTGGGGCAGTTTTTGTAAATTCTGTACATTGAATTTTGTTGACTTTTAACATAATATTGTGCATTTGGAAGATTTATGGCGTTTTTAATTGGCAATCTAGAAGTAAAAAAAGCATTCTGAATGCGTTCAATTGGGCGAAAGTGACAGTTCTGGTTCCGAAAAGAAGAGAATTCCCTTCTGATTTTAAAACCAGAATGCTTTTTTTCAGATTCCAGATTGCCAATTAAAAACGGCATTAGTCTGTCAAGTGTCATTCCTACTCCTCCATTTTTGACAGTTTTTACAAAAACTGCCGAAAAAGTAAAAGAACGGACCTTTAGATTGTTTGAGCCGTTAACAAGTAGAAGAAAATTTGAAAAATAAATTACGCAGTCTAGCCAACAACTACAATAACATTATTATGTTATTAACATTTTGAACACTGCCCTCTACCGACAGTCCATTCAAAATAGATTAAGTGTTCCCAATTACATATCTCATACACAAACCGTCAAACTGTCAAAATGAGTATCAGCTGTGTTTATGTTTCGCAAATGGATGTTGTTTTCCTCTCCATTTTTACTGCAGGTCTTTTTTCTTATCAAGCTCTTATCAGCAACAAAAATTTTATTTTATTTATTCCTATCCAAAACGATTCAAATGAACAAAACTGCTGTCAATAGTAAGCTTCAGATTCAAGTCTCAAATTCTTGAATAAGTTTGTCTATCCTATTCCCAGTGCTTCGCCTCGCCCTCCTGCAGTTAAAAGTATCAAAAGATAAGCCGGCCAATGTCCAAACAGCAATATCGAAAATCTCTCAAGTTGTCAAGGATTCTAAGCCCCGGGTTGTCGCCCTTTCCGAATGTTTCAATTGCCCTTATAGCACATCACTATTTCGGCAATATTGCGAAACAGTACCCGACGGCGAAACTTCCAAGGCTCTCTCTCAATGCGCAAAAGAACATGGGATCTACATTATCGGTGGAACGATTCCGGAGAAAGGAGAAGACGACGCAATATATAACACCTGCACCATTTGGGATCCAAATGGCAATTTAATTGGAAAACATCGCAAGGTTCACAAGGTTAACAATAGAATCAATTGCCATTAAAAATGTTTATTCATTTAAGGTCCACTTGTTCGACATTGACATTCCTGGAGGCATTAGCTTCAAAGAATCTGATTCCCTCTCGGCCGGCAATCAGTTCACCATCGTCGAAATTGATGGCCATAAAGTTGGAATCGGTATTTGCTACGATATTCGGTTTGAGGAAATGGCCAGAATTTATAGAAACAAAGGTAAGTTATTGTATACTCTTCTATTTGCTCCTAAAATGAACTCCTTATGCAACAGGTTGTGAAATGTTGATTTATCCAGCTGCCTTTAACATGACCACCGGGCCAATGCATTGGGAGCTTTTGCAGAGAGCCAGAGCTAACGATAATCAGATGTTCGTAGCCAGCATTTCTCCATCTCGAACAGAAGGGGCAGGTTACGTGGCATATGGCCATTCAATGGTCGTCGATCCATGGGCCAAGATTCTAGCCAGTGCCAAGGAGAAAGAGGAGGTGGTTATCGCTGATTTGGACTTTTCGCTGGTAGAAAAAGTTCGCCAACAGATTCCGATATCTTTTCAAAGAAGAACGGATCTCTATTCAACAGTGGAGAAATCATAGTTTCCTTGATTAACGTTGATGGCACTGAAGGGATTACGGTTTTGATTGTTTCATTCTCTTTTATTGCTAATCTAGCGCCAGAATGATAAGTAGTAAAAGTGATTTATTAGTTTCTAATATTACAGTCTTTAATTGCAAAGTCCTCGATAGCCTTTGCCGTGGCCTAAAAACGAATGTGTAATCTTAGGTTATGAAAGTGAGACTTGAATAAATATGTGCATCTGTATTGTTAGAGATTGGACGATAGCTTAAATATGACAACTGGAATTGATTGACTGCTTGAAATAGTTTCGTGTAGAATCCCATATTTCAAATATATATTACGCACCTTGCTTCTTAGGAAATCCTTCATTGTGGACAGATGTAGTGATGTTATGTTCGTTGGTTGACCTTGACCATTCACTTAAAGATTGATGGAGTGTTCTGTGGAGACATTACTCTTCGGAAGACGGTTGTTCGAGAAATGAAGTTGAGGGAAGAGTTTGACCATGAGTGCATTTTGTGGTTGTTGTTTAAAGTAAGTTTGTAGTTGTTCTACCTCTACTTACTTAAGGTGGCGCTACAGTCCGGTGTGGACTTGGGCCTCAGCCAACTAACCTCTTCAGTCAGCTCGGTCCCTAGCTAGCCGTCTCCATCTTCAACTTGCACGCTCCACCTGAGCATTGGTTTTTCTCCACTGCATCGTCCATCTGGGATGGATTCGAAAACGTTATGGGCCGAAGTATTGATGTCCACGTGACCAATCCATCTGCGTCGTTGACCTTTACTCTTTTAGCTAGGTCAGAGTCACTGTACAGCCCGTACACTTCGTCGTTTATTCTTCTACTCCATGTTTATGCAGACAGGACCATAGATCTTCCCTAGAACTTTTTTTTTCTCGAACCGGAATCAGTTGACAGGGTCCATACTTTTGCGGAGCATGATGAGGGTCTTATAGAGCGTCAACCTAATTGTTCGGGAGAAAGCCTTACTACCAATTGCTTTTTTTTTATCCGGAAAAAAGCGATTAGCAAGAGCTATTCTCCTTCTGATCCCGGGGCTGTTGTCATTGTCGTGTTGAGAGCAGAGCCAAGACCAAAGTCCCTACCTCGAAATTATATACGTCTATCATGACGTTTTGTCCAAGACGTCGGTGTTGGATGTCCTTTCTTGATGACACAATATACTTTGTCTTGCCCTCATTGACCACAAAAACCATTTTTTTCAACCTCTGTCTGTATACTCAAATGCACTATTGACATCAATACCATAGGCGTACGCGAGTTGTTGTACAGACTTCTGGAAGATGTGCTTCTAGTGTTGACCCGGGAGTTCTGCTATATTAGTTCCAGTATGATGTAAGGAGTCGCATGACACCGCATCACCTTGTCTAAAGCCATTTTGACATCTAAAGCGTCGTCGGTGAGGTCGTTACCGACTTTAATAGAATAGCGTAATGTTGGTTTTTAATTGGAAACCTGGAAGTCAAAAAAGCATTCTGAATGCATTCAATTTGATGAAAATGAGAGTTCTGATTCTGAACAGAAGAGAATTCCCTTCTAATTTTAAAACCAGAATGATTTTTCCAGATTGCCAATTAGAAGCGCCATAAGCTTGAAATGTTACCGTTAAGTTTATAAATCCTTCCCTTCAAATTCCTAGAGCTACGACTCACCCTCAAGCAATTAAAAGTCTCTCAAGACAAAACAACAATGTTCAAACCGCAACATCGCAATACCAAGCTGTAAGCCAATCTAAACTACGAGTTGTAGCCCTCTGCGAATGTTTCAACTGTTCCCATAGCGTCTCATTATTTCGGCAATATTGCGAAACCATACCCGACGGTGAAACTTCCAAGGCCCTGTCACAATGTGCCAAAGAACTTGAAATCTGCATCGTAGGTGGATCGATTTCCGAAGAAAGTGGTGTGGACGCAAACTATAACACCTGCAGCCCTTGGGATACAAATGGCAATTTGATTGAAAAATCCCGGAAGGTTCTAACTGCAAGCAAAACTATGGAGTTTGTTGAAATCAAAAATATTTATCCATTTTAGGTCCACTTGTTCAATATAGACATTCCTGGAGGCCTTTAATTTAAAAAATCTAACACCCTCTCCGCTGGCAATCAGTTCACCATCGTTGACATTGATGGATACAAAGTGAGAATCGGTGTTTGCTACTATATCCGCTTCAAAGATCAAAAAGCCAAATATGTTGCATATGGCTGGCTATTTAATGGTTGTCCATCCATATGTAGGGTTATAGCCAGTGCCAAGGAGCAAGAAGAGTTGTCATCGCTGATTTGGACTTTTCATTAGTCTGCGATGTCCACCAACGAATGAAGGAGAACGGATCTCCGGATATATGCTAACCCTAAAGTTTCTTGACTGATATTGATTTGTGGGTCATTGGAGGGGTTTCTGTTGTGATTATTTTTATTGCTAAATAAATGTTTTGATTCTCTTAAATTCAAGCTAAGTACTCGGTTCTTCTTGGGTCGGAATATCACTAACCGACACGTAAGATCGTCGAGTTTGTCCGAAAAGTGCTTTGATCGCATCATCGGTCGCTATCAGTGGTTGGCTTATGAATTCTAGGGCCTGCAAGGATCAAAACGATAAATATAGATAGAAAGGCTCCCTACAAATCCTTCAACTTACTTGAATGGCTAATTGTTCGTCCTCAGTGGTTTGCTGATTGTTATTGCTTAAATAGAGATTATCCGGGATGCCGACACCCGAATGGAGTGCCATTTGTTGCAGAATATTCAAACACTCCGATCCGAGACTTGTTACGTCCGTTGCTGGCAAATTGAGATATTTGATTTTGGCCATAAATTTGAGGTTTTTCAGAATATCAAGCTGAGTTTTGCGAGTTTCGGATGTTAGGCGGAGAAGACGTTTGGTTGATTCGGTGAGCAGTTGATTTTTCTGTGTTAAATCAGCCTTCCATCGTGCAAGTTCCTCAACCATGACACTGCTGGCGAGGAATTTGCTACGCCACACTTCACACTGACTGGCGAGGAATTCAATTTGTTCCTAAAAAAGTCAAGTTTTTATTGAAATTGAAATTTAAACCAGTACTAAAAGTCTTGCCGTATGAGTAGTCAGATTGTTTGCGGTGTCTAAGAGAGCTCTCGCCAATTGAAGTTTATCTTCGGTCAGGACATTTACCCTTGTCTGGAGATCCTCACCAACCGAAGCCACAAGTAGTCCCTTCAGCTCTGAATTAACTTGCACCTGAAACTTGAGCTGACTCTGCAAATAGTCGCGTTCTTCTTTGATTTTAGCCAGTTCCGCCTTTAGCTCGAGCACCTGTAGATCCTCTGTTGACTCTTTAACAACTGAATCTGGTTCTTTTAATAACTCAGTAGCTTCATGCAGCTCTTGGGTCTTCATTGTTGCCATGTGGCTCACTAAAACATTGATGTCCAAATTGTTGCGATCCTTTTTCAGTATTTTGTTTGACTTGTCCTTGTTAGGGAACATGGGATTAACAGCTCCTGCATAGGGTTCAAATGGAACGAAGCGTGGTGGTTTGGTCTTCTTGTGTTCGGGAATTTCACGAACGTCGACCAGTTTTGGGATGAGTTGGCGAAGTTCTCCGCGTGGTTTGACTTCTGGTAAGCCTTTAGAGCAATTTGTTGGTCGATAGAGCGTGTGTAGACCGGGAATGGGAATTGAACTTGTAGCTGCTTGCGGAGGATGTTTTTTCTGATGGATTGTCTCTTGAATTGTGCTATCTTTACGTCGTAGTTGGGTTTTGGAAGTAAGTGACTTGTTCTCGGTTTTGCTAGTGTCGCTGGTTTCCATTCCATCGCCACTGGTGCGGGCTGTAAAGAGAAATTTGGTATAAAATTCCAGTTTAATGGGACAAGTATGTTAGTGTTTCTGGACCTCTTCCGATGTCGATCATTTTATCAGTATGAGGCATTTTGTTACACGAATTGCTTATCTTTCTTGTTTAGTGTTTGAAGATGTTTCTTTTTTTTCTTATCTTGTTTCGGAATTTAAATTTTGTTTTTAGTTTTTTATTGTTTTTTTATGCACAAAAACAACACAGAACACACAAAAGTCAGATGATGCAGTGCAAGATGACGTTTACCAAATTTTGTTTTATTTTTTTTTATTTTATGAAGAAAGGGTATGTTTGCTTACAATTTGTTTTAACAGACGGCGTCGTTTGTCGCCCGGCGACAAGAATGACTGCTGAAATTAGAAGGGACACATCGAACTCGTCGCGCGACAAAGATTAAAAAAGTTCAACTTTGTCCAATGAATCTGTACGAATTGCAGCTTTCTGTTCAGCTCTTTATAAATTGTGTTGTGACTTGTCAAATTAGCTAACGAATTATTTTCACACGTGAACTTTTACAATTGCATTCGTTTGTTGATCGTTTTTTGATGTTGGCTATATTTGTTGATATATAATTTGTTCGTTCTCGTTGTAAACGATGTGTTACAAGCGGTTTGTAGGTCTGTTTTTGAACTTTTTTTAATATCTGTTACAGCAGTTTATGGTTTCTTGAATAAAATAAATGGAGATTGGAAAGATTGTCGTAAACTTTAGTTTTTCTAAATTCAATTCCATTTTTGAAGACAAAATCGAACTTACCCAACTGAGCTACTAGCATATTTGATATCAAAAATGGCTCATGCAGTTGCTGCGTAGCCCAAATGTCACTACAAATTACCAAACTGTCAGAAAAATATAAGGAAAAAGTTCATGTTCTCACGAAAATTTGGTTTCTTTTATCAAAAAGTTTAAAAAAACATTGAAAATAAAATAGTTTTTAGTTTTGAAATTTCAACAAAATGGTAATGTATACTTAAATTGCCTTAACTATACCTGCAACTCGCCCTTTATCATCCATTTAAACCGCGATCTAATCGTATTCTATTTGCAGATGCTTTTCATGCTCTTATTCAGCCGACAAGGCAAGTTGAGACTCCAAAAGTGGTACGGTGCATATCCAGATAAAACAAAGAAAAAGATCACCAGGGAATTGGTCACAACAATATTGGCGAGAAAGCCAAAAATGTGTTCGTTTCTCGAGTGGAAAGATTGTAAAATTGTCTACAAAAGGTGAGTTGGCCCTTGCATATGTGGTTACTCATAATTGGATTTTCATCCATTCTCATTCGTTTAGATATGCCAGTTTGTACTTCTGTTGTGCTATTGAACAAAACGACAATGAACTGCTGACACTCGAAATAATCCATCGATATGTTGAGTTATTGGATAAATATTTTGGAAGTGTAAGTTTCTTAGCTCGACTAAACCACATGGAGACGCATCTTAAATTCTCTTTTTAATCTCTTTCTAGGTCTGCGAATTAGACATAATTTTCAATTTCGAAAAAGCCTATTTCATACTTGATGAACTACTAATAGGAGGCGAGATGCAAGAGACATCAAAAAAGAATGTCCTCAAAGCAATTGCATCTCAGGATCTACTTCAAGAGGTCAGTACACCCGAAGCGTATGAGTTGTAACAAAATAATAAATCAATTTAAATAACATTTAATCTATACAAACAAAAAAATAAGTTTATTAGTTAATTTTCTCTTTATTTCGAATGTTGTATAATTTTTTTCATTTTGTTTTGTTGTTTTCTGTTTGCATCCGTACAACTTTTAAACAATAATAAACAAAGAATGATAATTTGTCTCTCTTGGGAATGCTTTAAGCTTTGCATCAAAAACTCAATTTAATAACAAAAATATCCTCTCAATGGATAACTTAATTGCGTTACGACCTTAAAAAACAAACCGAATCGTCGTTGAAATTGTTCAAGTAATGTTTAATGCATGCGAAATGTTGTCGTTACCTGTTGTAATTTCTTTTCTTTCCATTTTTCTTTTTTGTTTTTCTGTTGAATCTTTAAGTTTTGTTATTAAACAAGAAGAAAATTAAATAACGTCTTAAACAAGAGTAGTAATTAACTTGCCATTTAAATGTCTGTATTATGACTGTTTCCGATAGATGTAAGAATTTTACGAATTTTCTGACAATTCAAGTAATTATTTTTGTATACAATTTTCAAAGTGCAATACACGTAAGTCTAAGAAGTCTTCAATTGAACAGGTTTACAGAATATCAATTACATCGATTAGAATGGATCTAGATGTAGTTAGTTAAAACAAATAAATATTCCGTCCTATGAAGCAACTCATTAGAGTATCATGTGCAGCTAGTTCTTGTCTCATTTTTGTTTTGTTAAGGAATAAACTGTTAGACGCCTTACATAGAATTTTCTAAGAGTATCTTGTGCATCATTTGTTAGTAATTAGACCACAATCACAATAATCTAACCACAGTGTTATTTTTATATTTATAATTGATCCCAGTAGCAGGGTAGTATAGCTTAGTGGTTCTGCTAAGCAGAACGTCGTGGGTACGAGTCCTACTCGTGTCCATAGTTTTTATTTCATTTCACTGTCTCTTGCGAAGAACTGACGAAACTTCCAAGAGTATCAATCGGTCATGAAAAAATGCTTCCCAACTTTGACGTTCGGAATCGGCGTAAAGTTGTAGGTTCCCTCAATTCTTCACACGCACCCAGAGAATTGTTGATGAGAGTACACCACTTGGCTCTTCAAGCCACTCTATTTATTTAATTGATCCGAGTCTACTGATTCTTTCAATCTGTAGACATTTTAACTTGACCCTAACCTGAATACCTTCATGTCACTGGTAAATAGTCGAATATTCAACCAAAACATTTTTGACTATAACGAAGTAAAGTTCGAAAGATGTGTAGTTTTCTGTCTTCTTATATTCTTGCTCTTGTTCTTCAAGTTAAACACAAATATAACAGTAGTGGGTTGGAATCCCAACCGTGCCTAAAGTTTTCTTTTATCTCTTAAAGGTACTGCCAAGCAATTTATGGAGAACAAATTCCACTTCAATTTACTCAGGAAATGTTGTTGAAAAGTTCAAGTAATTTAAGTATTGACTTTGTCACGTTTCAAGAATCTTTGTTGCCAATCTTCCAGTATCAATAATTGATATGTTGTAGTCAGCTAAAAGAAAATCAAGCTGAAATTGTTGCATAAAACTGAATGTTATCAAATTCAAACTCATACGTCTGAAGACCAAAACTTAAAAAAAATCAGTCTCTGATACAAAAAAAACTCTGTGTCCGTCTTCGAGTGCAGTCGCAATTTTGATTTGCTTCCTTACTGACTTACTTATGGTGGCGCTACAGTCCAGGTCGGACCAGGGCCTCACCCAACAAACTTCTCCAGCCAGCTCGGTTCCTGGCTAACTGTCTCCAGTTTCGCACGCCACGTTGGTTCAGGTCCTCAACCACCTGTTTGCTCCAACTGAGTCCCGGTCTTCCTCTTCTGCGACGTTCTTCCCGGTTGGATTCGAAGACTCTACGAGCCGGAGCATTATTTTCCATTCGCTCAACATGACCCAACCATCTAAGTCGTTGGACCTTAAATTTTCTGTCTAGGTCAGTGTCGCTGTACAGCTCGTACAGTTCTTGGTTGAATCTTCGTCTCCATTCTTCATTAATGCAGACAGGACCAAAAATCACTCGAAGAATTTTTCTCTCAAAGCAGCCCAAAGCGTTTTCATCAGATGTTGTTGATTCATGTCTCTGCACCATACATGAGGACCGGGATGATGAGGGTTTTGTAGAGTGTCACTTTAGTTGCTCGGGAGAGAACTTTACTACTCAATTGTCTTCTAAGTCCAAAGAAGCAGCGATTGGCAAGAGTGATTCTTCGTTTGATTTCGGCGCTGGTAAAACAAAGTCCTTATCTACCCCGAAGTTAGATCTGTCTATGTTGACGTTTGCTCCAAGACGTCGATGTTGGTAGTCCTTTCTTGTCCACAGCATTAACTTGGTCTTGCCCTCGTTAACCGCTAGACCCATCTTCCGTGCCTCCGTCTCAAGACTCACAAACACTCCACTGACGATATCACGCTGTGTTCTTCCAATTATGTTAATGTGGTCTGTGTATCCTTGTAGCTGGACGGACTTTTGAAAGATTGTGCCTCTGGTGTTGACATTGGACCTTTGCACAATGTTTTCAAGAATGATGTTGAAGAAATCGCATGATAACGCCTTGTCTAAAACCTTTTTTGACATAAAAAGCGTCCGTTAGGTTTTTTTCCGACCATGATGGAACAGTGTGAATTTTCCATTGTCATCTTACACAGACGGATGAGTTTTGGTCTCTATAGAAACTGTCATACGGAGCCTTGAAATCAATGCAACATTACCATGATTTTCAAAGTAATGTCCCAATATTTCCCAGCGTTGTTCAAGCATACACACAACCATATTCGTTCAGTGGGAGGATCAAACTAATTATCTGTAAAATCAGACATGAGCTAAGTATTACCATTCACAAAATACGTTGTTGAAAACAAAAAATGTTAGATGGCAGGCCCTTTATAAACCAATTTAGCCTCCAGATATTGAATAATTTGTTTTTTGTTTATTTTAGAATTATTTAATGTTAGCATGTACACAGTTAAAGCCCACTGTATTTGATATTTATTTGCACTTGCATGAGCATTTACTAATAATAAATATTTGTATTTGTTTGCATTTTTATTTATTTTATGTTTTGATTGAAATCAATGCACCGTAGTTGTAGTTAATAGTAATGTAAGACTTGAAAGTGTGATTCATTTTCACTTGCAATAAATCAACTTAAAAAAACACACCACTTCCTAAAATCGTAATAAATAAATTTTCTTTTATTGTTTATTTTATGCTTTCGATATAACATTTTCATAACAATAATGTAACTCGTCTATAACCCAGGACTTCAATGAGTATCTCAATTGATTAGATATTCCCGTAGAAGAGAACAGTGTTGAATCAAAACTTAAGCTCGTTTAAGCTTGCTAAAAAATAGATTAAAACAAAATAACTATAATTGGCATAATGAAACGAAAAACAAAAATGATTTATTTTTATTTTAATTTTAAAAATTGTTTGAAATTATTTATTTAATTAGTTGCATTAAATATTTTTTAAATATGTATTTGTTTCAAGAGTTTCGGGGAGAAAACCGTTCCCAGGGCATAAAAAAGCGCTTTTTTATCGAATCGACATATTTTTCAATGTGTTATGCTTGTCGAGGACTCATAATCGATGTCTTGGTGTGTTTTCTGCCTTGCATCCACAGTTATTGGTCCCTGCAGAAAGTTTGATCCGCTGGAAGATGAAGATTGATTGATTTTCTAGGCTTCGTTGCTCAACTACGCTTTCTTGACTACAATCACATCCTCATACAGCTCCCATAGTTATTAGTCAAATCTACTCTTGGGGCCAGTTCGTTGAGAGTGGTTTAAATCTTCAATTTGCTTATCACAGATTGCCCTTAATTCAGAATTAAGAATCCGTGATAATCAAAGGGCGTTTGTTCACTTTTTTTTCACCTTGATTAACAAATCATGGTTTTTCTACAAATCGTTCCATTTTCCAGTCTACCAGTCAGTTTTGTTGTCAATACTTTATCAAGGATTAAGTTTTTTATTTCATTTTCTTGTCAATCGTTGTCTGTCGGAAATTTAAATTTGAAATTTTTACAATATCCAATAAAAGTTTGAAAGTATTCCGAAAAGAAGAAGTGAAATGGAATTTACAAATATGTAATGCTTACTTTCGAATTTGCATCGAAAAAAATTCCACTACAACATAAAATATGGCTATGCTGATTCCCAATTTGGCAAATGTTTCGTCACCTTCTCAAACGATGCCATTTGCCATCATCATTTCGTGGAAGAAAGAAAGCAATACCCGTACTCAGGAGCTATTCAAGAGATTGCCCGAATCCAATATGCAAGGGGAAACAAATCACGGAGCGTCTGAAGTGGTGAACAATATTTTCTTCGAAACCAATTCAGAGAAGAACTTTCCTGCAAGGAACCGATTTCCAGGCTTAAGTTTGCAACAGCTGTGTGATATTCCAAAAGGACAGACATGGAGTAACGAGGATTTTGCTGTTGCAATGAATAAACCGAAAGCCATCAGACCTGTGTGCTATTGCAAGCAATGAAATTTCTTAGTTAATTCCCTGCCATCGAGTTATTGCTAAATCAAGAAACAGCAAGTACCGATAGGGACCGTACAGGAAAATAAGTATTTTGGAGCGGGAAGGTGTTCATTTGGATTAGTTTTGTATTTTTGTCAGTTTATTTTTGTATTTTGTTTAATAAAATCAATTTTATCCGTAAAAAAGATCTGTCTACCAAATATGTATTGTAATGCTTTTAGATCGTGGCTAGGGTATAGCTCGTCGGGTCCGGGGTTTCCTTGAGAAAAGCACAAACTCAAGGCAAGGAGATCCAATTCGACTCAAATTCCAAATAACAAAATAGTGTTGTTTTCTTTAATTCCGATAAAAGACCTTTATTCTCTCATTACTTAAGCTAATACATACATTAATAGAAAGTCCACCTAAGTGGAATAATCATAAAGGTTAAGTCCACGACTTGTGGAAACAACAAAATAAGTCCACGCTAGGTGGAAATAAACCAGCAAAAATAAGTCCACCAAAGTGGAAATACCAAAATCAAGTCCACTGAGTTCAGTGGAAGAATCAAAACAATAAGTCCACTTAAGTGGAAATAACCCGGGGCAAGTCCACTGAGATCAGTGGAAGTATCAAAATAAATAAGTCCACGTAGTGGAAATAACGATCATAAGTCCACGACTGTGGAAAGAATCAAAAGAGGGTAACTACCAATAAATGAGCTTTATTCGGTTAGTCTTTTCCCCTCCCTTTTATACGAATTATTTCTGTTCATATATAAATTTTACTACTGAAACAGACTGTGAATTGTAAAAACAAAGTTTAACGTTATATGTAAATTATCTATATTGTTTATTTGTATGCCATTTGGAGATGTCAGGGATTTAGGTACACTCTGGTTCGTTCGCTTAGTGACACTTAAGTTTTACACTCCGGGTCGGTAGTATAGGTACATTTCCTTTTATCTTAGTAATGAAGTTTCTTCGTTACACATCCCCCTTCCTTTTTGAGACGAGAAACATCTCGTCTATAGTTCACTAAGGAAGAGAAAACAAAAAATTAGAATATTAGAATATGTGTTCATTGTTTCCTCTTTTTATTTCAAAAATATCAAAAATTTATTCTTTAATTCTCGCTCTTTTTTTTTTTTTTTTTTTTTTTTTTTTTTTTTTTTTTTTTTTTTTTTTTGTTATTATAACTAACAAAAATTAATACAATTCAGTTCAATATATAAAAAAAATCACAATAATTCAGTTTAATTAACTTAATATAAATTCAATCAACTTATAATAATTCTTATTATGATACTTATTGATTACTTTCGTAAGTTAATAACTTTACGCAATGCTCCGAAGCGTAAGGTAGCCTTACTCCCCTTCTTGTCGAGGTACACTAGGATGGTTCCCCAAGGACGGTAAATTTTGAACATCCTCTGATGGAGGGATCCTTTTAGGGTGATGCCTTCAAATGGGTCGTCGGGGATGGGGACGGTGTTCGGAAACTGTGGTTCGGTGGCGTTGTTGTTAAAACTCCCAGTGGCTGTTGAGGATGGGGCTTTGGGTTTCTTGCTGATGATGACTGGGATGTTTTCCGGCAATGCGACGGCAGTGGCAGCGGCGGCGGTAACGCTGGGTCTTGTGGCTGGTGGTGCACATGAAGTGGTTGCGGCGGCGACGGTTATGGGTTTTAATCCAGGAGTCACGGTGGTAGCTGTGGATCGAGGAATAGCGTAGAAGTCGTATCCACTAGCATATTCGCTTCCAAGACTCGGACCGGAGATGAAAACTGGTACCGGGGCTGCGGGTGCTTTGCTGAGGTTGATAGCCTTTTTCCAAAGTTCCTCGGCAGCATCTCTTTGTTGTCGTATCGTCTTCATCTCTTCCTCCAGTGGAGTTCTCGGTGGGATGGGAGCTGCCATGGACCGATCATGAATCTCGCCCTTGATTCGGCTCACTCGTGCACGAGGTTTCATCTGAAACGCCAAAGGAGTGCTTTGATTTGGGGTCGGGAGCTTCCGTGGACGGGTGGGTACACGGTGACACGGATCTCGTGGCGAGGTGTCTGCCGTGGCGGGGCTGGTGTGGTCCGTAGGGGGACGCTCTGGTGCAGACAGTCTGTGGATTCCACGCTTTTCCATCGAAGTGTCTTGTTCGGCTGTTGAAAGTTGACTGATCGGAGGATTTATTTGTTGATTATTTTGGAGGGGAAAAAAAATATTTGATGAATGCTCGGCGGTATTTTCAATTGCGTCTTCTTCTGAGTAAAATCCCTTCAGATCTCTTACGTGGGCTCTCACAAGAGTCTTATTTCTATTTACTCCTTTTTTTCGGAGGAGAACAATCACGGGAGAAATGAATTTTTGCACTTCGTAAGGTCCATCATACCGTGGTGCTAACTTCTCCGTGAAGTAATTTGCTCCCGATGAGAGAACGCGAAGTTTTTTATAGACTTGTTCACCTATACCCGGGCGCCATGGTCTTCTGCGCAAGTTGTTTGCCTTGGCTTGAGTCTGACTGGCTTTTTGTAGATTGATTCGTTGTTGTTGAACGTCGTTTTTCTTTCCTGTAACTAATTCTTCGCCCAAGTAGATTTCCAAGTTTGCTTGCGACATGAAATCCATCCCCAAAATCGCGTCTTCGGGTAGATCGGGCATGTATGTTACCTCACCGCTGACTTCGTTATTGCCAACGGTAAATTCTGTTGTATAATGCTCGGCGGTCGTCACATGGCTGCCATTGGCTAGAGCAATCGGTTGTGACAAGAATCTCATTGGGAGTTGGAGTTCACGAAACTTCTGTCTCATCTTGGCTCCAACGAAAGTCCTAGTTGAGCCAGTGTCAACCAAAGCCTGAAACGTTTCATTATCCAACTTAAATGGGATGAAAAAGCGAGGGTCATGATTTGGGGGTGCGTTGATTACAGCTACGGTTTCATGTTTGCGGCATGAGCAGTCTTTACTTAATCGCCCGTCTGCACCGCAAAAGGAGCAAAATAGACGAAATGGACGGTGGCAACTCTCTTTTCGATGACCCCGCTGCTTGCAATTCCAACAATGTGTTTCCCTATTATAAGGGACATTTTGCGGTGGAGTCGGTCGGTTGGAAGGCAGCTGATCAAAAGTGTTCGTTCGGTTGTAGTTTGCCGGTGCAGCATATGTTGCGGCGATTTGTCGATTAGGCGGTCGATTAAAGGGGTTTGTTCGATGCTGGTTTTGTGGTGGAACGTACGGGATGGCGGCGGCGGCGGGTGGTCTGTAAGTATCATGATTAGGTCGACTGTAGTTCGGTGGATTAGCTGTCGTTATCGGTGGTCTGAGATTTCGTTCGTCGGATTTTATGGCCTCAAACTCTTCTGCTAAGTCCATAAGATCATCCAACGTTGAAAAATCCCGACGACGGATGTATAGCCTATATTCCGGGCGTAATCCGTCGAATATCCTATCGATGTTATCTGCGGCGGTTAATCGAGGGTGTTGACGGATCAAATATTGAACGGCGGAAATGTATTCCTTGGCCCGCTCTCGAGGCCCCTGACGTCTTCGCATAATTTCATCTTCCAACTTGACAAGGTATCGGGCAGGCAGAAAATAACGAACGAATGCTGCTCGAAAGTCTTCCCAAGTGGTGAAATTATCATGGTTAATACGCAACCATTCTAATGCTTTTCCGCGCAACAATTCTGGCAGAGTATGAAGCATACTGTTTGGCGGAATGTCGTAGCATCGTGTTAGCTCTGTCACTCTTTCCAAAAATTCGAGCGGATTCCCCATCGAATCAAATTTCAGGCCCCATTTACGAACGATGTTCGTGATTTCAGCCTCGTAACTCAAAGTAAGTCGATTCGGAGAGTGGGGTTGCGTCATGGGGTGGAACTGACTCGGCGTATAAAATGCGGAATACTGCTGGGGTTGTGACAAGGGGTTGAAAGGGCTTGGCTCTGTATGGAAGGCGGTATACTGGTTGAGTTGCGGCACGGGGTTGAACTGTGTTGGCCCTGGGTATGTTGCGGAATATTGCTGACTAGCAGGCTCCAGGGGTCGGTTCGTTGTAACGACAGTATTGGCGGGCAATCTAACTTGTGATTGTCGGACTGGTGGATGTTGGGCATTCGAAACAAGGTGTAAAGACGGAACGGTGATAGTGGTCTGGGTAAATAAAGGTTTTTTTACTCTATTTTTCTCTGCTTCCTCGGACACGATTGCTTTGTCTTCCTCAATAGCATCGTCACTGGCTTCATCGGCAAGTGCATCGAGCCTTTTCTCTGCGACGCTTTCCCAGTGTTCGCACAAGTTTTGAGTGGACGCGTGTGCTCGGACTTGCTTCAGGTGTTGACTAAGTCGTTGCCTGAGGATCTGCATATTTCCTGTAGTGTCCAGGTTTCGGGTAGCTAGCATATCCACTAGCTCGGCTTTCTTCATTAGGTATATGAAACCTAGATTCCTGAAGGGATTTCCTTCATTAAGCGGCGGGTGGTCTGGCGGCGGTTGGTCTGGCGGAGGTTGGCCTGGCGGTGGTTGATCTGGCGGTGGTTGGTCTGAATCGGACATCTCGTGGCGGGTTAAGTTGGATATTTGGTCGGAAGAGTCAGGAAACGGTGGAACCTTTGAAGATTCTCGGTCGGGCGGGCGGCGGCGGTGAGAATTCGGTTGAATCTTCTTAAGGTCCCTGCTCGGGCGCCAATTTGTAATGCTTTTAGATCGTGGCTAGGGTATAGCTCGTCGGGTCCGGGGTTTCCTTGAGAAAAGCACAAACTCAAGGCAAGGAGATCCAATTCGACTCAAATTCCAAATAACAAAATAGTGTTGTTTTCTTTAATTCCGATAAAAGACCTTTATTCTCTCATTACTTAAGCTAATACATACATTAATAGAAAGTCCACCTAAGTGGAATAATCATAAAGGTTAAGTCCACGACTTGTGGAAACAACAAAATAAGTCCACGCTAGGTGGAAATAAACCAGCAAAAATAAGTCCACCAAAGTGGAAATACCAAAATCAAGTCCACTGAGTTCAGTGGAAGAATCAAAACAATAAGTCCACTTAAGTGGAAATAACCCGGGGCAAGTCCACTGAGATCAGTGGAAGTATCAAAATAAATAAGTCCACGTAGTGGAAATAACGATCATAAGTCCACGACTGTGGAAAGAATCAAAAGAGGGTAACTACCAATAAATGAGCTTTATTCGGTTAGTCTTTTCCCCTCCCTTTTATACGAATTATTTCTGTTCATATATAAATTTTACTACTGAAACAGACTGTGAATTGTAAAAACAAAGTTTAACGTTATATGTAAATTATCTATATTGTTTATTTGTATGCCATTTGGAGATGTCAGGGATTTAGGTACACTCTGGTTCGTTCGCTTAGTGACACTTAAGTTTTACACTCCGGGTCGGTAGTATAGGTACATTTCCTTTTATCTTAGTAATGAAGTTTCTTCGTTACAGTATCTTCTAAAAGCTGTGATCAGTGAGCCTTAACAGTCTTAACACCTTCTCTTTAGCTGCAAGTTATCAAAAATGATAACTTTTGGGTTTTTAATTAACTGAAGGAGGGCAAATATCACGTAAATCAAGTATGAACAAACTGAATTATTGTACATCCTTGATTAAATGGTCCTAATCGAGCAAAATTGGATGATTAACGAAATCTCAAATTAAGTGCTCAAATCATGGATTTCTTAATTACAATTTTTGTGAACAAACGAATTCTAGGATTATCAACTGGAATAATCATTGATTAAATATGATCAAGCTTCAACGAACTGGCCCTTAGCCTTCTTCGCACACTGATCAATTCTCAATTATCAATTATTTACCTTTTCGACTTACCGTCCAGAACTCGGCGCCACTCTAGAGTAGGAAATATTTGCTCTGTGCAACCGAAATAACAGTGATTTGATTTAGCTTAATTTATCCGCACTCCGGAGTGCCATTTAGGTTTCATTTCTGTTCTGTTTAGGATGTTTTAAGGGGACAGAACCAACATACTATGTCGAATTCCTGTCGGTCTTATTTTTCCCTACTTTTTAAACCCCCGCTCTTATTTCGTCCTGGCAGTAGCTCCCTTTCGCAAATGAGTGTACCAACAATTCCAAACAACGTCATCTTACCGCTTTTATTGATAATGTCAAATCGATTTGCTCGAAATTAAGTCATGAACGAAACTTCTTTCAACACATGTTGAAGAATCCTAAGCCAATCGATTGACTCTTTGCGGGATGAGATGAGTCACTTTGCAAGGAATATAATATCCTCAACGCATTCCATAAAAGAAAACTGTCAAATTTTATAGTCTAATCATTTGCTGAAGTAGTGTCCGTAGCTTAGTGGTAACGTGCGTTGGCTGCTAAGCCGAACGTCGTGGGTTCGAGTCCTAGTTTTTATTTCATCTTTACGGGCACTGCCTCTTGCGAAGAACTGACAAAGCTTCCAACAGTATCATCTGTCATGAAAAAGTGCTTCTCAACTTTGCCGTTCGGAATCGGCGTTACATTGTAGGTCCCCTCAATTCTTCACACGCACCTAGAGAACCTCTCATTCTAACTGAAGCTTCAAAACTAGGGATGCAAACGACACATGGATGATTTCAAAACATCAATATTTTTGTCAAAAACAACGATGTATAGATCGATTTTTCTTAAGCCGATACATCGACGTTAAAACTTTAAAACGTCGAAATCGTTCGTTTTGTTACTCGTTTTTCTTTTATTTTGCATAATAACAGAATTTTAACTCTCAAACTCAATCTTTTTTGTCTAGTGTCAAAGCTTCAGAGTTTTTTAATGTTTTTATTCAAAAGATTGTTTCTGAGTGTTCAGAAATCGAACGCGACCAACATTAACATGCTTGTGAGTTCCGTTCAGAGCCCTGAACGAGAAAAAATGTACCTTTAAAAAAGATATGATAAATTTTACTGTTTTGTGGTATCTAAAAATGTTTGTTTTTTAAACAGATAAGGCATAAATATTCTGTTCTTTAGATACAGCAGATCGTATCTATGGGCAACAACAAAAACATCGGGAAATCATCGATGTATCGAAAATAGAACCGATGTTTTCTTAACATCGATGTTGTAATGAAAATATCGATGTTTTTTTTTTTAACGATATTGCATCCCTATTCAAAACAAACCTCTTCCCAAACTTTTCCAAACCAGCTAGTTTTAATCCTAAGGCAAAAGTAATTTAAAAAAATGGATTTTCAACCCTCTCAATCGCAATAAGACTTCTCCTTTGTCAGTTAAGCATCCCGCCAAACAAGTGTCTTTTAATCTTTCCCCGCTAGGACTTGGATAGTAATCCCCGGTAATATCTTCCTCTACTATCCAATCGAAACGCATGACAACTGTCGTGCTTTTTCCAATTCGGCCCCCTTGAATTTTTAACACTCAAGCTAGCACTCAAACCACCATAAATTCCTCAACATCCGATGCAGTTAAGCAGAAACCTGACACCAAATCTAAACACTTCCCACAGCACGCTCTCGGGGAGCGGATTTCTCGGATTGGATTTCTCAATCCACATCTGTCCAAAATAAGCATTGAAATTCGCTAAATAGTGTCTCGCCTCAGAGATCAGAAGACTTACAACAGTGTGCGTCTAGAGTCTATATCTTGCATATCTTCACATTTTCTCCAAATCGTATTCATCAAAAGCAGGCAAAAAAAAAGTCATGATATGTCAAAGGGTTCCTTATACGGACATGAGTGTAATCTAGAGCGCCAATTGCATAAGAAAACTCGTACTTTCTGTTCCATAACCTTTGCGCTTCTTGTCCTTGTATTTCTTCCACAGTATGTGGGAATATAATCCAATTCTGTGTTTGGCTTGCTATTTCTGCAGAATCTTGCTGCACCACTATAGGTGCTGTTGATTGATGAACTATAACGTCTTCACAAACTCCAATTTGGAACCCGGGGTCTCCTATGTATCGCAGAAATATTCCCATTTTTTCTTGGTTTGTGAGAGCATCACAACGTGTTCTTGAACTCGGCCCTAACAATTTTTCCGTCAACCATCGCAATCCTTCTTCATTAAACCGATACAACTGACGAAAATCTTCACCAACTGGACACGTTCTTTCTTTATAAGTTCTTTGTCCGACAAAATCAACAATAAACTCGGTCATCCTTTCAGTTTTATGTGAAGTAAGTCCGAAAAATACCATGCTTAACAATTTGTGAGATCAATCTCATGTATACAAGTGTTTTCTCATCTTTTTGTATACGAAAACGAGCTCAATCTCATGGCGAGCTTTCATTGTGAGATCCATAGAGGAGGTATTACCTAGAGTCGCAACTCGGTCTCTTTTTTTAAAAATCACCGTCCAAAAAATTTTTCAATTTACTCTCTTTTCTTCTGTCCGTGAATCTGTGTAAATCCAAACCAATGCTAATGTGTTTGTTCGCCCCATTTGAAATACATTGAGAAACCTACACATTCGTATTGATATAGATAGAAATAAATAGATTGGCGCGACAGCTCTTGAAGAGCCAAGGCCTAAGTGGCTTACTCTCATCATTGATAAAGATATTTTATCAAATTTAATTTTTTAGGTCGAAAGAGAGCAAAATGTCTTGAGTTGCGACCAGCGCTGCCGAAATTACTACCAAAGGAGTATTTGTACTCCCTTTACGTTCAGTGTACTCCCGTACTCCGCTACACTCGAAAATACTCCCCTTGGAAACTTTAATGAACATTATAAAATTATGAATATTAACTACCGGGCTTACATATTTTTTTTTTTTTATTTTATTTGAGCGAACACAACTAGTCTAGTGGTGTTAAATCGCACGAACGAGGCGGGTAATAGGCTCTCCCATTTCTTGAGGTAGCTCGCTCATCAAACCTACTCTTCAATAAAGTGACTGTCAAGTGTGCTTTGTGGATTGTAACTCCATCCTAATCGGTTATCATGGTGTGATAACGCTGGCCATTCAGAACGCCATTGAATTGAAATTGACTGATTTGGATCATTTGCTACGGACGTCTGAACTGCAGCGATTTTTTCGAAACTTCGAACTTACCACTGTCAGCCTCTGCCCAGGAACACAATTAGTGCTTCAATTGCACCATTTTGATACCATAAACTCTAAGTTACCAAAAAATAATAAATTATTAAAAGATACGCACAGCACAGTGCATAAGCATAATAGAGATTTAGAGTGTTTAAATCTGATTGGTTTTGTTAAAATAGGCAATCAAGTTCATAATCTTAATATTTGCAAGTTCGCTGGCGTCTGTCTGTCTGTCCGGAAGCTACGACAAAATTCATTGACTTGAATAACAAGCTTCAAGGCATGTTGTCCGACCGGCCAGTGGCCTGTGCAAATGGCAACTATTCTACCAATGTCTGACCTAGGTTTTTTCAGAAGTTCCTTGGTACGTTTGTGGTCGTATCGAGATATTGCAGTTGATTGATTTTTCCATCTTACGTTATATTTTTTAAGAAAATGGTTTTGAATATCCGTTTTCATGACTCTTAAGGGAATCCTAACTTCCTCAGCAAGGGATATTTGAAGGCTTGATCCCGACCTTGCATGTCGCTATTGCCTGGCGCCATACGACTAGATTGATTTTTATATTGTCGTTAAAACTTGCGAGCTCTAACTTGCAACCTCCAAAGAGTCTGGGCTTAATCAGTTGCTATTTGAAGCCTTGATAGTTACATGGCTCTCAAGAAAGATTGCAAACTTTTTCACAATTTCGTCAGATTTGATTCCTTGTTTTAGAATCCTACATGCTTGTCTAATCGTTAGAACTTCAGCTTGAAATAGGCTTCATCTGTCGGGCAGTCTAAAGGATTTTTAATACCCAGTTCTTCGGAGAATACACCCGCCAGAACACCCAGTTCCATCTTGGAACCAGAGATGTAAACTGTGATGTCGAAAACCTTTGAAGGGCTATTAATTTTCCAATTTTGCCTAGTTTTCAACCTTAAATTGCTTACCAAAAGCTTAAGGTTGATAACGTGTAATCAGAGGGTTCTATAGTAATAGATTAAGAATTTTAGTATGACCGAAAGGCTTTGGAGTCCACTTACCCGATTCTGTCAGTCTAAAAGCACTAATGGAAACAGTTTCGTGAATGTGAAGGTCGGTGGGAAAAAGATTCAGAATGACTGTTAGTGCATCAGTAGGGCAAGATCTTATTGCTCCCGTAGTACCAATGCAGGGAGTTCTTTGAACTCTTTTTAGCTTATCGATGTTATATTTTTTGTCTAGGGCAGGCCACCAAATAATTGAGCCATATGTCAGAATGGGGCGAACAAGTGAAAGGATAAATTCATAAGTTAAATTCAAAGCGGTCAAAACTCGATTTTTTTCTCCTACCCAATTAAAAAGTGTTCCTTTAAAAAAAAATATGTTTTGTTTGTGTACTCCTTTGAATAGCAAAATACTCCCCTCTCGAACTTGAAATTACTCCTCTGCGAAAATTTTAAACGGCAGCCCTGATTGCGACTCTAGGTATACCTCCTCTGTGGTGAGATCGATCTCAACTCTCTTGAGATTGAACACACAAATTCAGATCTAACTCGGTTAGTAATTTTTTTTCTCAAAAAAATGAGTAAAGAGTTTGATATTGAGATTGCCTTAAACTAGAGTCAAGGTTTTTGAGTCATAGAGAACTGTTTGTTGAACTCTTGAAACAAGTATGAAGATAACATTTTCTTTTTGTTTTTAAATAAATGACCAAATCATTATTTAATCAAGATCAATTTGGAACTGCTGAGCTTCTTTTTATACGGGATGAATAGTGCAATATCACTTGAACTTTGAAAATATATTTTTTGTAACGATATAATTAATACCATCTCACAATGCATGTTAGCTTTAAATGCAACACAAAAATATAGATCTAGTTTTAAGACACTTTTTAGAAGAATCTTTAAAAAAAAAAAAACATCTCCTCATCTTAAAAACAAACTTCTCCTTGAAGAGAGATTTTTAAACAAAATGTTTTTTTATTTAATAGTTTTAAGCTTTTGATTACTTATAATGAACATTTTTTAATTCATCTAAACACTAATATTGTTGGTCAAATTAAACTATTAGAAGCACTGTGTTAACTCAAATCTACTGTCAAACAAAAAACTTTCTTTGACATTTGGAATGTTAAGAACTTTTCTCTATAAAACTTGAACTAACACAAGTATAACTGTCTCTACTAAATTTCATTTTCTTTATTCAATAACTGTATCACTTAATGTATAAGAAAAAGTTATTGTAAATTTCTTAAATTTTTACTAAAAAACAAAAAATCATCAACAAATGTTTATGTGTATGTTTTAATGTAACTGTTTGAAAAAAGAAATTACTGTTTTATGTCAGAAAAAAAAAAACAATTATTTGGAAAAAAAATGTTTAAATAAAATTTAATTCTATAAAATTTAAACTGTACAGTTTCAAACTTGTTCTAAATAAAAAATCAAAATTATTTATATATTTACTAATAATTTTCTAAACGGCTTCCTCTATTTTAATTCTAATTTTATTTTATATAACGCTTTGTTTATATCGGTGTTTTTTTGGTCTTAAGTATATTATAAATCTTCTTACGACAACAGATTTATATATTTTATTCTAACAGAGGGTATTAACTTTTGTGAAAGTTCAATGAATAAAATGCAAACTTATTATAATTTTTTTTGTTCTAAAATGTAAACTACCCCTCAATGTTCGAAACGTCAAACGTCATCGACGAGTCATCAATGCTGTTTGACGTTTGGGACACAGAGTTTGAACTTTATTCATTTATATTCAGTCCTTGAGCGAGAAAAGAACCGCCAAGCATTACAATCGTAAAATTGTATTTAAATAAATTAAAATAATAAAACACAAAAGGTCGAGCTTTAATAAACTAAAACAATTTTTTTTTAATTTACCTATCCTATTGCGACGATTTCACACAATATTCGCAGTCATTTTTGGTCCAAACATTATTAATAGAAATTGAAAACATTAAGTAAATAAAAATGCACATGCTCACATGCAAATAAAGTAGATTTAAACATTAAGAAAACATTAAACGATGAAAACACCTTTTTCCTCATTAAAAATGTGTTGGATGTAGGAAATAGGAACATATTGCATAAGACATTTTTTTTCTAATCGTTACTTTTATTTAATTTTAAGGACTAACTAAAACAATTGAAATCGGCTTGATTTATATATTTAAAGCAGAATTTGAATGACTACACTTCTAACGGTTAACAAGTCATATCTCGTGCACACTAAAGCCCCATTTCTACACAAAATTCAAACAGCTTCAGTTTTTTCGCACCAGAACCGCACTTGTCGCGTTAAATTATGCAACTAGGAAACTTCTCAGTTCTCACGCAATTAAGTCCAAGTCATGTCCAACTCGCGCCGGCGAAAAAAATCGGTTGTCATTCGACCATAATACCATATCGCTCCAAATTGACTATGGGCTTGCTGAGCATCATATACGGCAATTTAATTTGTTTATACACTACCGGTCAAAAGTTTGAGACCACCTTTGAAATTTGAGAAATATCGAGTTTTAACCTCGAAACTGTAGTTTTAAGAAAAAAGTTAATACGCGAAAAAAGTGAGTAGCATGTCTTGTTGTAAATGATAGAAAAATATAAACTTATTTTTTACTAAACATAAATTATTTATTTAAAAAACCAATTAAAGTCCTTAATTGAGTTTTCATCAAAAAAACCTTCCTTTAAATTCAATAATTTTTTTAACAATTCTGAGCAAGATTTTGTATTTTTTCTTGTGGGATATTATTCCAGCAATTTTGTAGAGTTGTCCAAAGAGCAGATTGTGGACATTTCTGACAAGCTTTTTCCATAAGAGCTCAATGGGGTTAATATCTACAGACTTCGGTGGCCTTACCATTACTTTAAGAATTTCCTCGTCATCTTTTTGTTTCAGGTATTCCCGGTAAAAATTTGAAATGTCTTTAGGCTCATTGTCTTGCTGGAATACAAAAACTTCACCGATTAATCGGAGTCAAGATACCAAAGGTCTTCCAATATCGTTTTATAGTTTTCTTTATCCATTCTTCCGATCACTCGCGTCAGATCTCCTACTCCATCGAGGGAGAAACATCCCCACAACATTACTGAACCGCCTCCATGCTTTAAAGTTGGGACCATACAGTCTGGTAGCATCTTATGTTCAGCGCTGCCCCTAACGGACCCTCTGCGATTTGAGCCAAACTTAGACTCATCGCTCCTTAACCTTCGTTAATACAGATAGTGGTTCTTCCCGCATTTCATTGATTTCGACGCGTATTTATGGTGCTGTTTTCTTCCTAGAATGCTTGCTTATGGTGATGATTTGCAAATCTTCGGTTTTCGTCGTAACTCTAGGTCGTCCTGACCTCGGCTCATCCTTAAAACCGCCGGTACTAGAGTAACGCTGTATGAGCCTGTTAACTGCTCCTTTGGATATCTTTAGTTTTATGGCGATTTCTCCTTGCGAAAAGTCTTCTTCAATGAGGGTCATAATCGCAGATCGAGTTTCAGTAGTTAATTCCTTTACTTTCTCCATGATGAAATTGGATCAAACCAAGCAGTACATACAAAATGCTGAATATGCAAGTATTCAGATTTTACATTTTTTTTACCTTTTAACATTACCCAAGTCATACAAAAATTCCAAATTGAATGTAAAAAGTCATAAAAATTAAAATCTACGGGAAATCCAAACAGAAGTAAAAAAAAAAATGGGTTTTTTTTACCTTTTTTCACAAAATTCCTTATAATTTACAGAAGAGGATTGATATCTGGGGTTTTTTCACTTGTACCTTTCATGAATGATATAAGTTATCAATGCAGGTAAAAAATCCTATTTTCATTCATAAGGTGGTCTCAAACTTTTGACCGGTAGTGTATACGAAAATGTTGTTCGAACAATGTTTATTGTTTGTTGTTCAAACACTCGTTGTTCGATTGTTAAGCGATCCACTATCGTAAATGGCAAACATTCAACTTATATTAGATTCGTTCCCTGTAGCCAGCCCCGGGCGCTCCGGTGCTTGTGACTACCATAGAGAATGTATAATACCTAGAGTCGCGACCTTTTCCTCCCTTGCCGAAAACACCCTCAAAATTTTTCTGAGGTGAACTGTCACAATCCTGCCTTTTTTTCGTGTCCGTGAATCTGTGTAAGAGGTAAACTCACAATCCTCTCTTTTTTTCGTGTCCGTAAACCTGTGTAAGAGGTGGCAAAAGAGTGAGCACTCAGCCGTGACAAAATTTTTTTCCCGATGCACAACTCAAAGTGACAGACTTCATCCACAGCAAATACGAGACTAAACGCACAACTTTTTGTTTAAGATTTATTAAGATTTTTGATACAAATATTGGTAAATTATAGTGCAATTATGTGTTAAAAGTGCAAAGAAACAATATAACGTATTTATTTTTCATATTACATGCATTTTTTGTATGTTTAAGTTTTTTTTTTTGAAAATGCTGAGCTCAACGGAATCTTGTTTTCGAAATCTGAGCCCATGAAACCCACCTCGACTCCAACCTGAGCATTGTATCTAACTCAGTGCGAATGTATGGGTGCAGTTTCTCATTTAAAAAGCATTTGAAAACTAACACATTCTCACTGGGTTAGTACAAAACGACCAAATTGCAGCTTGTAGGCAAAAAGAGAGCGAACACCCGAAGTCGTGACTCTAGGCATTATATATTCTCTATGGTCACTACCCTGAACAGAGCTGTGTTTGGTTTCACATCGAACGCATAAGTAGTGCTCTGTGCTTTTTTTCTTTGTTGCGTAGCAACAGCTAATTCGAACAGCTCCGAAATTCTCGCCCGAAAATAAACTTAGGTCGATTCAGTGCGCCCCTATGCGAGCACTGAATACACAAACACATCGAGCACCGAGGAAATGCACCGGGGCGAGAAAAAGCGCGACATCGAAAAGCTGTGCGAAAGCAGCGCACCACAGAGCGACCCAAACATAGAGATAATAGGCGTGTTTTTTGCACGCGTATATACGCTTAAAATGAACAGTGCACAAAAAAACGACAAATTTTTTGTTTTAGCAATTTGGCATCACAAGTTGATGATATGTAAACGAGAGGAGAAAGAAGAGCAACGTCAGCGGGAATTTTTTCTCCAGAGAACAGAAAAATCTCTTGCTCAAAGAAGAAAACCAAGAGAATGAAGAAAAGAGATCTGGATAGAGAAAGAGATACGAAGCAGGACATGGAACATACAAAAGTAGCCAATGGTTTCCTTTGATTTGAAATATAACAACAGCAAAATCATAGCTTGCTTGGGTAATTATTAAATGAAATGAATTTCGAATGAATTTCGGAATGAATTGTTGAAAATTCATTGAAAAAGGTATATGGTAGCATTGTTTTTATATCCGCTTATTTCATAAGCGTGGATAATTATCGCCGCTAACTAAGCGGATATAGAAATTTATTGTTGTTGCATTTGTATGCAAATATTTTCTTAAGCGTATATACGCGTGCAAAAAAACACGCCTAATATAATAGAGCACGGGAGAGGTAGCACTGCGTACAAGTGGAGTCGTCACGTCAGATCAACGAGAAAGAACGTCTAAAAGTTCTCCCTTTCTCTCTCTGAGCTTCTCGCTGATTGGCTGTTAGGTGGAATGGACTGAGTAAAAAAAATAAAAGAAACGTCAGAATCAAAATTGTTGTTGTCTTACAAAGGAGCTTAGAGAAAGAACGAGAGAACTTTTAGATCTTCTTTCTCACGTTCCGATGTAACACTTTTCAGGCTACCTTCCGTGCTCAATTATATAGTCTCTATGGACCCAGGGCGAACAAACCTATTATGACACTTCAGATGACAGTTAAGTTTGACACGCATCCTTTATGTAGCTGCAAAATGGAAATCGAGTGAAGTGCCATCTTGAGACCTTGAACTTGAGTTCGTAATGTACCTACTAGCTTCTGTCATTTCTCATGTTGCAGAGAAAATTGAATACTAGTCACTCCATACACAAAGCTCTTATCAAATGCCAGCGTTACCAACTTCACAACGAAATGAATGACCCTATTAAATCTTAACCAATTGGTCGCTGGCTATATTTCGAAAATGGAAATATTTGATTTGTCAAATAAGTGGCATATTCACGGATATAATTCTTTTGATCTTGTTGCTGTTATGAACGTGTAATTGTGACATCATGGCACATTCAGAACAGCCTCAGTGAACATGTCACTGAAGATAAACAATTTGTAGAATCCCAAGTTCCAATAATTCAGGTCTTGCAGGACTCTGGCCATCAGATATTATTCAAGCGAAACAAACAATCTCACAAGCTTGAAGTTTTGTTCTCTGATAACTCAGAGGTAAGAACTTGGATGTTGGATCCGATTTCTAACTTTGGTATTAGGGCAATATTGACTCAGAAACCACACCAACTAGTAGGTTCGTAAGTTGAAATAAGACTAAATGAGAAACTGAGATCTTAATTTACAAAAACACAATTTTTTCTAATGAACCCAATCAAGAAGTTAAAGTCTCGGGTTCAAGTACCCTTTATTTCAGTCACAAGTACCAGTATTTAAAAAATACCAATAATAGTTCTAGTTAGAGTACTTTCAAGTACCAGGACCAATATTTAACGTTATCTGCGAAACTAGCCATAAGTATGTTAAGTTATTCAAGTACTTGAAAGTCATAGTACTTGAAATTACATACTTAAGTTAGAGAAGAGTTAAAATTGTGCGTTCTTTACTTTTTCAAGTACAAGTCCGAAGTTATTGAAGTACAAAAACCAAGGTACTGATATATAGGTGCCAAATTAAACTAATGATGAACAAGCACCAAGTTACTGAGTACAAGTACGAAGTTACTGAGTACAAGTACGAAGTTACTGAGTACAAGTACGAAGTTACTGAGTACAAGTACGAAGTTACTGAGTACAAGTACGAAGTTACTGAGTACAAGTACGAAGTTACTGAGTACAAGTACGAAGTTACTGAGTACAAGTACGAAGTTACTGAGTACAAGTACGAAGTTACTGAGTACAAGTACGAAGTTACTGAGTACAAGTACGAAGTTACTGAGTACAAGTACGAAGTACTGAGTACAAGTACGAAGTTACTGAGTACAAGTACGAAGTAACGAGTAAAGTACGAAGTACTGAGTACAAGTACGAAGTTGATGAGTAAAAGTATGAAGTACAATTACGAAGTTACAAAGTATAAATACCAAGATTTAACAAATAGTTACCAACTTATCATCATTAAACCTGTTCTCGAACGAATTACTTACTTACTTTATTTGTAAATATGTTTACTTGCTTGAGTAGGTCTTACATTCGGATATGAAAATCTTCATATTAAGATAATACGTATCAATATCATTGTTGTTTGTCATGTTATGTCCAATTTTTCCATCCCTCATTGCATTGAAATAATTGCTGTCGGTTTATAAACAACGTATGTATATACAGTTGTAGATGTGCTTGAAAAAATGATTCTACAATATTGTAAGCACGCTTTCATTTGGCTCTTCATTGCAGATGCTTTCTTCATCCAAGCAGTTAGATTCAATTTATTTAAATCTGCACCAAATACTTACCTTTTTTATACTTATACTTTAGGATGAAGCTGTTGAGGGCTCTCTAAGAGACATTGGACTTCTTTGAAAATAAAATAATACTTTAACCAACCTACTTTTAACAACACCCAAGACCCAACTGTATAAAAGTGTCCGTTGTATATTTGGTACATTTTTTTCTGTTTATTTTCTTTTCTAACTAATTTTCTATATATGAAAGTATTTTCTTATCTCTCTTGAAATCAATAATAATCCCGCGCTTTTTATTTGTCTAGATAATAAAAAGATAATCAAATTAAATATAAATTTTTATTTAAAGCTTTAATTCCTTGCCAAAAAAGACATTTTACAAAAAAAAAAAACAATGTTTATAAAAATTGTAAAAAAAAATATAACGATTCCTAGAAACGTTATTTTCTTGCGTACAAAAATGCCATTTAAGTGAACAACAATGCAAAACAAAAAATAATATGTTGATAGGTATAAGTATAATCTTTTATTAAATTTTGTACAAATAGGGCATTATAACAAAAAGCTTTTATTAATTAAAATAAATAAAAAAAAAAAAAAATACGGGCCAAAAATGACTGTTTGATTTTCTAATTTTTTCACATATTATTTTTCGTGCTTTATCAACACTTTTCCCGATGCAATATTGTGCATCTGCAAATTTATCATTTTTCGTATGTGAATAATAACAACTTTTTCTAGAGGTGCTTCCACCAATGGCTTTTTTCCGTCAGTTCCGTTTTTGACCGGAGTTATAGCTATTTCACGGTTGCCAAGTTTTTACTTTTACTTTTTTGAGTAATTTGACAGTTTTCCGATGTGAACCGTTCTTAAATATAGGTTTCACTTCGATATTAAAATACAAGGCTGTATGTCATGTATTTCTTCAAAAATTCTATATTTAGTTTCTTGATTTCACTGTTTAGAAACATTTTTTCAAGTTCTCCAAAACAAAGATCTGGCATCTTGCTCTTTTATCGAAAATGCGTGCTTTCGGTATTGATGAATCCCTACTTCGTTGGATTAGAAACTTTCTTTCGAAAGTTTCTTTTCGAACTTTACAAGTTGTATTGGACGGATTCAAGTCCGAAACCCACAATATAAATGCTGGTGTGCCCCAGGGCTCCGTTTTGTCTCCGATCCTCTTTTTTATTTTTATAAATGATCTCTTGTCTGTAACTTCCAATCCAATTCATTGTTTCGCTGACGATAGTAACCTTAGCTTTTCATATACGTTCCCAGACTCACATACCTCCTCTTCGGATGTGGAATTGGAACGGCAAATATGATAAGCATCAAACTCTGACTTAAACAGCATTGTACAATGGGGAATAAAAAATCACGTAGAGTTTAATGCTTCGAAAACTCAATGCTGTCCCATGAGTGGCACTTGCATCAATGAGACCGAACATCTCGAGATTCTTAGTATGTGCATCACTGAGCACCTCTTGTGGAACGGGCACATATGCGATGCCGCAAGATGTTTGGGTTTCTTAAGGCGTTGCAAGAAATTTGTCTCCCCGTCCTATCTGGCTATTATCTACAAGACTTATATCCGTCTAAAGCTTGAGTGCAATTCTCATCTCTGGGCTGGTGCTCCAGCTTACTTAAGCCTCTTGGACGGTATACAAAAAAGAACTGTTAGAATGATTGGTGATAGAGACATAACCAACTCATTCACATCTTTAGACCACCGTCCGTCGTAACGTTTCGTGTCTCTCCCTGTTCTATCGTTACTTTTACGGAATGTGCTCTTGTGAAATAGCCAGTTGCATTCCTACCCCTAAAATTCACCCGTAATACTCATGCTTTAAGGAATGCCCAGTACCTTTAAGCATAGACAAGTAATAATTAGTTGTCTGTGCTTTAAGTATAGAGAATCTTTTTTTCCCTTCCACACTCTGTCTTTCCAAATGATTGCAATGTTCAGGAATTTAAAACCAATGTACACCGGCACCTCCTTTCCTATCTCTTTCCTCCTTCCTAAAGCACTTACTGTGTCTCTGGCATGAAAAGGGTACAAAAAAAAACCCTTGAGTGGGTGCTTATTATAAAAAAAAATCTTTGTTATTCTGATCGTTCTCGACAAATAAGACGGTCTTGTGCTTATCTGACGATCACTTAGCCTAATTTTTTTCTTATCAAATGTCAATACTTGGTCATTTTGTCTTGAGCAAATCGATAAAGCTCTGAGCTACATCCGATTTTGTTTTCTTTTGTTTGCTCTAAAACTACGTCTGGGCTCTGAGCTAAAAGTAAAACAAAGATTTTTTGACAATTCTGTGACCTGCTTTAAGACCGTGTACGAATTGGGTTTAAAACTTGAGGTTTGGTTAAATTTTGACACTTCGTATTTAATAAAATGTGTTAAAAATTAGACTATGTGCGGAAGGTTAAAATATGACAGTAGTGATTAAAAATTCATCCATTTTTAACCACAATTCATCCAATTCGCACACGCCCACACGGCCTTAACCTTAAAAGTCATTCAAAAGATGAACAGCATTCTTGTTTTAGTTTTCATTCATTCGTTCGTAAACTAAAAACATTAATGTGAAAGAAATGTCAGAATCGACGATTTATTGGTTCATTCGTTGGTCGTTGTTCATGCTCATTTGAATTATGTTCAAGATATTTATGGTGGCCTTATCTTATACATTCTTTGCTGTTCATAAGTGCTTCCTACTTACAATTGAAACTTGGGCAGATAATAATAATTAATCCGTATCAGCCAAATTAACTCAGTGGGAAATGATAATAGGTCTGTTCTTTTACTCACTAAAACTGCCGAAAACATTCAAATTCTCCCACTTTTCTATTCTTTTACTTCGGATTTTTGTAAGTTCTGTCACTTATTGAAGGAGAAAAACAGTTTAGCCACAAACATTTCTTCCGGCAGTTCTTGTAAGTTCTGTCAAACCATAACAAGTACATTGTATTTTGTTGACGTTTGATATAATTTTGTGCATTTGGGAAATTTTTGGTGTCAAGTGGTCTTTCTTGGGAGAATCACAAAATTTCACCCCCACTCCTCAATTTTTGACAGTTTTTACAAGAACAAGTTCTCTTAACTGACGTTTGTTAAAATATTCCACCGTGGAGGGGGTTTATCGAAATAATAAAAAAATAAACAAAAAACTACTTCTATGTGAGTTCATTAGATGGCCCCACAATCGGTTGCAAAGACAACAACAAATCGGTAATAAAGTACCAACATCCAAAAATTGCCCAAGGGAAGTTTCGGTAAACGTTTCTTTACTATTCCGGGAACGATTTTCAATCGTCAGATAAACAAGCAGATATTTTTTCTTCGACAGATAACGAAACATTGGATTTTTCAATCGTCAGATAGACTTTATCTGACGAATAACGCTCTTATTTATTCGACCAATAAATACTCAGATAAGTTTATTTGCCAGTTTGTTATTTGTAGATTTTTCCGATAAATGAAAAATCGGCTATAAGAAATGTTAACCTACAGATTAATTTTTATTCTATGAGTTAGATTACCTGTGTAACAAGAGTGGAATAGTCATTTTTTTTTCATATGGCTGTGATTGTAAGTTTGTTTTAATACTGTCAAAGAAATTCAAGGGTTTAAATTCAAATTCCTTTTTCGATGAAATCACTTGGAAATCATAAAAGGAAATATACTTATTGAAAATAATTAGGAAAAGGATTTTTAAAAGCTGTGACTATGAGTTAAGTAAAATGGGTGCTTTTCATTGAAAATACAGACCATCGTTGCAATATCGAAGACTAAATTTGCATTTTATTCATTGAATGCTTCAAAATGGTTTTCTCATGTCTATCACGGTAGAAGTGCACTTAAATGTGAGTTTCCGCTTTCACTCTTTTGTTTAATAAATAAGCAAACGCATTTAAGTAAAAACGAAAAACAATTTGTAGTTTTTTTCTTGGAGCAATATTGAGGTATGTAGCAATGAAATATGTATTTATGTATGCTTAAAAAATATTATAAACTATAAGCTTAATTTTTGTTCTTGTTTGGTGTTTTGAAAACTTAAATAAGTCAAACATAAACTGAATAATAAATTATGAATTTATTTTGTCATAATTTCAGGACGAAACACCACAAGGATTCTTTGAAGATCATGGTCTTGGTTAAAATGTGTTTTATTTGATATCAAACTAAAGAAATGATAAAAAATAATCATTCCTTGCTATCAATCTCTCAAACCAAACGTCCAAAACACACATTTCATAATCTTAAAAACAAAAACATTGCACATTGCGTTGTGAGCCTTACGTAAAAGTCTATTATTTCGGTGTCTTTATTTTTGTGTTAGTATTAAACGTATTTCTATAGAATGTTAACATTTATGGATGAGGTTCTTTAAATATTAAATATACAATTTCCTGCATCTTTTGTTTGTGTTTTTATTACTTGTGTAAAATTCTTAAAATGCAAGTGATACAGAAGAGAAAACAAAACAGCGTTAAAAAGCATCCCATATTATCAATAACTTAATTCCACAGGTTCTTGACAATTTGACGAAGTTGGGCTCATATTTCATAGTTTATCGTAAATAAAACTGTCGGATTGGATTATGGGAGAATTTAAAGAACATCCCTTGAAAAGTAAAAAGGAGAAACAAGGTGTTTTACTAATTTAAAAAGCTCACCTTTGAAAACTGTTTATGATTGAAGGTGGAAGTAGTAGGGTGCTTTCATTAACTTCGAACTTAATTCGACCTGCGCTAGTCGTTTTCATAAATGCAGATGTGTGATCAGGGTAATGCAGGTCAATTGTAGAAGTTTTGTTTTAAACCACAATTTGTGTGGAGTAATGTCGTTTGCCATTGGTCTTTTTTTGTTTACGTTTCTTCTTCTACCTCCAATGGAACGGGTTTTGATGTATGTATGTGTCATTCTTCGGACGATCTGTTTTCAAAACGGAAGAATTCTGCTCTTTTCGTTCTCTGAAGCATTCCGTCGGTCAACGTCAGTCCAATGGAATGGTTTCAGAAGACTTCTGGACTCTACCTAATGCTTCTGCACGACCAATGGAAAACGACATAAATGTACGTGTCATCTGGTTAATATAAATGCACAAAAAAAAAAAACAAAAAACCCTATTGATTTGATTTCCTTAATACTCAAAATTAAGTAGCAACTGCAGTGGACGGCAAATGGTTGAAAGAAATCGACATAAGTTTAATTTCCCAGAAATATTCTCGTCATTTGTACCCTGGGTCATGTAGCAATGCTTGTACATTTGTACATGAATAAATGTTCACTCTTGGTTCACTGGGGCGTATGCGTTATTATTTTTTTTTTTTTTTCATTGTAAGAAAATATTACTCATCAAGAAAAAAATGTTACATATAAGATAGTTGCATAATATTGTTCATACAAGTATTTATAGCTAGGTACATAATTATTTAATATTAGCAGCCCGTCCCGGCTTCTTACGGGCATAACAATATAATAAAAGAAAATACTCAATGTTTTACAGTGAGTTTCTAAAAATACAACATTCATTGAAAACATAAAACTAAGATATTATTTATTTGTTTTATGAATATATTTTTTTAAGCTTTTTTTTGTATTTACTTACATACTTATTATTAAAAGGTCATAACCGTAACACAAAAGCCATTCAATTTATTGAGTAAGAGCCTCCTTGTTAACAGACTTTTGATGTGGTTTTATTTTGTGGCAGCAAAATAAATTGATTTTCAGGGGCTCCAACCCGCGATAGGCCAACGTATAATTGACCATGAGTAAAACATTTCTTTCGCAGATCGATCCCAACCAATTCGAAGATTTGACTTGAAAAGTTCGTAAATTTTGCTCAGCATGCCGCTCTGAACGCTCAAAAGTGGATTCTCGTGCGCGTATTTGGTAGTTCTCATATTTTGTTCAGCGAGACGTTGTGAACGCTCGATACTCGAATCTCTGGCTTCTGGCACGCGATTGCGACGCATATTCTCTCTGACTTGATAGACGATTTTTAGTTTCTGATGAGTTTCTCCATCTCGACGTATTTGTGATGCCTTAGCCTGGGAACTATTTCTAGAAAGTTGAGATCTTGATCTTTTGGGAATTTAAAAATAACCAAATAATGCCTTTACACTAAATCATTAGCTTAACGTTTGTTGAATTGAATAAAATGAAAATATTATTTGACAAATGGTCGTTCCGCTCTCTCTTATTGTCGTGAAGAAAAGTTTCTTTCACAGGTACTGATTATTGTGAACCAAACTCGAATGCGATTTGTTTATTTTTTACACCTTGTGTTAGATTATTCAAGTTTTAGTAAAGATCCCTATTTTTTTGAAAATGAAACATAGCCTATGTCACTTGGGAATAGTGTAGCTTGCCAACGGTGGAAGAATTTTTTAAATCGGTCTAGTAGTTTCGGAGCCCATTCATTTCAAACAAACAAACAAAAAATCAAACCTTTCCTCTTTATAATATTAGTAGTTACTTACTACAGTCCGTTGTGGACTTGGGCCTCAATCAACAGTCTCCCCCAGCTAGCTCGGCCCTTAGCTAGTCGTTTCCAGTTTTACGCTCCAAGTTGATTGAGGTCCTCTTCCACTTGAGTGCGCCACCTGAGTCGCGGTCTTCCTCTCCTCCTACGTCCCTCGGGAATAGTGTCGAAGGCTTTCCGGGCCGGAGCATTGGTGTCCAATCGCTCTAAATGACCGAGCCATCTGAGTCTCTGGACCTTGATTCTTCTGGCTAGGTCCATGTCGTTGTACTACCCGTAGAGTTCGCTGTTGTATCTTCTTCGCCATTCCCCTTCAATGCACACGGGGCCAAAGATGACCCGAAGAACTTTCCTCTCGAAACAGCCTAAGGCACTTTCATTCGATTTTGTCAGGTCCGCACCATACAGCAGGACTGGGATGATGAGTGTGTTGTACAGTTTTACCTTAGTTGCTCGAGAGAAGGCTTCTCCACTCAATTGCTTTCTAAGCCCAAAGAAACAGCGATTAGCAAGAGTTATTCTTCGTCTGATCTCGGCGCTGGTGTTTATAGCGTAGCCTAGGTAGACAAACTCCTCTACTACCTCGAAGTAATATGTGTCTATTGTAACGTTCTGCCCGAGCCGTCGGTGTTGGGTGTCCTTCCTCGAAAACAGCATATACTTCGTTTTTCCCTCATTTACCGCTAAACCCAGTTTTGCGTGCTTCTGTCTCAATTCTCACAAAGGCGCCATTTACATCACGCTGTGTTCTTCCCATTATATCAATGTCATCGGCGTATGCGATAAGTTGAACAGATTTTTGGAAGATAGTGCCTCTGGTGTTGACGTTGGCGTTCTGCACTATCTTCTCAAGAACGATGTTAAGGTAATCGCACGACAGTGCATCGCCTTGTCTGAATCTTTTTTTGACGTCGAAAGATTCCGTAAGCTCGTTGCCAACCTTGATGGAGCAGCGTGAGTTCTCCATCGTCATTTTGCACAAGCGAACGAGCTTGGCAAGGACGCCAAAACTAGACATAGCTTTGTACAGTTCGTCTCTGTAGATACTGTCATACGCGGCCTTAAAATCAATAAAGAGGTGGAGGGTATCGATTTGGAGTTCTTTGGTCGATGGTTGACTTTCCTGGCCTGAAGCCATATTGATAAGGACCAATCAGATTGTTGACGAAAGGCTTCAGACGTTCACATACTACGGCAGAGAGGATCTTGTAGGCGATGTTTAGTAGACTTATTCCTCTATAGTTGGAGCAGTTTAGAGGATCTTCCTTTTTTAGGGTAAACAATGCTGACGATATCTTACAGATGATTTGGTGCATGCTCCGATCTAGCTCGTCGCCTGCTGCTTTAAACAACTCAGCAGCTAGTCCATCTGCTCCAGCGGCTTTGTTGGATTTCAGCCGTGATATTGCGGTTTTCACTTCTTCTAGGTCGGGTTCACGGAATTGTTGGCTATCAGCGCGTTCGATGAAAGGCTCCTGTCTGACGGCGGCGTTTGTTCGTCGTCGCCGTTATACAGTCTACATAAGCGGTCTCTCCATATCCGAAGCATTGACTGTGATTCTGCAGGCATCGGTTCTTGCTCGATGACCTTGAGCCAGCTGTTTTACCTTCCGATAAAACCTCCGAACTTCATTCCTGCTGTTATCTCTCTCACCATCTCTCTCCTTTTTTTCTGAGAAGCCAGCGTTCCTCTCTCCTCTTTTGCTCGTAGAGCTCACGAGCAGCTCTTGTCCTTCTATGCAGCGCCGCTTTGTATGCCTCCTGCTTGGCTGCATAGGCCTGCCTGCATTCTTCGTCAAACCAGGGGTTTCGTTTTGGTGGCTGTGTGAAACCCAGCACATTAGAGGCGGCATCTCTAACTGCTCTCTGGCAATGTTGCCACTGGTCTTCGATACTTGATGTTGGCGGCATAGGATTCCTTAAGAGGTTACTTGACACTCGATCAGAGAAGGATCTGGCGATCTCTTGCGATTGTAGCCGTCCGACGTCGAATTTTCTTGCAGCATTTTCTTGTTTTGGCCGTTGTCGGGATATTCGTAGCATTACCTTGGCTACGACGAGGTAGTGGTCCGAGTCGATGTTGGCTCCTCGGAAAATTCGGACATCTTAAATGCTGGACAAGTGCCTTCCGTCGATCGCAATGTGATCAATCTGGTTGACGGTTGATTGATCAGGAGATCTCCATGTACCTTTATGGATGTATAGATGAGGGAACCAGGTGCTTGCTACCACAACATTTCGCCCCGCAGCAAAATCGATCAGCCTGAATCCGTTATCGGATGTGGTGTCGTGCAGGCTGTGCTTTCCGACCGTTCCACCAAAGATGTCCTCTTTTCCCAGCTTTGCGTTAAAATCGCCGAGGACAATTTTAATGTCATAACTAGGACATTGCTCGTACGTTTTGTTAAGGAGCTCGTAGAACTCGTCTTTGGTGTCGTCCTTTTTCTCTTCTGTGGGGGCATGCGCACATATTAGGCTAATGTTGCCGAATTTAGCCTTGATTCGGATTGTCGTGATGCGTTCGCTCACGCATTTGAAGCTCAAGACTTTTTGCCTGAGTCTGCTTCCCACGACGAATCCGCATCCAAAGAGTCGCTGTTGTTGCTCTCGGTAACAATCACCGTAGTAGATGTCGCAGTTTCTCATCCTCCTTTTGCCCGTTCCATCCCATCGCATTTCCTGGATAGCGGTAATATCTGCTTTGTAGCAGTTGAGGGTCTCCGCTAACTGCTCGCGATCTTATTCCACCAGGGGACTGTATTTTTGCAGATTTCGTTACTAGTTTGAGGAATGGCTAGTTAGTTAGTAAGAAGAAACATGTCTGGCGAGCAAAGCTCTAGAGGCAGTGGATCTGAAAAGATCCCAGTTTGCTTTGTTTGGCAGTTTTAGCAGTTGATTTTGTTGACTGGTGGTAAGGCTAATGGAAATGGGAAAATGATCGCGGAGGTTATTGGATATATCCCAGGTAGTTTTATTGAGGAGAGAGGGCGTGATGAGTGAAAGATCAACGTGAGTAAATTATCTATGGTGGAAAATATGGGTCCGTCATTAATTATTGCTAACCCAGAGCTAGCAATAAAATGTTCGACTGTTTTGCCGCGATCATTTTTGGGAATTCTTCTTATACCACAACGAAAAAAGACAACAATCTGCTTTGCATTTTTCAATAAATATACGAAAATAAAACAAATTTATTTATACAGTTTGTCATGTCAATAAAATAGGTTGTTTTTCATTTTAATTGCTATTAAATGTTAAATGTGTAATAATCAAAATAAAATCAATAATCTTTTTTCTTTCTTCTAAAAAAAACATGTAGTGCAGTAATTTAAAGGTGTAGAAATCAATCTTAAAGCTAAACGTAAACAACTAGATAAGCGTTAAATAAAGTTCGTTTCTAAAATTACTTAAAGTACACATTTTGAGTTTTGTGTTATTGTCGTTAAGGTCCAACAACACAAGGAAAATTAAAGGATTGATTAAAATTAAAATAAAAAAAAAGATCAAATGCAAACTTAATACAATAATCATGCGCTAGTGAAAACATTTCTCTCTTATTTTTATCTTGTTTTTTGTTTAGTTTGTTTCGAACAATTTGTTTTAATTGTTTTATTTGTTGTTACAAAAATAATGGATTTGTTTAACATATTTAATTTACAAAATACAATATATAGGTTAAGGAAGGGTTGCGACAGTTAAATTTCATTAATTTAATGTTCCTTCTATTTAAATACATTTTTTTTCTGCAATAATTTAAATCTGTCGTTCATCTTTTGCTGTAAGCTTATTTATCAACTCCTGCAACGGAGCTAGTTCTTTGCGTTCAATTAAATCGAATTCTTGCACAAAAAATATAAAATGCTTAAATGAAGTATTTAGATGAGCCTCCTCGCCCAGTGTTACTACTTCGGAGAAATGCTGGTGATAAATGTGCGCATAGACTCGGAAGAGTCGTTTAAGTATTGTCTTGGCAATTGCTAGGAAATTTTTCGGAAAGGGTATACCAATTTTCGAAGGGAATAAGGTTTCGTCGTCTAGTTGGTCTTGGACCCATGTCATTAGATAGTCGATGTATTTGGGTGCACTGCATTTGATGGGCTTTTTAACAGCTTGACCGTCGGCCCAGAGATATTCGTATTTTGGTCCAGCCGACATGTTGCCACAGCTTTCTTCGGTACAGAATTCAGTTATGGTCCCATAGAGCATGTTTATTTGATTGAAGAAGTCCACGGCTGCAGCATTAAAACAAAAAGAAGAAAACACGGATTAGGAATAGAGTAAGTGGGTATATTTAGTCAAGAACTTGGAAAACGAAAAAATATGCGTTTTAAGAACTGAGGTGTCCTACAATTCTATGGCGATTCCAACCGCTTGGAAAGAGTTACCTTAAGACAAGAAACAGACAAAGACGTAAATCTTTCGCACAAATGCGAACTGTAAGCAGCGTAAGGCATGACATTAAGTGCTGCAAAAACTGCTGCCTAAGAAAAAGAAATAAACGAGTTGGGGTGCCCTGTGCCTCCATCAAGGTTGGCAACGAGCTTACGGAATCTTTCGACGTCAAAAAAGGATTCAGACAAAGCGATGCACTGTCGTGCGATTTCTTTAACATCGTTCCTGAGGAGATATTGCATCAACACCAGAGGCACTATCTTCCAAAAATCTGTTCAACTTTTTGCGTAAGGAGATGATATTGATATAATGGGAAGAACACAGCGTGATGTCAATGGCGCCTTTGTGAGAATTGAGACAGAAATGGGAAAAATGAGTTTTACGGTAAATGAGGGAACATCGAAGTATGTGCTCTCTTCCAGGAAGGACACCCAACACCGACGGCTCGAACAGAACATCACAATAGACGCATACAACTTCGATGTAGTAGAGGACAATAACACCAGCGCCGAGATAAGAATAACTCTTGCTAATCGCTGTTTCTTTGGGCTAACAAAGCAATTGAGTGGAAAAGCCCTTTTTCGAGTAACTAAGGTGAAATTATACAACACCCTCATCATCCCAGTCCTGCTGTATGGTGCAGAAGCATGGATCTTGACAAAATCGGATGAAAGTGCATTAGACTGTTTCGAGAGGAAAGTTCTTCGGGTCATCTTTGGCCCCGAACAGCGAATACGTGTACAACGATATGAACCTAGCCAGAAGGGTCAAGGTCAAGAGACTCAGATGGCTCGGTCATTTAGAGCGGATGGACAATAATGTTCCGGCCCGGAAAGCCTTCGACGCTATTCCCGAGGGACGTAGGAGGAGAGGAAGACCGCGACTCAGGTGGTGCACTCAAGTGGAAGAGGACCTCGATCAACTTGGAGTGCAAAACTGGAGACATCTAGCTAGGGACCAAGCTGGCTGGCGGAGACTGTTGATTGAGGACCAAGTCCACAACGGACTGTAGCGCCACCTTAAGTAAGTAAGTAAGTAAGTGTCCTGTGCCAAGTGTGATTACGTCAACGGTTTTGACAGAAGCAAAAGACTCTGCAAAAAAACATGACCATGGAGCTGACTTGTGTTCGGACAAGCGATTGTAATGGCCACCTAGGTTATGTTAGGTTTACATAGCTGAATTTCTTCACACTTCGTCTGCGCGGACCCATTGTGATACAACATGAATCTAGGGTACTTCCTATTTGTTGAACCATTTGGAGCTTTTTACAAAGTGAAAGACACTTTTAATGTGTGTACTGGCCAGTTCGCTAGTCCATCTTATGGAGAGTGCAGGACATGAACATAGCAAATGAGGAATAGTTTCCTCTTCCTCTTCGTCCATGCAGCTTCTGCAAAAATCATTTGAGAAGACGCCAAGCCGTAAGGCATGACGTCCTATTAGGGAGTGTCCACGTCCAGTGATGACACCTCCTAGGGAGCTAATATACAGTCTTTTCAGAGACATTAGATCCTTTGTTCTTGTAGTGTAAAATACTGGGACAAATCCGTTTGGTGACCGTGGGTATGTAGGTTGGTTAGAATGACTGTTCTGGGCAGCCTCTGCCCTTTTGATACCATAAACTCGAAACAATAAATTTTAAAAAGATACGCACAGTAAAGTGCTTAAAAGAGCTTTGGAGTTTTTTAAATCTAATTTGTTTTGTTAAGATAGAGAATCAAATTCCTAATCTTAATATTTGCGAGTTCGCTAAGGAAAGGAGCACCCAAAGCCATTGTTCTGGCATTTAGGAGGGCCGGGCACTCACACAAGAAGTGCTGGAGTGTTTCCCTCTGAACCGTATCTCTAAAACTACGACAAAATTGATTGTGGGGAATACCAAGCTTCAAGGGATGTTGTCCAACCGGCAGTGGCCTGTGCAAATGGTAACTATTCTGCCAATGTCTGACCTAGGCTTATTCAGAAGTTCCTTGGTACGTTTGTGGTCGTAAGTGGGCCATATCTGTCTCGAGATATTGCAGTTGGTGGTTTTCCATCTTACGTTAGATTTTTTAAGAAAATAGTTTTGAATATCGGTTTTCATGACTCCTAAGGGAATCCTAACTTACTCAGCTAGGGATATTTTAAAGTTTGATCCCGTCCTGGACAGTTCATCAGCAATATCATTACCTTTAATGTCACTGTGCCCTACCAAACTAGACTATATAAATTTGTATATTGTAGTTGAAACTTGAGAGCTCTTGCTTGTAATCTCTAACGATTCTGGAGTTAGTCAGGTTGCTGTTTATAGCCTTGATAGCTTCTTGGCTATCAATAAAGATTGATTGGTGATCGTAAAAGTGGGGACGTTTTCCCACCTGAGGTTAGTATCTCTGATAGCATCCCGCTTAAGCTTGAGTTCACACGTAGCGAAGGTATTCCAACCTATTGCAATTGAGGTAAGATAGTTCCATGTTTAGCAATGGCCACCTTACAAGTAAAACGCTGATTGCTGTCAGTGTTAATCAAAGAACTCACTAATTGCGACATTTCGTTGTCAGCGCAATGATAAGGTATCTATCTGTACATAAAACACTGTTTTTTGCTTCATCCATGAGTACGATATTTTTAATACTAAATCTATTTTCAGTTCTTATCAGAAATTAACTTTAGAATTAATGCGTAACGTACACAACTCCATTTCAGTACTCCCATAATCAGAACTATTATTGTTTTCATTGATCAACGGATTCGGCTACGCACTTAAATTGAATGCAAATTATGTATATCGAACATTGGCTATGACGTCAGATGCACAAAAATAAAGTGAAAGAAATAAAAACAAATACAAATTACTCACTATTTACAGCTACCCATTCGTTGAGATCTTCGCCGTCCGGAAGAGCAACTGCGTTTCGTAAGTTTCCAGAACCCAAAGTCGCAGCGGCATGTTTCATAAGATCATACTGATGGGTTCCTTCGGGAATGTTCTTTTTTGGTTTGAATGTCTTGCTTGAACGTGATCCACTTAAAGAACAAAGATACAATAATTATTGAAAACAATAAATGATTTGATTGTTAAATGATTTTAAAGGTTGAGGTCACTGTACTCGGGCCTGGGACTTGTTTTCAAAACAACAAAAAACTAAAGATGACAGTGCCAAGTTAAAAAAAAAAGGTAACCACAACCCGGAGTCTAGAAAACCTTGTTAATATAGGATGGGATGGGTCTTTTTATGAAGTTCATGTTATGGAGACTAGTTACATTATTTTATTACACTTACAACAAAAACTCCATTTTCCGTCTGGATGATAACTTTATGATGTTTCGTCGGGACGGGACGGCACTTCCAAAGAACTTCTTTTTTATTCGTCTGTTCTATAAGTCCACCAACAAACAGGAAATTTGCGATGAAATTTAATTTTTCGAGCACACCCAAAAGTTAAATGATAAACAATTGAATATGAGATGTCCGTTTTTGTAAACAAAATTTAAAAAATCTTAAACAAATAAATCTTTTTCTATATTTTTTGCAATAATTTACGAGGAAACAAATAATATAATAGAAAAAATGCAACTCAAAAGAAAGAAGAACCTGTCTCACACAATCACAATAAAAATTATGAAGCGAAGACTTTTCGCCGTATGTGTTGCCACTAATCTGCTTTTAATTAAATAGTTTTTCCAGTTAAATGGATCTGTCAATTTATTTTGGATAAATTGCTTTTCTCGCAATTTCAGCCTTTTTTTCAAACTTAAAAAAAAAATTAAAAGTGCTTCGCATATACACTTCTTCATTTAAAGTGATTTAAACAATGCAAATAGCGCGTTGACTTGAAATGTATACTAGTAGTGTTATTATGGTTTCATAATGAAATATGGCAACACTATCTGATAGTGGCCTGTTCACAGTTGTGTGTAAAATTTTGACATTTTTGTTAATATGTGTTTGAATTCGTCTCATCAGATGACATTTGATTTTGAGCGAATGGGCGAAATTTTGGAACGCACATAATGAACGAGTGCAGAGATACCTTTCAAGAAATAGAGAAATTACTTTTTACTTCGTTCTTTTACTTTTACTTTTTCGGCAGTATTTGTAAAAACTGTCAAAAGTCGAGGAGTGGGGATGAAATTATATGATTCTCCCAAAAATTTAAAAGAACACTTGACAGCCTAAATCTATCAAATGCACAAAATTATATCAAACGTCAACAAAATTCAATGTACTTCTTATAGTTTCACAGCAATTACAAAAACTGCCACAAGAAATTTGCGGCTAAAATCGGGAGGTAAAGGTTCCTTTACTTTTTCGTAAATTTGACTTTCTGTGAGAGAATTCATCTCCACTCCTGCAAATTCGACAGTTTACTAGAAGTTACATGAAAAAGTAAAGGAATAGACTTATTATGTTCAGACAACAATCAAATCACTATGGAACCAAAGAAATCATATTTATCATACAATTATTATTTCGTTGATCTTCAGTTCACATTGTACAACTGACCATAAGTTGGTTATGCAACTTTTTAATTTCTTAATGGTTAAAGTTAAAATTAATGAAAGCACAAAGTTATTGCAAACAGCAATTTCTAGGATAACCTCAGTTTTTTTCCCGGCGGTGGTCAAATTCTGTGAACTTAGCCTTATTCACTTGTGCTTCCGCCATTAAACTATATCCATTAAACGTCAAAAATACACTTTGGAACAAAAATTTGTGTCAAAAGTCCACCACAAGCGCACGTGGAAAAACACGACTTCCACACTGGCTGGATAACTCATTTTCCCTTAAAAATTATTTGAAATAAATTAACAAAATGGTAAATATTAAACATTTCGATATTATCTTATCCTCTTTTAAATTCATTTAAACATATTAAAGGCATGAATTCAAGAACCAAAGAGTATTAAGATTAAACAAAAATTATTAAGTTAACCTCAAAATTTTCTTGTTTGAAAAGTCGCGCTTGTACGTCCTGTACGAGCACGCGGCTGGCTATGCTCTTTTCAGCGTCACCGAATTTGAGGAAATATCCATGTTTCTTCCTCAAGTCGAGTCATCGGTGACAGATTTCTCACGATTCAATGCAATCGTAAAGCTAGTTAGCTTTGCGCCCTTCAAGACGGCCGTTTCTGCTTTGGAGAATATCAATGCCATATCAGAAGGTATCGCTGCCCAGGATCTACTAGTGTTCCTTGATGATTTCTTCTCCAAGCTGAAGAAGAAAAAGTGTACATTGGGTGTTGCTGATGCAAAGCTAGGAGCTGCTATCACCGAAGCAATTCAAGTTCAAAGCAGTCACTTTGGTGCTGTGCCCGAGATTCTTCGTGGCATTCGTTTCCATTTCCATCGTTTGGTAAAAGGTACAACCCATTTTTTTTTCTTCTTTCAAATCGGAAACTTATGCTTTGATTTTTTTTAAGGTTTCACTGACAAGGGAGCTGGAATCGCTCAACTTGGTCTGGGGCACAGCTACTCTCGTGCCAAGGTCAAGTTCAACGTTCATCGTTCAGACAACATGATTATTCAGTCTATCGCTCTTCTTGATCAATTGGACAAAGACGTGAATACATTTTCGATGCGAATCCGTGAATGGTATTCGTACCACTTCCCAGAGTTGGTCAAAATCATTCCGGACAATTATATGTTCGCCAAGTGTGCAAAATTCATTAAGGATCGTAAGACTCTGACTCAGGACAAACTAGAGGAATTGGAAGAAATCGTAATGGATTCCTCTAAAGCTCAGGCAATTATTGACGCTGGCAAAATGTCGATGGGAATGGATATCTCTGTTGTAGATCTAATAAACATTGAAATGTTTGCTGAACGAGTTGTAAAGCTCTCCGAATACCGAAAGAAACTATCCGAATACCTCCACAACAAGATGAACGGTGTTGCGCCGAACTTGCAATCTCTAATCGGTGACCAAGTTGGAGCACGTCTTATCTCGCATGCTGGTTCTTTGACCAATCTCGCCAAGTATCCGGCTTCGACAGTACAAATCTTGGGTGCCGAAAAGGCTCTCTTCAGAGCTCTGAAGACAAAGTCGAACACTCCCAAATACGGCCTGTTGTATCATAGCTCCTTTATTGGTCGTGCCGGGCTCAAAAACAAGGGACGTATTTCGCGATTCTTGGCCAATAAGTGCTCAATTGCTTCGCGAATTGATTGCTTCTTAGAACAACCGACGAATGTATTTGGCGAGTCGCTGAAACAACAAGTCGAAGACAGGTTGAAGTTCTACGAATCAGGAGAAATTCCACGCAAGAATATCGAAGTGATGGAAGAGGCAATTGGCATAGCTGCCAAAGAGGCACCAGCGGATGCTGACGGCAAAAAGAAAAAGAAGAAGAATAAGAAGAGGAAATTGGAGGAAGTGGATGAAGCTGTAACCAATGGCAATGGAGTGGCCGATGAGACGCTTGCCGTGGAGAATGGCAACGGCGCTGATGCCGAGAACGGAGAGGCCAAGAAGAAAAAGAAAAAGAAGAAGAATAAGAACAAGGAAGCTTAAGCAGACTAACCATTTAAGCGGTGAACTACAATTATTACAAATCTTTGTATTTTATTTTTTCTTTCCTTATTTTTCTTAGACTTAAGCTTACTAGATTAGTTTTATGAAGTAAGAGCTGTTTGTATAACTTTTTGAGATGGTGACGATGAGTTGAGTACTGAATGGAATGGTACTCATTGATTGTGTCTAAAGTTTTGAACTACTCTATTAAATCTTACACAGACAAACATTTATAAAAATAAACAAATAAATAAACTGACTTCGGTTTAACCAAAAAAAATACTAAAATATATCTTTTATATGGAAAAGCGGTTCAGTTTATGTCGGAGCAACCGTGTTACGGTTGACGACTACAAATATCCTACAGTACTTATTGAGCTAAAGTTCAACATCGGTTGCCTTGACACTCTCTCCCGTCCGCTCTCCCAAATTCCACTGATGTAAACACATGGTGGAATCAATATCGCGAAATAATAAAAAAAAAATGTAGCCGAGACCACCATAGCTTACTAGCCACCCCCGAAAAAGAACCCGTGGTATGATGATGAATGCGCCTTATTGAAAAGAGAGACGGAAAATGCAAATGATGCAACGGAAAACAAGAACAGCAAGAGAAAAGTACCGAAAGAATTTCAAATTTCAAATAATTTCAAATAGAAGAGTCTCTGGCCAAGAACAACACTCGACGTTTCTTTAAAAGGTCGAAGCAATTAGCTTCTGGTTTCAGAACCGGGAGACAGGCTCTTCGAAGTGAAGGAAACCTAGTCACCGAAGCACAGAGAATTGCAGATGTTTTAAAGCAGCACTTCCAACAGTTGCTGAATGCGCATAATGTCGAGCCAGCCAATTACGAAAGAGAATCAATACCAGTTAATGAAGACCCAGTCCCAGCCTTAAGTACAGAAGACGTAGAAAGAGCAATCCAAAAGCTAAAAAATAACAAGTCCGCCGGGTCGGATTGCATACCTGCGGATCTCTTCAAATATGTGGCAGGTGTTTTTATGAACCGCATGCACAAGGTCATCAACAAAGGGTGGGAGGAAGAATGCATTCCCACTGACTGGTCGATAAGCTCAATACGCATCAAACATCTACCAAAAAGGTGATCCTTTGTCATGCAAAAACTACCGAGGCATATCCCTGCTTAATGTTGCATACAAAATCCTATCGAACGTACTGTGTGAGCGTCTTAAACCGTTCTGCAACACAATAATCGGCACGTACCAGTGTGGGTTTAGTCCAGGCAGCACGATACACCAAATATTTACACTGAGGCAAGTCCTCGAAAAGACCAACAAATTTCAATTCGATCCACCGCCAAGAGCTAATGATGGCGATGTTTGAATTCGGGATCCCGAACAAACTGACAAACAAAACTGTGCCACATGACGCTAAACAATGCAAATGGGTAACAGCTCATCCGAGTTGTTTCAAACATGCGCAGGGTTTAGACAAAGAGATGCGCTGTCATATGATTTCTTCAACATTGTTATCAGTCCTACTCTACGGCGGCGCCGAGTGCTGGACGATAAAAAAAAAGGGAATTGAAACTGGGCACTTTCGAAAGAAAAATTCTTTGACGGATTTTCGGTCCCGTATGCGACGATGGCGAATGAAGAAGATGGTTCAACCGCGAACTGTATGAGCTGTACCAAGATGTGGATGTAGTCCAGAAAGCCAAGAAGAGACGATTACATTGGCTCGGCCACATCGAGCGAATGGTCGACAACGCTCCAGCTAAGAAAGTCTTAACATCGCAGGCTTCACGTTCGAGACGACTAGGAACACCGGACCTACGATACAAGGACCAAGTGACTGCGGATTCCAGAGCGCTTGGTTTCGGCGACTGGAGAGTGCAAGTGTAACGACCTTTTTCCCCGTGTTTTTCTTGGGCTGGTATATTCCCGGCGGCTTGCTCAAGTCGCGGGTTCTTGAACATCGGTCGTTAACAAAAAAAATCCAGCCTTCATGCGTCTTTAGTATAAGTCAGACGCGAGAGCAATGTTGCCTCAACCTCCCTTCCACGATTGCCTCCCTCGCCAGGGCAATCCCTTAACATAGCTTCTTCCCTTTATCCCTTCATTTCCTTTTCTTACCGTCCTCTCATCCCCCTATTGTAATTTACTCTACTCCATATTCATATTTTCTAGGAGCGAACGCAAGGAGGGGGGGGAGTTAAAAACCAAATATCAGAATATGTGCAGTAAGCAAATATCCATTATTGTTCAAAAGAAAAAAACGGAAATGTAGAAAATTAATTTCCATTTTCCAACTCAAATTCTCAAACTATGTTAAACGAAAAATTTTAATAAATTTGTCGGTTGTTACTGGTGGAGCTTAAGGTGAAACCTTATTAATTTTTATGAAACCCCGATGTAATATTAAAAACCATACCTTTTTTATACTGTTCCTGGCACTAATTAGATTGTTTAATCTATCCTTTTTTTTATTACTTAACACACTTTTGACTTTATTTAATCTTATATTAGTCTCAATAAAGAACGACGATTTTTCTTGATTTAACTTTTTCCTGGTTTTAAGGACTTCTATTCGACTCAACTTGTACAAGAACTTTGAATTCTTGACAGACAACGACACGACTTGCTACGCAATTTCAAGAATATTCTGGTCTGCGAAAATTCAGCAAAGCTATTCCTTAGCGGTGTTTCTCTTTGCTTTACGACCACACTAATCCTCATATTACCTACATTACCAACACCGATGCATCCCTGCTACCGTGACATTGAAAAATGTTGCACCTTACCCACCATAGAGGAGGTATTCGGCCCAATCGAGGTAACCGTCGGAGCAGAATGTTCTCCGATTTCCTCCATATCAGAGACATATTGCTTGTCGGAGAACAACCTCGAAGCAAAATTCGGAGGACATCGTAGAAAATTCCGCTCCGACGGTTACTTGATTGAGCCGATTACCAAGAGTCGCAACTCGTTCTCTTTTTCTAAAATCACCGTCCAAAAAATTTTGCAATTTTCTCTCTTTTCTTGTGTCCGTGAATCTGTGTAACTCCATATCAATGCTAATGTATTGGTTCACCCCATTTGAAATGCATTGAGAAACCTACACATTCGCATTGATGTGGATATTTTATCAAATTTAATTTTTTAGGTCGAAAGAGAGCAAAATGCCTTGAGTTGCGACTCTAGGTATACCTCCTCTGTGGTCAACATTTGTTGCATATTTTTGGGATACTTTTGATTGCTAGCCGTTGAAAGTTTTCTAAATATGAAACGAACTGCATTACAATTTTGAAATTGTGTTTATTATTAAACCTAGGTTACACAAGCGAGCGACCTTTCCCGATGGAAGGCTTCAGTATCTCAGGCTGAGATCCTTCATGGATTGTGAGCCCGTTAAGTAAGACATAACTAAAAAACAGACAAATTAGTGTAACTTTTTTTTTTGTTTTATTTCATTAATAATATTCATTAAGTTTATTTTTTTGTTTTGTTTTATTTTCAATTTAAAATTAAATAAAAATGTTCTATATACCAAGTTTTATCACGTCGAACAAAATATATATATTTTTTTAATTTTCTGATTTGATTTTTAGTTTTGTTTTCATTTTCAACACGTTTTTTCAATGGAAATAACTTGTTCAAGGACAAGTAATTTTCTATTTTTGTTAATTATTCTCAAGTCCAATGTTCCTGAATGGATTAAGTTAAATATTTTGCTTTTTGTTCTTAATAAAATCTATGTTATAATTTTCGCTCACAAATCCCTAGGTATGTTGTTTTTGTTTACATTAATTTTAAAAGTTCATCCCAAATATATTTTTTTAAATTTTAGTTTAAGGTTTTATTTAATCTTGTTTTACTATTTACATTTCTCGGTTTCATTTTTAATATTTTATTTAAATTAAAAATAAACTAAAATCGATAGAAAATGGAAGTAGTATTAAGTTTTATTTTGTTTTTCTTGTTTAAGGAATCATAATCATTTTTTCAAAAATAGATGGAATGCTGAAAGTTTAAAACTAAAAAAATAAAATTAAACAATAAAATAAAAATTATAACGAATCTAAATCATTTGCAAATTAGTTAACTTATTGTTGTGCGCAAACAATCTTTAATTATTTAGATCAACATCAATTTAAAAGTAGCTACCGTTAAACTTTCAATTGAGGATGCCCAACACCTGTGTTAATTATTGTGTGAAAATAAACAACAAAAAATAAAAAATAAAATGTTACAATAGATTTATGTTTAACGTACATTGTTTAACTAAAATTGCATTTTTTAATTTGTGTAAATTTAAACTATAATAATATGAAAATATATTTGTTTTATTTCTATAAATCAATTTATTAGTTTTATTGTTAATAAATATAAATATAATATCGTTTTGATGGTTTGTGTCGGTTTTAGTAGACTGGAACGGATTGAATACAATTTTTTAGTACAAAGAGCGGACAGGCTTCCGGGATTTTAGGGAATATACCTCTTACAGAATTTGAAGAAGAATGTAGAACGAAGGGGAGAAGGAATATTTACGGTCTTAGAGAGGCAAACAAAAGACGTGTACTTCTTCTTACAAGCGCTATAACTGTCTGGGGCCTGATTATGGGATTCGGGGCGGATCGTTTTCAATTCGACTCGCGTCGTAATTCCTTAGTAACGAATTCGCGGCGGATTTGAATAAACTCTTTCGCCTGTGAATCCGCCAATAAAAAGCTATCGGATCTCAACTTGCCAGCAAACATTATGACATTTAAATTCGCCTTCGAATTCGTTAATTGGTCGAATTCAAATCGAAGAAGGCGAAAACGAAAGCAATAATTGAAAAATGTCAAACTCTCTAAGTAAACGATTCGCCGCGAATCCCATAATCAGGCCCCTGTTGTAGGGAACGAATTACCTGTGAGTTACCAAAAAATATGCATCATAATAATTATAGACATAAATAAGAATAACAATGATTTAATAATAAAGCGCCTTTCCCCTTCGCTGCAATAATTTATTATGCAGAATGGTTGCAGGTATGTCATCAGGCAATTACATTGAGATTGAAATCACACAAATTTGGACATGAATGTAAGGAACTGCGCACTCATTGGCGGCATCAGGAAAGGATCGATTGCAATTTGAGAGAAAGACCGAGTGTGGTAAGGAATCTCACTACTACTTGATAGTACGATCAAAGTTGGGCTCAATGGTTTAATTTTATTTATTTAATGCAATGGTGTCTCTATCATCAATCATTTTTAGATCTTTTGCTTAGTATCCGAGAGACTTAAGGCTGAACTGAGCACAGCCACTTCGACTTGCTTTTCATCGACTTAAGGCTGCTATGCATCTATCGACAAGCTTTGGGGGCATTCTGATTCGATCCCGAAAAAATGACAGTCAACACATGCGCTTCATCAGTGCGAATGGGTAAAAACTCATCTGAGTTGTTTCAAACATGCGCAGGGTTAAGACAACGAGATGTGCTGTCATGTGACTTCTTCAACATAGTCATGGAGCAGATAGTGCGCGAAGCGGGTTTGCGCCCGAAAAACACTATCTTCAACTAATCCACGCAGCTCCTTCGCTTCGCTGACGGCATAGACGTCATCGGTCGTTCCTAAAAAGCTGTGCTTGAGGCCTTCACAACGATTGAAGAACATGCGAAGCTCGTTGGTCTTAAAGTGAATGATGACAAAACAAAGTACATGCTATCAACAAAAAAAGCAACATCTGTCCACCGCCTGGGACAAAATGTCACTGTTGGTTCGGTAATGTACGCGATGATGACGAATGGAGATAAAGGTTCAACCCCGAACTGTACAAAGATGTGGTGGATGTAGTCCAGATCTAACTCCAACCAAGAAAGTCTTCTCAAGGTCGAGCCGACAAGGTAGACAGCAACTCCGGTACAAGAACCAAGTGATTGCGAATGCCAGAGTGCTTGATTGTGGGGATGAAAGGCTTCTGTGTCTCAGGCTGAGATCCTGCATGGATTGGAGGCAGGATAAGTATTTAAGTAACCAGATCAGAGGGTTAGAGGAAGCCTAAACGTTTTCCGAAATTCTTTCCCAAAAAGGTGGTTGGTGATGGAAGTTCTACTCATGGACAATGACGAGGAAGGTATATGTTTTTGTTTGGAAACAGCTTTATAGGGGTATTGGCATAACAGCACCGCCATTATAAAATCATAGTTTTAATTCACTATTACACAATGCTATTTGAGCCAGACTTTATTGATCTCATAATACTAAGCACTCCCGGGATTCAGCGATTTGAGCCTGGGAACAATTAAAAAATGTAAATATGCAGCCAAGATATCATTTATTGAAAAAGGAAAAAGGTCGAGAACATATCGGAGCCCGGGGACATACCTGCATTTTTGTTGTATAGGTCGTCCACTACTCAATTCGAACTAACAATTGTAAAAGTGGGATCTGGGATGAGTCTCTTTACCACGAACTATCCTGTGACGAAAACTAGAAAACAAAAAATAAATAAAAAAGGGAATGATAAAGCATGAGGACCATTCTTCACAGAACTCTGAATCAAAAACAAATGTTGCATTTTGAACGAAAGCTTGACAGGACGTCCGTTGTTGTGTGATCGTAATTAATTACATTCCTCAATTTTGTCAACCTTGCTTAAAGCACTAGATTTAAAATAAGTTACAATGTTTTGAATTGTTGATTAATTGACATTATACAATTGGTTTACACAAAATTTCCTTTTTTGCCTGAACTTTCATCGAAAAATTAATTGGCATTTCAATTACAATTCATAATCCAGATACCAGTCTCTGTTCGAGTTGTTTTTATAGTTATTCTTGTATCTATCACTTCAAACAACAAACAATTAAAAATTATATTAATAAGCATCTAGAAACAACCCTCAAGTGTAGAAAATTAATGAACAAAATTATTAACAAAGAAAAAGAAGACAAAATAGCATTATCTGTATATGTGTATGTTTATAAACAACTTGACGACTAACATAATATTTTAACACCTACTTGACATACATTCATATAAAGTTAATATATTATATAAATCTATAAACGTTAAATAAATCTAATGATATATCAAATCAAATTGCTACTTCTGTTCAAATTTAATAATAATTATATACAAATATTGCTTCATAATATAATATATTAATTAATAATGTGATATAAGGTGTGTTTCTTTGCGCGCGTATATACGCTTAAAATGAACAGTGCACAAAAAAACGGCAATTTCGCATCACAAGTTGATGATATGTAAAGGAGAGGAGAAAGGAGAGGAACGTCAGCGGGAATTTTTCTCCAGAGAACAGAAAAATCTCCTGCTCAAAGAAGCAAACCAAGAGAATGAAGAAAAGAGATCTGGATAGAGAAAGAGATACGAACATTACGAAGGTATGGAACATACAAAAGTGGCCATGGTTTTCTTTGATTTAGGCCGTGTGCGAATTGGATGAATTGTGGCTAAAAATTGATGAGTTTTTAACCACTACTGTCATATTTTTAACTGCTTAGCCTAATTTTTAACACATTCTGCCCTATCGAGGTATTTTTCGGAGCGGAATTTTGTCCGATTTCGTACGTTTCGGACAAGTTTTGCTTCGAGGTATTCTTCTGACAATTCGGAATTTTTTCCGATATGAAGTAACGCAGTACGATGAGTAGCAATGTAGTGCGATGACTAGCTTTGTTTTCCTTCATTTTTGATAGTTTGATTTCCGATTTGTCCGCAGAAAATTCAGCCCTATCGTCGTATTCGATCGTAAAAAATTTCTATCCGATTTGTACGAAATATACGAATTTGTTATCGTCCTAAGGGTTCCGATTGTTAAATCGTACATACCTCAGAAAAAAATTTCAAATTTGCGTTGAAATGTCAAACTGAGAGTAACGCATCACGATTTCATGTAGCGGAAAGCAAAAATTCAAATAACGCTTGCTCTAGCGATTATTTTGTTTTATGCGTCTCCGATTGGTCCGACAGCTAAATTGCGTCGGAAAATTTGCTTGCAATATTTTCTTCATGAAACAGATACCATGAACAAAATAATGTTACGATCGGGACTTTTCTACGATCGTTAGTTTCTCCGAACGGATACGACGATAGAGCTGATTGTTTGCGGAATTTTTTTTTTTAATTGTGTTTAAAGCTGTGCAGACTGGACAATTTTGGTTGCCATATTTTTGTCCGATGACAATTAGCTCGAATACAAATTTAAGCTCCGACCATATTTGCGTTGCGGAAAATTGTTCGCTCCGAAAAATACCTCGATTGGGCTGATTTTATTTAATGCGAAGTGTCAAAATTTAACCAAACGTCAAGTTTTAATCACTTTTTAACCCAATTCGCACACGGCCTAAAGGAAAGAAAACGACAGCAAAATCATAGCTTGCTTGGATAATTGTTAAATGAAATGAATTTCGGAATGAATTGTTGACAAATGTTGAAAATTCATCGAAGAAAATATATGGAAGAATTTCATAACCGAAGCGTGGATAATTATCGCCTCTACTAAGCGGATATAGAAATTTGTTGTTGTTGCATTTTGCATGTAAATATTTTTTTAAGCGTATATACGCGTGCAAAAAAACACACCTATAGATATATAACTCTTTCTCATGCAAAGTTTTTGTTTAAGAAGAAAAAGAGGAAAAATCAATATGTGAATCTTTGAGAACGAAAGTCAATAGCAGCAAACTCAATAGACAGCAGAGCAGACAGACAAATAAAAATTAAAAAAAAAAAACTAAATTCAATTCGCTATGTATCATTGAAACAAATTGAACTGCTGCGAATTGCTGAGATTGTTGTTTGCATTGTTATTTGGATTGATGATTGCATTCGGCATATTACCAAAATTGGCAAACATTGGTGTTTGATTTAGTTGAGGTTGTTGTGTTGGTAGCATGGTATTTGTTTTTGATTGGAAACCAGCAGCAATTGGAGAACGCTGCAGTGGACTTTGTAGTGGCGATGGCATGCCACCAATGCCAGCATTGAATAATGCTGGTGTTTGCACTGTCAGCGGTTGTTTTAACAGGACTTTGCACTTTGAGAGCATTCATTGATGGAGCAGGAGCATTTGATTTTAAATTTTTACTTGACAGAAGATTGTCAAGATCGATTTTTAGATTGCCTGAATTGGACCACGTCGCACCGATAGCTAAGTCTGATTGTGTAGGAGCTGCATTATTTGTGGATGCATTTTGTTGTTGGTTTTGATTTGAGTAGTTGTTATTGTTATTTGCACTTATTGGTTGAAGTAGGTCATTGCTGGGGAACATTATGTTATCTGGAATAAGAAAAAAATATTGAATTATAAAAGAAGTTCTCAGCTTAGTACAGAAATATAAATTTAAATTTACTTTAAACTAAAGATAATCTTCTGAAACTATAATTTAAATATGATTTCTAGGAAATTACTAGAACGTGGATGTGGCCTTGCTCCAGGAACCTTGGTTACGAGTTCGTGGCTTGAGGTCAAAGTACTATAACCTTTACCATTCCACATCAGACGAAGGTGAAATAAGAAGTTTTATTCTAATGAAAACATAATTAATGCTTTCTATCTAGGTACAGCACGCTTTCTATCTAGTTCAACACGGCAAATACGCGTTCAGCAACTTCATCTTGGCGTCAACGTAGGGACGCCATAAGAAAGTCCGCAATCTTGTGGTTCATTCAAATGGTACACCCTTCGTGGTGGGGTGTGATATTGACTCACACCATACTCAATGGGGCTCGAAGTATATAAACAAGAGGGGTGAGCCAATTTTTGAACACATTCTCTTTTCTAATCTCTGGATATGTAATAAGGGTAATCACCTAATCTTTCGAAACAAAAACAGGGGAGAAATAATAGATTTCACTCTCATTTGTAGTAGAAGACTGGTAAGTCTAAGGAATTCTTTTCGGACCACTTTAGGATACTCTTAACACTAGACAGGAATTTTGAAGAAAGAATTTTTTCGGATCCCAACTAGAACCAACTGGATGGAATACTAAAAATGGTTGAACGAATGTGTTGGCCCCTCTAGCGGAAAATATGCTTTCAAGTACCTCAATTATTAACACATCCTTTGAAAGATATTGCCCCATTCCACCATTGTGGAACAGTGAGCTAAAGAAATGAAGAGCAGAGGTAAGGAAACTTTTCAATAAGGCTAAACAGAGTTAAAAGGAAGAGGACATGAATTGATATAGAGCCAAACATAAATTATACACCCAAGAGTTAAGAAAGGCCAGACAGAATTTATGGGTAAAACACTGTGAATCCATCGAGAACACAAGTGAGGCTTCGTACAGCCCTTGCCCTTAATCCCACGCTCCCGGGTTACATAAAACATCCCGATGGATCATGGTCGAACTCGAGCTAAGGAACACTTGAACTCTTCATGGAGACACACTTCCCTGGCTTTAAAAATCCAGAAAGTAATGATTGCACACAATCAAACTCGCCAGAATTTACCAACATAGAATCAAACAGAGCAGAAGATTATCTGGGCAATCAACTCTTTCGAATCCTATAAATCAGCTGGACCAGACGGGATTTTTCCTGCTCTTCGTCAAAATGCTCTAAAAATAATATAAGGGTAATCTTCCGCAGTTGTATGAGAATAAGATACGTTCCTACTAGCTGGAGGAAGTTGGAACTGACTCACTCAACTGGGTACATAGGTGTCTGTATAGGAATAACAGGAGCGCAGAGATCTATGCCACAAGAAGGGTTAGAAATTATACTAGACCTCCCAGCCCTGGTCAAGTTCATAAGATGCAAAGCATACAAAAGCGCAATTCGGTTAAAAGAATTAGGCTTTGCAGGAACAGCACCTATAGATATGGGTCTATCTTACAAAGATATGACACAGTTCTAGAACTAAAAGAGAACACTGATTATATATATTCCACCCTTCGATGATTTTAATAGGAAATTTTCTATTTTCATACCCGAAAGGCAGTGTTGGGATCCTAACTCGCATTCTGGAAAAGGAGCCGGGGTGTTTTGTTAATCTCTTGACATTAGAGAATCATATAAACTCCCGAATGACTGTAGTGTGTTTCACTTACTTACTTACTTAAGGCGTCCGTTGTGGACTTGCGCCTCAATCAACAGTTTCCGCCAGGCCAGCAAAATTGGTCCTTAGCTAGCTGTCTCGAGTTTTGCACTCCAAGTTGATTGAGGTCCTCTTCTACTTGAGTGCGCCACCTGAGTCGCGGTCTTCCTCTCCTCCTACGTCCCTCGGGAATAGTGTCGAAGGCTTTCCGGGCCGGAGCATTGGGGTCCATCCGCTCTAAATGACCGAGCCATCTGACTCTCTGGTCCTTGACCCTTCTGGCTAGGTCCATGTCGTTGTACAACCCGTAAAGTTCGCTGTTATATCTTCTTCGCAATTCTCCTTCAATGAACACAGGGCCAAACATGACCCGAAGAACTTTAATCTTGAAACAGTCTAAGGCACTTTCATTCGATTTTGTCAAGGTCCATGGTTCTACACCATACAGCAGGACTGGGATGATGAGGGTGTTGTGCAGTTATACCTTAGTTGCTCGAGCGATGTCTTTTCCACTCAATTGCTTTCTTAGCCCAAAGAAACAGCGATTAGCAAGAGTTATTCTTCGTCTGATCTCGGTGCTGGTGTTATTGCCCGTGTTTATAGCGGACCCTAGGTAGACAAACTCCTTAACTACCTCGAAGTTGTATGTGTCTATTGTGACGTTTTTTCCGAGCCGTCGGTGTTGGGTGTCCTTCCTCGAAGACAGCATATACTTCGTTTTTCCCTCATTTACCGCTAAATCCATTTTTGCAGCTTCTGTCTCGATTCTCACAAAGGCGCCATTGACATCACGCTGTGTTCTTCCCATTATATCAATATCATCAGCGTACGCGAGAAGTTGAACAGATTTTTGGAAGATAGTGCCTCTGGTGTTGACGTTGGAGTTCTGCACTATCTTCTCAAGAACGATGTTAAGGAAATCGCATGACAGTGCATCGCCTTGTCTGAATCCTTTTTTGACGTCGAAAGATTCCGTAAGTTCGTTGCCAACCTTGATGGAGCAGCGTGAGTTCTCCATCATCATTTTGCACAAGCGAACGAGCTTGGCAGGGATGCCAGAACTAGACATAGCTTTATACAGTTCGTCTCTGTAGATGCTGTCGTACGCGGCCTTAAAATCGATGAAAAGGTGGTGGGTATCGATTTGGAGTTCATAGGTCTTTTCCAGGATCTGCCGCAACGTGAAAATTTGGTCGATGGTTGACTTTCCTGGCCTGAAGCCACATTGATAAGGATCAATCAGATTTTTGACGAAAGGCTTCAGACGTTCACATATTACGGCAGAGAGGATTTTGAAGGCAATGTTTAGTAGACTTATTCCTCTGTAGTTGGCGCAGTTTAAAGGCGGCGTTAAATTACACGATCTTTGAGGCCAATTCACATATCCATAAAGTGAAACTATGCATGAGCTGCCTGACATGTTGCGCCACCTTCGCGTTGAAACCACAGCCCCTGTACCATGGTTATTCAATTAATGAATGAAAAAGTAAGTAATTATTGACTGTAACGGACCTGCAAGCATCGTGAACATTTGGATCAAGGGCATTTTTTTTTCGGCGCATTTAATTCAATTTAAATTAAATCACTTGACAGCTGACAAAATAGCCACCAGTTTAAATAGGAGTTGTTACTTGTTATTCTTCTGGCCTCAAAAATTTAACATTTGAGCGATTTGCAGCAAGACCACCTTATCCATTCGATTCCTGTATTGCATTTCCCAACAAAACACAGCCTTTTTGTTTCAAATAAACATTTATTAAAAATTCAGTTTCATAGAAATTAAGGACAACATTTTATGAGATTAACAAAATTCGCAAGCATTCTTAATGCAAAAGCAAATTAAAGATTCTTTTTTTTTTTTTAATTATGAAATGATCTTAATGACTGTTTCAAAACAACTTCACTTATTTTTATCGGCAATCAGTCCATAACAAACTGACAACACTTGAGCGGCAGCATTGCGACAATCCTCTGAAACTTCTCCACCAATCAACGGACTCCTTGAACAACCCTCAAGCCATTCCTTGATCTCCAACAATTTATCCCAAAACTCATCGAACAGCACATACCGTGGAACTGTAACCAACGTCGCTCCAATCAATTGCAACGTATTCATCCTAACCTGTTGCTCACTACTGAACCGAATGAATGAATACAAATCGAATACCTCTCTCGCCATCTTCGGCAAGAGCACACAATTTTGTGAAGCGATAATAAACTGTGTTAACGTGTTGAGGAAATTCGCCAATAAATAAGTGTCAATGTCATGAGTGGTTTTGCCAAATCTTGCAAACACCATCTGTCGAGTGCGTTCACCCCTGACCAAAGAAAAGAAGAACGATCCAGCAACTGCTGCAAATCGATTAACAGTCTTCTCTTGCTTCGCCGTCTTAGTAAAGAATCTCTTGGTTTTTTCCTTTAAACGAGCACGAATAATTCTCTCCGATTCAGCTAAACGGGATTTGTTATCGTTGGACATTTTCAACTTCCTCGGATATAAATTTACTTCGACAACTTTCGGACTCCGTATTCCGTCTTCTTCGTAGGCTTGGCCTTCGCTAAGAATCTTCGCCACACCGGCCAGTACCTGCAGCATTAGGATTCTCAAACTGACATTGTACGATGTGTTGTCGGTGTGAAATTGGGAACAAATGTATTCGGCAGATTCTTTAGGATGACACACACAAATGGCAACACAATTTTTGTACTTGACTTCGTCGAAGTTTTCAAAATAGAATTTCATGTCGAGACTGATGAAGATCTGTAAGAGTTCAATGGCCTGACGGGCATCGTGTTCGGGCAATTGTTGACGAATGAGCTTGTCAGATGACTCCAGGGCGCTCTGGAACAACTCTTGGTCGTCATTGGCCATGAGAGCGTCTTTGAGGTCCATAAGGAATTTCGGTCGTTTGTCGGCTATGGCGGGAGTATCGTTCGACATGTCATACGGAATGCAATCATCATCATCCGAATCTAACATGGGACTCTGGTGTTCATCTTCGTGTGAATCGGCATCATCATCCGACACACAGATCATATTATTATCGTCATCAGCGCGGGGAACCTCTTCGATTAAATCATTTTCTTTTTTAACTACGGAACTTGCTTTTATACTCGATCCCAGAACGAAAAATTCAACGGTAAGCTTTTCCAGAGTGTCACTATCAACTAAATCGTCTGATGCGTCGATTCGCTTCATTTTTCCTGGTAAATCACGCAGAACTTGAATAATTTCCCCCTGGGGTTGTTTCAGAACAAACGAATAATCAAATTGTAGTTTTTCAGCTTTCGGATCGGTCTCGAGCATGCCGAGAATCAACTCAGCAGTTATCATACCGATGTGACGGAATATCGGGTCAACCGATGACAGATGATTTTTGTTTCCTTCAAACAATCGCCGGCGAATGTCATTCTTATGAGTTTCGTTGATTTTATAAACCTTTTCATAGCTAACAATGTATTGACAGGTGATAATCAATAGCTTCGTGGTGTATACATGCTGAGCTGATGTCATTTTCAAGCTTGCATTCCGATTTGACCAAACAACCAGCAGATCCTGCAGAAGTTTCCACAGACACATGTCCGTTACACCGGGTTTTAGACTCAATTCGTCGGCAATGGCAATGTAACCGATAAGCGTGATGATGGCATCATCGTTTGACAGCATCTTCATGAAAGGAATTTTATTGAGCAAACAGAAATTCCATTCTTCAGACTCGAGTACAGCTTTGCCAATGATGAGACTGATATTTAAGCTTTCGTTTAGCATCAGCTGAGCAATGTAATGTATGGCGTTCCGTTCGAGATTCAGAAACACTTTATTGATGCACAGACGATATTGTGCGACTTTACAAACTTCCTCAATAATTCTGGAGAACAAGAGCAAACAATCATTGGCAACATTCCCATACGTTATGATTATTCGACTAAGAAGGCGACTCATGAATTTCCAATTGAATACATCGATTGAATGCTGTTGCTCGATTTTGATCACACAATGAAGTGCTCGAATGAAGTGCATCAGCAGTATGTGCGCAAAGTTGGCGGGCTGATAAATTTCATCTGTTTCACCACGCAACCCATTGGCAATTCGATTCGGTAGTGATATGAGAATTTGAAGAAAGTCATCGATTCTGGGATCTTCATAATCGATCTTAATTGTTTCCCAGCACAAATGGACAAACGCAGCTGGCAAGTAATGCTCATCGAGAAAGAGTTCTTTCATCAGCACTGCAACTGTTGACGGCCAAGCTGGGATTTCCTTTGTCAGAGCAGAGAACGTTTCGTAAACAAAATCAAAATTGTGATCAATGCTCAAAAAGTCGACGGTGAGTTTTGATTTCTCACCTCCAGCAACCGGCCACTGACTGGAGAAATGCTTTGTAATGCAGGATAGCATTTCAGCGTAAAGAGTTCTAGCAAACTCTGGCCAATAAGTACACGAGTCTCGATCGGTGCCACTAAGTTTCTCTGGCGTTGCATATCCTGGCAGGTGGTTGCGCCGTACAGCTGATAGAATACGCTCGATTCGTTGAACATCGCTGGCTGATTGAACTTTTTCTATGGATTTGAGTGATTGGAAATGTGATTGTAGTTCGATGTTAAATCGGGAGTCGGCTGTAGTTGCGGCTGAAAAGGAAAATTGTTGCATCCAATTGGAATGTGTTTGGTTTTTTGAGTTTAGTGATGTTTTGTTTTAAGAGTAAATTTGTTTTCGTTTCATATAATTATTTGTTCACTTGAAAAAGAACTCTATTAGCTGAGATAAGTAAAGTAATTTTTATGAATAAAAAGTTTAGGGTTGCTTAAGACTATGGAGCGCATTTTTGACTACCATATTAAAATATCCTAGACGGATATCCTCTCGGAAGTTCCCACGACTGTACTCTCGATACCTTCTTAGACATAGAAGGGGCCTCCAAAAACGACTTAACAGAGTCAATTCAAGAATCGCTGGTTGATTAGAGTGTAGAGGACTACATACGAAACTGAATATCTTAGGTAACACTAACTTGACCAGACCCGTTAGTAGGGGAATTCCCCAAGGGGTGTTTGTCCCATTTTGGGTTTAGTCATGATACAATTTTGTTAAACTGGAAAGATGTTGTGCGAAGGCTATTGCTAACGCAGATGATTTGGTGATATTGGTATCAGGAAATAGATTACGCAGATGGCATTTTTTTTTATAACAAGGCACGCACTCAAGGGGTTTCAAATTTCTGAAGATTGAAACAACTGGGTAAGACAGAGTTTGGAAAAGAGGTCCACATTCGCGTAGTATGGCTAAAGAATGATTCGCTGTACATGACCGTACGTCCGAAGTTGGATTCCAGGTGAACTGATGGCTATTATTGCAGGTGCGGGTATTACGGTTGAAAATGTTAAGGGGAGGGATGCATGCAACTGGCTGGCTATTTTATTAGATTAGCGTCTTAGGATTAGTGCATAAACCGTTGAGTTGAAGTATCGGTCAAAGAGGGTAAAGCATGAGATACGTTGATGTTCGAGTGAGGTAAGCGACTCAATGATGATTTGATCACCAATCATCTAAAATGCTCTGTTCTGAAAACTTAAGGTTAGCAACTGGGCTACAAGCTGTGGTTTAGATGTCCACCAAAGCAAAACTGAATTGATGCTCTTTACTACTAAAACAAAAGTACTTTCCTTCACCCTCCCTCGCCACAAAGGTGAAACTATTTCCTTCTCTTCCAGTGCGAGATATTTGGGAGTTTAGAAAGCCAGCTTAGCTTTCTATGCCCTTAGTAAAAGTTTTGGCAAGTTGAGTTTGAAATCGAAGATGATTTTGTGGATGTACACACCCGTGGACCGCTAATCTTAACCTACTTACAGTTCAATTACAGGGTGGCCCCACTTTGCGTTCAAGTTGAGAACAATTTTCTTGACAGATTGATACTCTTGGAAGTTTTGTCAGTTCTTCAGACGTGAAAGGTGAAATAAAAACTATTGGCACGAGCAGGACTCGAATCCACGACGTTCTGCTTAGCAGCCAACTCACCTTACCATTAAGCTACGGACACTACCAATAGACTCGCAAATCAAAAATTTAGTATCTTGCAGCGCGTTAAGACTTAGGGAATCAGATAGTTGGTATTCTATACCCTACGGTCATAGTAATATTACTAACCTTTTCCGAGTGGACATTTTTTCGACGAAAACCGATAACTGCACTCCTGCACTGAAAATGAAGAAGAATTTTAATGTTATCATTCCACTCCGAAAGGAGTGGGAAAATGACTCAGTGACATGAGGCTTCAACACAACTAATTTTACTGACGTCTCAAAGATAGAGTGTGGGGCTGGTACAGGAATTTTCACCGAGTCTTGCTACTTACGGTAAGGGAAACATGCAAACTACTACAACTAGTGATTTTAAATTAAAACGATTTTAATAAAATAAAATAAAACACCATTAAATTTGAGTTAACTAAACTTTTTAATTTGGATGCATTTCGTTTAAATTTAAAATCAATACGTTAGAGTCATCGCAATTGTTCAGTATTTAAATAATTTACTACAACTAAACATTGGACTCAGGGTCATTCTTATCTCGGTTCCAGGTCAAAAATGTTTGAGAATTGCTATAACGCTATCTGCTATCTGAGAAGAAAAAAGAAAACGAGGTGATACTGTTATTATATATCGCCGTCCAGAGGAACGCCATGATCGGAATCCTAACTAAACTCAAAATACGGCAGCAAAAGATGACATAGCTTAACTTGTAATATTGGAATATCTTACAAATAATCCGAACTACATTAGGACTTTTCCTAGATCTGTTTCTTGACAGAGAACAACGGCCTTACGATCAACCTCATTAAATTAGGACTAATCCTTTAATAACTGAGATGAAAATCCCAGTTTTCCAGGTCCCCGATCAAAATTACAATAAGTTATGCAGTGATCCACTGGAACCTAACAAAAGATTTGGTGTGGTGGAGTACGCAAGAAAAATCCATGAATCTAAAAACTCTAAAAGTTTGCAAGAAAGAGCATGAGTAAGAGCGATGAGGAGCAATGTAACTGCAGGCTTGAAGGCAATATTGTTTGTTGTAACTTTAGAATTGTCTACCCCGACATTGGATGATAATAACGAATGTGTCAACAATATCTACGTACAAATATTTATTGACATCTTAAAAACGAAAACTGGTTTTGTTGCTAGGTTCTTTTCAGAAACTGTGAACCTTAGCAGTTGTCCAAGCCGCGAAGATGACTTGGAAACTGAAATAATTTGTCTTCAGTGCCAGCCAAGCAGCTATAAAATCAAATTCTGCCTCAACAATAATTTCGGGAGATGGCGTAACGATCCTTGGTAACAATCAACAACCTTATACGAAGTTTTGTGATACCGATATCGAGCCTCACATACTATGGACCCTACAGCCCAATGCTGTATGGAATTTTGACATATCTCAATATCGATAGATATAGGCCGAGTTCGTAATTGCAGGCTTTGTTGCCCATGCCCTGCCTTAAATATGCTCAAAGACTTTTATGAACTCAATTACAACTGCATGTATGCGGTCATAATACTTTATTTAAAATGAGTTCACAAAAGCAAACGTTGACAAAATGAGGAAAAAAAAAGAAAACTGAAAAGTTAAGAAAGAGGAAAACCCTTGGACTCTTTGTATGATATATGTAAGCACGGCGCAATTTCCGTTACTCGAAATCATTGTTATCTAATGATTTAATAAAGGGTCAGTCGCAGCTTAAAATGTTCTCACTTCAGAAACATTACGATCAAAAGAAAACTAAAACTAGCTATGCCCGCGGTGTTACTCGCGAAAAACGGGTTAAAAAGTAGCCTTTGTCATTTTCTGACCCCTTAACTACCACTACCTATGCAGAAAATCATGTCAATCACATATACGCCCTTTGTAAACTTAAAATAAATTTTTCCCACGCCCACCATAGATTTTTACTTTATATAAGTAACCTATGTGATATTCTAGACTATAATCTATCTGTGTGCTAAATTTCATCCAGATCCATTTAGTACTTCTGGAGTTATTGACCAACAAACATCACATTTGCTTCCTGCCATTTTCCTGCAAATTCAGCAACAAAATAAAAACAAATGCTGACTTGACCGCAATATGACAGTTGTAATACTTTTATGAACACAAATGTTGCCATGCTCATGCAGAAATAATGCTGTTTGTTTACATTTACGAACACAATTTTGGCAGTATTGCGGAAGTTTTACATTTACGAACTCAGCCATACACAGCGCATACGATCGACATCTACCATACCAATTCGATAGCACATTCCAGGTCTTCATAATGCTCACATGATGTCTGGAACATGACATAAACCACTGACTGTCGCCTCTACACCGTTCCTGTGCTTCATTTATCTGTAATAAATAAACTACACTCGGAAGGTTGTAGTATTTAAAGAAGCATTGACAAAGCGAAGCTATATCTACAGATGAATCGCCCACATAGGTATGCAAAATTCCCGCTCTCTTCCATTCAAGTGATACATTTCATTGTCAATCCACTCGCCTTGCCTAAGCTAACCCAACAGCAATATTTTGTATAAAAAAAACAGCATCTTAAGGGGAATACCAATAGTGCAATCCAACCTTCTTTAAATTAAACTTAACCCGCTATTATTAGTACAATAAAACAAACTTTGAGACTCAAATTTACGAAAAACAAATATAAATTCCAACACTGCATTTTGTCTTAAATTGCAATGCCAATCTGCAAATAAAAATAAAACCAACAGCTTCGTTGTAATTATCCCGTAAATTGATGATTGTTACACATTTCCATTAAATACCAATTAACAGGCAAAATCGTTTTTCTAGACATGAATCGTCTATGTAGACACAATGATGTCGCGACTGTTTTATCGAACGCCCATTAAATTATAGATGTTTTCTTCAAACCAAATGTTACACTGCAGAAAGCTTTAATGCGATTCAGATGGGCATTAAATTTGCGCCCACCTTTTGTATTATACGCTTGCTCGAACAGTGAACTTAATTTTCAACACTCGTTTGCAACCTAATGACAACAGAGTATAAATGAAGAGACGAAACTGTAAGCTCTCTTATTGGGAGGTCAACATTTCATTTTTGTTTTCTTTTGCATTTCAAACACACTATGAGTCAAGTCATAATAAAAACATTAAAACAAAAATCATTAAGACTTACCCATTGGCATTCCTTGGCTAATTGACATATCCCCGAATCCTGACAGTAAATCCGAATTAGTTCCAGCTCCACCTGATGTCAGCAAATTCGCCGCTTGTGATGGAGCGGGGCTTCCAAATAAATCAAGTGACGCACCTCCATTAGTTGCATTGTTGCCAAACATATTCCCCATTGGAGGAACACCGGTTTGTGACAAAACAGCACGATTAGCTGCTGGAGCAACAACCTCTCCTTGGAATGCAGTAAAATCAGCAAAGTCATCGGCTTTCGCAACACTAACCGGCGCTATTTTGGCTACTGGAATTGTCGACGTTAATTGTTTAGCTGCCGTCACATCGGAACCACCAAATGCACTAGCGAAATCACCAAACTCATGCGTGTCATCGGCTCTTGGATTGAAATCGTCAAAATCATTCGATTTGGCACCAGCAGAATTGGCTGTTGCTGTTGTTTTACTCTCAACTGGTTGACATGTTTTGAATAAATCATCAATGAGGTTGTTGTTTGTGTTGTTGGCATTTGTCATAGTAGCATTGTCCTCGGGCGGAGTGTCGCGATGTGTTGGCGAATGAATGCCTGGAGTTTTTGATTTGCCAAAGTTAGCGGCTGCACCCATGTCGATTTTTTTACTTGTCATTATAGTCGATTTCATTTGTGGCTGTTTGGTGACTGTTGATGTCACTGGCTGTTTGCTGCGAATGCTTATGTTTGGCTTGACTTCGGTGGCAACGTCAGCTGGACTCGCTCGGTCATTGTAGCGATATGTCCTACAAAAATCATATTATTAAATACAAATTCTCAAGCAAGTTGACTTATAAAATGGAATATACCTTGGACTTGCTGTGTCGCTATCTGAAAGATCCTTTTCCCCGTCATAGGGGTTATCATCTTCATCGTATCGATCACCAGGTCGAGCATCGGAGTCTGTAAACAAATTAAGAACACGTTTTAGATAAATGGAAAGATTGTCACAATATGCTCTGACTTACACCAATTTTCTCCGTGATCAGTGCGTGAAGTCTTCCATCCATCGTTGCTGCCTGATCCGCCGCCACCATCTCCACCTCCACCAGTGCTAAAACTGCGCATGCCCATCGCATCGCTGCTCATTCCGATGTATTTGTCTTTATTTTTCTTGGCCTTTTTCCGTTCGTCTCTGAGACGATCGTCATCTTGAATAAAGTCTATGAGTTCTCTAACCTGCAAAACACACAGTTAAACTTGACGGAACAAAGTTAAGCAAAGAAAAGGAACAAACCTTATGTCTAACATTAATTCCTTGATCCTTGCCACCTTCATCAGTGAATGTATAGTTCTCAAGGGATCTTAAATCGTAAATGTGTTCTCGGGATGACGTCACTACTCTTTCGGAACCATTTCGAACTAAATAATTCAGCAGAAGTAAGCTCTGGAATAGAGAAAAATCCGATAAATTAGTTTAGATTCTTTGTTGGTGTTGGTTGTTATATGAAACTCACTTTGTATGTTCTTCGCCAGTTGGTTTTATTGTCTTGAAGCATTCGTTTCCATAACATTGACATTACTTCGGGAAAACTTTCGTATGTAAAGGTTGCATGGGCTAACTCTTGCATCAGGGGTCCAGTTGGTCCCCACGGATCATCGTTGGTGGCTTCGCGTACTTTGCCTTCGATTTCTGTGTAGTTCATCACCACATTGGTGCTGGAATTAACAAAAGAAACAATTAGTTGCGTGATTGGTTTCCTCATTGCATTTTTATAACAGATTATGGTCTGTTAACCTTATTAAAACAAAATGTAACCGTGTAAAAACTCACAGATTCATCGTTAACTAGATACATTTCTTCAAAAGATTGTACACAACGACGACGACATTGCCATAATTGAAAGGATACAGTTATAACAGTGGAGCTTTTATGAGCCTTGAAACGAGAAGAAGGAGGGTTTAGCGATTAGTGAAGGCAAGACCAAGTTAGTGCTGTCAACAAGGAAGGACATGCAGACGCCAGATTCACTGGTGGTAGAGGACCTCAACCAACTTGGAGTACGAAACTGGGGACAGCTGGTTAAGGACCGAGCAGGAAAATTCTCACGTAATTAATTGGTAGAACTGCATATCGTCTTGATCATCATCTTCAATAGCAAGCCGCAAACAAATCTTTTATCATTTGAGCATATAGCTCTGAATTGAATGTTACCGCATCTTCAAAGAAAAACGGATCAAATCAAATGTAGAGCTACCAATATGAAGTTTCAAAATAAATGATCGTGTGCAGTTGTAGTTCATTAATTGTTTCGCTGACGAAAGTGCCCTTAACTTTTCTTTTCATCGCCGGCTCTTATAGAACAAGCATGTATGCTATGTTGCCTTAAATTCTCAAGAATACCACCTGGCCTGGTCGTTGGAGTCTGCATTCCTCTTGGTGCTATGAAGGGCACGATTTTCTTACTGTTTCTCGCTGAATCAAACAACTACAGGTGGGGTAGCGTTACTGTATTATATCTAGAAGGCTATGGCCCACCAAGAACTAATAACCTAATTTGCTAACCCAGGCAAGTCATACGCGACCTTGAAACCACATTTTCATCGATTTCAAGGCCGCGTATGACAGCGTCTATAGAGACAAATTGCAATGTCTAGTTTTGGCATCCAAGAAAAACTCGTCCGTCCGTGTAAGATGACAATGGAAAACTCACGCTGTTCCATCATGGTCGGAAAAAACATAACGGATGCATTTGATGTCAAAAAAGGTTTTAGACAAGGCGATGCGCTGTCATGCCATTTCTTCAACATCATTCTTGAAAAGATTGTGCAAAACTCCAACATCAACAACCGAGTCACAATCTTTCAAAAGTCCGTCCAGCTGCTAGGATACGCAGACGACATTGACATGACTGGAAGAACAGAGCGAGATGTCAGTGGAGCGTTCGTGAGTCTTGAGACGCAGGCAAGGAAGATGGGTCTAGCGGTTAACGAGGGCAAGACCAAGTTAATGCAAGTTAACAAGAAAGATCAACCAATATCGACGTCTTGGAGCAAACGTCAACATAGACAGATTTAACTTCGAGGTAGTTAAGGACTTCGTCTACCTAGGATCCGCTATTAACTTAGACAACAACACCAACGCTGAAATCAAACGAAGAATCAATCTTGCCAAACTCTGATTCTTTGGACTTAGAAGGCAATTGAGTAGTAAAGTCCTCTCCCGAGCGACTAAAGTGACGCTCTTCAAAACCATTATCATCCCGGTCCTAATGTATGGTTCAGAGACATGGACCATGACAACATCCGCTGAAAACGCTTTGGGCAGCTTCGAGAGAAAAATGTCTCGAGTAATTTTTGGTCCTGCCTGCATAAGGAGAATGGAGACGAAGATTCAATCAAGAACGAAACTGGAGAAAGCTAGCTAGGGACCGAGCTGACTGGAGACGTTTGTTGGATGAGGGCCTGGTCTGACCTGTAAGTAAACAAAGGCAAGACATAGCCAGGTTACAACATGCACCGGGCACTGGCCAATTGGCGAACATGATGCAGGAAGTTATGCTTCCATATAATGCCCCGAAAGCTTAATTCAAGATCGGCTGACACCAAATGAAATGTATGTATTAAAGCGGCTCCCACAAGTCCATCAGAGCTCGTTACGCATGGACAGTAATATCCATATAAATGACAGCGGCGCTGAATGGCAGTAATTGAAAACGAAGGGCACCAAAACCCAACTCTAACATTTGTCGGATATCCAGTCCGAACTTTTCCTTACCAGAGAGGTTAGTTATAGTTCATTTAATTTTTTTCGTTGTGAGTTGTCCTAGGACTTCTCTGCACACATTTTCTTCATACTAATTTTCCAAATTGAGCCACTTTTATTATTTTGACCGCAATTGTATCTAGACATAGTTAACGTTCCTTTCATTGAGTCATCATAAATGAATTATGTACAATGTAGATATTATGTAGTTCCAATTCCAAATTAAATAAATACCCCGGTACCGATCGAAACTAACATTGCATTCCATCATGTTTACATGTTGATTATACCAAATTCTCTGGAAAATATCGAAACTGGAATTTCATAGCATGTCAATGTGTACTTTCAGAGTAACTAAAATAATAACAATTATTATTGGCCCAGTAAATGTTTCCATTTCAATTAAATGACAAACATCACCCACTTCGCACATGCAAGCAATTATTTCAAAGAGTTTTCGCTTTCGAATCCTTAGAAACAGGCGAAAGCAAAATATGAAAATTGGTCAGACAGCTCATATAAGTCCATCGATGCCAATTAAAAAATACAGAAACTATTTATTGCTACCTTCTTTAATGTGCAGGTATTCAAACACACAACCATAAGCGACCTTAACTCCAAACTAAAGGAGCACATGACATCAAAACAAAACAAAGTAAAATGCTTCACGAATGAAGGTGAAAACAGAGAAATTATTCCACTTGTTTGGACTGAGAAGCGAGAATATTGGCATATTTTCAATATTAAATCGCAAAACGGTGACAATAACTGATTTATGATCGTGAGTAGACGGGATTATGTACATTGTACACATAAGTAAACAACAGAGATCACAATGTTGTTGGCTCAATGCAAACAAGGCTAGAGAGAACGGCCAGACGCCAAAAAGAAGGCAAAACAGAACAGAACCTGCTGAAACAATTAATTAGCTCGGTTGTTTTCACTCTTTCTTCGTCTGTTGTCAGTGTAGTTGTCAATAGCAATCAAACAGTTATCATTTTATTTATCTAATCTGGATTCAGATTGTATTTTTAAACAATAAGGTTCTAAAGTCGAATGGCAAATGGGTTGTATTTTGTACAAAGATTGGGTAATGTTTATTAGCAGCAATGATATATTCGAGAACTCGAAAAAACATTTGATAAAAAAGGCAATGGAATAGCTGAGCTAAAAATGGATTTGATTAGATTAGGTTTACACAATTTCATGTGTATTTTGATAAAAGTTTGACGAAGTTTATGACGAGTATGTGTTTGACTTTGTGGAACATAATAAAAAATAACAAATGTGAGCTTGTTAAGTTTTTTGTGAAAAATGTTACTAACTATTTGTCTTTTTCAGCCAAAAATTGTAAGACTTGCCACCTCACTAGTAAAAAGGAACTTCGTGGAGGTTGCAGTTCTCTGTGTGATACAATCCATAGGTTAGGTTAGGTTAAGGGACTCACAGTTGATGTCGTTATCGTCACACTTAGATCAATACAGATCCATTGTGATACCCGTGAGTATTGCTACTCAAGCTAATAATGTGTTCAGTTAGTCAAGCCATTTAGAGGCTTTGACGAAGTTCAGAATTTTAGTACCTGGTGTACTAGAGAGTTCTTCTAAACCCCCGAAGAAAGATTTGCCGAGCAATTTCTTCCTTTGTGGGAGAGTGCGGGACAGTGACTGACACAGAAAGTGCGAAGTATCGTCATGCACCTCCTCGTCACCGCATCCTCTGCATAGATCATCTGAACTGAGTCTCATCTTTTTCATAAGATAACCTAACAGATTATGTCCGGTAATGATGCTTACAAGGAACGAAGTAATCCCTTGTGTAGCTGCATAATTCTTTTCGTTCTTTGTTTGTTAAAACAGGACAGATCTTTTTTGTAGTACTATGGCTCATAACTTTATGAAGGATCTGGGCATGTCCTATGGAACTGTTTTTCCAGACTTTAGTTTGACTAGGTCTCAGGGAACTTTTGGCCGCAGATTCTTAAACAAAGAGGTCTAGGGGTATTATATTGAGTATAACTTCCAGTCCTGCAGTTGAAATGGATCTCATTGCCCCCGTAATGCCCGTGCACGCAAGTATTTGAACCTTTGTCAAAGTTTTCAAGTTCGTGCTCTTTTCTAAAGCTTTCCACCAAACCAAATAACCATAGGTTAGTATTGGTCTAATTATTGCCGAATACATCACAGCAAATAATTTTAGGGTTTGGTCCCCAGGTTTTCCCGAATATTCTATTGCATAAGTAAAAGGCGATCGATGCCTTCAGATAGATTCACTTTGGTGTTCAGACCCCAGTTTAGTTTTTATCTAAGATCACACGGAGATACTTGGCATGATCAGAGATTTTAAGAGAGCAGCCTTCAATTGAAGGTATTATGCCTTTTCGACTTTGTGGTCGTCCAAGGCTTTCTGCACTGTTCGTTCTTCGTATGGAATGTAAGTTTGAATTCAATTGGAAATAAACTGGCGGAAAACAGCATAAAGGAACATTTTGTTAATATGCCAAAAAAGCGAGGAGATTATAAATATTATGATTTACAATGTTTTTTACAAAGTACGATAGACGGACGATGAACTAATGACAGATTAAAATTCAAGGTAGGGATCAGACAACGACACAAGCGTCGAAATCAAACGAACAATCACTGCTTTTTTAGACAAAGAATCCATCGCTGTCCTCATGTATGGTGCAGAGACATGGACCTTAAAAGAGTCTATTGAAAACGCTTTGGGTGGCTTCGGGATATTCGCGTGACTTTTGGTCCCTTCTGCATAAATAGAGAATGGAACTATATGAGCAGTACAGACCTAGTCAGAAAAGTTATGGTTCAATGATCATGTAGATGGCTGGGTTATAAAGAGCGAATAGCAAATACTGCAGGGCAAAGAGGAATACATTATATAACAGAAAAGGTTAGGTTATATGAGCTGGCAATTGATTTTGTTACCGTAGTACATAGATTAATGTAGAGAAAACAATCATTCGTTTACCTCTTGGTAAAACATCCGAACCTCATTCCTGTTTTTTTAGTCTCTCAACATCCTCCATCGATCGCTTTTCATGCTTTCTCTTTTTCTTTCTGAAAAGCTTAGTTTCTTCTCTCCTCTTCTGGTCTTAGAGCTCCCAAGCTGATCTCGTGTCCTCCTGTGCAGCGCTGTTTTATATGCTTTTTGCTTGGCTGCATGTACCTGACTTCATTCATCATCAAACCAGAGGTTTCGTTTTAGTGGCAGCGTGACACCCAGCAGATCAGAGGCAACATCCCTAATGGCTTCCTGGCAATTCTGCCACTAATTTTCAATACTCGATGCTAGTTGTAGCGGACTTCTCATGAGGTGACTTGATACTCGATCGGAAAAGGATCTGGCGATCTCTTGTGATTGTAGCCGTCCGAGATTATACTTTCTTTTAGCACTTCCTGTTTTTGGTTTTGGCCAAGATATCCGCTGCTAACACGAGGTAGTGGACCTCCAGGTTCCCTTGTGGACGTTGAGATGTGGGAAATGCGTTCTTGCTACTAGTATGTTTCGCCCCGCTGCAAAATCAATAAGCCTGAATCCGTTATCGGAGGTTTTTTCGTGCAGGCTGTGTTTTCCGATTGTTCCACCAATATGCCCTCTATTCCTAGTTTGGCGTTAAAATCTCCTAAGACGATTTTAACGGCGAAGCTAGGGCATTGTTCGTATGTCTTGTCGAGGAGGTCGTGGAACTTGTCTTTTGTGTCGTCATCTTTCTCTTCTGTGGGGGCGTGAGCGCATATTAGGCTTATGTTGCCGAATTCAGCCTTTATGCGGATTGTCGTGAGGCTTCGTTGACAGCTCTGAAGCTAAGGACATGCTGCCTAAGCCTGCCTCAAACGACAAAGCCACATCCAAACAGAGGAAGTGGTTGTTCTCTGTAGCAATCGCCGTAATAGATATCGCAGTTTTTATCCTCTTTGCCCGGCCCATCCCATGATTTCTGATGCGGTTATTCTCCTTATAACGTCAGGGCTCCGCTATTGTTCGGCTGCACGTGGTCTGTTAAGGGACCTAACATTCCACGGACAGATCCGAATCTCTTTGTCCTTATTTCGTTTGCATGGTTCGTCATCAGTAAATCCGTCCGTATCCGAGGCTTGTTGTTGCTTCGCAACTAGCTTTTCTTTATGTGATTGGGAAGTCACTCCAAAGCTAGACTCCCAACTTGCAGGGCTAGATCCTTATTTAAACTCCAAGGGCAAAGAGCCGGATAAACCGCTCCTTATCGAACTAAGCTCCAAATAGAACGAAGTAGCCCGAATAAGCTTCTTTTTAAAAGCAGCCATATAGGTAGCAATACTGTGGGATTTTACATTTGTGCCTTCTTCTTTTGCAAATATCGTGTTTGGTTCTGTCTTCAGTAAAGAATACACTCCCAGAATATTGGAAGCTTTTTTGCTTTCTCCATCAGTTGTAAGCAGACATTTATTTGTTACGATAGTTGAGTTCCATCCTCTCAATCATATTGGTTTTGTCCTGCAGTCGCACAATTGCTACTTCTCTCTTTTATTATTATCACTTGACATGAACCATGACGAAAGAGTTAGCAACCGTTCGCCAGCACAATTGATACGTACGAAATCGAATGATGGTTGTCTTCATACGCTTTTTGGCTTATGAAAAGCAACAAGAATTGACGCTTTGAGTTCCCTTTGGAACTTCTTTTGGCGACAACATATTTCTGTCCCAGGATTAAGGCCATTTTTGTGCAATCAGAGTCTTGACATTTTTTTTAAATTTCTATTAGCCAATTATTACTAAGAAAACAAAAAAAAAGGAAATCAAATATGCACACATGCTGGCTATCTCATTAGAGGGAAAGTCGCGCCCTACTTCTCCAAACCAACGCCCACACAAAATCGTTTTTTTTATGCAAGCGCACGAAAACAGTTTTACATTTTTAGTTCAATTATTAAAACCTTCAATTATATTACCAAATAGTTCTATGCATGAACTACTTCCATAAAAACCATACATGAGCACTGCAGGGCCACCCCACAAAAGGCGCTGCACTGCAAACACAGTACGTGATTTCGCTTTTCGTCTTATTTTCCACCGAAAAGGGGAAAAATAACAAACCACAAGTTTCGGTTTTCAGCAAGTCCTAAAATAATTATAAATTTTAATCATGCTCCTTTGATCAATTCTGACAATTGCCAATCCATTCATTCAGCCCGCCAGCAACATCGAATGAACCCTAACGACAGTGCGGAAAGCGGATGTAGTGTTTCCTCTCTGCTGTTCGTTTCCGTTAAAAAAACAATAAAAGAATATCGAATTCACCGTTTACGAGAAATCAAGAAAAAACTTTAACCAATTTGTCACCTTTCTCTCAATCTTCAATTTTCATTGCAGTCAGCCCCTCCCGTCTCTCTTTCTCTCACCCTAGTGCTAATTTACAACCTCAATTCTTTATCGAAATCGAATTGTTTTTTATCATCAACGAGCAACCACTTGAATTGAATTTTAGTGGCAAAAAAGAAGAAAATATAAAAAAAGCAAAAAAAAAAAAAACTACATCAAGTGGTAAATGGTTGCACAATTATTTGGATTTTTCTTGTTCAATGTCGGTCGCCTTGTCGTCGTCAGTCAGTCACTCCATCAATCACGTTCTTCTTTGTCGAGATTCGTTTTTTTTTCCAAGCATTTTGTTGTTTTTCAAGGTTTTATGAACCGAGAAACACCTCAAAGAGCAAAAAAAAAATTACAATGCTTTCGTTTTTTTCTCTATTCGCATAGATCAAGTGCACGAGCACCACAATTGTGCCAGCGGGTGGGTGGGATGTGGCAAGTGGCAAATGGAGTACTTTCGGAAGTGGTGCTCTTCACAAAATTCCAACACCCCACGTACACAAACTAACGGACGACAATTGAAGACGAAGAAAACTCGCTTGCAACATAAACAAAAGCATTTCTCTCTAATTAAATTTAAACAGAGGCTTTTCATCGTCGTTTTCTTTTTTCCACCAGCAGTGATGCAATTTTGAGAAGAAGAGACAAAAAAAAAGAATTAAAACATGACCATGGGGAATAATTTGGTGTGTAGTGTAGTGGATGCTGGCTGTCACAGCTTCAAGGTGCCATAAAACACACAATTTTTTTTTTTTTTGGAAAGGAAGTTCCTTGAGGAACTGGTTTTATTTTTTGCTCTTGATCTATTTTTGGTTATATTTCGAAACTTTGCAAATGATTTACTCTTCTTTTCTTCGTAAAATTATCAAATAAATCGAATAGAAAGTTTTTTTTTGCAAATTAGATTTTCCACTTACACTTTGTCAGCCAATTCACGCACTTTCCACATACTAATGAATTTATCAACCATTTTCACTTGTTTTTCTTTCCTTTTTTTTTGAGAAATTCAAACCAAACGAAACAGAAATTTCATCCAATCGCGATTGTTTTGGAATCTTAGAGCACACAGATTTTGGTTTTAAATAAATGAAAAACACTATTTTTTGGGGGATGTAAAATTAAAGAAAATTCCTTCACAAGAAAAAACGAACGAAAAAGTTTTTAGTGATGATTTGGCTGCCGTCACCATTTAAAAAACCAAGAAAAGTGATTGAGTGATGTGAAGTTGGCTGTGATTGACGAGTAGATACAAAATGTCATTAGGATGGATATACAATGGAAAGTGAGAACAGTTTGGTTTGGATTTCGTTGTGGTGTGTTTCAACTTACAGTCCACAAAAATAAGGCTGGCGTTAAATGGTTCCTTGCAACTTGTTTTTATTCGAAAAACAATGGGCGTTCAATTACAAAATTTAAAGGGCAGTTTAATATAAAAACGCGCTTTATTTGTTAAGTGATGACTGAAATCAATTAACATAGTTTCATGGAGTCTGTGGCATTAAACAAGGACCACCACAACGAAACCCCTTCTTCTATGTACAAATAAAGATGAAGGAACACTAGCTTAACAGGAAAAATGCATTAGGATCAGTTTTACAATCGAAAAGAAGATCTGAACCACGGATCGAGGGAAAAAATGATGAAAACGGATATTTTTCACTTCTAAATGAGAAGACTGTAGTGTCCGTGGCTTAGTGGTTAGGTGCATTGGCTGCTCATCAGAACGCCGTGGGTTCGAGTCCTACTGGGGTCACAGTTTTTATTTCATCTTTCACGGGCACTGCCTCTTGCGAAGAACTGACAAGACTTCCAAGAGTAACAATCGGTCATAAAAAAGTGCTTCTCAACTTTGCGGTTCGGAATCGACGTTAAATTGTAGGTCCCCTCAATTCTTCACACGTGCTCAGAGAATTGTTGATGAGAGTAAACAACTTAGGCCTTGTCTCTTCAAGAGCTGTCGCGCCACTCTATTTATTTACTTAAGCTATCCTAAATCCGAGAAAAGTGGAGATTTTATTTTGTTTAATCTCGGATTTAGAGTATTTAGAAACGTAGTATAAGCAGAGTATAATACGTTCCATCTTCGAACATTAACTTTTGTCTCTACCCTTGAACATCTCTCTGTGTTTTTCGAAATAAACATGCGCCATGATTGATTGACAACCGCTGTCACTCATGACAGTTTGTGTAATGTAGTTTTTCTTTTCACTTTTTGTCATCTTTCCCGTGAGCTCATTCGAAATATTTTTTTGAAATAAAAGTAAATAATTTCCTTATTTTCATATGATTTCATTAAACTTTTAAAGAAAAAGTCAGAAATATAAACAATCCATGAAATAAATTCTGTTCCGCATTCACATAAAATTGTATTTAATTAAAATAAACCAATTCTCACAAAGGTTATGTAAACTTGCGGCGTATCTTCACATTGATTTGTATTTTCTTGCAGAAATGTTGGGGCTCCAAAGAATCGCTGGTGGATTAACCACCCATTGGTTACGACGTACCTATAGTTCATCAATTAAAACTGCCACAATTGGCGCGACTACACCGGTATCGACTGCCCAGGAACCTGTACCAAGCGGCGCAGAATCGACCGATAAGATTCCAAAAAGTAAGGTTGTACCATCTATATTGACAATATCTTAAGAGTTCATCATTAATTTCAGGCCGGATTGTGGCGCAAGCTTTTGAATCCTTAAAAGAAGATGAAGCCCAACAAGCTAAAGAAGCTGGAAAACTTCCCACCAGCGCTGCATCACCAAAAGCCAGCAACATCGATGATCGAATACTGAATGCAAAGACCGTCAATGGATTGCTATCCATCTCTGAGAGCAGTACGGCGATTTCAAGAAAGCACGCTCTAAAAATCGTTTCGATTCTGGCCGAATGGAGTTCGGCAAATCGCGTTCGATTGTCTGAGTTTGAAAATGACTCCAGATTCATAAAAGTTTGCAAAATTCTAGGCAAAACGTTTCCCAAAAACGGAAATGGATTTGCGACTGGACCTACCGCCAATGCGAACAGCAAAAGCAACATCGACGACAGCAACAAACGTATATCCGGTTTCCGCACAGACGATCTGAATACAGTTCTAGGAGTGGCTGGCGATGATGAGGCTGCTAAGCTCATTGCCAGCATCAGTGTGCCACAGATGGTCAAAGTTATGAGCACCTTGGCGCAGCGCAAGCGTCGCAGCACGCCGCTTCTCAGATCTCTGGCGTACAATATAAGCAGCAGCACTGAACAGCTGGATATCAAGCAGTGCGCGGATGTGCTGTTTGCTATGGCCAGCCTGAATTTTCAAGACTCGGTACTGGCCGCTAAGATCTGCTCGGACATTCAGACGGTGCTGCCGAAAACCGACAAGTCGGCTGTTGTCGGATCGGTGCTTACAAGCTTGGGAATCCTAAAATACCGAGATTTGGGTAAGTCCTATCGTTGGATTTTGTAAATGAAGAGAATTAAAACACATTGTGCCTATCTGTAGATGTCTTGGAAGTCCTCGCTCAATGGGTTTTGAAAAACTGTGAGATCTGCCGACCCCAAGACTTGAGCGCATATTTTATAACTTCAGCAATTCTCAACTTCCAAACCACATCGTCCGACGAGGTTCGCTCCAAACTCGTCAAAAGTCTAGTCAAGGAAGACTTTACTAAGAAGTTCGATTGGCTGAATCATGTTTGGGCTCTGGGTCTACTTAATCTTGCCGACTCTCCACAGCTCAATTCTGTTCTCAGGTAATACAAATACACGCTTGAGTTGTGTTGCATTCCCCTAACCTTTTTCTATTTACTCCAAGTGAGAAGTTCATTGAAGAATTAACAGCCGAAATGTCCGGTCTGACGCCAAATGCGAAAATGAAGCTCCTCAACCTGAACAGCATTGCCAAGGTCCTTACCGAGAAACAACAAATTTCTGGCTTGAAAGACAACAGTCCGGCATTCGACTTACAAATCGTCCATTCAAAGACCAAACAAACTCAACTCAATGCAATGTTGGATGCGTTAAAGAGTCTCATCCCGTCGAGTAATCACGTCCAGACGATGGTCGACACTAGAATGGGATTCCTAATTGGTATGGATTCAAAACTTATGAATTAACTCAATGCTGACAGTTTGTTTCAGATGCTCTATGCGCGTTCGACGCTAAAAGGAACCCCCTGCCTTTGGACAAACAGAATCCAAATGCCATAAAGTATGTTCCTAAATTGATTCCTTCGAAATTTTTGATACAAAAATCTCTTTTCTTAGAGTTGCTATAATGTCAGTTGACTTTCATGACATCTGCCACGGTCCCCATCGATCAGTGAGCGGCATCACAAAGTTGACCTTTGATTTGTTAGAGAAAACTGGCCACAAGGTGCTACCAGTCCCGTACAATGAATTTAGTATAAGCGACAAACTCCTGAAGCGAGTGCAGTATTTGGAAGGGAAATTTAAATCAATTATTCGAGTGGCAAACTAGATGAGTTTTCGACTTGGGTTAGGTTAGAATCACGAAACCAGAGGCGAAAAATATAACAAAAACAAGAATTGAAAAGAGTGATCTATCAACTTATTGTAATATTATTTTTAAATATAATGTTAATTTTTGAAAACATAACTCACAAACAGAATGAGAAAATGTATGGTTCTTTCACTATTTTTGCAGCGATTATTCGCAGACCAGGCCTATAAGGAGACGATTGGCCGACTCCCTGTCTTTACAGTTAAACTAAAAAGTTGGCCCTCAGGTTGGGGGCGTGCGTAGGGATGACTGCTGGGCCACATAAAGAAGGGATAGTTCCGAAACACCAAAAAGCCTCGGATGACAGCTTTTGAAGCTTAGGACATGCTGCTTAGGCCTACCTCCAACGACAAAGCTACATCCAAACAGACGCTGTTATTGTTCTCTGTAGCAGTCGCCGTAGTAGATATCGCAGTTTCTCATCCTCCTTTTGCCCGGCCCATCCCATCGCATTTCCTGGATAGCGGTTATATCTGCCTCATAACGGTCTAGGGCCTCCGCTTATTATTCGGCTGCACGTGGTCTTTTAAGGGACCTTATATTTCACGTACAGATCCGAATCTTGTTGTCCTTATTTCGTTGCACCACCCTCAACCTGGAGGGCCAGGTCCTTATTTAAACTCCAAGGGCAAAGAGCCGGATTATCCGCTCCTTATCGGCAGGCGCTTTTATTTTCTTTATTTGAAAACATGGCGGCGAGAACGTATGTACAAGTTTGTGCATGTATGCGTGATTCTGTTTTGGATTCCGACTTCAAATTCGGAATCGTTTTTCTGTTTCTTCTGAATAAGTACTGTCATCTTGTGACAAGTAAGAAAGATTTAATGTCAACACCTAGCAATTAAGCCTTATCTGACGGTGGACCTATTCACACTGTCGGCGTGAATATTTCCAACCGAAGTCAGCACTGTCACTATGTTTTATTTAAGAGGACACTAAACCTCTTTCTGATGATACACCAGCATACAAAAGCACACCTCAACTTTCTAAAGAAAGAAGCGGGTACCCTGCATCTAGATTCACACCAGTAGTGCCAGCCCTTATTCATCTTGATTTGATTCTAGACTACTATTCATGAAACACACGGAACTGCACTCAACCTTCAGTCACCGAAAGAAAAGCCGTTGAATAGCAGCTGAGGCCAAACTCAGACAACCACAGCCCCCGCGAAGGTCCATCCCACTAGTGAGGTGGCAAATCTTCACTACCCGGACCCGGGGTACCCAATTGGGTGAGGGGTGGTGTCACATTTTAGTTTTTAATAACCATTCGTTATACATCATTATTTTTGTGATCTTTTGTTTGTTTTGCAGCTTTTATCCAACTGTCGGATGAGGGACACCGCTCACCCTCTGTCAAGTATATCCACATTGATCGAAGGAATGAACCAGCCAATCAAGGGACACACCCAACAGGGCGTCTAATTTCATTAACGTTTATCCACATTCGATTATTCGACACTCGTTGATCGTATTTCCTCATTTGATATATATTTAGATATATTATCTTTTAAGGATCGCATTAATCTTCATCATACGTCCGGCTTCAATTCGTCAATTCCATTAGACTAAAGGGCTAACTATAATGAGCGGAAACAAACGGAAGCTAGTGTCAGAACCGAACGAAACGCTCCCTTCCGAACTGCCATGTAAACACTATACCCATAATGAACGGATGTGTACGGAAGTATTATTCAAAAACAAATGTATGTATTTTGTTTTGAATAATTTGTGAATTTGTTGCCATGCAACAAACAAACAATTTCAAGAAATTAATTACCTGAAATCAACAACAAATCGAATTCCTATTCAGAAAAATCAACAAAACCAGTCAGCTGTCAAATTTTCGTCCGTAAAAAGCGAAGAGGAGCGCAGTTTACGTCCGTAAGCACAACTGAACGAAAATTGACGAAACGGAGCAATCCGCTATTGCGGGCACAATATACGAATTCCTTGTATTCGCTCAGTTACGGACGGCTCCGTCCGCTCTGTTCCGTTCATTATAGTTAGCCCTTAATAAAGCTGCCTACGTCCGCAGATTCATGCCAATAAATTGACAAGAACCTCTCAGAGGCACCGCAAGAAGGTGTAGGTCAGCACGTTCACTTACTGAGGAATATGTACTCGGAAAAATGTTTTCTTTCTAAATTTGCAGGTCCATGATTTTACCTCCTGTCATCTTGTGACAAGAGAACGAATTCAGAATCGTTCGGAACGGTTCCGTATGACCAAAAATAAAACGCTATAAAAATGACAATAATTCCCTTGACAGCTGACAAAATGGGCGCCAGTTAAAACAGTGTTGCCAACTTTGAGTTGTGTACCTCTACGGAAAATAAAAATAAAATATAAACACCAAGAGTTAAAACTAAAGAAAATGACCAAATTCCAAGTAATTAATATACCTTTTCACATAAAGAGTAATAAATCTTATTTGAATCAGGAAATATACAAAATTTAAGTCAACTTTAAAGTGGAAACCACGAAACCGTACGAAAAATCATACAGCAAAGTTTATTTGTTATAATTTCACACACTGAATTTAATAACCGTAAAAAATTGTAGAAAGAAGCGAAATAAATTTTCTTATTGCTTTAGGAAAACAATAATAAAATTTCTTTACATTCTTCCTCAAACAACCTTGTCTTTGATACCAACTTCCCACCACTGACCACTTTCCACGAAATCGATTTCAACATCTTGAAGTTTCTTGAAAGCATTCTTCGCTAGCAAATGGCGATTAAGAATGTCCAACATCATGTTCTCATCGTAAACATATTTCAAGTCAGTCAGGCTATTGTGATGTCTTGCTTCCGTTTCGGTTAAAAGAATACAATTCCACGGTGACCATTCTTCACTCTTTATCCATCTTGGGAGTCTTGTTATTGTAATTAATTAATCATGATGTTGTGTTAATTTTTTTTTTTTCGAAAACAACAAACCTCAGGTAGTTTAAATCCTCCTCCTTACTGAGATACGAATGACGATGCCAAATTTTATCGACAATATATCGAACATCATCTTCCTGCAGGATGAATGCATACGAGGCCAACGACCGGCGTTTACGTTCGTCGCGTCTTATCGAACGTAAAATGGCTCGATAAACTGTGTTGTCGCCACCTGCGGTCTGCAAATAAAATTAATGACTAATTGGTTTCACGTTTCAACATAGTTGCGGAATGGGTTTATAACCTTTAGGTTGAAACACACTTGACATGTGTCGACTGTTGACTGTCGGGTCCGAAGGGCGAATTCAGAAATCGGTTTGACTAGTTTACAACAATCGCACATTCGATTTTGGGTTTCTGTATTTTTGACAAAGAAAACAACAAATTTGGGTCATTAAGAAAAAATCTTGATAAAATCTCCTTACTTTCGACAATTCCGTCTTTGTTGAATTTGATCAAATCTAGGAAAATTAAGAGTATGCGTTGTCTCAAAATACTCACATTGCAGTGCTTGGTGAAGCACAAGAGGTTCATTTCGCGATCGATAAGATCACGCAACTGAAAGAAGAGATTGTAAACAGAAGTCCGTCGGCACATATACGAAAAAAAAGATGATAACCTCTAATATTTGGGGAAAATCCGGTTCGTCATCCAAGAGTTTTTCAACCGAAGTGAGAAGTTCCATTCGTTTCTCCTTTGGTAGATTTTTCTTCAGGTCTTCCCTCACCTCGTTTAGAAATCGAACACGCTGATTTCGAAGGAGGTCCATTTCAACAACCCTGTCTGATATTCATGTGAGATTTACCAGCAATTTGCTATGAGAGAACACACCCATACCTCTATAACCCACCCACTTTATGGGTTCGCCCATTTTTTTCAACAATTGTTGCTCCTTAAAATCCCTCACGGCCTTTAGAACAATCTGATGTTGTCTTTCAATCCCGCTCAACATTTGAATCTCCTTATCCAATAGAATATTGACTTCTGCCAATCTCGCTGCACCAGAGTACATGCTATTGATTCGTGCCAGCTATCAAGAACATAGAATTTAAGACGCAGCAAAAAAATTGCAAGAACCAGATTGGTACAACCTCTGCTTGCTTCCATTTCTTTACATGAGCATACAACAGACCGAAATCTTCCTTCGTACGAGGGAAATTCTTAGCTGCATTTTCACGGTAGAGACGTACTCTAGTTTCTTTTTCTTTGATCTTGCGATCAACTTCCAAGCGATCGGCGACAATGGCCCTAAATGATAGAAAATCATAATTTCGAGTTCGTTGCTCAGCTCTTTTGTTTGCAATTCAATTTGATTGAAAATTCCTTGATACTTACCGATATTCCGCTGCCCATTGCTGGATATTGCGCCATAAAAGGTACCTGCGAAAATTTTGTTGAATCAGCACAATCTTAGCCAGCCGATTCTCACGCTTAACCTTCTGCGCGTAGGTTTCATATTTTTTTGGAATGATAACAAAGTCTGAGGCTGCTGATACGTGAATAAGTTTCGTAGCATCGCCAAATGCTTGAGTCGATTGATCGACCGGTGTATCCTATGGAAAGTCAATCGTTACGTTAAACTGCATTCGCAAATGCATGAGTGTTACTTACGATTAATTTCAATTTCTGTTCTCTGGTTTGACACATTCGTGTGGCTAGGTCTAGACTTTTGAATTTTTGAAAGTTGGGCCCAGTAAGTGTGAATGCATCGTGGTATTCTACGTCTGAAATGAGTTTATAAATAAAAGTGATAAATGATGTGAGGTTTGAATTGAATGGCTTTACTGGTATTTTTGTCATAGTATCCGCCGACGAAAGGTTTCGTGATGGCTTTGTTTTCGATTTCGACGACAATGTCTTTGGCTTTGCCATCGCTTGTGTCTTCGGCAGGTATGTGCACCGTTATAAAATCTGGTAAACGTGATTTGCTGGGGGAATATAATATTGATGTACCATTACAAGTTGAAGGTAATTTTTACATTATTTTTTTTCTACATATTTGGAAAGCTAATAAACAAATTAAGCGATGGCTACGCTACGCTGTCTGAATTTTTAGAAAAATAAAAATAGAAAGATAGTAAGCATTTCATCATGAATAACTTGGAATCGGTCAGATTAAGTCACCCCCCATGGGGTAAGTCTTGAGCGAGCTTACGGTGACTACTACTATGAAGCTTAGAGCTATGCGATCGCGGAACTTTGTTTTCGCAGAAGGGTCTCCCATGGTCGATAGGTCGAAGAGGAGTAGACTGTTACTACTAATTACCCCCAACGAAGGAGTGTACGCACCAGGGCACTCTCAACGAGGGACGGCAGCGAATAAATTTCTTTTTTTTTTAATCAACGGTGGCGTCTTCAATTCCAGCTAGGCCGACACTATTTGGTGAATACCTTTATCGACTTATTTGAAGCCCAGGCCGTAAAAAAAGCGGTTTTCCGGCTCTTGCACTTGGGGTCACATCAATTGCCTGGTACTCTAGGTTGGGAGTTATGCGTCGGGGTGACTTCCCGACCACGTGGAAAAGAATCGAGTTGCGAAGCAACAACAAGCCTCGGAAATGGACTGATACACTGATGACGACCCAAGCAAATGTATAAAGGATAACGAATTTCGGATATGCACGTGGAATGTTAGGTCCCTTAATAGACCGCGTGCTGACAAACAATTAGCGGAGACCCTCAACTGCTACAAAGCAAATATATCCGCTATCCAGGCAATAAGATGGGATGGACCGGGCAAAAGGAGGATGAGAAACTGCGACATGGTAATTGCTACCTAGAGCAACAATAGCGGCTCTTTGAATATGGATTCGTCGTAGGAAGTAGACTCAGAAAAAAAGTCTTGAGCTTCAAACGTGAAAGCGAACGATCAGAATCAAGGCTAAATTAGGCAACATTAGCCTAATAATCGCGCATGCCCCAACGTTGGATGACTATAATCGCAAGAGATCGCCAGATCCTTCTCACATCGATTGTCAAGTAACCTCTTAAGAAGTCCTATGCCGTCAACATCAAGTATCGGAACCAATGGCAACATTGGCAAAAAACAGTTAGATATGCCGCCTCTGGGTTTCACGCAGCCACGAAAGCGAAACCCCTGGTATGATGAAGAATGTAGGCAGGCGCATGCAGCCAAGCAGATGGCATACAGAGCTCCGCTGCATAGGAGGACAAGAGCTGATCGTGAGCTCTACGAGCAAATGAAGAGAGAGGAACACCGGCTTCTCAGGAGAAAAGAGGCATGAAAAGCGACAGATCGAGGATGTTGAGAGAGCCAATAGCAGGGATGAATTTTTGAAGGTTTACCGGAAGGTAAAACAGCTGGCTCAAGGTCATCGAGCAAAAACCGATGTCAAAGGTAAACAAAGGAACATCATAGTAGAATCGCATGCAATGCTGGGGATTTGGAAAGACCACTTCTGTAGACTGTATAACGGCGATGACGAACAAAATTCCGTGAACCCAACCAAGAAGAAGTGAAAACTGCAATATTTCGGCTGAAATCCAAAAACGCAGACGTCGATGTAGATAGGAGCTTGCACCAAGTCATCTGCAAGATATGGTCGGAAGAATGCATGTCTGATGAATGGAACCTCAGCATTGTTGCCTGATCCTGAAAATGGGAGATCCACTAAACTGCGCCAACTACAGAGGAATCAACCTACTTTACATCGCCTACAAGATCCTCTCTGCCGTAATATGTGAACGTCTGAAGCCTTTCGTCCAAATTTTTTCTACCCAATTTTCACTTTGCGGCAGCTCCTGGTAAGAACCTATGAACTAAAAATCGGTACCCACCACCTTTTTATCGATTTTAAGACAGCGTATGACAGCATCTACAGAGACGAACTGTATAAACCTATGGTTGTCTATTTTTAGAATCCCTGTCAAGCTCGTTTGTTTGTGCAAAATGACGTTGGAGAACTCACGCTGCTCCATTAAGGTTGGCAACGAGCTAACGGAATCTTTCGATGTCAAAAAACGATTCAGACAAGGCGATGCACTGTCGTGTGATCCACCGTCAACACCAGAGGCACTATCTTCCAAAAATCTGTTCAACTTCTCGCGTTCGCGATGGGTAAAACACAGCCTTATATCAATGACGATTCAGAAGTGGCAAAAATGGTATTAGCGGTAAATGAGGGTAAAACGAAGTATATGCTATCATCAAGGAAGGAGACGCAACACCGTCGTGAAGGCTCTAAGAGAGGAGGTTGTCTACTTAGGCTCCGCTATAAACACGGGCAATAACACCAGCGCCGAGATCAGACGAAGAATAACTCTTGCTAATCGCTGTTTCGTTGGGCTTAGAAAGCAATTGAGTGGAAAAGCCCTCTCTCGAGCAACTAAGGTAAAACTGTACAACACACTCATCATCCCAGTCCCGCTGTATGGTGCACAAGCATGGACAGCGACAAAATCGGATGAATGCGCCTTAGGTTGTTTCGAAAGGAAAGTTCTTCGGGCCATCTTTGGCCTCGTGTGCATTTATGGGGAATGTAGGAGAAGATAAAACAGCGAACTTTACGGGTTATACAACGGCATGGACCTACCTAGAAGAGTCAAGGTCCAGAGAATCAGATGGCTCGGTCATTAAGAGCGGATGGACACCAATGCTCTCGCCCGGAAAGCCTTAGACACTATTCCCGAGGGACGTTAAAGAAGAGGAAGACGCACACAAGTGGAAGAGGACCTCAATTAACTCTCATCAACAATTCTCTGAGTGCGTATCAAGAATTGAGAGGACCTACAAATTAACACCGATTCCGAACGGGAAAGTGGGAAAGTTGCGAAGCACTTTTTCATGACAGATTGATACTCTTGGAAGTCTAAGCTACTCCGTCAGCAGACCTGGCTTAATCGATCAACAATCAAATACTGAAGCAGTTCAGTTTGACAATGCTTGTCCAGCAGAAGATCGAGCAGAACACCAAGAATTCTGCCATCAAAAGGAGATTGCAGAAATAATCTGCAGTTTAAAGCTAAGGAAGTCAAGTGGAATGGATGGTGTTTCGAACTGGATCCTGAAAAAACTAACACAAGTTGTGATGATAATTTTAACTGTTATCATCAACAACTGCAGCAACAATTGCTACTTTCCAGAGAAGTGGAAAACACCAAAAATCGTGGCCATTACGCTGATGGGCAGTGTCTTTGCGTTATCTTGTTTCGTATCGAATAAGACCGGAATCTTCTTACGTTTATTTCTATTCAAACGAGATTCTATACAAAAGTGTTCGGATCAAAAGAATTGACAATTTCTTCAAAAAGTGTGTACGCAGTAATTTGATCTTTGGAGCGTTTTATCCGCTTGAGCGGCACAAGAGGCATTCCTTTTTTAAGATACCAGGGGTGTAGCAGGACAGATTATGGCAATTGAAGAAAGAAACTGAAATACATATAAGTCTGGCAGCAAAAGTCTTTCCCGTTCAACAAACTTGAACGCAAATGTATCTATTCATTCATTCGAAACTGCCACTCCCTCATATGTATGTTTTTTTTTTTTTTATATTCGGACAACATTCACAAACAAAACCTCACTTATAATAAATATCCAAATTCAACTTGGGTGTAGCATTCCGATGGTCCTCATCAGTTCCACTTATACCCAAAGTAAGCTCATAGATTCCAAATTCATTTCTATCAGCTTCATAGAGTTTACATTCGTCAGTGAGAACTTTTCCACTTTGACCGATTACAAGCGATTTTGGATCAACTTCAAATTTTCTTGCAATGTCTTTTTTAACTTCTTCAACCGTCATACAATTCGGATAGATTTGTGCCACAACTTGAGAATCGGAAATACTAAATTTAACAGTTATATTTTCAAATTCGACAATTTCATCCTCGCAACCGCTTAAGTGGGAATCACTATTTTTCGAGGAGGTTATGTTAAGTTTTTCCATTTTTTTTTTTTTTTTTTCTTTAACTTGATTCAAATTTTGATACTTTTGGAAGGACACACCACGTTAACCGACTACCAAATTCGGTGTTTCGCTAGAAGACAAGGAGAGTTGTTTAAAAAGCCTTTGATACGTATCCTAGAGGATATTGATTATGCAAAGATTTGTTAAGACGATATAAGGTCAAAAGAGTTGGGGATTGTAAACAACCAACGGTTTCTAAGTTGCAACCGTTTTGTAGTTTATTTGTTGAATATGACTGCACGGCAGTGGGGTTGCTTAGAATATTTTCTAGGTTAAGTTTGAACTTGCACCGGATGCTTGTATTTGTATGCTGTGCTTGTGTGGAAGGAATACGTTAAATATAATGAAAAAGTTAACAACAGATTTAACGGGAATATTTTTAATGTGATGTTTGTTTATTTAAGAGCTACTACGGCGACTGCTACAGAGAACAACAACAGCGTCTGTTTGGACTTCGCTTTGTCGTTGGAGGCAGGCTTAGGCAGCATAACCTGAGCTTCAGAGCTGTCAACGAGCGCCCCACATAAACGCATAAAATCTAAATTCGTCAACAAAAACCTAATATGCGCTCACAGAAGAGACGACACCAAAGACAAGTTCTACGAGCTCCTCGACAAGACATACGAGCAATGCCCTAGCTTCGCCGTTAAAATCGTGTTCGGAGGTTTTAACGCCAAACTAGGAAGAGAGGACATCTTTGGTGGAACAGTTTGAAAACACAGCCTACACGAAAATACCTACGATAACGGATTCAGGTTTAGTAGTAGCAAGTACGCGTTTCCCACATCTCAACATCCACAAGGGGACCTGGAAGTCTCCAGACCAATCAACTGTTATACAGATTGATCATTTTACGATCGACGCCAGACACTCTTCAAGCATTATTGATGCCCAAAACTTCCGAGGGGCCAACATCGACTCGGACCACTAATTCGTCATAGCCAAGGTAGTGCAACAGACATCTCGACAGCTAAAAACAGTGCTACATTCGCAAGAGATCACCAGATCCTTTTCCAATCGAGTGTCAAGTTACCTCATGAGAAGTCAGCGACAACCAACATCGAGCATTGAAAACCAGTAGCAGAATTGCCAGCTAGCCATTAGGGATGCTGCCACTGATGTGCTGGGTTTCACGCGGCCACCAAAAAGAAACCACTAGTTTGATAATGAATGCAGCCAAGCAAGAAGCATATAAGGCAGCGCTGCACAGGAGGACGGGATCAGCTCGGGATCTCTACTGGCAGAAAAGGAGAGAAGAACACTAGCTTTTCAGAAAAAAAAGGAAAGAGTATGAAAAGCGATCGATGGAAAATGTTGAGAGACAGTAGAGTCACGTTAAATGCTGAGGATAAGCAGACTGTACAGCGGCGATGTCGAATCAAATTCCACTGTTAGGTAGAATGAAATATTCAACGGACACGACCGACGCAAGCCAAGATTTCCGTCTACCCGACCTTGAAGAAGTGAAGAAAGCAATATCTAAGCTTAAAAACAACAGAGCCGTTAGCTGACGGCATCACTGTCGAACTCTTCAAAGCAGCCGGCGATGACTTGGTAAGCAGCATGCACCAACTCATCTGTAGAATATGGTCGGAAGAGAGCATGCCCGATGAATTGAACCTCAGCATTGTTTGATCTTGAAGAAAGGAGACCCTCCAAACTGCACCAACTACATGATGCATTAGCCTCATAAACATCGCCTATAAGATCTTTTCTGCAATACTATTTGTCAACAAACTGATAGGTCCATATCAGTGTGGCTTCAGACCAGGAAAGTCCATCATCGATCAAGTATTCACATTACGGCGGATTCTGGAAAAAACTTGAGAACTATCTTTTTATCGATTTTAAGGCCGCGTATACAGCATCTATGTACGAAGAACTGAATAAAGCCATGCCCAGTTTTGGCATCCCTATACAAAACTCATTCGTCTGAGCACGCTGCTCCATTAAAGTCGGTAACGATCTCGCCGACATGGCTTCGATGTCAAAAATGGTTTTAGACAAATTGATGCACTCTCATGCGACTTCTTTAATATCATACTGGATTGAATAGTGCAGTACTCCCCCGTCAACACTAGAGACACTATCTTCCAAAAGTCTGTCCAACTAGTCTCGCGTACGCTGATGACAATGATATCATTGGGAAAACGCAGCCTGACGTCAACAGTGCTTTTGCGAGTATAACAGACAGACAAAACGTCACGATAGACGCATATGATTTCGAGGTATTTAGAGACTTTTTTATACCTTGGCTCACTATCAACACGGACAATGATATTAACGCCGTGATAACTCTTGCTAATCGCTGTTTCTTCGGGCTAAGAAAGCAATTGAGTAGTAAAGCTCTCTCCCGAACAACTATAAGACCCTCATCATCCCCGTCCTGCTATATGATGCAGAAGCATGGACCCTGTCAGAAACGGATGAAAGCACCCTAGGCCGGTTCGAGAGAAAAAATCTACGGAATATCTATGATCCTGTATGCATAAACGGTGAATGGACGTGATACGTGTAAGTCACTTATGCATTGGTTCTCCAGGCAACTTGCCAACTAACATTGTTGAAACTTAGAAAATAAAGCAGCGCGGTCACCAAAGCACAAAGACAAAGACAAAATTTAGAAAACACAACCAAATAGATTCACCTAGGATCCACTTCCGTAGCGGGTGCAGGCCCAAGGCTTCTTTTGTCAATTATCTTGATCTTCAGATCAAAGCCTCCATGATCATTGGGACAGGCCAAATAAAGCTTGGCGTCTTCCTTCGTACATGATCCACACTGACAGATAACCAACAATTCTGGTTCGATTTTAAGTTTTTTTGCCAAATCGTTTTTAATTTCTCCAATTGTCACACAATTTGGATAGACTTCATGTAGAATTGCAGCGTCGCAAATGTTCAATCCAACTTCAACATCTTGAATTTTGATGATTTCAGAATCAAAGGGGTCACACCGGGCATCGAATTTCTCTATAACCGGCTTTGTTTCCCAGCAATCGCATTTTTTTGTTAGCGGACAACAGCATTTCATTGTTGTCGGGCATTCGCATTTCTTTGATTTGCATTCCATTTCCTGTTTAACGTTTTCACAAAAAGTTGACAAATAAAAATATTTTTTTTTTTCTTTTAACTGTGAAAGTTTTGACAAGACTCACATAAACTTAATTCTGAATTCAGCGTTTCTGTTGAACTTACGAGAGCTGTCAAAGAACGGTTTCTATGTTATGTTCTAGTCTAGTTCAAAATAGCCAACGCAAGGTAAGGACATTGATAAATAGAGCAAGAAAAGCATTTTCATTGGATATGATATTGAAGAGCATGGTTATCGAGTATATTTTGCTACTGAACGACATGTTGAAGTCTCTTGTAATGTCATTTTTGATGAAAAATTAAGTCAGTCTTCTGATAACACTGAATTAGGTGAATGTCAATTGCAGGATCATCAAGATAATCAGGACGAAGAAGATAAACGTGTACCAGACAGAGAACAATCTCAGGAGGACTACTTTGAGTGTTCTTCAAATTATCAAGAACCGCAAATAAATGAAGAAATTCCAGTTTATATTCTCCAAAATCGTGAAAACATTAAACCTCATCCGAAATATGGGAGCTGGTGAAATTACCAAAGAACCAAAAGCCCCTAACGTGTTAATGGGTCTTGCTTGAGAAAGGAGACGGACGCTTGAAAGTACGTGTGGTTGGCAGATGTTTCGATCAAATTCAAGGTGTCACTGGAAGATTAGATTAGATTAGACCTTAGTTGATCGAGAGAGGGATCTTGGGCACAATTGCTTTCTTAGCTCAAAAAACAGCGAGTAGCAAGAGTTATTCTTCGTCTGAGCCCAGTGCTGATGTCATTACCCGCGTTAATAGCGGAGCCTATAGGTTGACAAAATGTACTACCGCGAAGTTATATGCGTCTATTGTGACGTTCTGGCCAAGCCGCTGCATGCACCTGACTACATTCTTCATAAAAAAAATAGGGGTTTCGCTTTCGTGGCTGCATGAAAATCAACACATATTAGTGGCGCCATCAACTGTTTTCTGCCAATTTTGCCACTGGTCCTCGATACTTGACTCGATCAGAGAAAGATCTCTTGCGATTGTAGCCATCCGACGTCGAATTTTTTTGGAGCATTTGCTTTTTTACCCATTGTCGGGATATTCGTAGTACAAATTGGCTACGACGAGGTAGTGGTCCATGTCGATGTTGGCTCCTCGAAAAGTTCGAACATCTAGAATGCTGAACAAGTACCTTCCTTCGATCGCAATGTGATCAATCTGGTTGAAGGTTGATTGATCAGGAGATCTTCATGTTCCTTTATGGATGTTGAGATATGGGAACCATGTGCTTGCTACCACAAAATTTCGCCCCGCAGCAAAATCGATCAGCCTGAATCCGTTTACGGAAGTGGTGTCGTGCAGGCTGTGCTTTTCGAATATTCCACCTAAGATATCCTCTTTTCCCAGCTTTTGCGTTAAAATCGTCGAGGATAATTTTAATATCATAGCTAGAACATTGCTCATATATTTTGTCAAGGAGCTCGTAGAATTCGTCTTTGGTGTCGTCCTTTTTCTCTTCTGTGGGGGCATGCGTTCATATTAGCCTAATGTTGCCGAATTTAGCCCTGATTCGGATCATCGTGATTCGTTTGCTCACACATTAGAAGCTCAACTGTTTTTGCTTGAATCTGTTTCCAATGACGAATTCCACACCTAAAAAGATGCTTTTGTTTCTCTCGGTAACAATTAGCATAGTAAATGTCACAGTTCTTCATCCTCGTTTTTCCTGATCCATCCCATCGCATTTCCTAGATAGCGTTAATGTCTGGTTTGTAGCAGTTGAGGGTTTTCGCTAATTGTTCGGCAGCACGTGGTCTATTAAGCGATCTTAAATTCTACGTGCATATCCGAAAAACGTTGTCCTTAAAACATTTGTTTGGTTCGTCATCAGTATATTAGTCCGTTCCGAGTCCTTTTTTTCTTTGCATCTAGATGCTTTCCTACGTAGCCGGGAAGTCACCCCGACCGACGTTCAACGCCCAACCTAGAGTACCAAGCACTTGAAGTGACTCCAAGCGCAAGAGCTCCTTTTTAGGGCCTGGGCTTCAAATATGTCGAAAAAGGCCGTATAAAGGTGTTAATCAAGTCAAGTAGTTCGGCCGTACGGGAACTGAGGACGCCACCGTTGATTAAAAAAAAGAAAGAAATTCTTTCGCTGCCGTCATTCGTTGGAAGTGCCTAGTTGGGGACACTCCTTCGACAAGTTTATATATTTGAGATAAAAGGTAGATTCATGCATCATATAAATCAAATATTAACTCTATTCGCATAGTTTTGTTGAGAATTTGTGAGGAAAAGGGGCTTGAAACTTACCTAAAACCACTTTTTTTCATTCATTCGTCTTTCGTTGGTCGTGCTCATGTGGTGTGGATTAGTACATAAGACATTCATGACGTTCACATTTAGAGCAGAAGACTTACGTTTAGCTTTTATGTATGTAGCTGTCTATAGCATATTGCTGAATTAAGAGCGGTGTACCTAATAACATTGTGTGTCACAATAGCAAAGAGAACTGTTGTACCAAAGTTACGAAATTCTGTACTTACTTACCATAAAGTGGCGCTTCAGTCCAGGTCGGACCAGGGCTTCATCCAGCAAACGTTCGAGGCTTGTAGGAGGACTACTTTGAGTGTTCTTCAAATTATCAAGAACCGCAAATAAATGAAGAAATTCCAGTTTATATTCTCCAAAATCGTGAAAACATTAAACCTCATCCGAAATATGGGAGCTGGTGAAATTACCAAAGAACCAAAAGCCCCTAACGTGTTAATGGGTCTTGCTTGAGAAAGGAGACGGACGCTTGAAAGTACGTGTGGTTGGCAGATGTTTCGATCAAATTCAAGGTGTCACTGGAAGATTAGATTAGATTAGACCTTAGTTGATCGAGAGAGGGATCTTGGGCACAATTGCTTTCTTAGCTCAAAAAACAGCGAGTAGCAAGAGTTATTCTTCGTCTGAGCCCAGTGCTGATGTCATTACCCGCGTTAATAGCGGAGCCTATAGGTTGACAAAATGTACTACCGCGAAGTTATATGCGTCTATTGTGACGTTCTGGCCAAGCCGCTGCATGCACCTGACTACATTCTTCATAAAAAAAATAGGGGTTTCGCTTTCGTGGCTGCATGAAAATCAACACATATTAGTGGCGCCATCAACTGTTTTCTGCCAATTTTGCCACTGGTCCTCGATACTTGACTCGATCAGAGAAAGATCTCTTGCGATTGTAGCCATCCGACGTCGAATTTTTTTGGAGCATTTGCTTTTTTACCCATTGTCGGGATATTCGTAGTACAAATTGGCTACGACGAGGTAGTGGTCCATGTCGATGTTGGCTCCTCGAAAAGTTCGAACATCTAGAATGCTGACAAGTACCTTCCTTCGATCGCAATGTGATCAATCTGGTTGAAGGTTGATTGATCAGGAGATCTTCATGTTCCTTTATGGATGTTGAGATATGGGAACCATGTGCTTGCTACCACAAAATTTCGCCCCGCAGCAAAATCGATCAGCCTGAATCCGTTTACGGAAGTGGTGTCGTGCAGGCTGTGCTTTTCGAATATTCCACCTAAGATATCCTCTTTTCCCAGCTTTTGCGTTAAAATCGTCGAGGATAATTTTAATATCATAGCTAGAACATTGCTCATATATTTTGTCAAGGAGCTCGTAGAACTCGTCTTTGGTGTCGTCCTTTTTCTCTTCTGTGGGGGCATGCGTTCATATTAGCCTAATGTTGCCGAATTTAGCCTTGATTCGGATCATCGTGATTCGTTTGCTCACACATTAGAAGCTCAACTGTTTTTGCTTGAATCTGTTTCCAATGACGAATTCGACACCTAAAAAGATGCTTTTGTTTCTCTCGGTAACAATTAGCATAGTAAATGTCACAGTTCTTCATCCTCGTTTTTCCTGATCCATCCCATCGCATTTCCTAGATAGCGGTAATGTCTGGTTTGTAGCAGTTGAGGGTTTTCGCTAATTGTTCGGCAGCACGTGGTCTATTAAGCGATCTTAAATTCTACGTGCATATCCGAAAAACGTTGTCCTTAAAACATTTGTTTGGTTCGTCATCAGTATATTAGTCCGTTCCGAGTCCTTTTTTTCTTTGCATCTAGATGCTTTCCTACGTAGCCGGGAAGTCACCCCGACCGACGTTCAACGCCCAACCTAGAGTACCAAGCACTTGAAGTGACTCCAAGCGAAAGAGCTCCTTTTTAGGGCCTGGGCTTCAAATATGTCGAAAAAGGCCGTATAAAGGTGTTAATCAAGTCAAGTAGTTCGGCCGTACGGGAACTGAGGACGCCACCGTTGATTAAAAAAAAGAAAGAAATTCTTTCGCTGCCGTCATTCGTTGGAAGTGCCTAGTTGGGGACACTCCTTCGACAAGTTTATATATTTGAGATAAAAGGTAGATTCATGCATCATATAAATCAAATATTAACTCTATTCCCATAGTTTTGTTGAGAATTTGTGAGGAAAAAGGGCTTGAAACTTATCTAAAACCACTTTTTTTTCATTCATTCGTCTTTCGTTGGTCGTGCTCATGTGATGTGGATTAGTTAGTACATAAGACATTCATGACGTTCACATTTAGAGCAGAAGACTTACGTTTAGCTTTTATGTATGTAGCTGTCTATAGCATATTGCTGAATTAAGAGCGGTGTACCTAATAACATTGTGTGTCACAATAGCAAAGAGAACTGTTGTACCAAAGTTACGAAATTCTGTACTTACTTACCATAAAGTGGCGCTTCAGTCCAGGTCGGACCAGGGCTTCATCCAGCAAACGTTCGAGGCTTGTAGGTGTTTTGGAACCATGTCTTCTTTATGTGGCCGGGCAGTCACCCCGACGCACGACCCCCAAACTGGAGGGCGAGGTCTTTAGTTTAATTCTAAGACGAAAAGCCGGCCAAACCGCTCCTTATAGTCCTAGGCTGCGAATATGTCGTATTAGTGTTCACTAAGTAGTAAGTAGTTCATCCAGACTGAAACTGTAGACGCCACCGTTGATTCCATCTTGAGAGTTCTCCCGCTGTCGCCCGTTGAAAAGGAGGCATTCCTTAGCGGACGCATAACTTTTCCCCCACCCCCTCTCTCCATCACTCTCTCTCTTTGCTGCCGCCAACAACTTCCCACTGGGGTTGGAACCCAATCTTCATTTGAGGTACTAAGCACCCGATGTTCACCGCGGAGAGGTGGAGAGAAGGAGTTGATAGACATAGGTTACTGTGGATGCTTTTGTCCTCTTGAATACACGTGTCTACCCTTCGAACATCAAATTCCACACTAGTCCATACAAATAAAATCGCAATATTTAAGAGTTTGGAAGTTGCTACAAAAAATAAACGTTAATTGCTCTAAACGACACTTGATCCTGAGTTCTCCATTATAGCAATGTGAAAATCAACCACAAAATGGAACCAGTGGTAATTTTATGTCTATGCTTCAACGAATTAAAATAAAATAATTTTCAATTATGCAGTCTAGCTGCGATTTCAAGGACATTCTGTTTATGAGATTAATACACCACCGACCGCCTCAAAAAAACACACCATAACCAATTGATTGTTTGCTTATATTGTGAATTTTTATTATTTAATTTTATTACCATAATCTAATATTAAAACACACTGAAAAGCATTCTGAGAACTACCATTAAAACCAATTATAAACGTCGCGCCAACCCTGATTTTATGCTCTTTATTCTTTATTACAAATCATAAATATCTGGTATCTGATGACTGAAGTCATAGACTACGAAAACAGACTTCTGAATTCCTACTTCTTCTCGGAATCTTCGATGTCTTTAGCAAAAAGTTCTTTTCATTTAACACATTTTTTACCATTTTAACTCGGTTACTAGAGTGACCTTTTAAGTTGATCGTTGACGTTTTTATTAATACCAATTATTCACAGCTAGTAGTTCATTGAACCGACCACTTTCTGGCGACTATGGGCCATAAAGACTTTGCCACCTTTGAGTTGAGATTTATATTGTTGGTAACTTACATTATTTATGACTCCATTAACAGAACAACTTCAGCTTTAAAACTTATATTTTAAAGCAGAAATTATGGCAAATTGGATAACCTTGTGACTTTATAACTTAACACTTAACACAGCATAAATGAGATATGAGATTCTCGTTTCTATTTTTGTGCCCGCCGATTGTTCAAAGAACTTCTGATTCAATAAAAAAAAGAAAATTGAATAGAGTAATTGCACCAGTGTCCAGACAGGCCGGACGATTTTGCCTTTATGAAAAGTAAAAGAGAGACTAAACAAGGAATTTACAAAAAACAACAAAATGTAAAATAAGTAACATTTTCCACATACACATGCGAAGTTTCAAGCCGATCGCATTTATAACGGAAAAGTTATGGGTGCTTTAAGCAGCAACCCCTGATGTTCTGCTATTTTCTTACCAAAAAAATTAGCGGCAGACCTTGGAAAAATATACTGAGAATAGTTGACTTTGTGAGATCTTGTAATAAAATGGAGTTAATTTCAACGAAAATATAATGAACATCCAATAACTAAAGAAAAAATTGAGTTTTGAGTTAAAAAATTGAGTTTTGAGTTTTTTTTAAAGCATTTTTTAAGCGTCCGGACAATGGTACCAAAAAAAAGCCAAAATCTAGTCTCCGGACAGCTCCAAGGTTTTATTACAATTTTTTTTTTTAAATTTAAAACTCTTTTAAAACCCTTAAAATGGGAGCAAAAATTTAAAAATTGTATCATCATAATTTATTTTCTGTCACACAAATATTTTTAAATCAATGTGGTGTAAATCGATCATGAAATATCTACAGCTGAAGGGAAACCTGAACTTGAGAATAATAAAACCAGTTTTTTCAATCCACTTCCACTTTTATATTTATTTGAGAATAACCTTATTCTTTGCTGGTATGCATACTTACTTTACTTAAGGTGGCGCTACAGTCCGTTGTGGACTTGGGCCTCAATCAACAGTCTCCGCCAGCTAGCTCGGTCCTTAGCCAGCTGTCTTTAGTTTTGCACTCCAAGTCGATTGAGGTCCTCTTCCACTTGAATGCGCAACCTAAGTCGCGGTCTTCCTCTCCTCCTACTTCAATCGAGAATAGTGTCGAAGGCTTTCCGGGCCGGAGCATTGGTGTCCATCCGCTCTAAATGACCGATCCATCTGAGTCTCTGGACCCTTCTGGCTAGGTCCAACCCGTAAAGTTCGCTGTTGTATATTCTTCGCCATTCCACTTCAATGCACACAGGGCCTAAGATGACCCGAAGAATTTCCTCTCGAAACAGCCTAAGGAACTTTCATCAGATTTTATCAACGTCCATGCTTGTGCACAATACAGCAGGACTGGGATGATGAATGTGTTGCACAGTTTTACCTTTGTTGCTTGAGAGAGGGCTTTTCCACTCAATTACTTTCTTAGCCTAAAGAAACAGCGATTAGCAAGAGTTATTCTTCGTCTGATCTCGGCGCTGGTGTTATTACCCGTGTTTATAGCGGAGCCTAGGTAGACAAACTTCTTTACTACCTCGAAGTTATATGTGTCTATTGTGGCGTTCTGCCTGAGCCATTGGTGTTGGGTGTCCTTCCTCGAAGACAGCATATACTTCGTTTTTCCCTCATTTACTGCTAGACCCATTTTTGCCGCTTCTGTCCCAATTCTCACGTTGTGTTCTTCCCATTATATCAATATCATCGGCGTACGCAAGAAGTTGAACAGATTTTTGGAAGATAGTGCCTCTGGTGTTGACGGTGGAATTCTGCACTATCTTCTCAAGAACGATGTTAAAGAAATCGCATGACAGTGCATCGCCTTGTCTGAATCCTTTTTTGACGTCGAAAGATTCTGTAAGCTCGTTGCCAACCTTGATGGAGCAGCGTGAGTTCTCCATCGTCATTTTGCACAAGCGAACGAGCTTGGCAGGGACGCCAAAACTAGACATAGCTTTATACAGTTCGTCTCTGTAGATGCTGTCATACGCGGCCTTAAAATCGATGAAAAGGTGGTGGGTATCGATTTGGAGTTCATAGGTCTTTTCCAGGATCTGCCGCAACGTGAACATTTGGTCGATGGTTGACTTTCCTGGCCTGAAGCCACATTGACAAGGACCAATCAGATTGTTGAAGAAAGGCTGCAGGCGTTCAAATATTACGGCAGAGAGGATCTTGTAGTTGGCATAGTTTAGAGGATCTCCCTATTTTTTAGGATCTCCCGGGCAAACAATGCTGAGGTTCCATTCATCGGGCGTGCATTCTTCCGACCAAATCTTACAGATGATTTCGTACACGCTCCTATGCTAGATCATCTGTTCCAGCGGTTTTTTTGGATTTAAGCCGTGATATTGCGGTTTTCACTTCTTCTAGGTCAGGTCCACGGAATTGTTGGCTATCATCGTATCCGATGAAAGGCTTCGTCTGACGGCGGTGTTTCGTCGTCGCCGTTATACAGTCTACAGAAGTGGTCTTTCCAAATCCCTAGCATTGACTGCATTTCTACTATGATGTTCCCTTGGTTACCTCTGCAGGCATCGGTTCTTGCTCGATGACCTTGAGCCAGCTGTTTAACATATCTATGTATACAAAAAACACAAAAATGACAAACGACCTCTACTAATACAATAAAAACGGCTAAGTTCTAGTTCTAGTAGGATAGAATAGTTGAAACATTTTAGGTTAAGAAAAATTTGTTCACAACAAACAATATGAGCGTTAATACATTCGTCTGCTTTTTTAAAGGAAGATGATGGTATGTGCGTGTAGTTGGTTCAAAATCGTCCGGAGACTCTGTTTTGAGCGTCCGGAGACTAGTACCGATTCTGTCTTTTTTATAATTCGTCTAAAATAACAATAACTAGGCAAATTCGTTAATGCCAAACACTCAGGAAATAATTATCAGTACGTAAAATGAATTGCTCTATGCTCAACACTTAAGAGAAAAAGGTTATTGTTTTTCTGAGTGCAACTGTCCGGAGACTCCATTTAAGAACGTCCGAAGACTAGAACAATTGTCCGAAGACTACAGAAAATCGCACTATTTTACAATTCATATATATACAATATACAGTCAATCTTTAAAGTTACTTTCAATTCATTCATACAGCAAACAACTGAGAAATATCTAGATTCTTAGCAAAATATTAAGATTTGAATGAAACACTAATAGAAATGAAGATATTTGCATTTGAAGTAAAAAAAAGTTATCTTCCGGGGACTGGTGCTTTTACCCTATGCGAATTTATTAAATTAAAATTCTAGGCTAATGAGAATGTGGTTTTTTGCAAATAATTTTATCGGAAGTAAACACAAGATTGACTGGGTCAGTCTGATTGGACTAGTAATTATTGTAATTTTGATATTCTTAAAACTTTCGCCATAATTTGAATATTTTTGGATATTTGTTGCCATACCGATAAATCTGCCTTATCTCAATAAATATATTGGTTAACTTCTTGATCGATAAATCGATTCGTGCTGTGGGGATATAAAAACTAGGTGAATGATTCCATAAACTGTTTTTGTTGTTTGATCTTATCGAAGAAATTGATTTTTAATTTATTGCAAGAAATTGGAGCCAGTTCGTGAAGTAGATCGTTTAAGTTCAAAGTGATTCAAATGATCCATTAATTTCTTGATCACCATCTTGGCATTTGATTCTTTTAAAAGATTCTTCTTAAAGACTTATTTAAGTATGTTTAGAAATCAACACTTAATCAAAAAGAACATTTTATGAGAAGAACATAAATCAGAGAATGTGTAGGATAAGTTTATAAAAGTTCTTACCTTAAGAGTTAGTTTATACTCTTGTTAACGATCTGGAATGAAGTAAATATTTGAATGGTCTTAAGACACAGTAGGTACTGCAAAAATAATGAATGATGAGGCGGATGCATTTTCTCATTTCAAAATCTAATTATAATTAAAATAATAACTTGGGCGTATGCAAGTGTTTGCAGAGTCCGCGGGCAGCCACACCCAATCTTTGTTAAATACCGATGACTGAAAAACCATATTTCGAAATCATTTAACGAACAAAACACTGCCGTCAGATAGAGGAGCCTTTCATCAGACACGATGTTAGCCAACAATGCCGTGAACCTGACCTAAAAGTAGTGCAAACGGCAATATCACGGCTTAAATCCAACAAACGTATACGAAATCATCTATAAGAATTGTTCGGAAGAATCTATGCACGATGAATGAAACCTCAGCATTGTTTGCCTGATCCTGAAAATGGGACATCCTCTAAACTGCGCCTACTACAAAGTAGTCAGCCTTTACTTAACATAACTTACAAGATCTTCTCTGCCGTAATATGTGAACGTCTGAAGCTTTACGTCAACAATTTCATTGGCCCTTATCAATGTGGATTCAGACCAGGAAAGGCAACCATTGACCAAATTTTCACTTTGCGGCAGATCCTGGTAAGAACCTATGACTTCAAATCGATATCCACCAGCTTTTCATCGATTTTAAGGCCGCGTATGACAGCATCTACGGAGACGAACTGAATACAGCTTTGTCCAATTTTGGAAGCCCTGCCAAGGTCGTTTGCTTGTGCAAAATGACGATGGAGAACTCACGCTGGTCCATCAAGGTTTGCAACGAGCTTATGGAATCTTTCGATGTCTAAAAAGATTCAGACACCGTCAAAACCAGAGGCACTATCTTCCAAAAATCTGTTCAACTTCTCGTGTACGCCGATGATATTGATATAATGGGAAGAACACAGCGTGATGTCAATGGCACCTTTGTGAGAATTGAGACAGAAGAAGACAGAAGACGTCGCGGACTGAACGTCACAATGGACACATACAACTTCGAGGTAGTAGAGGAGTTTGTCTACCTAGGCTCCAGGCAATAATACCAGCGCAGCGCCGAAATCAGACGAAGAATAACTCTTGCCAATCGCTATTTCTCTGGCTAAGAAAGGAATTGAGTGGAAAAGCCCTCTCTCGAGCAACTAAGGTAAAATTGTACAACACAATCATTATTTCAGTCCTGCTGTATGGTGCAGAATCATGGACCTTGAAAAAATCGGATGAATGTGCCTTCGGCTGTTTCGAGAGGAAAGTTCTTCGAGTCATCTTTGGCCCCGTGTGCATTGATGTGAAATGGAGAAGAAGATACAACAGTGAACCTTACGGGTTGTACAACGACGTGGACCTAATCAGAAAGGTCCAGAGACTCAGAAGGCTCGGCCATTTAGAGCGGATGGACACCAATGCTCCGGCCCGGAAAGCCTTCCACTCAATTCCCGAGGGACGCAGAAGGAGAGGAAGTGGAAGAGGACTTCTATCAACTTGGAGTGCAAAACTGGAGACCACTAGCTGGCTGATGAAGACTGTTGATTGAAGCCCAAATACACAACGGACTGTAACGCCACCTTAAGGATATAGGTAAGATTTAAGAAATGTAACGACTTGCTTAAAGCTGAACAAGACACCTTGAAGGTTATGATTTTTCTTGTCCAAAGGCTTCTTGTTTCAAACGTAAAGAAAATATGAATTAAATGTTTGTAAGATTAGATCAACGTAGTCTTTCATCACTTTAAGGCAGCTAATCGACGTAATTAGTGGCGTTTGAAAGTTCTGAACATCTCCAATGCTCCAAAACAATGAAACACATTTTTTCTTCCTGTCAAATCGACAAAAATGATTAATGATCTTTTTTCGACAAACAATTGAATTTTTGTCAAGGCTGTAATCGACAATTAATTCAATGATTTATTATTCCTATCAACAGATAATTAATTAACCCAATGACATTCGATGGTTTTGTTCCGATTTTCACAATTTTTTTAAAATAGTATTGAGTCACCAAAAGTCTTCTTAAAGATAAAAATTATTTCTGGAATGAAGTTTACAGTTTCTGTTTCAATTTACAATCAAAAAACTTTATAATCATCACTAGTGAGGTGCAGCTTGGCAAATTTTAAGAATACTTTAAAATCCTACACAATACTAGAACAGGTTCACCACTCTAAATATAGCAAACCAATTAGCAAAAATTCAACAATATTCAAAATCTTTATTTCGCAGCATTTCAAAAAAAATTACCGATCGTTTGAAAATTTAATTAATTAACATAAGCATTTAACTCAAGCTATCGATCATCCTTCCCGTCTCATCCCATTTAAACAAACAACAATAATAAATGTTTTAAAGAACTTAACAGCGTTTTTCTTCGGATTAAGTTGTTTAAATTTAAAACCGTTTGTACCAAACCCTGAATTAAAATAATTATCAGATCATGTATCGTTTACTTTAACATCGTTTTCAAAGTGTTCAGAAAAATGTTAGACATCATGCTGTGCTATTTAGGTAGTCAAAAGTATCAAGCATCAAGAACTTTATGATTTATTACAAACATGTTTGCTTGGGTCTCTCGAGTTCAAACATTAAAGTTATCACATCGCTTCTAGCTCGTATTTCAAGACATCAGAACATACAAATTGAAATTGAATATTATTCGTTTTCTTATCTTTTTTCATTCTATTCTGTTAGACCTTGATGTTCAACTGCAGATGTTGCCTCTGGGCCACTAGTTTAAAATTAAAATCTTTTCAACGTTTATAGAAAATTGAATTTGCATAATATACATTAAATTATAGATTTTTGTTTGTTTATGGGTAAGATGACAAATTCTGTTGCTGTTAACGCAATTGTTTCAACTAATTGAATTTCCGTCAGGAGTTTAATAAGAATATTGTTGATTTTATTCATGAATATTCAAGGTTGATTTCAGTTTGTGTTCGATTATCAGTTCTAAACAGTCACTGATAAAAGAAAACGTACAAAACAAAAACTTTTTCTATAAAAAAAAGTAGAAAATTGATGCATTATAAATCTGGAAAATAAATTGGCAGCACTTTTTTAGCTAGCGGCCATTTTGGTAGCTGTCAAGTTATTTATTTTAAGTTTGATATGGTGGTTGAGTGTTGTAGGATCTGGGGCGTATTTTGTATCTTTTCCTACACACCAGGTGCTTATATTATATTATATATATCCAATTGTTAACCACCGGGTACTGGTTTTATCACTAGATAAACTTCCGAAACTTGTAAGCGCGAGTAAAAAATGGAGAAACAGAAGCACTTCAACAACGGCCCTAAAAATTTGGAGGTTAGTCCGAGGGGCTTACAACCTTTGTATATGGAACAGCTAGTACTACCAAGATTGGTTTTCTGCCAGGCAGAGAACACACAATACAAACTTATGTAAAAAAAATTGCTTCTGTGAAAAATTCTAAAGATGACACCACCATCGTTTTCCATCTTGAGACTACTCCCCAAATAGATATACAAAGCTTACAACTACTCCACAATAAGAAACTTGAACGTTATGAAAAAGATTGGCAGAGCCTCGTATACCTAATGAACTCCCTTTTATGCGGTAATCTGACCCGCAATGACAACGGACTACGCATTGAGAGTTTGTACAGGGAATGCAAGACACTCCAGGTAAAACTCAAAAACTTGAAACTGTCCTCAGGGGCCGTCCACAAAATACGTTCGCACTTGGGGGGGTGAGAGGTGCCATGCTGAGCGTGACAAGATATGTCAAAGGGGGAGGGGGAGGGGTCTACGTCAACGTGACGTTCGCCAAAGTTAGACTAAAAACCTAAGTTTATTGCCATTTTAAAAAATTAATCCAACAGGGGGCCACTTTATTTTATCTTTTAATCATTATTATTATTATGTTTGGACATTTGTGTTCTATCAATTTTTTTTTTGTTAAGGGGGGGGGGTCTTTGTTTTGTGACGTAATTTTTTAGGGGGGTTACAAAAAGTGTGACAAAGTGTGACAACGGGGGAGGGAGGGGGTCAAAACAGCTAAATTCAGCGTGACGTAGTTTATGGACGCCCCCCACGCAAAACGAGTAAGACATTACTGTGATCCAGGAAATACGATGGAAAGGATCAGGGACAATAAAAAGGTAAAATTGTGACTTATTACAGCTGTCATCAAAGAATACACATATTTGGATGCGGATTCGTCGTAATCATGGACTCCAAGACCCAACTGTCTGTAATCCGCATCAAGGCCACGCTACAAAACATCAGTATAATATGTGCACACGCCCCCACCGATGATGCTAAAGAGTCTGGCAAGCAAGATTTTTACGACCTCCTCGATAGAGCTTACGGAATCTGTCCAGAGTACGATGTCAAGATCGTACTCGGAGACTGCAATGCAAAACTCAGGAAAGAAGATATCTTTGGCGGATTAGTTGGAAAGCACAGCCTCCACGAAGTTACAACAGATAACGGCTTTCAACTATTCGACTAATCGAACATCTTGAACGTGCGCACTTTCCGAGGAGCAAATGTAAACTGTGACCACTTTCTGGTAGTGGAACCTTGTGGAACCAATATCACGAAATAATTAAAAACGTTGCCGAAACCAGAATAGGTTACCAGCCACCCCCGAAAAAGAACCCAAGGTATGATGACGAATGCGCGTTATTTGAAAGAGAGACGGAAAATGCATGTTTGCAGATGCTGAATTCGGGATCCCGAACAAACTGATCCAGCTTAACCGCATGATGATAAACAATACGCAATGCAGTGTGCAAATGGGTAACAGCTCATCCAAGTTGTTTCAAACATGCGCAAGGCTCAGACAAGGAGATGCGCTGTCATGTGATTTCTTCAACATAGTCCTTGAGCAGATAGTGCGCAAGGCAGGTGTGAGCACGGAAAACACAATCCTCAACAAACCCACACAGCTCCTAAGCTGCGGAGGCGGACGACATTGACATCATCGGTTGATTCAAGAGAGCTGTGCTTAAGGCCTTCAAAGCGATTGAAGAACAGGCGGAACTCGCTGGTCTTGAGGTGAATGAGGACAAAGTACAAAACAAAGTACATGCTATCAACAAACAAAGCAACATCTGTCCACCGGCTAGGACAAAACGTCACTGTTGGTATAGCAGCGACGATGGGGAACCGAGAACTGTAGGAGCTCACTAAGATGTAGATGTTGTCGAGAAGGCCAATTCTTCTCTTCTCAGACCCCGGTTCGAGACGGCAAGAAAGACCGAACCTACCTTTGTATATGGAACAACAAGTACTACCAAGACTAGTTCTCTGCTTGGTTTAACAGATCTTCTGTTTCGGCGGGTGCGGAGTGCATCACGATGGAAAGCTGCAGTATCTCAGGCTAAGATCCTCCAAGTCACAATCCATGCAGCCGGATGAGAAAGTAAGTAAGTAAGTAAGTAAGTAAGTAAGTGATTTATTTCTAATCAGTTAACTTTTTTCGGACATCACTGTTACCACTCGCTATTCCAAGATATTTTTTTACAAATATAACGAAATAATTTTAGTTAGAAATTTTGTAAAGACATTTTTGGTGTAGAAAAAAGTGCACACAAGGAATGTTAAACAGTTAAAATTTCTCTCCTCACCTTTCAAAATGAGGAACATGAAAAAAAAAAAAAACGAAGTCTGAACACCTCACCAAACCACAAACAACAAAGCACACTTGCCGTAACTCGTCATAGTTAGCTCATCATCATCTCCATCGACAGTTGCATCAGTCAAAAGAGTACGTAAACACACAATACATCATACCAACTGACAGCTCAACACCGAGTATCATATTTCGCGTTGGCTGTCAAGAACCTTACGGCCTACGTCGGTCGACGTCGTCAGAGTTGTAGCGTCACGTCGGTCGTCCGTCATCATATAAAGTAACTGAATATGACGACATCCAACTGTTGTCGGTTATTATTATGTATAGCGGTTGCACTAGTCAGCCATTTACCGGCCCAATGGCAAAACCTTCAGAAGCTTCAGTTTCAGAAAGTTCAAAGTATAAGATGCTGCCCATGCGCACTAAATTCGGACAAAGTTGCCTCCAGGCATCAGCCCTTATGCACGACTTGCGTTTTTTACTGAGGATCAAGGCTGTCGATCGTATATACCCCGAGTACGCCATGCCTCCCAGTCATACTTAATGACACTTCTCTTTCCGGAATCAGTGCAGAAGTAGCAATGCAGATTTGCTCATGTGTGCTAATCGGTCGACCGCAAAGATACATACCAGGAATTCCACCGCCACCGTTCCGGCACCACCACTCTTTAAAGTTACAGCCAGTTAATTGTTTTTTTTTCCTCATCATTCAAGTTCGAGGTGGTACCAGCAGCGCCATTCAAACGACTTCGACGACCACCGACTCGACGTTCGTCATTATATGCTTAAGCTCGCATCTTGAGGTCTTAATACTGAAAAAAATCATAAAAAGATTTATACGTATAAAAAAAAAACAAAAACAAAAACCATAATGATTAAAAACAGAAAAAAGAAACCAATTGGAAGAAAGGTGAGTATTACAACAAGAGTCACCTTCTTCGGATTGTGTTGGGGCTTGAAGCTTTTACTGTTGTTGTTTTGGGGTTTTTTTTGTTTGCTTTTTTTTATTGCGATACAGAACAGACTCTCGGAAGTCTGAAGATCGTCGTCGTCGTCGTGGAGAGGTGTCCGGAGATGATGGAAGATGATTTTGAAAGATTTTGTTTGTTTCGACGAAAAAATGGAAAATGCAGAGCATAGTGCCATTCATTTATTTGACGAAGTTCGAGGTGTTCGCAGTTGGCTCGCAGCTGCATTAAAAAATTCGCACGGTTTTTGCACGATTTGTCTTTAGGCGCGAACGAGGTTGAGTGATCGGTTATAAATTTTGGATTTTTTTAATAATTGTTAGAAATTGTGATTTTCAAAACTAAATTTTACGAAACCGAACGTATTTAAATATTTAATAAATTATAAAAAAGTAAGTTGTGGTGTTAATTTTTTAAATTTTAGAACTGATAAAAAAAATGAATTACATATTTATTTATTTTCTTAAGTGAAATAGAAAAAATAAATTTAAAGTTTTTAAATCTATATTGGATCCAGACTGTGAATTTAATTTTAAACATCAATTTCTCAATTTTAACCCATTTATGTTCTGATTAATCTTAAGATGTTAAAAAAAGGTTTTTGTGTTTTTTCCTAAGATTTTTATAAACCAAAAGAATTAAAGCGTTTAATTCGTTTTAAATCCCAAATTGTTTGTTGTGAAAATAACACCAAGTGTTGAACTTAAAAAATTATTTGATTGCAAATCTCCTTTTTTCTAATTTTTGTTAATTATCTCAAATTTGGGGAACACTTTTCCGTAGGTAATGCGTTCTATGTGTCTTGAAAAAAAAGAACAATTCCGATAAAATTTTAAAACCAAGTAAGTTTGTTTTGTGTTGTTCGCGCGATCTTAGGACGACAAGGTTCTAACTGACATTTTTTTCCAAAATTGAGTTATAGATTGCATCTTACTAAAACGGCTACGCTCTTTTATTTGCCGCTGTTCAAATTTGGCTATCTCTTTTAGTTTATAAATTAGTTCAAGAGATTCCAGACAACAACTTCTCTTTACACAATCACAGGTTGAATTTAACTTCACAAAGTTCTAACAGGCAGATAGAACCTTGTACCCTTAAGAAAAAAACAATATATTGGTAAATATTTAGAAGTTGACATTTACGGTGTAGATAGAAGCTTTTTGATATGCATGAGTATTCAAATAAAATATTATTAGACCATACACCAATCAGAGCAAGATTCACGAGGTGCCAATGCACTGGTTGGTGTGGATGTTGGACTGCAGACGTCATGTCATCGGTTCGTAGTTCTTAGAAATTGATGCTGGTCAAACCAGCTTCTTATTTGATGATATGGTCATCGAAGAAATATAGTTTCAACAGTATGGCCCTACATCATGCCACACAGCCCAAGATTAAATCGAAATTCTGCACAGGGAGTTTCATGGCATCGTTATCTCGTACTGAGGCGACGTGAATTGGCCACCAAGGCCGTGTGATTTGGCCTCTATAGACTTTTTCGTGAGGGGTTATCTTAAGTCGCAGGTCGAAAACCACTGCGACCCTCAAAGACAAAATCATCGATACCATTGGTCAAATTGAGCTTGAGTCATGCACAAAATTCAATGCAATTGAACGTTTCGGATGCGCGCCACCCAGCTTAGCTGCAGCGACCATTTGAATGAAGTTATATTTTACACATAACTATGTCTTTGATGGGACTCTTAAATAAAGATAAGACCTCATTGATATCTCATACACATCATGTTCTCTTAAATGTTAAAATCGACCCGCTCTTAAAAAAAAAAACAACCCTTAATCTTCAACCACCCAAGGTACTTTTAAAGGTTCTATCTAAGTCTTACCGTGTTCTATCTGGTAGTTAGAACAGACAAAGTTCTATCGATATTTTAAAACATAAATAACTAAATAACCATGCATTAAATGTTATATGTTTTAATACTAGGTATAAAATCAAGGTATGAAAGTTATACACTGCGAAATATTCAATCTTCGTTTTCTCGAAAGTGGTATGAATGCAGATAGAACGTTGTTGTCCTAAGGTCGCTAGAACAAAAATGTATTTTATTTGAATCTCTGTTCCAAAGGCCTCAAAAAAAGCTCAAATTGTTTTGTAATTAAAAGCATATATTGAAAATATTCAAAAACATTTTAACAGAAGGTTGGGTTTTGTTTCGGTTCGTCTTACTGGCTTCATTTTGAATACAATCACATCTGGACCCTTCAGATCATGAAGTGCTTAAACAAACTTGACACTTAAGGTTGTTTAAAATTTACTTTTAAAGTAAGCTCCACTAAAAAACGTTAGATTTTTGTTTATCACAAGGCTAACAGTTTTCTCAAGTGTTTTTAAGTATTTCGATTCAATGGTCTAAAATCCGAAGAGTTCGAGGACATAGCTATTTGTTTTGTTTGCTTTTTCTTACTTGAGAAGACAAATTTTTTAAAAGTTAATTTTTTGAATACAAACAAAATGTCGAATGGATTTTAATTTTCATCAAGGCAGGTAGAAAATGATATCAATGTTTGTAGCATCTGTTTTTGAAGGCGAAGGGGCTGTCGCCCGGGCGCAACTGCCTTAACGGCGGCAAAACGATTTCAACTAATTATAAAATTTTATTATTATTATTTCTTAAAACCATCGGTATTTTAGTTTAACAAAGCAACCAAGTTCTCAAGCAACTTTGGCAATACACCCTTATTTACAGGAAACAACTCTGAGGGCATTATCCACACCACTCTTACTTCTATACCTAAGAAGCCAAAAGTTTCAAACTCACATTATTACTCACATTATTTGTTAAGCTAGCCAAGAAGAAGCACCTTAGCAAATTTAATGTATTAAGCATAAGTAGTTTCTAAGATACAATTTTCCAAAAATCACGAAAACCGTAACTGACTGACTCACTCACTGACAGATCAAAATTATGAAACACTTCCCGTTGTCCTAGAAACTTGGCACAATTTGGCACAGTGATAGGTCATGTGGTACATACAAAGGAAAAAATCGAAAATTTGAAATTTTTTAATCAAGAGGCGTGGTAGCCGCCTACTCTTACATTATTAGTTTAAATTACATGGAGCACTTTGGAGTACAGTAGAATAATGGAATTTGGCATACAATTACAACGTGCAATAGAACAAATAAAATACGAAATTTATCATTTTCAACTGAGGGGGCGTGGTATCAACCCATTTAAAAATAAATTTTATAATATATCTGGGGCGCCTCTGATCATCGTAGAATATTGTAATTTAGCAAATTAGCAATTCTGCAAATCAATATAAGGAAATAAAATTAATTTTTAGATTTTTATGTTAAGGAGGCATGTTAAATGAAACAAAAAATAAATAATTTCGTTTCCAAAACTTTTGGTTATACCAAATTCAAATAATGAAATAAGAAAGCATATTTCCAACAAAAATAGAAGCAGTTCTGTGCTAAGATTTCACTTGTTATGGTTCGCTTTGCAAACAAGTCCCCAAGGAACTTCTTTTGCAAATCTAATAACAAATATTTTAAAGACGCTGTGAAGCAAAAAGACAATTTCTTTCCATCGTCGATAAGAAGCTATCTTGCAAAGTATTAACAATAGTCCATTTGATCAAACTTCAACAGATCCAAAAACCCTGAGCTTGTGTACGCTTCCCTATGGCTATCAATCCAACGACCAAGCCGCTGCATTCAACTTCAGTCCAGACCACACCAAGCGATGAAGATGGTGAATTCGATTTTTTCTTAATTGTTTAAATAATATCTACTCACTTTGGAAAATTTTGGATTGCCATGCTCCACCATGAAATGAAGGTAACAGTGAAAACGACAGCGATAATGGCGCAGTTGATACTTTGAGAAATTACATAAATCGTTCATCATTTCTATATTTAAAACTTGAGCATACAATGCAGTTAATCTATTTTATTTAAATAATAAAATGAAAACACATAGTTTCAACAAAATGCTCTCATATTTTTATTAACGGCCTTGAAGTCCCTTACAAGGCTGATAAGTCACATTGGTATTTCAAAAAAAGTTTTCATACGTTTTCATCTTGAACATCGCATTTTGAATTTATAATATCTGTCATTGCACATAATTTCAATGTGTAAAATGTATCACAAACTTACTATTTTATGCACTACAACAATGTGAAATAAAAAGCTGAATGATGTAACACAAGTGTCAAAGTACAACAATGTAGTTGATGTAAAAGCTCTGAAATAGGCCCCAGATTGATTCTCTTGGAAGTTTTGTCAGTTCTTCGCAAGAGGCAGTGCCTGTGAAATATGAAATTAAAACTATGGGCACGAGTAGGACTCGAACCCACGACATTCTGCTTAGCATCCAACTCCACCTAACCACTAAACTACGGACACTACAAAATAGAAATAGGGTTATTGGTATACAATCTAACGAAAACAATCGTAGTAAACATTAGTAAATCCTTCAATGTATATATTATAAGAGTGCCTTTGTTAAACCAATCAAAAAACAACAACAAAAGAGCAGAATTATAACGTCCAACTCAGTCAGTCATAAACTACTTCTGCTATCTAGTAGTTCATGCTAAAACCTTTTAAGTCACTGAATAATCTTTTTTATTCAATAAATCATATATCATCATTTTATTTCAAAACAAGTTGTAAGTGTCCTTTTCAAATTACTCGAACATTTTTAAATTAGGATTTATTTTTTTTTCAATTCCAATTATTCAGTCTTCGATCTCTTAGGTAAATTCTCAAAATTAATGTTTATTAAGTTTCATATTTGTTTTTCTTTGGGTAAAATGTTTTTATAAAATGTTTTTAACAACTTTTCGTTTTCTTTCCAACACGTATTTCTCCATCAAAGACACAATTTTCATTTTTAACATCCAAAATGTTGAGATGTTAAGAAAATTAAGTTTTGATATCCTTCATAATTTAGCCAAAATTTTTGTCTTGAAATGTTTTTCCTAGAATTTAATACTCGCCCAATAAATTTGATAAGCATTTTAACCATCACCTTGGTTTGATTAAAAACTCTGTTGCTAACTTGTGACTAGATTTTAATGTACAAAATGTTCAACATACGCCGTAGTGGCTATTTTAACTCAATTATAGAAAAAATTGAAACTGTTATGATTATTAGATATTCGTTCAAGATCAACACATACAATTGACCATAACACAAACATGATGTTCTTGTGCTTAAATTTTGTGCCCAGACGTCACTCTATGTTCTTTTTAAAACAATAAGTGCGTGTTTACAAAATGTGCAACTAAAACAAAACTTAATCTTTATTTTAAAAGTTTTATTTTATTTTCTGTAGCTTTTTAAGGGCAGAAAATAGTCTACAGAAAATGGGGCTGGGATGAGAAGACTTTCATAGCTGGAGCGATGGCGTTCATTCGCTCGATGTGACTGAACCAATATAGTCGCCTTTTCTTGGCTTTCTGGACTACATCCACATCTTTGTTCAGCTCGTATAGTTTTCGGTTGAACCTTCTTCCCCAATCGCCATCGTCGCATACGGGATCAAAAATCCGTCGAAGAATTTTTCTTGTGCCCATTATCAATTCCTCTTTTTTACTTATCTTTCAACTCTCGGCGCGCCGCCGCGCCGTAGAGTAAGACTGGTAAAATCAAAGTTTTGCAAAGCAGACACCCTACCTGTCTGATGTTGCAAAACCAATGAGTTTCGCCAGTTCTTCAATCGCTGTGAAGGCCTCAAGCACAGCTCTCTTGAATCGACCGATGATGTCTATGTCGTCTGCATAGCCTAGGAGCTGATGGATTTGTTGAAGAAAGTGTTTTCCGTGCTCACACCTGCCTTGCGCACTATCTGCTTCAGGACTATGTTGAAGAATCACATGACAGCACATCTCTCCTAAACCCTGCGCTTGTTTGAATCAACTCGGATGAGATGTTACCCATTTGCACACTGCGCTGCGTATTGTTTAGCGTCATGAGGCACAGCTGAATCAGTTTATTAGGGATCCCGAATTCAGACATCGCCGTCATAAGCTCTTGGCAGTGGATGCTGTTATAAGCAGCTTTGAAGTCGATGAAACGATGGTGATTTTCGACTTGAAATTCGTTGGTCTTTTCCAGAATTTGCCTCAGAGTGAATATTTGGTCTATCGTTGTTCTCCCTGGCCTAACGCCACACTGATACGTGCTGATTATTGTGTTGCAGAACGGTTTAGAACGCTCACACAGTACGGTGGATGAAATTTTGTATGCAACATTAATAAGGAATATGCCTCGGTAGTTTTTGCGTAGCAGGATCGTCTTTTTTGTAGATGGGCCATATGGAGCTTACTGACCAGTCAGTGGGCATGCACAGTACTTTTTTGATGACCTGGTGCATGCGGTTCATCAAAACACCTCCTCCATATTTAAAGAATTCGGGAGGTATACCATCTGACCCGGCGGACTTGTTATTTCTTAGCTTTTGGGTGGCTCTTTCTACCTCTTCTGTGCTGAGGGACTGGGTCTTCATTGACAGGTTTTGCTTCTCTTTCGTCATTGGCTCGCTCGACGTTATGCGCATTCAACAGCTGTGGAAGTGCTGCTTGAAAACATCTACAATTCCCTGTGCTTCGGTGACTAGGTTTCCTTCACAGTCCTTCACATCTTAATACCTCATAACCGCCAAAAACAAAATAAACTTTCTATTTTCTTGAATTATAAATGTACTAGCTGACCCCACGAACCTCATCTCGCCTTTCTTCAAATAATGATGACACACTGTGGCGAATGATTGCTTTCTTTTTATTTGTTCTTTCATTCATTGGCTTGGAAAACTGTTTTATTTATTCAATGATTTTCAGTTTACTTTTGTATAAGTTGTCTTTAACTTTTAAAGGCTTAACTTTGATGTAAAAAATAACAGTGTCCATGGACTTAGACAATATCTTTTTACGAAGCATTGACTGTTGTATTTTTAAGTTTATAGCATCAACATCGATATTTTACTGCAGCTAAAATAGCTCGCTGAAATTATTTTTATTATAAATCAACGTTTACCGGGTCGGTAAGTTGAATAAAAAAACATTGTAGAGCCGTCTCCTGCTTCTAACTAGCTACCCATATTGTGAGCCAAGTGGGTGCACCCTAGAAATTATTTAAGGGTAAAACAACGTTAAAAGCTAGAATGGCTGATTTGTGGTTCTAAACCTAGGGCACCACTCGAACGCATACCAAAATAATCTCTTAAATCGGTGCAGTCGTTAAAGAGGAGTTTAGTGACATATGTACATTCGTTCTTAGAAATTACTTATATGGTAAAATTATGTTTGATGGATCAGCTAATAGGATAAAAAGTATAATATAGCTGTTTCCTAGTTCTAAGCTACTTTTCCAGCAATTTCGAGCCAAATCGGCTTAGCCGTTCTTAGAAATAATTTATATGGCAAAACAAAGCTTGCCGGGGCAGCAAGTAGAATAGAAACTATCATACATACACAAAACTAATGAAATGAATGAATGAATGAATGCATAAAAAAATGCATTCAAATCGATCAAACATTGTAGTGTCAGTATATATACCAACTGCAGCGGCACTTGTCGGCGTGATTTGTAAATCTAAACCTTCCAGAGCACCACATGAACGTATAACAAAAAAAAAAATCATTCCAATCGGTTCAGTCGCTTAGGAGTAATTCAGTGACATACACACGTACAAAGATATTTTATTTGTATGCAGTTCAATCCCAATTTATTATTTGGCAAACGTAATTCAAACATGTAGCTAAGACTTCAAAACAGTTCAACATGTTTAATAATAAAAATTGAAAGTTTATAACATAAATGGAAGTATCTTTGTACATATAAGCTATGTAATTGAGATTTCTTTTTTAAATTGAATTGTTACCGCTCAGCGCACAAAGTGCAGTTAATTAGTCTTATAAAAATAATTCAATTAAAATCATAAATAATTCGCTCTTCCTTACCAAAATCTATAAATTATATTAAAAATCTGAAAGCGTTCATATTAATGTTTTGAGTCATGTTTAAACTTTCGTTTAACTAAAAAATATTTATGAGTCTTGCTCACGAAAGCGATTCATAAATCATCTCTTTCACTTCTTTTTATAACTAAAACGGGCGTGCGGCTTGTAGGCATTTAAATATGTCAACATCTTGCTTGTCGTCAAAAGAAAGCTGAATACTTTGGCATTAATATTGAGAATCCACAATTAAGAATGTTAATTTTTTGGCTCGCGAAATTTTTGTTGGCGCCAACGCAGATCTTTTGTTCTTGGGAATAATATATAAAAATCTTAACGAATTCTTTTGATTCATCGAAATAATGGGTAAATGAAAGTGATTTTCGTATGAGTTTATCAAAACTAACAAACCACATAAACCTGAACACAACCCACGACAATGTTGTAAACATTTAACTAAAAATATGGGTCAGTCCTGAGTCATTTTTTTGTTTCAAAAAAATACATACATAAGTGGGTGTAGTAATATTTTGAGTTCAATCAACAAAATAACTTAAAAACTGATACAAATAAGACAAAACATGTCTCTTTAAAGTAAGAATTGACATTTGAGCGTGATTTAAAATTTGTTGTAAACGTAAGTTTTTCTTCTAAAATGAGGTTCCCAACATTAGTTCTGTCGTGATGTCAAAGTGATGTCAAACCTCAAAATGTATAGAACAATTTTTTTCTTAGAATATGACCCAAAATCACATACCTGTTTTTATAAGGTTTATTTAGGCCGTGTGCGAAATGGATGAACTGTGGGTAAAATTGGATGAATTATTAACCACTAATGTAAAATTTTAACCTGTTCCGCAGCTAGTCACATTTTATTCAATGCGAAGTGTCAAAATGTAACCAAACGTCAAGTTTAAACCACTTTTTAACCCAATTCGCACACGGCCTTAATATTTTAAATTCATTGCATACGTCAAACGTTGTTAAGTGATGTTTGGAGGATTTGAATTCGTTCAAAGTAATTAAGTGGCTATATACATATGTGTAACAAATGTATCACCTGATTCTGAAAAAAAGTTAACAAAGTAAAAAAACGCAAAAATATCTTGTTGTCAAAACAAGACTTGAAATTGCGTTTGACAGTTCGGTGACTATTGGGTCAGCTAGTACATGAATACAAATATATAAACACCAGCTAACCCTGCAGACTTCGTACTGCCTTAATCGATAATCGATGTAATACCCCACTACCCTCTTCCCGCTACCCTAGTACCTGCTACCCGCTACGTCTACCCATACCCGCTATCCCGTTACAACGATTCCCGGTTACCGCTACCCATTACTTCTTCACGCTACCCGCTACACCATTACCCTGAAACTCATTACCCCACCACCCCACTACCCGCTATCCTGGCCATATCTTATATACATGCATCATTTTTGTACAAAAACTTAGCGTTGGCTGCTAAGCAGAACGTCGTGGGTTCGAATCCTACTCGGGCCCAAAGTTTTTATTTATCTTTCACGGACACTCCATCTCTGCCACTACCCAAACATCAGATTTGATGCAATCATAATAATATGAATAACCGACGAAAGATTTCATGAACATTGAGTAAGAAGCGATAAAGCTCTTAAAAAGTAGAGGAAAGTGGTAGGAAGTTGAAAATTAAGGACTTTTTTTTTATAATTTTCATCTACTCAAGGGATTTTGTATTTGTAACCCTTTTTTATGCAAGAGACACAGTGAGTACATTAGAAAAAGGAAAGGGGTAGGAAAGGAGGTGTTGGTGTAGATTGGTCTTGAACATTGTAAAGACTGGGAAAGACAGAGTGTGGAAGAGAGTTCCACATTCGTGTAGTACGGCTATAAAATGATTCTCTATACTTGAGAGTACTGATGGGCATTCTTGGAAGCGAGGATATTACGGTTGAATTGTTTAAGGGGAGGAATGCAACTGACTATTTCCCTAGAGCACTTACCGTAGTAATAAAGATAAAACAAAGAGATACACGAAACGTTTCGACCGACGATGGTCTAAAGGAGTGAATGTATCAGTGATGTCTCTATCACCGATCATTCAGCCCAAAGGTGGGAATTTAACTCAAACTTTGTACGAATATAAGTCTTATAGATAATAGCCAGATAAGACGGGGAGAAAAATGTCTTGCACCGTTTTTAGAAACCCAAACATCTTGCGGCATTTTTGGCGACATCGCGTTTGTGCTCGGACCACAAGATGTGGTCAGTGATGCACATAACGAGAATCTTGAGATGTTCGGTCTTATTGATGCAAGTGCCACTCATGGACAGTGGCAAGGGGGGTATATATCGCTTCAACGATACCAGACCGCATTGAGTTTTCGAAGCATTAAACTCTACACGGTTTTTAATTCCCCATTGCACAATGCTGTTAAAGTCAGAGTATTTTGCCGTTGCAGTTTCACATCCGAAGAGGAGGGATGTGAATCTGGAAACGAATACGAAAAGGTAAGGGTACTTAGTCAGCGAAACAATGAATGGGATTAGAAGTTACAGACAAGAGATCATTAATGAAAATAATGAATGTATTTCTTAATGCCACCATGCCCACTACACAGCTATCAGCGATTTCTACCCGCTACCCCATTGCCCCATTACCCGCTATCCGGTTACTCGCTACACCGTTACCACTTTACCCGCTACCCACTGCTGCGCAACCCACTACCCGCCATCCGCTACCAGCTACAGGCTACACTGCTCCCCATTATCCTGTTTCCCACTAACAAGCTACCCGCTTAACCACTATCCACTACTCTGGCCATATTTCATGCACAGCTTTGTCGATTTTGTAGAAAAAAATCCTAAAACCCATCTACACCACTACCCGAACATTCCCTTAAAATACTCAAGGGTCTGTGGTAGGAGGGTAAAAATGTAGGACTAAACGTATTTTTCAGTTCCACACCATGCAAAAATAACAAACAAAAATTTTCCAAAAAAAATATAAAAAAAATGTTCGGGGTAAGCCACCCTTAAAACTTAGGGATGTATAAAAATAGTTATAAGCCTATTCTCATGCCTTCTTAACATACATATGAGGAGTATAAACACTAAAACTGTGACATAAGAATTTTATATATTAGATTTACAATCTTTAATGGTTGATTTTTCTTCTCTATTTCAGGATGTTTCCCAGTCTCATCACTTTATTCCTAGTAATAATTTCGTCTTCAGTCAGTTTGGGTGCAACTTATTTAAATAAAAATGACCTCCCGCTTTCGTCAAAAGTAATATTTCAAAGTCCAACAGTGGAGAACGTTTACAAGGATATCATCTTATCTTCAAAACCCCTCAATTTGAAAAAATATGCTACAGCCAAACCAAAACACTCATTAGCCGATTCAAAAATCTACTACATCCCAATTGGACCAATGCCTTACCAGTTTTCACATCCGCAAGGATATGATTACCAGCCACTCAGGGTCAACAAACAACCAGTAGCAGTACAACCACAAAATCAAGTTCTCAATGGTCCAAATGTTCCACAGAATTTCTTGCAAGCGTTTCTACAAAGCTTCCAACAAAATCCACAAAACTACTTGCCAAAAGTGCCTCAACAGACACAACCGAATGTCGTCCGACCTCAGTACTATAGACCTAGCACATTGGTACCGCAAATGATACCCCAATACGTTCCACAAAACATTGCACAGACTTTCAAACAAAATGTTGCACAACATAACCCCCAACATCCACCACAGAATGTTCCACAACACGTCCTGCAGAACAATTCAAATAGATACCCTCCACAAACACAATCCACGGCAGCAGTAGGGTTGCCCGATACAGTAATGACCCGATTAAATGGACACGCGTACTATTTCAACGGACGGCCATTTAATTTGAAAGCCTACAGAGCATCACCCAAGCTAAATGTTGATAAACAAAATTTACAATCACATTTGTTCTTTAATAAAAATATTATCTATTAAGTTATAAGTTGTTGCATTAATAATTCTTTGAAATTAAATTTATTGAAAAACGTTCCTATTTAAATTGAAAAAGTCGCAGATGTTCATTTTCAATTCGTACAGGAGGTCAGGCATGAATTTTTTGGAGACATTTTAGGAAGTCAAGATTAAAAAGACTCGATGTGTATTCAAAAATAGCAACCTCCACGGAACAGGCAATAAGTAGATACCTACGCGGAAGAATAATTATGTTATAAGTTTAGTAGTAGAAAACTAGAAACCAATGCTCTTGATTTATCACTTGGCTGTGGAGTGAGAGCAGGTGTCTAGAAGCGATAAGTTAACTTAAGATGATAAAATTTATTACAATCAAAAATTGTGTGTTTAAGTTAAAAAATTATATACAAGAAAAGAAAAAAAAAACATTTTGCGTTCATTGAAAAACATATTGGTATCCGATTTTTTGTGTTTTGTCAAAAATTAACTTAAGCATTTAATGTACCTACTTACTAACTTGAGGTGGCGTTACAATCCGTTGTGGAATTGGACCTGAATGAACAGTTTCCGCCAGCCAGCTCGCTCCCTAGCTAGCTGTCTTGAGTTTTGCACTCCAAGTTGATTGAGGTCCTCTTCCGGGCCGGTGTCCATCCGCTCTAAATGACCGAGCCATCTGAGTCTCTGGACCTTGACTCTTCTTGCTAGGTCCATGCCGTTGTATAACCCGTAAAGTTTGCTTTTTTATCTTCTTCTACATTCCCCATCAATGCACACGAGGCCAAAGAGGCACTTTCATCCGATTTTGTCAGGGTTCATGCTTCCGCACCATACAGCAGGACTGGGATGATGAGGGTGTTGTACAGTTTGACCTTAGGTGCTCGAGAGAGGGCTTTTCCACTCAATTGCTTTCTTAGCCCAAAGAAACAGCGATTAGCAAGAGTTATTCTTCGTCTGACCTCGGCGCTGGTGAGTGGTGTTATTGCCCGTGCTTATAGCGGAGCCTAGGGACAAACTTCTCTACTACTTCGAAGTTGTATGCGTTTATTGTGACGTTCTGTCCGAACCGCCGGTATTGGGTGTCCTTCCTCGAAGACAGCATATACTTCGTTTTTCCCTCATTTAACGCTAAATCTATTTTTGCCGCTTCTGTCTCAATTCTCACAAAGGGGCCAATGACATCACGCTGTGTTCTTCCCATTATATCAATACCATCAGCGTAAACGAGAAGTTGAACCGATTTTTTGGAAGATAGTGCCTCTGGTGTTGACGGTGGAGTTCTGCACTATCTTCTCAAGAACGGTGTTAAAGAAATCGCACGATAGTGCATCAGCTTTTTGAATCCTTTTTTGACATCGAAAGATTCCGTAAGCTCGTTGCCAGCGTGAGTTCTCCATCGTCATTTTGCACAGGCGAACGAGCTTGGCAGGGATGCCAAAACTAGACATGGCTTTATACAGTTCGAAGATGTAGATGAAAAGGTGGTGGGTATCGATTTGGAGTTCATAGGTCTTTTCCAGGATCTGCCGCAACGTGGAAATTGGGTTGATGATTGACTTTCCTGGCCTGAAGCCACATTGACAAGGACCAATCAGATTGTTGACGAAAGGCTTCAGACGCTCACATATTACGGCAGAGACGATGTTGTAGACTGATTCCTCTGTAGTTGGCATAGTTAAGAGGATTCTTCCGACCAAATCTTACAGATGATTTCGTACACGCTCCTATTCTAGATCATCTGTTCCAGCGGTTTTGTTGGATTTAAGTCGTGATATTGCGGTTTTCACTTCTTCTAGGTCAGGTTCACGGAATTGTTGGCTATCATCGTATCCGATGAAAGGCTCCTGTCTGACGGCGGTGTTTTGTTCGTCGTCGCTGTTATAAAGTCTACAGAAGTGGTCTTTCAAACTCGCCAGCATTGACTGCGATTCTACTATGATGTTCCCTTGTTTATCTCTGCAGGCACCGGTTCTTGCTCGATCTGATGCTCTTTCTTTTTCCTCCTGAGAAGTTACTTGACACTCGATCAGAGAAGAGTCTGGCGATCTCTTACGATTGTACCCGTCCGATATCGAATTTTCTTGCATCATTTCCTTGTTTTGGCCGTTGTTGTCGGGATATTCATAGCACTACGACGAGATAGTGGTCCGGGTGTATGTTGGGTCCTCGGAAAGTGAAAACTTCTAGAATGCTGGACAAATGCCTTCCGTTGACCGCAATGTGATCAATCTGGTCGATGGTTGACTGACCGGGAGATCTGCATGTTCCTTTAAAATTTATCTTTTGTAAAGAATATTCAATTCGCCTCGAAAAAGAGTAGCTATATTCACTCCAGTCATTTTAGGTTTTCTCTGCTAACAAACTCCTAGGGGGCTAAACTTGTGTGTACACACATTTATGACAGTACTGTTATGAAGATGTTAAAAGTCGACCAGTCAAGCAAATTAGAGATCTCCTGGCTGTAATCAGCATGAAGGCCACACTACAAAACATCAGTCTAGAAAGAAAGATTGTTACGACCTTCTGGATAGAGCCTACGGAGCCAGTTATTGGGAGGAAAAACATCTTCGGCGGATCAGTTGGCAAGTTACAAACAGAAAACGGCTTCCGACTAATCGACTTTGCTGCAGCTCGTAATACGGTGATAAGTAGCAGAAGTTTTCCAAGACGAAAGATCTACACAGCCACCAGGCGATCTTCGGATGGTCGAACCACAAACCAATCAAATCGACCATGTGTATCCAACATCTTGAACGTGCGTACTTTCCGAGGAGCAAATGTCGACTTTGACCACTTTCTGTTAATGGCTAAGTTTGGAGCTCGACTATTAAACGACAAAAAAACACGTGTGGCCCAAAGGAAGAATATTAACATCGGTTGCCTTAGCACTTGGATAATGCCAGAGACTACAGTGAGCGCCTAAGTGAGCGAATCCTCCCGCATCCGCCGTCCAATAATGCCACAGATGTCGACACCTTGTGGATCAATATCGCGAAATGTAGCCGACACCACCATAGGTTACCAACCACCCCCAAAAATTAACCCGTGGTATGATGATGAATGCGCCTTATTGAAAAGAAAGTAGGAAAGTAAGCGTGCAAATGCTGCAACGGAAAACAAGAGCTGGGTCGGATAGCATACCTACGGAAATCTATAAATAGAGCAGGTGTTTTGATGAACTGCTTGCACCAGTGTATATCTCACCTACCACCACCTAGTGTATCTGCACCGTGACCTTTCGATAATTTTCCGAAATTAAATTTGCCTTGATGTTTGACCATGTTATTGCCGGTGAATGCTCTCAAGGAAGTATTGATTTTGGTCGGAGCGTTTTCAAGTTTGATACATGTGAAGAAACGATGTTTCATTACTAGTCTTACATTTTTAACTTCAAGACTATTTTATGATGTATTAAAAGGTTAGCATAGCACTTCGAATTCTTGTCATTCACTGTGAATGATTCTAGATTTTCACAAAGAGTAAAATACATAACAAATTTAAGTTCATAAAAAACATGAATAGGTATTTTCAAAGTACCTTCTTTTCCGCTAAGAACAAACCAAGACGATTGTATTATGACTTTACTGCATCATTCATTAGATCCTGTTTCTTAGTCTTATTCTTGTCTCAGCTTAGTTATTTGCCTACCAGCCAGACAAGTTCCCTTAAGCCTCCAGGCAAATTAACACATCGCTTTTACTGATTCACGTGTATAGTAGACTGACCAGGAACTGAAAGTGTTGAAAAACAAATTAAAAGACTTAATGTCTATGAACCTCACGACTTTGAACAGAAAAAAAAACAATTTCAAGAGAAAAGGATGTTTGCTAATAAGTCCAACCAATAGCAAACTTCAATCTGCAATTAACGACTTCTTAACACTCAGCTTGTTACTCTTTTTTTAAGATCCACATGAAGACAAGTAAATGGAAGTTTTCAGTTTTTAAACTGGTCCATGACCTGCTTCATCCTCCCGAGTATGACTTGCGAATAATAATTCTTGGAATGAAATTTCACTTGTAAACACATGAGTTGGTATTAACTTAAGATTGTTAAAAAGTTAACCAACGTGAAAAAAGAGAGTTGCTTAAGATTAACATAACTTTTGAAGGGAAGAACTCATGTGAGATGTTTAAGAATGGATTGCATAATAAACAAAATTTTACGTGATTCCCCTTTGAAAGGGGTCAGTCACGAATTTTTGCTTTGGAATCGTTTTTCATACGTTAAAGATGATTATTGAGTGAAATTCGTAAGACAAGAGGTCGGTTGCAGGCATTGTTGAAATAGTCCATTACGTTTACACTTCCCACTTCTAGTCCTATAGCTTTATATAAAAATGCGAATCATACATTCTGCCTATCTCTGTTTTACGAACGCACATTACTGAACCAATTTAAATGGTAGATACAGAGATAGTCTAGACTCTAGAGCCTGAGAAATGAGAAAGGAAAAAGGCTTCTATTTAATGCGAAAAAGGGCTACACGCTTCGCTGTAGGGGTTGAAAGATTTGTGTGATGACGTTGACAGGATTTTTTTTTAACGCGAACAACAATAGTTGTAGCAGTACGCAAAAACTACCCCAATCCGTTCACATTTGACAATAACCACTTACTACTTAGAACTAATATTTAGAAATTTGTATAAATAATACCTAGGCACTACCAACGAACGACGGCAGCGAATGAATTTCTTTTTTTTGGAATCAACTGTGGCGTCTTCAGTTCCAATTAGGCCGAACTACTCGGTGAACACCTTTACGGGCTACTTCAACTTATTTGAAGCCCAGGCCGTAAAAGGAGCGGTTTTTCCGGCTCTTGAACTTGGAGTCAAATCAAGTGCCTGGTACTCCAAGTTGGAAAAACATTTAGTTTCGAAGCAAAAACAGGCCTTGGAAACGGACGGATACACTGATGACGACCCAAGCAAATGTTTTAAGTGGTATGTTAGGTCCCTTAATAGACCGCGTGCTGCCAAATAATAAGCGGATACACTGAACTGCTACTAAGCAAACATTACCGCTATCCAGGAATTGCGATGGGTCCATAAGGACGATGAAAACCTGCGACATCTTCTATGGTAATTGCTACCGAGAGCAACAACAGCGACTCTTTGGATGCGGATTCTCCTCGGGAAGCAGACTCAGGCAAGAAGTCTTGAGCTTCAAATGTGTAAGCGAACGCATCACGACAATCCGAATCAAGGCTTAACTCGGCAACATAAGCATACTAAGCGCGCATGTCCCCACAGAAGCGAAAAAAAACGACACCAAAAACGAGTTCTACGAGATCCTTGACAAAACGTATGAGCAATGTCCTAGCTATGACATTAAAATTGTCCTCGGCGTTTTTAACGCAAACCTGGGAAAAGATGACATCTTTGGTGGAACAGTCGGAAAGCATAGCCTGCATGACACCACTTCCGATAATGGATTCAGGCTGATCGATTTTGCTGCAGAGCGAAATGTTGTGGTAGCAAGCACCTGGTTCCCACATGTCAACAACTAGCAGATCGCCTGATCAATCAACCGTCAACCAGATTGACCACATTGCGATCGCCGAAAGGCATTTGTCCAGCATTCTAGATGTTCGATTTTTCCGAGTAGCTTACATTGACTCGTCGGTCGTACCAAGGTAGATAGATAGATAGATAAATTCTTTATTTGTTTTTTCATCATAAGATTTTACAATATTATTTCCTAAAAATAAGGACATGGCATTGACTGCCGTCTGCCTGAATTGACATTTCATAGGTGATAAAAAAAAATTATATAAATTAAAAAGAGAATGTAAAATTATTTAAATAAAAATATTAGAATAATTTGGCCAATTTTTACGTGATTTGAAACACAAAAGAAAAAAAAGACAATTTTGTATGATTTGCAACATAAAAGCATGAATGTGAATGATTCATTTAGACAATTTTGAATGATTTGTAACATAAAATGAGATAGTTTAAAAACTACAATTAAAGGCTTAAAATTAATTTAATAAGTGAGACTGTTCCGGTAGTTAAGAGCTTGTCGACAGAATTTAAATACGTTTGGCCAACCTAGTGCTCCATTAAGGATTTCGTAAAATTCTTGCATTGTTAAAACACTTTTCCGAAAGTATAATCGACGAATTTTTTGTAAAATTGGGCAAATAGCTAAAAAGTGGTAGGTATCTTCGATTTCTCTTCTGTTACACAGATCACATAGCTGCGGCAAATCACTTCGATGTGGTATAAAATTTAAGTTTAAGATTTCGACTCTGGCTCTAAAAATAGTACTTATCTGGGCAACTGAGTAATCATTCCTAAAGTAGTTCATGTCTGAATTCAATTGATGATTTAGGTTTCTATAAACGTTTCTAGATGTTGAAGAAGTTGCGCTAAAAATGTTTTCTACATACAAATTTTGGTCAAACTTAGCTATAACACCTGCGAACTGCGCTTGCCAATCGTCAACATTTGTTTCCGAAAGGTTGAGGGAAGATTATGTTGCTATTGCGATTGCAACAATTTTTTCAAAATTTTTTTGTGAAGACACAATTCGCTTCTTTTCATCACCTGAACAATAAAATCGGCATTAGCCTTTAAATTTTTTATATATATAGGAGTGATGCCTGACTCTACGTAAATGGCATAATTTGGAGTTGAGTTCGGCAAACGAAACAAGTGCTTGAAGAAATGCCTTTGCAGGCTCTCGAAAGCATCTAGGTTCAAAAAACCGAAAACTTGTGCACCATAGCACAAGCATGAATTTATTGTTGCATTAAAGACTTTATATTTAGATACCAGATCAATGTTAGAGTTGGAGAAGAACTTAGGCCACATCAAATTTAGTGCCAACTTGGCTTCTTTTTTTTTATATAAGCATATTTAAAGAAATCTAAATTGTGGGTAAGAAGAACACCCAAATATTTAAATTCCTGAACTGCTTCGATAACGGTGTTATTGAGCGACCACTTTTCATCAGAGCGTCTTCTTGTTTGCCTTCCTTCAAAAATCATAATTTTTTTTTTTTACATTTACTTGCAGACCCTCTCACAAAATAAGCAAAGTCGGTTAATTTGCATCTGTAGCGAAACTGGACTGTCGGCAAACATAACCAAATCGTCGGCATATAGCAAAACTTTGACAATGCTGTTACCAAAAGAAACTCCACCAGGAAGATGATCACAAATATCATCAATGAAGAGAGAAAACAGTAAAGGGCTCAGAATACAACCTTGCGGCACACCGGCTGTTGTTTCGAAACTATTCGAGAAACCATACCCATCCCATACCCTTGCATTGGATGCGAGAATTAGATTTTCGTACATTAATAAAAACTTGCGAGATACACCTATACAGGACATCTTATAAATTAAAGCCTGTCTGTTGACTTTGTCGAAAGCAGCTTTAAAATCAACAAAGCAAGTGTATAGTTTCTTCTTTCGTTCAATAAACTTTCTAGCAATACTGGAGATAGGAAAAACATGGTCCATTGTAGAAAAACCTGGCCGGAAACCAGCTTGAAAAATACTCAAACGATTACTACTTTCAATCCATTTAATAAGTCTTTTATTCAGAATGGTTGAAAGAATTTTTCGAATTGTATTTAACACCGAAATGCCTCTATAATTTTCAGGCGCATTAGCATCACCTTTCTTAAAGATTGCGTACCAAGGTATTGCCACGAATATCCCGACAACGGCCAAAACAAGCAAATGCTGCAAGAAAATTCGATGTCGGACGGCTGCAATCGCAAGAGATCTCCAGATCCTACTCTGATTGAGTTTGACACTCAAGAAGTCCTATGCCGCCAACATCAAGTATCAAAGACCAGTGGCAACATTATCGGAAAGCAGTTAGTTCACACAGCCAGCAAAACAAGAGATGATTGTGGCTCTACGAACAAAAGAGGAGAGAGGAACGCCGGCTTCTAAGGAGAAAAAAAAGAGAGCATGAGAAGCGTCAGATCGAGGATGTTGAGAGAGCCAACAGCAGGAATGAAGTTCGGAAGTGTTATCGGAACGTAAAACAGCTCAAGGTCATCGAGCAAGAACCGATGCCTGCAAAGATAAACAAGGGAACATCATAGTAGAATTGCAGTCAATGCTAGGGATATGGAGAGACCACTTCTGTAGACTGTATAACGTCGACGACGAACAAACCCCGCCATCAGACAGGAGCCTTTCATCGAACGCAGTGATAGCCAACAATTCCCCAAACCCGACCTAGAAGAAGTGAAAAGGGCAGTATCATGGCTTAAATCCAACAAAGCCGGGGGAGGATGATCTAGCTGCTGAGCTATTCAAAGCAACAGGCAATGATCTAGATATAGGAGCATGCACCAAATCATCTATGAGATATGATCCGAAGAATGCATTCGCGATGAATGGAACCTCAGCATTGTTTGCCCGATCCTGAAAAAGGGATATCCTCTAAAATGCGCCAACTACAGAGTTATCAGTCTACTTAAATTCACCTGTGTGATTTTGGTAGATTCCAATGGGCTGAACCTCTAGCTTATATATATGAGCGAAGAGAAAGTCCTTTGCGGTAAAATTCATGGATGCGAGCGTAGTAAACCAAATTTGCGCTGGAAGGATGGCGTAGACCAGGACGCCCAAACCTTAGGGGTGCGGAATTGGATGGCGTTCGTCGGCTAACAATCAGCTATAAATTAGCAATTCTCTTTGTGCGTGTGAAGAATTGAGGACGAGGATACCTACAACATAACACCTATTCAGAAATGCAAAGTTGAGAAGAACTTTTCTCATGACAGATTGATACCTGGAAGTTTTGTCAGTCTTTCGCAAGAGGCAGTAACGGTGAATGATGAAATAAAAACTTTATGGGCTGGAGTAGAATTTAAGCTCACTATAGAGCGTACAAAACCTTTTCACATAATTATTTTACACTTCCAGTTCCAGTTCCTTAAAATTTCTTAGACGTATTGACGATTTCTCGCCCAGGGCCGATAGTCATTTCGTAATGCGACAAAAGTTGCTACGCACAATTGAATCACTATTTTCGTATAAATATTTGATAATTCAGGCAATCTGCTTGTAAACTTATAATTGACATTTCAAATGACATCTGAGTTTGACATTTACCAATTCCAGCGCTGTCAAATTCAAAACAGAAATAAAGAATTCTTCAGTAATAAAATGGCTAATTCACATATTTTGACCAACGATTGTACATAGCTTAAGCACATTGTACATGCTTTTTGCATATAAACTAATGTTTAGCTTGTTAATTAAATGCCAAAAATTTTCTGCAAATTCGTACCACCCAGTGGTGTATATAGTTTTTGTATTATTGAAGGAAGCACACTTAATTATTTCATTAATACCAATTATCTAAACTTTCTTTGTAGGAATAGTAGTTTTCTCTAATGGGGACATTAAAGTCGTATCTCCAAGAGCTCATTGAGCTGCTACTTTTTCTTCCTATTCCTACATAACCTCATTCCAACTCAGTATCATTAAATGATCAAATAAATTAATTACACGATCTGCGATCTGTAAAGTTATTGCGAGAGCAATTAAAGAGTCTCGTTGATGTCTCAGCAAACAGATCAGCAGAGATAAGGCAACAAAATTTCATTTCCGAGCTATAAATTCCCAACTTACTCTAATGGGTGCATTAGCAAGTGCATCTCGTCTTATTGTTGCAATTTGTATGATCTGCCATTTGGAACTAAATAAAAAGATACTATCAGGCTGTCGAGACGGAACAATGTTGATACAGTTCCAATTGTGGCGCAACTAAGTATCATTCAGTTTTCCTTAATTTGTTCTGCAAAGTCGTAAAATGAATGCATCGATGGATCTGATAAGATTACAACAGAAAGCAAAGAATATCTCGTTTTAACTTGGGCGTTTTTGGTTTCTTGATGCAGGAACTATTTCAAACATCAAGAATTTTCTCCCACAGTTTTGCTGAAGCAACTCGAAAACCATAAACCAGTGAGCTTCTTCGTAAATCGATCCACCGCAAATCTTCGAGAATCAATGCAACCGTTAATTTGTTCTACCATGCATGTCAAAATCGATACTTCAAAACCGCTAAGGCTTGAGCATGCTCAAAAGGATAAGAAAACAAATAGCCCGTAAAAGGTTACAATGTGGTTACAAAGTAATTGACGCCTGTTTCGCACAACACCTTTCTGTTAACATGCGAGTGGATTAAGTTCTTATAGATCTACCGGAATCGGTTGTAACTACCTGTATTATTTGATATCCCTTGGCGTTTGTTATGGCTTTAACGTCATTAATCTGTGTGTTTAGTGGCTATTGATACCAATGGTTATGGCTTGAAAAGGAATTCAACTTGTTTTGTTAGATCATTTTGAGTAATCAGTGAGGTTATCCCTTAGGGTGAATCTAGTTTCATTGGTTTACAATTCAATGATTAAATCCTAATAAGCCTAGCATTGGCATTGGGATGGTAAGATTAATAGGAAGTGAAGAAAAACCTCTTTCTGGTTGCTTCGCCCCTGATGGCAATATGAATGATCGGAAAATGTAAATGAGTATAATCTTTAATGTCCACAAGCCAAACGTTCATATTAGTGTCGCCGCAATAGCTTTTGATGTCAATGTCAATACCAGGATTTTAAGTGAATGAAGATAAAACAAAGTGGAAGCAAACATCCAAGAAATTTGTTGGGATGGTCCGTGCCTACATAAATTGAACAACTGTGATACATACTACGGCGACTGCTACCGGAAACAAAATCAGCGTTTTTTTTATGGAGGAGGGTCTTGAGTTTCAACTCAGTGAATGAGCGCATAACGACAAACCGCATCAAGGCTAAACTCAGTAACATAAGCCTCATCTGCGATCACGCCCCACTTAGGAAAAGGCTAAATTCAGCAACATAAGCCTCATCTGCGCTCACGCCCCACTTGGGAAAAGGCTGAAGATACCAAGGTTCTACGAGCTCCTCGACAAGACCTACAGGCAATGCCGTATCTAAAAAAAAAAAATAGAGTGGCGCGACAGCTCTTGAAGAGCCAAGGCCTAAGTGGCTTACTCTCATCAACAATTCCCTAGGTGCGTGTGAAGAATTGAGGGGACCTACAATTTAACGCCGATTCCGAACGGCAAAGTTGAAAAGCACTATTTCATGACAGATGATATTCTTGGAATTTTTGTCAGTTCTTCGCAAGAGGCAGTGTTCGTGAAAGATGAAATAAAAACTATGGGCACGAGTATGACTTGAACCCACGACGTTCTGCTTAGCAACCAACGATTCTAACCACTGAGCTACAGACACTATATATGACATTTAAATTGTCCTTGGAGATTTTAATGCTAAGCTGAGTAGAGAAGAAATTTTTGGTGGAATAATCGGACGAAATTAAGGCTAATCGACTTCACTGCGAGGCGAGACGTAAAGGTAGCAAGTACGCGATTCCCACACCTCGATATCCACAAGCTGACATGGAAACTCCCTGATCAATCAACCGTTAACCAGATTGATCACATTGCGATCGACCCCCGACACTTCTCTAGCATGTAAGATGTCCGCACATTCCGAGGTGCCAACATCGACTCGGACCACTACCTTGTTGTAGCCAAGGTAAGAATGCGGTTATACCGATCAAGACCAACACACGAAAATACTAGCAGGAAATTCGACATCAAACGGCTACAATCGCAAAAGATTGCTAGATCCTTTTAAGATCGTGTCTCCGAAAATCTACTCAGAAGTCCTTTGCCGCCAGAACAAAATGTAGAAAACAAGTGACAACACTGCCGAGAAACCACCAGGGATGCCGTTTCTGAAGTGCTATGGCTTACACGGCCACACCCTGATTTTACGATGAGTGCCGACGAGCACATGCGGCATACAAATCGGCGCTTCAAAGAAGGACACGAGCATGAGTGAGTTCTACGAGCAAAAAAGGAGGGAGGAGCGATCGAGGAGATAGAGAGATGTCACAACAGAAACGAGGTACGAAAGTTTTACAAAAAGGTAAGACAAGATGGGCTTACATACCCCGCACTGAAGCCTGTATAGACCATCAAGGGAACATCGTAGTCAGTGCTTAGCATACCACTTTTCCAAGCTGTATAACGGCGATGACGAGCGAAATTCCGCCAGCCATACTGGATCATTCAATTTAGGTGAAGAAGGCCAACAATTCCACCGACCCGACATGGACGAAGTGACGATAGTGATATCTAAACTAAAGTCGAACAAAGCCGCTGGAGCAGACGGGCTAGCCGCCGAACTGTACAAAGCAGCCGGAGATGATTTGGTTAGGAGCATGCACCAGCTCATTTGCAAAATTTGGTCGGAGAAAAGCATGCCCGATGAATGGAACCTCAGCATCGTATGCCCGATCCTCAAAAAAGGAGATCCCCTGGACTGCACCAACTACAGAGGTATAAGTCTCCTTAACATCGCCTATAAGATCTTGTTTGCCGGGCTGTATGAACGTTTGAAGCACTGCGTCAACAACCTGGTTCTTATCAGTGTGGTTTCAGACCCGGAAAGTCCACCATCGATCAAATATTCACCCTACGGCAGATCTAGGAGAAGACCCAGGGACTTAAAATCGATACCTACCACCTTTTCATCGATTTAAAGGCCGCGTGTGACAGCATCTATAGAGACCAATTATAAAGAGCAATGTCTAGTTTTGGCATCCCATACAAACTCGTCCGTCTGTGTTAGATGACAATATTCCATCATGGTCGGAAAAAACCTAACGGATGCTTTTGATGTCAAAAAAGGTTTTATACAAAGCGATGCGTTGTCATGCGATTTCTTCAACATAATTCTTGAAAAGATTGTGCAAAGCTCTAGCGTCAAAACCAGAGGCACAATCTTTCAAAAGTCCGTCCAGCTACTAGGATACGCAGACGACATTGACTATGACATAATTGGAAGAACACTGCGTGATGTCAGTGGAGCGTTTGTGAGTCTTGAGACGGAGGCCAGGCAAATGGGTCTAGCGGTTAACGAGGGTAAGTCCAAGAATGCTGTCGACAAGAAAGGACAACCAACATCAATCATCAATGTCTTGGAGCAAACGTCAACATAGACAGATTTAACTACGAGGTAATTAAGGACTTTGTCTACCTGAGATCCGCTATCAACTCGGACAGCAACACCAGCGTTGAAATCAAACGAAGAATCACTCTTGCCAATCGCTGCTTCTTTGGACTCAGAAGGCAATAAAGTAGTAAAGTCCACTCCCGAGCAACTAAAATGACACTCTACAAAACTCTTATCATCCCGGTCCTCATGTATGGGGCAGAGACATAGACCATGACAACATCCGATGAAATCGCCTTGTGCTGATATGAGAGAAAAATTCTTAAAGTAATATCTTGTCCTTTCTGCATAAATGGAGAATGGAGACGAAGATTCAATCAAGAACTGTACAAGCTGTTCAGCGACACTGACCTAGCCAGAAAAGTTAAGGTCCAACAACTTAGATGGTTGAGTCATGTAGAGCGAATGGAAAATAATGCTCCGGCTCGTAGAGTCTTCAAATTCAACCCGGAAGAACGTCGCAGAAGAGGAAGACCGCGACTCCGGTGGAGCGCACAGGTGGCAGAGGACCTGAACCAACTTGGCGTGCGAAACTGGAGACAGCTGGCTAGGGACCGAGCTGGCTGGAGACTTTTGTTGGATGAGGCCCTGGTCCGACCTGGACTGTAGCGCCACCATAAGTACTTAAGTAAGTAAGCATCCAATCATCATTGCCATTCGCCAAGGACAAAACGGTACTGTTGGTAGCCGGAGTTTTATTTTTTGTTTCCCATTGCGGGAGTAAAACGCCCGATAAAAGCAAGGACTTAATACTCGGCCCCAGTATTGGCGACTGGAGTTAACACGATTTTAAACAAGTCGATATTTCAGTGGTTTCGAAGTATCTAACGATACAATTCTTTGTTTTTAAAAGCTTTGACAGATTTAAGCAGGATTTGTTGGATTTAAGCATCTTCTTCTTGTAACCGGTTAACCCGAGGTAATTTAAGATCCAAACTTCTGCATAAATTGTTGTTCTTCTTTTGCAAACATTCTCTGCAGCCGCCATAAATATGACATTTAACTTAAGCACAACAAAATGTACAAACGCCCTTCGGCCTGTTAAATTTGCAATTTAAAACAAATAATAATCTGTTAATGAATTTCGCACACAAGAACTGCGAAAAATTGATAGTTTCTCAATTAATAGATTCCGTGCTATTCTTTTCTTCTTTGCTATTTCCCACGGTTATGCTAATGACCCCAAGAACAGACAGTAGCTGTTAAATTCATCGACCACAAACAGTTTCAACACACGGATGACTCTGCAAGGTCGCACTCGAATTCACTTTCTGTTAATAGCGCCCAAGGCGCACATAACTGAATAAAAATGAAACAAAAAGTTTCGTCATCGTCACCGTACGGTTAGGCGAATGAACTTGATTCATTCACGTGGCTTAATCTATCTGCTGATCTCATAGAAAACGACAAGACAGGTTGATGTGTAGCGACGCACGGTGAGGTACTCAAAAGCAGGTTTAGCTATTTTAGGTATGCCTTATACTTTTGCGTTGGTTGCATCGCGACGGCAAGTGGCGCTCAATTTATTATTACATTGAATGCATTCAGAGATCGTTGATCTATGGAGGTATCCGTCGCGCCTGGCATCGCCGCCGTTTCCTCTTGGAGATTTGGAGTACGAGAAGGTTCTTTTCTGTCGTAAAACTTGGCGGCGTCAAATGGCTAATGCTTTTATGGTTTAGTCTCTAATGACGACTTCCACCTTCTTCATAATAATTATCATGTAATAAAAATTCATAGATGTTTTTGTAATTAGAATCTCACTTCTGGGCTTGTGACGATGACGAACGTTGGCTGAAGAAGTATCAGGGAATTAACATATCTGCAAAATGTTAAACCACCAATTGCGGAAGCTAACAACCTTTTGTGTAAGCAGATTGCTTTTAATGTTGCGTTAATGCCAATGCAATTAAACAGCAGCGGTTTATGGTGAATTCGATACATGCCGCTGAGGTTTTTCTGCTTAAATTGATCTGGAATTCCGAATGGAAATTTAATCGCTACAACAGCAATGCTTCTGCTTGTAATTGTTAGGTTATAAACAGGCATGTTAACACACACTTAAATCTGAAAAGTAGAAGTATCTAGTTTTCCATTTGTTATTACATCAATTCCTTCACTTTATCTTTAACAATCTCACTTTAAAAATTCTCTTGACAGCTTCACGTCATTGGTTTTTGTTAATTTAAACACTTGACAGGCAATTAACTGATTTTCACGCATACCCTTATCGAATTTGTTTACTTTGTCATCGAAATAACAATATTCTTTTTTAACCTTTCAGCCTTGGTTCGGGTTTTGTAAAATGGGAAAACAGACATTTGACAGATGCTTTTTAACATGACGAGGTGGCCGAGTGGTTAAGGCGTTGGACTGCTAATCCAATGTGCTCTGCACGCGTGGGTTCGAATCCCATCCTCGTCGCATACTTTTTTTTTTTTTTTGACGAGTAATTGAGGAAAACATCTCGTGAATGCCAAGTATAACATTTGAAATTGGAACAAAACTACAAGATAATGCAGCTCTTGTGAACGTTGGTGGAATTACAGTATCGTTCACTTGAATATCACCCCATTTCCATAAGTCGTGATGCTTCTTTATCTAAGGCTGAGGTAAGCTCACCGAATAACCAGGGGCCGGCCGTTTCGAGAAAGCAAAAAACTCAAACAATAGAGAAAGAGCAAAACCAAACCACTTCAATGATAAGAAGAGTTTAATTTAATTGATAGCCTAGTTAATAAATGCCCACTCACCGGGAAGTGCGAGGGAAAATCGGAATAAAGTGCCCACAACTTGAAGAATGAGAGGGAAAATCGGAATAAAGTGCCCATCACTTGAAAAGTGCGAGGGAATATCGATTAAAGTGTCCATCACTTGAAGAGTGCGAGTTAAAATCGGAATAAAGTGCCCACCACTTGAAGAGTGAGAGGGAAAATCGAAATAAAATATCCACCACTTGAAGAGTGCGAGTTAAAATCGGAATAAAGTGCCCACCGCCACCACTTGAAGAGTGCGAGGGAAGATCGTTTTTTTATTATCGTACAGTACGATATGTTATAACTGGCCCACGAGTGGGGAATATCGAGGGAAACTAGCTCTTTAGTGATAGGGGCGATAAACCTCATTTACTTCGGTAGCAAGCTTCGGATTTTTGTTGATTTTTACCTTTTACTTATAAGTGTTTTAGTTAAAACTGGGTGTGAATTTTAATTCTGCAAAGTGTAAAAAAGTTTTTTTTTGTTCTTCTTTTTGGTTGACGACGGCGATGTTTGGTAAATGGTTTGCGGTGGCCGGCGGTGGTGTTCAGTGTGGTGTGTGGATGAAATGTGTTGGCGTATCGATCGTTGGTTGTTCTCGATGTTTGTTAAACTATTATGGTTGGTGGCTGCCGGCGGCGGCGCGGCAGTTATTTTGTGTATTGTACGGATGAAATTTGTTGACGTGGTGGCTGGTGGTTGATTGTTGTTGGCTCTTTTTTTTTTGGTGTTTTCTTGTGAATGATCAATGAATGTAATGTAAATGATAACGTTGGCGGCGGCGGCGGCGGCGGTGGTGTTAGTGTAGTGTATGGATGGAATGGAATGGCGTGGTGGTAAGTGTAAGGCTTCTTTACTGGATATTTTTCAACTCTCTTCGTATACCTATCCATTTAACATTTTTTCTATTTTTCCTACCTCATTATTCACATATTTAGCTATGAGCAGGATCATGCACTGAAAAAGTGTTAAATAAATTTTCCGATCTATGTGATTTATTTTAAAGAAAATTCATATTTCTTGGTTCATTTCAATAGCATCCCAACCTTTATTAGATGCGTTCCATTGGCCTCAGTATCAAGATTATATCCACAATATACATATATTCTGCTCAGTATGTACTGCTAAGTACTTCTGAGTGCTTTGAACTACTCTTACCCTGTAATAAAAGTAGTTCCTCGTATTAGTTAGGATCTGTGTTCACGCCAGATGGCGAAAACATCTATAAAAGATTTGTTCTTAATCTAAATGTTCTTCGCTAAATCTCGTGATAAGCGTCAGTGGAATTAGCATATAATAACAATTAGTGCTCTTAAACTTGTTCATTAGCTGCGCAAATATTTTTAAACGTTTAAATGCGTTTCTGCATTTAAGCACATGTACTTTAATGTAAGGCACAGACAAATATGTCTGGTAGTGTCCGACCGAATGTCGATTTACTGCCGAAGCCGAAGCCGAAGGTTGAATTAAGTGAAGAATTCTCATTTCGAATAAGAAAACATTTTTTAACTTATAATATTTTATTAAAATAAAATTTCCTTTAAAAATATATATTTATAACAGATAAATGCGGACATGAGATCAGATTTGAGTGGTGGAAATGTTGACAAACGTTTGTTCTAAGCGTACAACATTAGACTCTTTGATTTTGACTATTAATTTACTGAACTAATGTTTCTTTATTAAGCACTTAAAATTAACTATTTATTTGTTTGGGTGTTGGATCATAAGTTATTGATTTTATGTATAATGTTTGTTAATTGGGCTTTAATGATCAATTTTATTAATTGCATCAAGATCAATTTTCTTTTTTTAAAGTCAAATTAAACAAACATTATACATAAAATCAATAACTTATGATCCAACACCCAAACAAATAAATAGTTAATTTTAAGTGCTTAATAAAGAAACATTAGTTCAGTAAATTAATAGTCAAAATCAAAGAGTCTAATGTTGTACGCTTAGAACAAACGTTTGTCAACATTTCCACCACTCAAATCTGATCTCATGTCCGCATTTATCTGCCCAGCAGCACTGAACAGTTGTTCACTGGGCACAGTAGTGGGTGGAGCCGACAAAAATTTTACAGCTACGGTCCTAAGACAATTAAGCTTCTTTGGCCAACAAGTTCAAAAATTCAAAAATTGAATTTTTTCGGCGCTTATTACGATTCTCGATATCAATAAAAAAATTCTTCGGCTTCGGCCAAAACTACGGCCTAGAATATACCGAAGCCGAAGATTTGGCCGAATGATGTATTTGCCCGAATTCGGCCGAAGCCGAAGCCGAAGGTTCGGTCGGACACTAGTCGTTGGTCTAAGGTTTCGGAACGCATCCAAAATTATAACTTCTGGTTCTAGCAAATTCGGCACTCCAACCTTATTTACAGGAAACAACTCAGGGCATTTTCCACACCCCTCTAACTTCCTATAGATACCAAAGACGCCAAAAGTTTCAAACTCACATTATCTGTTAAGCTAGTCAAGAAGAAGCACCTCAGTAAATTTCAGATATTTAGGATTAGTAGTTTCTAATGTCGTTTTCGTTCGGCTCTCCGGAAGCGTCCGGAATCATTCCGAAGATCCGAAGCCTTCTGAAAGCGTTTTATTCGCATTAAACTGACAGACAGAACGCTTCTTAGAAGAGAAATTCTCTTCTTGATTTCAAATCAGAATCCACTCAAGAAGCACTAATACATGAATAATAAAAAGTCAACAATAATACTCAATCAGTTTGTTTTTGTTTTTAATTCAACAAATTATTGTTATCTGACATTGAATATTTGATATTTGACTTTTGAAATTTCACACAAACACAAAAAAAAAAACAGAACTCATTGGAGGCGATTTGACCTGTTCCATTCGATTTCAGAATGAGTGAATTCTTGAGTGAAACCAATCGAAAAAGACATAAGATACAATGTTGCAAAAATCACGAAAACCGTATTTGATTTGACTGAATGACTGATTCACTCACTCACTGACAGATCATCAAAATTATGAAGCACTTCCCGTTGCCCTAGAAACTTGAAATTTGGCACAGTGATAATTCTTATAATTCTTGATACAAAAGAAAAAATCGAAAAATTGAAATGTTTCAATGCCAAATTTCATGATTCTACTGTACTCCTCCTAAAAGTAGGCGGCTACCACGCCCAATGACTGAAAAATTTCAAATTTTCGATTTTTTCCTTTGTATCAAGAACTATATGAATTATCACTGTGCCAAATTTCAAGTTTCTAGGGCAACGGGAAAAGGGCTTCATAATTTTCATGATCTGTCAGTGAGTGTGTGAATCAGTTAGTGAGTCAGTCAGTCAGTTACTGCTTTCTTGATTTTTGGAACATTGTATCTTAGAAACTTACTTACTTACTTAAGGTGGCGCTACAGCCCGTTGTGGACTTGGGCCTCAATCAACAGGCTCCGCCAGCTAGCTCGATCCTTAGCTAGTCGTCTCCAGTTTTGGACTCCAAGTTGATTGAGGTCCTCTTCCACTTGAGTGCGGCACCTGAGTCACGGTCTTCCTCTCCTCCTACGCCCCTCGGGAATAGTGTCGAAGGCTTTCCGGGCCGGAGCATTGGTGTCCATTTGCTCTAAATGACCGAGCCATCTGAGTCTCTGGACCTTGACCCTTCTGGCTAGGTCCATGTCGTTGTACTACCCGTAAAGTTCGCTGTTGTATCTTCTTCGCCATTCCCCTTCAATGCACACGGGGCCAAAGATGACCCGAAGAACTTTCCTCTCGAAACAGCCCAAGGCAATTTCATCCGATTTTGTCAGGGTCCATGCTTCTGCACCATACAGCAGGACTGGGATGATGAGTGTGTTGTACAGTTTTACCTTAGTTGCTCGAGAGGGCTTTTCCACTCAATTGCTTTCTAAGCCCAAAGAAACAGCGATTAGCAAGAGTTATTCTTCGTCTGATCTCGACGCTGGTGTTATTGCCCGTGTTTATAGCGGAGCCTAGGTAGACAAATTCTTAGAAACTACTTTTGCTAAATATCTGAAATTTACTGAGGTGCTTCTTCTTGACTAGCTTAACAAATAATATGTTTGAAACTTTTGGCTTCTTTGGTATAGAAGTTAGAGGGGTGTGGATAATGCCCTGAGTTGTTTCCTGTAAATAAAAGTGTAGTACCAAAGTTGCTAGAGAACTTGGCTGGGCACTACTGTGCCCCTTGATCGACATTTATTCCGACAACTATATAATCGACGTATTCATGCAACGTCGTATATCCTTCGTAAACTTCGTATAAGGCTAAAGTTTACAGCCTCGTATTTCAAATGTCAAAATTTGTATGGACATTTTTTTCCACAGAGCTGATAAATTTAAGTCAAAATGCTTAAAACCTGTGGACTGAAATGCCTAAATTGTATGAAGCCGAAGCGACCAAGGTAACGGTGTATTCTTGAATATTGCAATGACGGAGCGAAGTGGGGAACACAGCTTGGTAAACAGTTCCATGTTTTAAAAAGACGAGGAAGAAATGGGAGGGAAGAAAGAAAAAAAAAAAAAAAAAAAGGAAGGAAAAGGAAAGAGGAAGAGAAAGAAGAGGAAGAGAGAGAGACGGTAGAGAAACAAAAAAAAAAGAGGGGAAAATAAAAAGGGGAAAGAAGGGAAAAAGGACTGCCCTTTGTACCCTCCGGCCCTCTTCCTGTTCGTTCTCCTTCTTCTCCAACCTCTTTCTCCTCCTCCCCCTAATCTCCACTCAGCATTCGTTGCACATCCGTCCATTCCCTCCCTCACTCCCTTTGGACATTTTGCTCCGGCCCCCCCCCGTTCCTCTCCGCTCTCGTACCCCTTGAACCCCCCTGTACGTCCCCCTCCGCTGGCATTTTCTCCTCCTGTGTCCCTCACAATCCTCCCCTCTGCTTAACCAAGCAGTCCTCTTGCAGTTACTGACTATATAACAACCTATATCACTTTCCCATGGTTCTCCTCGCCCCCCCCTTCGCCCCCCTTCCTCTCTTGCCTTACCCCTCATCGTCCTCCCTTCCCCTTCCGTTCTATTCTTATTCTCGCACCCCACCCTTTCGCTCTCTAAAGCCATGAACTCAGTCATGTCTCCTTCCCCCCTCCCTACCCTTTCCATCTTCCCCTCTTTGATTTTCCCTCTTCACCCTCCTCCCTCCCCCCCCCCCCCCACATTCTCACTCACTTCCTTTCTCGCCCTCCTCTTTCATCCTCCGTCCGATACCACTACCCACTCCCCCTCTCTACTCACCACCCCGCCTGCCTTTTTTCCTCCCTCTACTTCCCCGTATCCCCATTCCACATCCTTCCCCTGATGCGCATACTCCATTCTCCCCTAACCCTTCCCCCTGCTTTTGCCCCTCCCAATCACGCCCATGCTCCACTCCCCTTTCCTTTTCCTCTTACCCCCCATAACCATATTTCCCCCCTTTCCCCACTCTCTCTCCTCCGAGTTTCACCCAGATCCCCACTCCTCTTCTCCTCTATTCTTTCCCATCCCGCCCCCTCTCCATCATCATCGCCTTTCGCTCACACTGCCTTTCTTCACTCTTGCCTCCTTCACCTTGCTAATCCTTTTCCGCACTTTTCTTTTCCTGCTCCCCTGTTTTCCCCTTCCCCCCACTATTTACGCCATTTTTCTGCCTTTCGGGTCCTATCCTACCCCTCCCATCCCTGTGTTTTCCTTCCCTACCCCACTTGACTCGTTTCTGCCTCTCATCTCCGCCTACCTCACCGCTTCCCCCTACCCCCACACTCCCAGTCCCGCGCCACGTCCTCTTCTCGTCTCCTATCTCCGCACCTTTCGACCCCCCTACTGTCCCCCCCCCCCCCCCCATGCTACCCCCCCATCCTACCCTCTACCGCCCTACCTTTCCCTCCCTCTTTTGCCACCCTACCCCCCAAAGTTCTATCTGTTCCATTTTCGATCTCCTCCTAAGACTTTCCACCTTCCCTCCATTCTCCTTTCCATGTTAGGTTCCCGGGTTTCTTGCTCCCCTCCCCTTTCCCCCCCCACGACCCTTTCTCTGACCCGTTTCTCCTCTCCCCACCTTTCCTCCTTCCTCCTCTCTGTACCTTCCACACTCTTGCCTATTCCTTACCTCTTCTCCACCCCCTTCTTCACACCTACCCCTTCCCCCCTATTCTCTGCTAACCCCTCTCCTCTATCTTTCCCTCCTCTTACCTACAATCTACTCTACTCGTGCTCGCCCGGTTTCCGCACACGTTAGTCGCATCTCTCTTTGCGCCCTCCCCCCCCGCCGTCGTCTTCGGTGCTCCCCCCGGCTTCTCCCCCTTGTTATTTCTTACTATCTGACCGTTTTCTCCTCCCCATCATATCCAGCCTCTCTGGCCCAACCCTCCTCTATTCCCTCCATCACTTTTTTAAGCCGCCATCACTCATGCCTTGCAACTTCCGCCCTGCTTCCTCGCACGTACTCCCTTTGCCCCTCGCCTTCAAACTCCAACGGTCCCCCCTGTCCCTCTTCCCCCCTATCTCCCCCACTTCCCCTCTCATCACCCTCCGACCCCTCGGTTCCCTATCCCCCGCAGTATCTTCTCTCCCCGACCCACCCCCACACGCGTATTCTGTCCCTCTTCTCCTCGCTCCTACCTTTTCTCTCTCCCCTCTTTCACTCCCCTACTCCCCCCCACCTCACCCCCCTACCCTTCCACCCCCAGCCCTTCCTCCGGCCCCGTCCCCCCTCTGCCCTCTCCCACACTTTCCTACCTTTCCTTTGCTACCTTGCCCAATTCCAACTCCCTTTCAATTCCCCTCCCTTCTTCGAACCTCCCTCTTCACTTTCCTCTCCCCTTGTCCCTTCTCCCTTCCCCCCCACCCCTCCTTCCCGGCCTAACTCTTCCTATGTCTCCTTACCCATCCCTTACTCACTCTCTAACCTTTCTGTTTCCCCCTAACACCTTTTACCCCCCTTTCCTCCCCCACTAGGCGCCATTAACTCCTATTTCTCTCTCTACTCCACTCCCCTTTTTTAACCCTCCCTTTCTCTCCTCCCACCGTTCTATGTCGATCGTCCCACTACCAATAAATTAGCCTGCCCCTTCCGTTTCCTGCCCCTTTCCCGTTCACCCCTTCCTCTCTATCTCATCTCCTTACTCCTCCATACCTCTGTGTTTCCCCGTTTTCGTTTCCCTCGTGCCATTCCCCCATTTCCCTCCTCTGCCTCTCTTCTCCAGTTTCCAGTGCATCCCATATCCTGCTCCACTTACACTTCCCCGCTTCTCGTACTCTTCCCTTCCCTCCATCCTCACCTCCTCTCCACTCCACGATTTGAGAAGCTACTAATTCATCCCCTGCCACCGTCGTCTGTCCTTTCCCACCACGCCCTTTCTCCCCGCCTTACCATCATCCTCCTCTCCCTTCCCGTCATGCCCCTGTTCCTACTGTCCTTTCTGCTTCTATTCCGCTTTCCCCACCCTACATTGCTCCACTCTATTCTGCTTCTTTACCTTCCGCTCTCTTCATGTCCCATTTCATTTTTTCTGCTTCCTCCTTATTTCCCCCCGTCCTCTCCTTTCCGTTTTACTCTCCGTATGTTTTCCACAATTTGCCCTCTTACGTTCTCCTCTTCGACTCCCCTGCCTCCCCCATGATGGCTCCCTCCGCCTCCCTACCATCCACCCTTCTTATTTCCTCCACTGCTGACTTTCTCGACGCTTTCCACCCCCTCCCGCCCACCATCTTCCTCTTCCTCCTCTTCGCCCCACGGCCACCATCCTTGTCCGCCTCTCCCAGAGCTTACTTTTCCCATGCCTCCTCACTTACTCCCATTTCCGAACCGTCATCCCCACCCACCCCTTTCCTCCCCACCCCCTCCCTTCTCCCTCTCCCCTCTCTACCCCTTCTTCCCCTCCCTCTCTTCCTGTATTCCCCCCCCCTACACTTTTCCTCCCCTCTTCCCACTCCCTTAACGTTCAACCCCACATCCCTTCTAAACTTCATGTCCACCCCTCTGCTTTACCCCCCTTCTGCTCTGATTCACTCCCATCCCCCCGCACCCCTACTGTCTTACGATTTCTCTAGCCTTCCTACCCCCCTCCGTGGCCACGTTCTTCCAACGTTCCATTCCCCCTTCCTTCCACACCCACACCCCGGTCCCTTTCCCCTGCGTTTCCACACCCATACTTACGTTGTACACCTTCCCTATCCATTCCCCCCCCCGATCGTCTTCTCCTTCCCTCCTTCACCTCTTTCTTGCTCCCCCCAGTCCCCCTCAATCTCACCCCCTCTCCCTTTCTTCCTTTTCCTCTTCTCGACCGCTCCCTCTTCTGTTCCTCCCCCTGCACCTTCTCCTCCCTCTCTTGCTTCCCCCTTTCTCTCTACACCCCTCCCCTTATACCCGTTCACCTTCGCTCTATATTGCCCTCCCCACACTTTCTCCCACTTTTCCTGCTTTCTTCACCTCTTTTCCTTTCTTGCCTCTCCTTTTTTTACAGCGCCCCGTCTCCCTTTTCCCGTCCTTTACTATTAGATCGTGCTCCTCTATTCCTCCATGTCCTTACCATCTCTTCCTCATTCCCTGCCATACATCCAGGTCCTATACCTCTCTCGGACACCTAACCATTTTGCTACTCCCTTTCCAGCCTCTCTGCCCTCCGCTTCACGCTTCCTCCCCGTTACGCACCTTTTCCTTCTGACTACCCGCCCTCATCCCCATTCATCCTGCAGCTCCCCTCTCTGATCCTAACCTTCTACCTCCTCCTCCCCCCCCCAACCACTTCCCTTGCCTCGTTCTACGGCCCACATCTTTACTCTTCACACTACTCATTCCTTCCCCCCCGTACCTCTGTCTGCCTTTCTCACACTCGGGTCCGCCCCCTCTCCCCGTCGACGCCCTCCCGCTGAAGTACCCCTCTCTCACACCTTCACACTACCCATCATACAGTACTCCTTCTACCACCCTTCTCCCACTTTCCATGCCCATTGCCCTACCCCTTACTATCCCTACGCTGCGTCATGCACCCCATCCCAGCTTCCTCCCCACACACGCTCCACTCATCTATATTCTCTACTCTACTGTGCCACGCCTCACCGCTTCTCCCCTCACACGCACCTACCTCCACCCCTCCCCCATACTTTCCTGTTCTAAACTCCCTCTGTCCCCGAGCGTTATCATCATTCCTTCCCCCCCCCCCGCTCCCCCACCCCTCTAACTTTCCCCCCGCCCCACTCTTCACGAACCTCCCACTTCTTACTTCCTATTCCCATTGTTCCCCTTACCCATTCCCTCTATACTGCCGTCCGATCTCTCTGGCCCTTGTCACCAATCCACGACCATTCACCCATCTTCCCCTTCTACCTTCCCGCCACTCCCTTCCCCCTTCTCTCCGCATCCCCTGTCACCCCATCTCCTTCTGAACCCCTCCTCCTCCCAGCCCACCTCCTCTTCCCGGTCCCCCCCCCCACTCTTTATTCCCTCCAACCCCTTTACCCTCAGTTATTCACACCTCGTCTTCCCGCTTCATATTTCTCCCTCATGTTAACACCACCTCCTCACTCTAATCTAACTCGCGTCCCCATCCCCATCCTTTCATTACCCCCCTTCCGCTCTCCCTTTCCTTCAAACCACCCATCTCTCCCACCCCCCCTCCTACCTTCACACGTTTTATCTCCAACCCGTGCCATCCTTCCCGTCTCCCTATACCTTCCCCTTTCCACATCCTTTAAGTCCTTCTTCTCTCGTTCCTTACTCCCACCTTACTCAACGCCTTCCACCCACCCCTTACTCTTCTCCGCCCTCACTTTTCCTTCCTATCAGGTTTATCCCCTCCTCTAAACCTGCCTTCCATATTCCTCTTTCCTGCCCCTTGCCTCCTTCTAACGTTCCCCCTTCCGGTCATTTGTTACCCTTTTACCTTTCTCCTCCCCCACTTCCCTGATCCCAAGAACCCTAAACGTTATCCCTCTCCGCATCCGTTCCTCCCCCCTCCACCCACACCCCCACTTCCCGTCCCGCCCACCCCATACCTCTTCTTTCCTCCGGTTACTTCGCTCCTTACTTCACCCCCTCACTGGCTCTCACTCCCCTGTCGACACACCTTTATTTCGCGTCCGCCCCATCTTTCTCTCTCCTACCCTAACCTTAACCTATTCTCCCCCGCATTCCCCCTAGCTGCTACTCCTCAACCTTTGGTGACTCTCTCCAGACCCGCACCTTCCTAGCGGTTGGGGTTGCCGCTCCCTCTTCTAATACTCCACGTCAGATTCTTGCTCCCTCATCCTGTCCCCATCCCCCCTCTTGCCTCATTACCGTCCTCGTTCTTAGATTTACCTCGCCTCCCGTCCCCTCCGGTACTCCTTCTCCCACCAGTAAAGTCACCGCCTTTCCGGGGCTTCCGCCTCCATATCTCAGCCCACCCCACCCCTTTACAGTCCCCCATGCACGTCCCCCGGCTTCCCCCCTTCCTCATTTTTTCACTCCTCTCCTCCACCTCCTCTCTACCATCATTGGTCAAGTTACTCTCTCCCCTCCTTACTTTCCCACCCCTCCTGATCTCCCTCTCCCTCTACTTTCTGCTTCCCTACTGGGCCCAGCCTCTTCACGTCTTTCACCGCTTTACCTCCTCTCAACTCTCTCCCTTTCCTGTTCTTTTCCTGCCTTCCTCTTCGCAGTTCTTCTTTCCAATTTCACCATCATTTCTCCTCTTCCGTTCTTCCCGTTAATAACTCCCCATTAGTCCCTCCCCCCCCACCTCCCCGTCATATATCCTCCCCTTCCCCAAACCCGCCCATCTGCACCCCCCAATACACCCACTTTGTATCCCTCTCTGCCCCACCGCCCTTATTCGCTCCCTCTCTGCCCCGCCCCCACCGTTTTCCCGCTCCGCCCCTCCCCTCTCCACCATCCTTACCGCCAACTCCCTTCCCTCCGCCCTTTCTCCCCCGCCCGCTCCCTCCTCTACCTTGTCTTATGTTCCTTCCCACCGCCCGTACCTATTCCCCGCTCCTCAGCCCCCCCCTGCCCCCCACCCCCCCATCCCTCCCTTTTCGCCCTCTTTCCCCCTTTCTTCCGTATATGCTCTCGACAGCCTCATCCACCCTGTCCCCGGCTTCAGCGTCTTCCTTAACTGACCCCCTCGCCACGATCTGGCCCATCCCAACAAACCCTACACTCCTCCCTCCCCTCTTCTCCTTCACCCAGCCCTCCCTCTTACGCCCTCCTTGTCTCCCCCGCCCCTCCCTCCAGCCTCCCGTTACACCTTTCACACTAATGCTGCTCCCCTCACCCTCCCCCCCCCCCCCCCCCCCCCCCCCCCATCCGCTACTCACCCTTTCCCCCTCGGTCGTTGATCTCCCCCCCTCCCTCCCATACCTCCCCTCCTCCCGCTCTCCCCTCGCCCCCCCCTCACCTTCTTACGTTCTCCCCCTACTAAAATGCGGCTTCCTCCCCGTCCCTCTTTTTTCGATCTTCTAACCCTTCCCCCGTCCCCCAAGCCTCCTTCTACCACCCCTACGCCCTGGTCTCCTCATCCCTCGCACCCGCCCCGTAACCCTGTCTCCACCCTCTCCTTTTATCCCTTAACCTGTCTACCTCTCCCTTCCGTATCCAAATTGACTCCTCCCCTTTACATGCGCCACTCCCTGATCGAAGTCACCTCACTTACCCCTTCCCCCTCAACACCTCTGCCCTCTCATACCCCCTTCTAACTCCGCTCCTGGCCTCCATCCCTCGTTTCTGTGCCCCACCTTTATGCTGCCCCAACTCCTTCCTTCCCGTCCTCGTTCCCTCTCCTGCTTTATATTTACTCACCACGCCCCCCACTCTATACCCATGCTCCTAAACTCTCTTCTATATTCTTTCCCTCCACCTCCCTCTCTCACCCTCAAACCGCCACCCCCCGTTGTCCCCCTTATGCTCTTTTTTTCCGGGCGACCGAATCACCACGCCTCTCATGGTTTCTATTAACCTTCCTACGTACCGGTGCCACCCCTCACATCCTCCTCCGGCTCCTTTCCCTCGCTTCCCTTACCATACTTCTTGCTCCACGTTACATCCTCCATTCATTCACATCAATTCCTCGGCCTTCTTTCCCCATGACGCCGCGCACCTTTTGCCCATCCCCCCCGCCACCATTTTTCTTGTCTTCTCATCTCCCCTTCCATCATTCTTAATACTTCTATCCAAGTTCTCCTCCCCCCCCCTCTCCCCCCTAATGCTCTCTCGTCTGATACTTTTTCGCCACCCTCACCCCCCTCCTACCCATTCCCTTCCCCTTCCTTCCCATGTCTTACTTCCCTCTTTTCTCTCCCCCCCACACCCGCCCCTCTTCTTCCCCTCACCCTGCCCTTCTCCCCATCTTAACCCTCTGCGGATCTATATTTCCCCCTATCTCCCCCCTCCCCAATGTCATCCTACTGGTTCCTCACCCCGTTCCCCCCTACCGCTTAAGCTCCGGCCCCCCATTTCTCTCTGCCCTCCCCCCCCCTCACTTTAACTACCATTCCTGTCCGACCTTCTGCCTACCACTCCCCCTCGAACCACTCCTTCCCAGTCCCCTACCTCCCGTACCCATCTGTACTCTCCCCCTCCCGTATTCCCTCTTTTCTCCCAACCATCACTTCTACGTGCCATACTTCCCCTCCCCCTCGTCATTCACCCTGCCCCTCCCCTTCGGTTGCCCCCTAACTCCTGCCTTCTCTACTATCATCTTCAAACCCATACCGTACTTCCCTCCACACTCGACTTCTCCTCCTTCCCTCACCCCCCCTCCCCCCCATTCCCTCCCCTAGCCTCATCATGCCCCTTACAGCCGCCCTCTTAACTCCCCCCGCCGAATTATCCTCCCCTCCCTTCTCACCCTCGTCTTTCTTTCTCTTACTCGCCCTTCCTAATACTTATCTACTCGTTTTCCCGTGCGCAGCGCCCACGCTTTCGCCTAGCTTTCCCAATATCCCTTCAAACATATCGGCCCCACTTTCTATAACTCTCCCCTCCTTCCGTCTCCCCTCCCCCCCCCTTCATTCCTCACGGCCGCTCTATCGCCCACCCTTTCCCCGACCTTCCCCCCTCCCTATAATTCCCATCTCCAGTCTACACTCCTCATCTCGCTCTTTCCCATCATCCGCACACACCCCACCTTCCATCGCTCCCCTACCCCAAAGCCACTCACGCCTCCAGTTTCGTACTTCCCCTCCCCCCTCCCTCATTCCTTCAGCCTGATTATCCCTTCCACCCCCCCCCTTTTCTTCCCACCTTCCACCCATCATTTTCCTTCGATTCACTCCTTCCCTTCCCCCAACCACACCCCTTTCACCCCCTATCGCTTCGACCTCTTCTTTCATTACTTTACCTCTTTCCTTTAGCGTATCGTAACACGCTCCATTGTATTTCTAGATATCCATCCTTTCCCAATTTTCCCTATGTTTATTTTCCACTCCTTCCCCCATCGTTCACCTTTAACTCCCCGCCTTATCCTTCCTTGCAACCTGCCCGACCTTTTGTGCTCCCTTCCTTATCTTCCTCTCTCCTGGCCTTCTTCCCTCTCTCTCATGGTCCCATTTCCCTCTAAGCTGTTGCCCTTTCTATTTGTTCTGCTCACGCTCCCCTCGTCGCCACTCCCTGCCTGCCTTCCCGGCTTGGTTCTCTCATCCTTCTCTTCCCCCCCCCACCACGCCCCCAACACACTTCTCCCCCTTTCTCTACTCCTCCACCGTCTAACCCTCCTCTTTCCCTACCCTCCTTCAATCCCGCCTCACCACTCCTCCTTTTCTCATCATACATCCTCCTTTACCCGTTATTTCATCTCCTCCCATACTCGTTCCCGCTTCTCTTCTTCTCCGCCCCCCCCCCCCCCACTCCTTCATCCGTCTCTTTCTTTTCACCAACCACCTCCTACCCTTCCTCTCATCTTTCAGCCGCTTGTTTCTCTCCTTCGCCCTCGCGTTTCCAGTTACCCCTTTCGCTTACTCCCTCCCCCTTCCCCCCCTCCTGCAACTTCTCAACCCTCCCCCCCCTTTTTCCATTCTCTCTCCACTCTCCCGCCCTGACGTCTCCCCCCTCATTCGCCGTTTCTTTCCATCTCCCCCCCCTCCCTCCCGCCTTCATCCCTCCACCCCCCCCACCCTGTCGGCCCCTACTACTCTCCCCCTACCCCTTCGTCCCTGCCTGCCCCGCGCCTCATTTCTTCTCTTCCCCCTGTTCTAGCCCGTCATTCATTCCCCATCTCTTCTTATCCTCCGCTCTCCTCTGCACTTCCCTTAATCATCCCCTCTCCTCCCTCGTACTCCTCTCCCTTCTCCCTCCTTCCCCCCTACCCCCCCCCCCCCCCTCTTTACTCCCTCCACCCTTTCTTCTTCCCTCCATCCCTCCCTTTATCTTCTTACCCCTGCCCCCTCCCCCTTTGACGATCACCCTTCACCTCCCATCCTCCATCCCTGTCACCCCACTAAACTTCTTCTCCCTCTCAGGCCCACCCACCCTAGCCCTTACCCCCTTCTCACCCGCTTGTTTCCCTCCTTCCTCCCCCCCCATTCTTACATTCCCCCTCCACCTCCCCCTCGTCCAGCTCCTCCTGGATGTTCCCCCTCCCTCCCATTGCCCAATCCTCCTTCCCCCTCTCCACTCCAGCCCTACTCCCTGTCCTGAGTTCTCCTCTTCGTTATTTATTCCCTCCACTGTCTCCTTAACCC
>CAKKXW010000003.1:24497820-24554515 GCA_920937365.1 Sphaerophoria rueppellii | reverse complement strand
ACAACAACTGAAGCCAGCTGGCCATTCACAACGTCGAAGATACGTCGAATGATTGCTTCAACATTAGGCAGAGGACGGCGATTTTTAGAACAAAATTATCTGCAGCGACTAAGCACACCTCTCACTTGGTCGGTGGTTATGTTAGTAAACAAAATTGTCGTATTTGGGGTACTGAGAAAAGTCCCTGTTTGCGGCGCTCTTCAGCCCGGAGGTTCGACTGGACTTTACTTCTTCGAAAACGACCGATGGAACGATTGTCACGGTCAATTCGAAGCGTTATGGTCATATAATAACCGACTTTTGTTTGCCTTGTATTGAAGAATACTACTTGGAGAATATGTAGTCTCAACATGACGGTGCCACATGCCACACAACTCTAGCGAATATGGTTTATTGCAAGAGATATTTCCGGGCCACGCAATTTCTCGTCGTGGCGACACAGCTGGACGTTTTTTTGAGGGGCTGCGCGAAAGACGGTATGCAGATAAACCTTTAACTCTTAAGCACTTAAAAACCAACATCCGTCAAGTTATGGCTGAAATACCGCCTAATATATGTCAAAAATTGGATCGGTGCTTGCAACATTTTGCAAGTGGTGGTCATTTAAATGATGATGGTGGCGCTACAGTCCAGGTTGGACCAGGGCCTCACCCAACAAACTTCTCCGCCCAGCTCGGTCCCTGGCTAACAGTCTCCAGTTTCGCACGCCAAGTTGGTTCAGGTCCTCTTCCACCTGTGTGCTCCACCTGAGTCGCGGTCTTCCTCTATCCTCTTCTGCGACGTCCTTTCGGGTTGGATTCGAAGACTCTGCGAGCCGGAGCATTGTTTTCCATTCACTCAACATGACCCAACCATTTAACTTTTCTGGCTAGGTCAGTCGTCTACTTTCTCCATTAACTCAGACTGGACCAACAATCACTCGAAGAATTTTCCTCTCCAAGCAGCCCAAAGCGTTTAAATCAGATGCTGTCATGCTCCATGTCTCTGCACCATACATGAGGACCGGGATGATGAAAGTTTTGTAGAGTGTCACTTTAGTAGCTCGGGAGAGGACTTTACTACTCAATTGCCTTCTAAGTTCAAAGAAGCAGGGATTTGCAAGAGTGATTCTTCGTTTGATTTCAACGCTGTTGTTGTTGTCTGAGTTGATAGCGGATCCCAGGTAGACAAAGTCCTCAACTACCTCGAAGTTAAATCTGTCTATGTTGACGTTTGCTCCAAGACGTCGATGTTAGTTGTCCTTTCTTGTCGACAGCATTAACTTGGTCTTGCCCTCTTTAACCGCTAGACCCATCTTCCTGGCCTTCGTCTCAAGACTCACAAACCCTCAATTGACATCACGCTGTGTTCTTCCAATTATGTCATAGTCAATTTCATCTGCGTATCCTTGTAGCTGGGCGAACTTTTCGAAAGATTATGCTTCTGGTGTTGACGTTGGTGCTTTGCATATAATCTTTTCAAGAATGATGTAGAAGAAAGCGCATGACAACGCATCGCCTTGTTTAAAACACTTTTTGACATCAAAAGTGTCCGTTAGGTTTTTTCCGACCATGATGGAACAGCGTGAGTTTTCCATTGTTTTTCTGAGATACCAAAACTAGACATTGCTCTATATAATTGGTCTATATAGACGCTGTATACGCGGCCTTGAAATCGATGAAAAGTTTACGTTTATTTTTGAAACTGCAAAATGGATAACCCGTTCTTTCAGTGCATCGCATAACGTTAATTGAATTGATGAAATGATGCGTTACTGTGAGTATGACATTTCAACACAATTTCGAATTTTTTCTGACGTTTGTACGATTAAGCAATCGGAACTCCTACGATACAACAAATTCGTAAATGTCAAACCGGACAGTTAATCGTAACTAGTTCGTTGATATTCTTGTAAATTTCTACAGTCGATATCGACACTGCTGTCATTAATACCGAAAAACACGAACTATTGACATATAATTGCAAGAAAACGGAGTGATGTCAGTGGCGAGTGCAAGCTATGGGTCGAAATTTTTCAAGTAAGTTCTCGCCATTGATATTGAGAGAAAAACAGCTTTCTAGCCCTTCGCTTTGAACTCACCAAACAAGTTGTAGTTTGCTATTTTGTGGAAATAAAATTCCAGTATAAATATGCAATCAGTTGCTTTTTCGAAAGTATACCAATTTATTGTTGAACGCTGACCATTCTACGACTAATTTATCGAAACGCAAGTGTTAATCCACATCACTGTTGAGGTATTCAAAGCATCGATCGCCTATTAATCCGACCACCAACGAAAATGTCATGCTACATCAAGAAACCCAATAACTGTAACTTTCTACAGATGAAAGCCATCTCGATGCTGATACTAACCTCCAGCACAGTCCTCACGATCAAAATGCAAATTGCATTCGTTCCACGTTGAGTAATTAAATTAAAAAAAAACTGTCGATGTTCGCTGATCATTGATTTCTTTAAATTCAATAAAAATAAACACATGTTCTGTGATTTGGTATGAACACAGCGGAGCGTGGCAACCGCCCGCCACCGCTTAACGTTTATTTTACTAACTAGTTCGAATTGAATGCCACTCGGCTATCACCTGTCATTAAAATGTAAAATGTTGGGGTATGCTTTTCAAACGATATTCTTCTGATCGCGATGGAAGGCAGGAAACTCTTCCAAAGCAGGCGGATATTCCCCACACAAGTGATGGCGCTGCTGAATGGCATGTCGATAGCGCAGCAATGCCAATTATTATGCTGCATGTCATGCAATGTCCTCTTCTGTCGCATACATATGTCGTCGTCGAAATCGCGATGTTGCAAATGAATATTGCCTGTGTAGCAGCCACAGTCGACAATTTTTAAAAATCTCTCGACGAAAAGTATACTAATTTCTGTGCGACGACATGCAACTTCTTGGATTTGTAAAACGCCAATCAGAGCATTTGCTGGTGAGAGATGTGTATCATGTAGGTACTTGGTTCCCATTGATACTATTGTAACGGTAGTAGAGAGAGAAGTTGGTTCAGTTGGAGACTGATCCACAGAAAGAAATTCATGCTAGCCACAATAATTGGAACATGGAATTTCGCCGCCTTCGCCTGTCGAATTCCAAATCGGATCAATAGATTTGTAACAAAACATCCCGAATCTTTTACAGTAGAATCTCTTAAACATGGGTTAGACCTACGAACTACAAGATTTTTCTTCCTTAGGTACCAAACATCAATTTTCCTTTTTTGATTAAGCAATACCCTCGCCTCGAAGAATGCTTACTTACTTACTTACTTAACCGGCTCACAATCCATGATGGATCTCAGCCTGAGATGCTGCAGCCTTCCATCGTGATCGGTTTCTCGCATGCACTCTCCAGTCGCCGAAACCAAGCGCTCTACTATCCACAGTAACTTGGTCCTTGCGACCTTGTACCGTAGATTCGGTCTTCCTTGTCCTTTAGAACCTGGGGGATGCCATGAGAAGACTTTCTTGGCTAAAGCGTTGTCGTCCATTCGCTCGATGTTGCCGAAACAATGAAGTCATCTTTTCCTGGGTTTCTGGACTACATCCACATCTTGGTACAGCTCGTACAGTTCTCAGTTAAACCTTATTCTCCAATCGCCATATTCGTATACGGGACCGAAAATTCGAAAATTCGACGAAGAATTTTTCTTTCGAAAGTGCCCAGTATCAATTCCCTTTTTTTACTTATCGTCCAGCTCTCGGCGCCGTAGAGTAGGACTGGTAAAATCAAACTTTTGTGTATCAGACACTTTCTGTTTGTCTTTCGAGTGGGGAGTTTTGAACCCAGTTGTTTTTCCAAACCGAAGCAGCAGCGGTCGGCTAGAGTCATTCTTCTTCGAATATCCGCTAAGATGTCTGGTATTGATGTTTGTTCCAAGGTAGGTGAACTCCTTAACCTCGAAATTTCTGCTTCCAACACTGACGTTTTTTCCTAGGCGGTGGACACATATTGCTTTGTTTGTTGATCGCTAGTACTTTGTTTCAAGACCAATGAGTTTTGCCTGTATTTTCCAGGATTTGCCTCAGTGTTTATATTTGGTCTATCGTTGTTCTGCCTGGCATAAAGCCGCACTGGTACGTACCGATAATTGTGTAGCATAACGGTTTAAGACGCTCACGCATTACGTTGGATAGGAGTTTGTATGCAACATTAAGGATATGCCTCGGTAGTTTTTGCATGACATAGGATCACCGTTTTTGAAGATGGGATACAGGGAGCTTATCGACCAGTCAGTTGGCATGCATTCTTCCTCCCACACTTTTTTGATGACCTGGTGCATGCGGTTCATCAAAAAACCCCCGTCATATTTAAGAATTTCCGCAGGTATGCCATCCGCCCGGTGGACTTCTTATTTCTTAGCTTTTGGATGACTCTTTCTACCTCTTCTGCGCTGGGAGCTGTGACTGGGTCTTCATTGACTGGTCTTGATTCTCTTTCGTCATTGGCTCGCTGGACATTATGCGCGTTCAGCGCAATCGCCTGTGCTTCGGTGACTAGGTATCTTCCTTCAATGTTTCGAAGAGCCTGTGTCCCGGTTCTGAAACCAGAAGCTAATTGCTTCGACCTTTTACAGAAACGTCTATATTGTTCTTAGCCCGAAACTCTTCTAGATCATTGAGCTGAGAAACTGCGGATGCTCTTTTCTTTCTTCGCAAGGTCTTTTTCCGTTTCCTCTTTCTGTCCGGTACTCTTCTCTTGCTGCTCTTATTTTCCGTTGCAGCATTTGCAAGCGTGCATTTTCCGCCTCTCTTTTCAATAACGCGCATTCATTACCATACCACGGGTTCTTTTTCGAGGATACATTTTTGTATTATTTCGCGGTATTGTGTCTATAAGGCGTTGACATCTGTGGTATTTGGGAGCACAGTGGAGAGTCGCTCACTGTAGTCCCTGCCATTATCCGGAGTGCTAAGGCAACCAATGGAGCTTCTTTTCTTAGGCTACACGTGTTTTTTTGTCGTTTGATAGTCGAGCTTCAAATTTATCCACTACCAGAAAGTGACCAGAGTCGACTCCTGCTCCTCGGAAAGTGCGCACGTTCAAGATGTTGGATGCGTGCTTTGCGCAGATTAGCACATGGTCGATTTGATTGGTGGTTCTTACATCCGGAGATCACCAGGTTGCTGTGTAAGTCATTCGTCTTGGAAACCAAGTGCTACTTATCATCGTATTACGAGTTGCAGCAAAGTCAATTAACCGGAAGCCGTTATCTGTTGTAACTTCGTGGAGGCTGCTTTCCAACTTCTGTCAAAGATATCTTCTTTCCTGATTTTTATATTGTAGTCTCCGGGTACGATTTTGACGTCGTACTCTGGACAGCCTTCGTAGGCTCTATCCAGGAGGTTGTAAAAATCCACCTTGCTAGACTCCTCAGCATCATTGAGAGGGGCGTTTACACATATTAGACTAATGTTTTGTAGTGAAGCCTTGGTGCGGATTGCCAGGCGATCACTAATTGGCTTGAAATGCATGACTTTCAATCTTAGCAGATTAGCAGATTTCCCACTACGAATCCGCATCCAAATATGTGCATTCTATAATAAATGTTACAATTTTTCTATTTTACTGTCCCTGATGCTACCAATCACATACTGGATCACAGTAATGTCTGCCTTGTTCTGCGTGAGGCAGTTTCAAGTTTTTGAGTTGCACATGGAGTGTAGAGTATTTTTTACATTCCGGTACAAACTCTCAATGCGGCCACTGTCGTTCCGGGTCTGGTTACCATAAGAGGGGAGTCAGTGTCCGAGGCTCTGCCTATCTCTCTCATAACTTCATGTTTCTTTTTCTGTGGATGGGTTGCTAGCCCCTCGCGTTAACCTCGAAATTTGTAGGGCCATTGATTAAGTGCTTCTGTTTCTCCGTTTTGCACTCGTGCGTACAAGTTTCGCAAGTTATATCTGGTGATATAACCAGTATCCGGTGGTTACCACTTGGAGGTGTGTAGGAAAAGTTACAGAATATGCCCTCAGATATTACAAGACCCAACCAAACCAACAGCCTCGAAGAATACTCATCAATAAACCTGGAGCCCAACTTCTGTCGTTACTGTTGAGTAAAGGGATTTATTCTTTAGCCGCACTACGCGAATGTAGAACCTTTTTTCGCGCGCCTAGAAACTGTAATATTTAGAATCTAATCACAATAGTCACCACATCTCCGATCACATCCCACCCTCCTTTCCTAATTCTGGCACTTTTTTTGGCATAAACACCTTTTCTCTCTTGACCTTTTTTAAAAAGTGCACTGATTCCCTTACGAGAGCATCGACTGTTCTTCTCTTGTGTGAAAAGTCAATACAAAGAATTGCCAAAAAGCCACCAAAACACTAAAGATCTTTGTCTCACTGACAAGTGGCAAATTTATAAACCGTGATTTCAACTGTAACTTATGGTTTCGGTATTCAAATTAGCTTTAGGAAAGAGCTGACAGCAGCAGCAGCAACACATGCCCAGAAAGCACAAGCCTCTGCTGCAAGCTTCTCCCCATAAAGCCAATCACCCATCGATGGCGATGAGTAGGGAAACCTACAATCGAAGAGAAGTTAACTGCGACTTTAGTTTCCAAGTCCAAGTCCAAGATCCAAATAGACAGATATCAACAGCAAGCCTAGCAGTGCTCTGCATTTTAATTGAAAAACAAATTACTTTGCGCTGCACGTTCTTTGGTGCTGGGAATAAGAAAAAAACGAGAGTCAAAATCTATTACCACTCGGATGGTTTGTAAAGTTTATGATAATTCGAATAATGGCCATTGAGGCCCACGAGGCGCATGCAAGGCTTTAACTGCTCCAACAGAAGGAGAGATTTATTAGTATCACATCTAAATTGCTCAGTGAACGGTGGTGGCGTGTCGTGGTTTATTCGTGAGTTGTGTTGAAGTTTTTCACGCGATTCGAAAAGAAAATAAAGGATTCGTAACTCGTTGGTGGGCTGTAAAGTGTGGTGTGAAGGGGCGCTTGGAGGAGTATCCTTTGGGAATCATAAATAAACTTAAGTGTTGAAAAATTGGTAAATGTTGTTTATGAGCATTTAATAAAATCCATTGTGTTTGTGTGATTTAGCGTAACGAACTGGCTTTATATATCTGCGTTGCTCCTTTATCCTTTTTATCTCGAATATGTTGCTCTTCCTCTAAATGAAATGACGAGCACGCTTTATTCAAGAGATAGAAATCATTCAAATAACCCACTTGCTCCTTTGCGAGTGAAAATTCGTACAAGTGTAACATACTTGTCAAAACGATTAACTGAGCAGCTTTCCAGAGTCAGTTCAATTCAAATCAATTTAACTTAGTTTCGGATTTGCCAAGCTGTTCTTTGTCAGACCGCATAAATCTAGATAGAAGGATGCCTCTGGACTAATGAAGCCGCTGAGGCGTTTACTTTCACTGTCCAAAATATATTCGTCGTTTCGTCTTCAGAGATTTGTCGAAGTTATAGCTCTCCCAATGTGACCCCGAACAAGTCTTATAACGAAATTGTCGATTTTTTTGATCCAAGGCTGTACACAGAACCTTGTTAGAACAGTAATGATTTTTAGATTCCGATGTCCGAGACGAACCGGCGAATGTCTGAATCATTTCCATTTGAGATAGCGCTACGTTGAACCACACTGGAAAACCAAAAACGATCATCATACTTATTGGTCTAAATTTTGTCAAATGCATCCATCTGTAATTTAAGTGTTGGGTTCCCGATTTTTCTGAAAATTGTATTGCAGGAGAAAAGGGCTATCGACGCTACCTATCAGATCACCGGTGTGTATACTTAAAAGGATCCTAAGATCAACGGATTTCTGTGTGTAACACACATGCAGAAGTTACATTGCCATTTTTGACAGCAAACTTTCTACCGGTAAACATGTCATTAAGCATGCACTCCTATGGTGCCAAGACTGGTTTATAGTTTCAGATTAAGAAGACTTAGAAGACGAAGATCTCAATTTTCGTATTTCCATTTAATCGAAGAAGAACAGCGCCACCTTCGTAATTTACAGACGACTCATTCCGTTTGGTCAGAGAATATAACAACTTAACCACGATCACTACCTTTTTCTCTACAGCAAAACAAACACATAGGTATAAGTTCGCATAAGTGGACTTACCACTTAGCCTGACAACAAAACTCTCTTTGCAGATACATATCAGCGTTAACACTTTGGGCGCGTTCACTTTGACTTGGATAGGCTATCCGGATAGCTTTTTGTTTTTGTTTTCCATGTAAACAAAAATAGCAGAGATTCAAACCAAACAAAACCAAAGCTATCCAACAATTTCTGGTATAGGTGGCTATCTGACAGAAAAGCCATTGAAATTCTGAAACAGCTGATTTTTGTATACGTGTTTTCACACCTATCTAAATTAAGCTATCGAACTCGTTCATGAAAAACGAGTTGGATAGGCTATCTAAGATAGGCTATCCAAAACCAAACTGAACGCGCCCTTTATTTGTTTTGAAGTAGATTTGCTACAGCTTTTGAAAAGACGAAGATGACATTCTGGGCTTTGTATATATATTTGGTTAGTAGTTTCAAGATGGCGCCATCTTGAGACCTTATACAGAAGCACTTTTTTTACATGAGTTTGTATTGTAGCTGCCTGCTTGAAATGACAGATCTTCCGTCATTTCAAGTAGAGAAGTCATGATAAAAGCCTTGATAGTCATTGCATATAAATAGACTCTGGGTGTGCCAGCAGAAGTGAAAACACGAAAAGTCAAAAACACAAACGAATGACGTAATAAAGACAAAAAGAACATCTCTTGTCATGTTGACAGTTGATATACTGTACAGCGGCTCTTTTATATTATGACTAGTTATTGGCTACGTTCAATCATATATCGGATAGGCTATCTATCTAGGATACCCGTATCTGGGCTACCCGTATCTGGGTTACCCGTATCTGGGATATCTTTTTGGACGAGACAGATACCTGTATCCAGATTGCTGTCAAAACGTCTATGAAAAAAAAACAACAAATCACACGCTTGAGAACAAGAAATTGTTAATTGCCGTGAATCCGTTGGCAAACTTCTTCCGAGTCATCTAAATTATAACAAGTATTGTTAAAAATCAGATCGATAGTCATCTGCTTATATTTCTTTCAATTTTCTTTTAATTTGGAAGCTGATGAAATTGCGCGCCAGAAAAGTCAAGGCAAAAAAATCATATGTTGATCAGCTGAACACTCGGATACCCGAGGTATACCAAAAATTTTCAGATACCTCTGGATTTTTTTTTTGACAGTAAACGGTTCATGTATTTGCTATTTTTTACTATGGTTTACAAAAACAAAAAGCTATCCGATACCTTTTGATTACATGATTGAACGTAGCCATTGAGGTATTTATTGAATTATCTGCACAAGTTTTACCATACGCAAACTTCTTAAATGTTTGTATTATTTTTGTGTTGGATTGTCCCTCAATCGAGGAACGCTTTAGGCTACTTTACATTAAGCTGTGACCAATAGGAGTGGAAAATGTAGAAAAAACGGAAAAAAATTTTAATTTTTCTGCGTTTTAACGCGCTTATCTCAGGAAATGCTTAATCAAATTGAACAATTCTTTTTGTGTTGAATAGTTCATTAATGAAGGAAGGACTAAGGCTATATAACAAAAGGAATCAGTGGCAAATGTTTAAAAACGGCAACAAATTATTCATTTTTCTGATTGCTTGAACGCACTTATCCTAGCAACTGCTAAATAAAACTGAACAATTCTTTTTGTACGTGACGCTTATAAGTTACGAATAATAAGAGCAAAGCATCAGTGAAAAGTGTAGCTAAAACGGAGAAAATTAAATATTAACAATTTCGATTGAGAGAGAGTCCACTGTTTTAAAATAACTTCGCAACAAAATTCCCATGCTAGCATGATGCACAAGTCGAAGACGCACCTCTGACCGTGGGAGTAGGTAGAGGCGGACGGAGTCGCGGGTAACTCTTAGTTCATAATAAATAACTTTGTTTGCATACGTTAATCCACTAAGGTTTGAAATACCTGAGACTGATACTGAGACAAACAGTAACACTATTTTTGCATGAATCCCTATTTGTGTTCATTAAAAAGTTGATTAAACAGCTTTACAAAATAAAGTTAGTCTGGCATAATTTTTTTTGTTCAAATAACCGCTGTAACATAGAATTTGACAGCTTACTTTAAGGCCGTGTGCGAATTGGGTTAAAAAGTGATTAAAACTTGACGTTTGGTTAGAATTTGACACTTCGCATTGAATAAAATGTATAAGCGCCGTGTGCGAATTGGGTTAAAAAGTGGTTAAAACTTGACGTTTGGTTAAAATTTGACACTTCGCATTGAATAAAATGTGTTAAAAATTAGACTAGCTGCGGAGCAGGTTAAAATATGACAGGGGTGGTTAAAAATTCATCTATTCTTAACCACAGTTCATCCAATTCGCACACGGCCTAAAAATTAAACTAGCTGCGGAGCAGGTTAAAATATGACAGGGGTGGTTAAAAATTCATCCATTTTTAACCACAGTTCATCCAATTCGCACACGACCTAAGCAATTAATTTTCATATGATTCATCATTAGGCGTCTTTCTTTTTTAGTTCGGAGCTCTGAGCTCAGAGTCTTCAGAGCTTGCTGAACAGACTCTGAACAAAGTTAGCTCTGAACATTTTCTGAACGTTCTGATGTAATTTTGAAATACAATTGGGCACTTAATATTCAGGATTTTGTTTATTTGTATAATTGTATTAATAAATGATATAATAGACTATTATTTATCACAAAATTGATATTTTCTGCCATATCTACTTGTTTCCCTTACCATTTTAATTATTTTAAACATTTCTTTTCGTTTTACCACTTCTCATATGCTTGACATTTGTTTGTTCAGGCATTTTGCTCACAATGCTCGGTCTCTTTTTTCCGAGCGCGTCGGTCGAACTCTGAACACTCAGAATCAGTGCTCTGAACGAAAAAAGTAACACAACTTTGATGCTCTGAACACACTGAACTAAAAAAGAAACACAATTTTTAGTTTGGCAGTTCAGGCTCTGTTCAGATGTAAAAAAGAAAAACGCCTATTACGACTCAGAAACAAAAAAACAGACTTTGGCTGTGTGTGAATTGCGTTAAAAGTGGTTAAAACTTGGTTAAATTTTGACACTTCGCATTGAATAAGATGTGTTCAAATTAGAAAAGCTGCGGAGCAGGCTAAAATATGTAAATAGTTGTTAAATGCATCCATCCAATTCGCACACGGCCTAAATTCAAAAAGAGGGAAAATTGTCGTTCGTTCCGACTTCCGTTATTTAAATGAATTTGCAGCTGACAGAGACAGATCATCTTTTGGCAACACTCTGTCTCTTTTTCGCTGTGTAAATCGATTGGTTTATCGATTTTGGCGATACCAATTTCAGTTAACAAAATTAGAATAAAGTAGTTTAAATTGTTCATATTTCTAAACTTCACAAAAAAAAAAAAATTAAGATCTCAAATAGAAATTTTTGTTTGAAGATTTTGTTACTGTTGCTTCAAAATATCAAATTATCAATGCAAGATCGAGAAAAATACACAAAACAGAGTTTGTTTGTTATTTTTTGTGACTTTTCATGAAATTTATTGCTTAATGTTTGGTTTTGTACACAAAATTATGTCTCTCGCGAGAGCTAACCTTTTCACTAGGCAGTTCGTCGCCAACCCTTCACTGCCAGAGAGTGTCATGAATCCTCCAATTCTAGAGCGCGTCAATGATTCCATAGGACAAATCTTCTTCAGCACTCGCGCTGTGGCGACAGTCTTTAAAGATCTCAACATACATAAATCCGCTGGTCCGGATGGTAACCTCACTATTATTATGAAGAAGTGTACTTCCACGCTGGCAAAAAATTTTGCGTAAGCTTTTCCATCTATCCTATTCTTCTGGGCTCGTTCTGAGTAGCTGGAAAACGGCATCATTTGTCCAGCCAATTCCAAAAAAGGCGAATCTTTTTCTACCTCCAATTATCGACCGATTGCACTTACGTCCTTTCTTTCTAAGGTCATGAAAACGCTGATAATCTATCAGCTCAAGAAATATCTCGAAGCCCGAAAGATTCTTAACGGCAGTTCCACATTCGCAACAATAGGTCCACTGGTGATCTGATGGTTTATCTCACCGAGGAACAAATCTTTACATCGCGATCGTTTTGGAGAGAGTAAGATTGTTGCACTTGATATTTCAAAGGCATTTGATAAAGTCTGGCATCTTGCAATTTTATCGAAAATGCGTGCCTTCGGTATCGATGTAACCCTCCTTCGTTAAATTAGAAACTTTCTTTCGAACCGTGCAATATAAGTTGTATTGGACGGCTTCAAGCCTGAAACATACAATATAAATTTTGGATGCCTCAGGGCTCCGTTTTGTCTCCGACCCTCTTCCTCATCATAGATGATCTCTTCTCTGTAAATTCTAATCCAATAAATTGTTTCACTGACGATAGTGCCTTTAGCTTTTCTTATTCGTTTCCAGACTCACATCCCTCCCCTTAGATATGGAACTGCAACGGCAAAATATGATGAGCTCATTAAACTCTGACTTAAACAGCAACGTATATAGAAAGGGGAATACAAAATCGTGTAGAGTTTAATGCTTCGAAAACTCAATGCTGTCTGGTATCGTTGAAGCGAGATATACCCCCCTTGCGACTGTCAATGAGTAGCACTTGCATCAATGAGATCGAAAATCTCGTAATTCTCGGTATGTGCATTACTGATCACCTCTTGTGGACGGAGCACATATGCGATGTCGCCAAAAATGCCGCAGATGTTTAGGTTTCTTAAGACGATACTAGAAATTTGTTTCCCCATGTGATCTGGCTATCATCTACAAAACGTACATAATGTCCTAAGCTTGAGTATAACTGTCATGTCTGAGCTGGTGCTCCAGCGACATATTTAAGTCTGATTCGAATTTCAGAAAACAGATTTACTTGAAAGTTTTAAGGACTATAGATTGCAAAATTAATACACCATTCATATGACCCCAAAAAAGCTCATTTGAACAAGACGTGATTGATTTTTAATACAGAAGTCAATTTCTTTTCATTAACACAACCTTCACGATTCAATAAATCCGTCAACTTGACTAAAAGTAAAAGTCAAACAAAATTGCAAGAAAAAAGTGAAAATAAATCGATCATGAATAAATAATTTGTACTCTTCTTACTTTCAGTTGTCTCTTCAGTTCTTAACCTTTTATTTTGAATCTCTTTCTTTAGTCCGACTGGAATATAAATTACTCGTAGAATGGAGTTAACGAAATATTTACTATTCTTGCCAATATTCCTGCTGGCTCTGACAGATTCCTCTGCATCAGACGTAAACATGAAACCTCAATCTTCCAAATTCCTCTCGAAATTGTTAGGAATGAAAAAGCAAAGTAAGTCAATATTTCCCTATTGAACCCAACCAACATTCACATTTTTTACTTTCAGATCCAAAATCGAAGAATCGAAAATCCACCCGGCTACCGAAAATGGGGTTCTTTGGAGGAAGTTCGTTCCAGTCTCTGGCCGATGACTCTCTGCAATTTGCTAGTCCAAGGCAAGATTTTTCTGATTATTTCAGCAGCTCTTCTTCCAACATTCAGAACAGCTTCGACAACTCCCCTCTCTACTATGTCCGACTGCCTCCAACACCTTACATGTATACTCCTGGATTGGGGTACATTTCGCAGCAGCCCTCTCAATCCTCTTTGACTGCATATCATGGTAATTCAGGGAATCAATTCATGAATTTGCCTGTTAATTTCCTGTCCAATGGCCAACCAAACGGAGCCTACGACTTCAGTATGCCCGAATTGATGTCGAGCACATATCCCGGTAAGGGATTTCTGCGGCAAGAGCCTCCAGTGTTTGGAAGAAAGTCATTTATCGAGGATTCTGGCTTTGGAACATCATTAAAAGGTCGGTTTGAGTTCAATGGACGTCCTGAGAGTTTGTATGACCTGCCGGAGAGTCCTTATTTCCATAACAGTATGTTTAAGAGATAATTTATGATTTCTATTGAGAAATGTGTGAGTGGTGTGAGTTTGTTAGATTTAATTTATTTATTTTATTTTTCTTAAATAAATGTCTGTTCAAATAATATGAATGTAGTTTTTATTCGCCTAAAAACACACAAACATAAACATTGAACACCCTATGTGTGTTGAGAACTTTGTAGTTTAGAACCTTTAACCGTTGTGTTGCGAAATTTTGTCAAACCTTTTGCAACATGACGAGGTGGCCGAGTGGTTAAGGCGTTGGACTGCTAATCCAATGTGCTCTGCACGCGTGGGTTCGAATCCCATCCTCGTCGATTTTTTTTTTTTCAATCGAGCATTTTCATATATATTATGCAAGAATTCATTTTCTACGTGGAATGTATAGGTTTAAGGGTAAGCGTAGGGACAAGCAATTTTTGCTGAAAACTTACTGTTGTTGTCCTGTTGACTTTAGGCCTGTTTAAGTATTTGAGGATTTTCGATTTTGATCTCTATTTAATGAGCTTCAATTTTTCCGATTTCGTGAACAAGAAAAGAACACTCATACGCCATGTATGCCCCTAATCCTATTGTTGACAATAATTGAGAAACCGAAAAACTAAAAAAGAGTCATAATTCCCCCTCTTCCAAACAGCAAGAGTAGAAGGCAATATTTGTAAAATTTTCCTGGGCAAGATGCACAGATCTTCTTATAACAATGAAAAGTGTATTCCTAAAAAAATTTTGACTCAATTTTAAGTCAAAAATATTACGTCACCGAAGAGGAGTATCCGCTATCTTGGGATCAGTGACAGAATGCGAAACTTGATGCAGGGCTTGCAGATGCAAAATTTAGAAAAAGTAAACGCTGAATTACAAAGATGCTTCAGCTGACGTTTACGAGTTCAGCTATAGGAATTCAATGCTTGCTATCACAAATGAAGCTTCGACCTCACGCTCCGTTTGACAACCGTAAGGAAAAGAACGTAATGTGACTCCAAACGGAAGCTCTAGTTCAAATTTCCTGAAGTTTTGCTTTGTCTGACAGCTCAACAGCTGTTTAAAATAACAGTACGCACATAAAATTCATTTATTTTTGGAGCAGCGTTACCACTTGAACAAAAATGGAATGAAAGTAGATTTGGGAATAAAAAATATTAAGCAATTCGATACAAGCACATAACTCATACTTTGCGAATTTGTATGGGTTTACCTTTACCTTTCGTGTTTGTAAACTGTGTCCGCTTGTTGTTCGCATATAACGATAGAAATTTTATTGCAGATGTCACAGTCACTTATCTATATTCTTGCTAAAAATAGAAGAAGTATGATGAAGGCATGCCATTTTTCCCTATAAACTATAAAATAATGTCTTAGGCCGTGTGCGAATTGGGTTAAAAAGTGGTTAAAACTTGACGTTTGGTTAAATTTTGACACTTCGAATTTAATAAAATGTGTTAAAAATTAGACTAGCTGCGGAGCAGGTAAAAATAAGACAAGGCCATAAATCGAATTACATTATTTCTGAGTGAAGTAGATTTTAAGAAATTCTGGATGGTGCGAAGTAGGTACCTAGTAGATTTTCAAAGTTTTTCAAAAATCGAAGAGAGTAAAGTGGCAAAGCTGTTTTAGAGGGATGATGATGTGATGGAGGGAAAAGTGTCATTTAAAGCAAACACAAAGCGGGTACAACGTAACGCAGACGAAGCTGAAGCGTCTTTGTGATTCAGCCTGAAACACCACGAATTTTTTAGGAGGGACGTGTTAAAAAACATTGCTCTGAATGAGGGGAGGATGCAAAATGCATTTCCATTTTCCTGTATAAGTTTTTTAAAGAAGACGTTGATCAACTTAAATAAATTAATATAGGTAACTAGCGAGCAAAAATTATTGCTACCTTTGAAAAATAATAAACAAAACATGTAAGTAAAATATTTTCAGTTTCTTAACTTGTAAAGGAGACATTTGCTTAGATCGAGAAACAAACTGCAAAATGGGGATAGTAGACCAAAGAAGAGTTTCGACATCATGTCAAAAACTTCGTATGTTAAAGTAAGACCCGAAATGTGTTTTGTGAACGGGTTTGGGGTTTCAAAAAAAAAAAAAAAAATGTGGAAGACACGGTTTTGCATCTAATATGCATAAATAGAGTAAAATAATGTTGGGGTTAACGCTAAACCTGCTTATTATTCGGTGTCCTGAGTGGTCTCAGTGGTCTTACAGCCGAAATGATGAATCATGAATTGTTTGAAATAAGACGGAGTACGAATTGAGTTAAAAAGTACTTAAAACTTGACGTTTTGTGTGCTGTGGAGAAAGCTAAAATATGACAGAAGTGCTTAAATTTAACCAGTATTTTTAACACAGTTCATCCAAATTCTCTATTACAGCGGTTATTTGAATAAAAAAATGATGCCAGACCTAATTTATTTTGTAAAGCTGTTTCCTCGGTTTTCAACTCTCAAGATGGCGCCACCATCGTTTGCCATCTTGAGACTACTCCCCAAATAAATATACAAAGGTGTCCGTGGCCTAGTGATTAGGTACGTTGGCTGCTAAGCAGAACGTCGTGAGTTTGAGCTCATAAAGTTTTTATTTTATCTTTCACGGGCACTGCCCGTGACAAAACTTCCAAGAGTATCATCTGTCATGAAAAAGTGCTTCTCAACTTTGCCATTCAGAAGAGGCGTTAAATATAAATATTAGGTCCCCTCAATTCTCCACACGCACTCAGAGAATTATTGATAATAGTAAGCCACTTAGGCCTTGGGTCTTCAAGAGCTATTGCGCCACTCTATTTTATTTTTTTACTTGCCAAATTTAATGCTAGAATACTATTTTGGATAATTGGATGTTGAAGAGAAATTCAATGTAGCCAAAATTCTACTAGTAGAGAAGCCGCTTAAGACCGACCTTCAACGATCTGTTAACCGAATGGAATTCAGCTCAAAAGATAATTTTCAACACACAGATTATGAATATGCAGGCTTGCCTCCTTAAATCTTTACCAGGCTATCAGGCAAGCTGATGTTAAAAAGGTAAGTATACGGGGTGACTCACGAACGTTGTGCCAAATAGCTAAAGCGTGTTGGTAGGCTTGCGACAAGAAAAAAATTGTATGGGAGATGAGGGCCTATAACCTCCGTTTACCCAGGAGGGGCAGTTTTTTGAAAAGATGACTTATTTTGTAAAAAAAAAACTGTATTGAAATTCAACGGCTTTATCTACAACACCGTGCCATACCTCCCTGCAAAGCCAAGAACTAAGTCTTTTATTTTGTTTTTAAATTAAATTGTGTTGAATAATAGTTTAAGAAAAATTAATTTTCAAACTCAAAATTTTGAAAAAAAAAAAAAATTAATGCCGAACTCTCTACAAAATTATTGATGTGGTCAATCTGATGTGCAATGAGATTGTGAAGTATGGATGCATGAGTGGTTTTTAACCGTTACTTTCTTTATATGTGCTGTGGGGAAATTTTTGCAAGCTGGGGAATGGAAATAATGAATGATGGTGTTCAAAATTAAAGGTAATTTTTTGGAAAGAAGAATTTCTCGGACATAAGTTATGAGATGTTATAACGATATTTTACAAAACGAATGAGAATTTCAATTTTAATGCCGTGATAGAAATAGAAAGGATTTGATTTGATGATAAGTTAAAAAAGTGAACGCACAGTGCACACATACATATGAGTACTTAGAAATAAAGGTATGCAACATCTTTTTATTGTAACGGGTTATCCATTTTGCGGTTTTTTAGTTGCGAGTGTGAGATTTACGACAACGAATCGCTTAACTATCGCACAACGCATACAAATTGTTAAAGCCTACTACATAAATGGTGATTCTACCACAGTCACATATCGTGCTTTAAAGAGTCTCCTCAACTACGCAAGCTATTGGCAAAATTGTGAAGAAATTTGAAGAGACTGGATTGGTTTCAGACATTGAAAGGCCTGTGCATCATCGTTTCGTACCACTGAAAATATCGCTGCTGTAAGAGAAAGTGTTGCCGAAGACCCGAATGATTGATTCCTTATCGTTCTCAGCAATTAGAACTGTCTTACGGCACATTATGGCGTATTTTGCTTTAGAATCTACCTACAGTCCAGCTCACACAACAACTGAAGCCAGCTCGCCAACGTCGAATGGATGCTTGAACAACAGGCGGTGGACGGCAATTATTCGAACAAAATTTTATTCAGCGACGAAGCCCTCGGTGTGTATGTTAATAAACTAAATTGTCGAATTTGGGGTTTTGGTAATCCTCAAGTGATTGAAGAGACGTCATTATATCCACTAAAAGTCACTGTTTGATGCACTCTTTGGTCAGTATGTGTTTGGACCTTAATTCTTCGAAAGCAACAATGGAACGACTATCACCGTCAATGTGAATCGTTATGTTCATTTGATAACCGACTTTTGTTTGCCTGCTATTGAAGAAAAGAACTTGGAAAATATGTAGTTTCAACAAGACATCAAAATGATCGCAGTGTGTTTATTATTAAGCTTTACTTGGGATACTGAATGAATAACCTTGTTTTGGTTGAACTTTTTCCATCCCTTGTCAATCCGGGACGGACATTAATCTCTTCTCACTTTGGGCTTAAATGAAAACTTACCCACTTTTCTCACTTTTGGCATCAACACCAGTTTCCTTTTTGTTTTACTTGAGGGCACTCTGGGCGGATAAAATTTAAACCATTTACCGTTACTATTTTTCTTTCTTTTCAGTAACTAAAATAAAGTGTGTGTTTTGTAATTAATTATCAAATATTTAATTTTTAATCTTTAAACTATGAATTCACTTTATTAAGCGCTAATATTAAAAAGTACCTTAAATCTAGTTACTAGTCTTATGAATTCTCAGTCTTTAATTGCAAGCAACTCAATAATACCCCGTTAACGAATCCTGATACATCGATTGCATTGGATTGAAATTGTTTGGCAAAATGTAAATGTCCTCGGGTCGACCATTGAAGACAAACGGCCGCTTCAAATTCGTCAGCTTGCTATCGCTCAATGGCGAAGCGAAAGGCGACTGTGGCAAATATGTTGGCCTATATGAACCTGGTGGCGGTGGTGGAGGGGGTTGTTGCCTTTGGGGAGTCATAGCCGACATTGATAATTGACTTTGCAGATCATTCGGCGATTCCATCTGGTAAATTCCGTTTGGTTTTCCATTGGCCAGAAAATTCACCGGCAAATTGAAGACCGAACTCAACGGAACAGCTGGATAGGAGTTATAGGGCAGAATTGGAGAAAAATTCGGCGTAAAAGTTCCTGGCTGCGAATGATATCCCAGGCCCGGAATGAACATGTAAGGCGTTGGTGGGAGTCGCACATAGTAGATCGGTGAGTTTCGATATGATGATGGTCTGCGTGTGCCAGCTCTGGCCATGGCGTCTTCGATGTCGTTTTGGCCATTGATGGGGTAAAACATTTCGGGTGAAAGTATCAGTGGATATGGGATGAAGATCGGTTGCGGGTAGCCCATGAGAGGCAGGAATTTATTGGTGGCTTGTTGATTCTGATACGGACTCCAACTATTGAAATGCGGTGGAATTCTTTCGTTGAGCATCTGGTAGGGATCTTGAGGTTCTTCTTCGGATGTTTGTTCCGATTTGAGATGATCGTCCTTATCGTGGACATATTGAGCTTGTGAGTGGAGTCCCGGGTTGGATTTTGTTGGATTGAGGCTGGCACAGAGAGTGGATTTGAGTGAGAATACCACAAACAAAAGCAGCGCTGGTGTTTTCATCTTGAAGAAGATATTAAGACGGTCTGAAAAGAAAAAGGCAAAACATCAGATTTGTTGTCAACCAAAACTGTCCCGGCCAAATCCGCAGATACACTCGCTTCCACACGCGATTAACAGAAAATTAGGTGTTCGATTTGGCTTAAATATCAGCAGGAACTTTCTACTGATAGTAGATGTCTCTAAAGATGTTAGCGCCATCTGGCGGTGAGACTTGGTACTTATCAGACCACCCTCGTCTTAGCTGGAATACCTTCCTGCCTCGTGAAAAAGGCCTAATAAAATAATGTTCAGATAGTCTTTCTACACCCAAAATTATTGCCAAAGCAGGTATTCCACAGGGAAGTCATCTAGGACCCCTTCTTTTTATTATTGCTTTTAACGATACTATACAAAATAGAGTACTTTATTCAAGAGCTTACAATGTACATACATTAACTTTGATATCGAAATTCCTCCAAAAAACCGTTAACAAAGTAAACAATATCTATCCTAGTCTCATTTCTTTATCTTGCCTTTGGCCTTCTTAACACTCTCTCGGTGTCTTGAAAGATTAAAGCAACACACTCGCAACAATTTCACTTTTTCCAAAACCCCATTTAAGACCAATCCCCAATCGAAGCAACTCTATCGCATGCGAGTATTTCGAATGTGAACTCCATTTAACAGAAAAAGAAATTCCGATTTTGTAATCGTACACCGCAAAGTGGAAAACTCCATTCAAAACCTACTGACTGACTGACTCCAAGGTCTTTCTTCGACTTGGGGCTATTGCAAGAAATACAATGCCATTGAACCTGCGATCCTCATTCGCACACCTTGACCAAGGTTTTAGATTGCAATTGCAAGTGGCAGCCAGCGATAAATAACGTTATGTTAAGTGCTCGATACATCCAGCGCATGGTGAGGTGCGTTGGACAACGGCATAGAGGATCATTGTGTACTTTGCCAGATGCGTGGAACCACAACAACCTTGCTAAAAGTTGGTGTCCATGACGGAGACAACGACTACGACCGACACTTGTTTATCTGAGGAAGTCGATCCCCTGGTTGTGTCTATTTTTAGACAAAGACACATGAAAACGTTACTGGAAAACTAGCTTCTCGACCGTCCGTCTTTGGTTTGACGATGGCCGATGGTGGCGTCCATCGTGCTCGTGCTTGTGCATGGCTGCCACGCCACCATGAATGTCGTCGTTGTTCAAATGAAATCAAGTAGAATATTCTCAACAAATAACAAAACTTGCAACCATGAGACACGCATTGCAAAAATTTTACAAATTTTCATAAAACGCGGACCAGTTTACGCCTCCAAAAAGAAGGCGTGTCGAGGGGAATTCCCCGTTTTTTAAGAGAGAAAAAACCATAAGTTAATTTAATGACATGTGCTTTTGGTCTAATGTTGACAGTTGAACATCCCACTGTACAGCATAGCGGCGCTATTTCGCAGCTTGATCAAAAGATTGAGGAAAAGATTTCATCGCATTTCTTAATTAGCTAGAACATGGTGTTCAATTCTATAAATTTCGCGATCGATGGAAGAAAAAAGAGAACATCGACATCGAGCACCAAGCCAGCGATTGATGATGTTTGCTGATAAATGTAGTCGTACGGTTTAAATGGCAGTTCGCAGGCCGATCCTGTTAGCAAATTGTAAGTTATAGCTCGTGTCGACAGCACAAGGCAGTGCATAGTGGGTTGATCTAGTGAATTGTCAAAACAGTTTACCAACAATTACGTCATGAATTTCTTCGATCGATTTATAAGAAGCCAATGTTGGGATTAAATTGGAGATTTATATCTCTCTTGCTGTGATGTGGTGAAAACACTTGCAGGGAGAAAAGAAAGATAAAATGTTAACCATCACTTGTGCAGACTGGAAAGTAGTTAAATTCTTAAATAACATAGTTAGACATAATAAAGATATGAAGATATTGCTTGTGGTGAGGAATAAAGACGAAGATAATTCCAATAAACGGAATTTAATGGTGGGTTACGTAACTTTTCGATGAGGATTTAATGATGAATGCGTGTAGTGAGTTTATGGGAGATCGGTGATAAGGTAATAAGTAAGGTTTATAGTAGGTCTAGGTAGTAGTTAGGTATCTTGTTAAGCAGCTAAAGAAACATTTGTAGATTAAGTCTATAAACAAGCCTTAAACACAATTTGAAGTGGTTGAAATACTACCACACCAGAAAAGCCCTTGTGCGGTTCTCTTAATCTTCATTGTGTTTGATTCACCAAAGTGGTGTAGTGGATGTGAGTTTAAATAGGTGTTTTTTTCACTTTACATAATCGTTGATGACAAACACTCAACGATCGCAGCGCTATACCTACTTTATAACACAAAATAAATGACCCGATAATATTTTTGTTTTCAATAGACTCGTGTCTGAAGCACTGATATTTGACACCTGTCAAACTCATCTGTTTTAGAAATTCTTATTATAATGTCGTTTTCCATTGGTCGTCCAGAAGCATTCGGAAGAGCCCAGAAGACTTCTGAAACCATTCCATTGGACTGACTTTGAAAGACGGAATGCTTCTGAGAAGAGCAGATCTCTTCTGTCTTGAAAACAGAAGCGTCCGAAGAATGAAACATACACCATAACCCATTGGAGGTAGAAGAAGAAACGTCAAAAAAATACCAATGGAAAACGACATAAGTTTGCTCTTTTACTCCTTAAAACTGCCGAAAACTCCCAAAACCCCCCACTTTTCTGTTCTTTTACTCCCGATTTTTGTTAGTTCTGTAACTTTTGAAAGAGAAAAATATTTCCCCTATCTGCTGATTTTAGCCACAAAAATTTCTTGTGGCAGTTTTGGTAAGTTCTGTCAAACAATAAGTAGTATATTTTTTTTTTTGACGTTTGATTTAATTTTGTGCATTTGGGAGATTTTTGTCAAGTGTTCTTTTACTTTTTGGGAGAATCACAACATTTCATCCCCACTCCTCGATTTTTGACAGTTTTTACAAAAACTGCCGAAAAAGTAAAAGAACGGAACTTTTAATAAGTTTTTATTTCCGGTACGAATGGAACTTCAAATGGACTTGTTACTATGTTGAGAGTCTTCAACAACGTTGCTTGGTACGTCGATCAAGGAGGTTTCGCAATCTATCTAGAACCCTGGCATTCAGAGTTCCTTGTCTTGAAGAAGAACACCGGAAAGGAGGAAACTCGCGCACCTGATTTCTTCTATACCCTGTGGATTAATGATTTTTTCATGAAATGTGTCGAATCCGACGGAGACTGGTTGCTCATGAGTCCGCCCAAATGTCCCGGATTGTAAGAAGTCTGGGGTGAAAAGCTCGAAGAGCTTTAGGCTAAAAACACACCGAAGCGGACAAAACGTCTTTTTGTCTTCCAACAAAAAATCGTGCCTTTGCGTCCATTGCTTTAATGAGGCAACACACACGACAAAAAGTCTTGTCTGCCCGTCGGTTGCAGTAAATACAGGGGGTTGTATGGGAGCAAAACACAACGAAGAAGACAAAAAGTCCAGGACAAAATGTCAGCACCTAAAACTGTACACCGTCTTATGAAGTAACACTCACCAGAGTGAACAAGACAAACAAACATAAATCGACAACACACCGAAGCAGACAAAGACAAGACAATTTGTCTTTGTCTGCCTCGGTGTTAGGTAGAATACGACACGAATTTTTCTCGAAAGACAAAAAGACATTTTGTCCGCTTCGGTGTGTGTTTAGCCTTACATTCGCTACAAGAAGCTCAAAAAAGTCACCAAAATAGTGAAGAAAAATCTCAACCAAATTATCGATGGCAACTTTTATCCAGTGCCGGAGGACTTCTTAGTCCAATATGCGACATCATCCAATTGGAATTTGAGTCCAAGGTTCGGCTGATGATTTGATGACTATGCGTCATTCGTTCGAGAATGAAGACTCCAAGTTACTTAACCAACAGATCTTCGAGACCATCTATTACGGAACTCTGGAAGCCAGTTGCGAACTGGCTGCCAAGGATGGCCCCTTTGAAACATACTAGGGCTCTCGAGTGAGTAAGGGGATCCTGCAATGATTTTTGCTTGCAGCGCTGCGTTCAGAAATTCTGCACATCTGTAATCTGTTTTGAGCATAAGGATCAATATAACATTCTAAGCTAAAATATGTACAGGGTGATTCACAAATGTTGTACCAAGAGGCTTGAGGGTGCAGATTGGGTCGGGAAAAGCAAAAATCGTATGAGGGGAGTGGGTCTATTTCCCCTGTTGAGGAGGGAGGGGAAATTTTCAAAAAAAAAAAATCACTTAAAACAGAAAAAAATATTAAAAAATAACGGTTATACTTACAGAGCCATACTATAGCATTTTGAAAGACCAAAATTCTATTCTTTATTAAACTAATGTTTAAATTAAGTTGTTCGAATGAATAGTTTTTGAAAAATCTATTTTAAAATTAAAAATTTTGAAAACAATTTTCTTTAAACAACTTTTTTTTAAAATTAAAGAAACTGGAAAAAAATAATTCTTAATTACGTAAAATTTTTGAAAATTATTTTTTCAAAGTAAACGATATTTTTCTGGTCCCGACCCAACCTACGCTCTAGCTTTTTGGCACAACATTCGTGAATCACAAAGTTTAGTTAAGATCTCATCAAATTATTGTCCTCGTCGTCTTATTTTTAAAGTAAATTTTGTTTTTGAAGATTAAAACTAAGTATAGCCCGTCTAACTGTAAAGAAATTGTATTATTGTATTGCTCCAACTACATTACCACTCTTTTGTTACTAAAATAGGTGTTCCGTTCTCGCACGATTCGTTAAATGAACGATCGCCGTAAGAGCCTAATACAACAACTACTTTCATACAAAATTGTTGGACTAATTAACATTAAGTTAAAATATGATAAAATCTAGATCAACGAGTTTTTTCTTTTAAAGTACCTAAGATATAAAATTTCAAACCCACAAAAATTATTTTCATATCTTCTTGATACAAAAAGTCTACTGTACGTGTGTGTCACTGAATTCCTCCCAAACTGCTGGACCGATTTTTGTTTGTATGCGTTCAGGTGGCGCCCTGAATGGTTTTGATTTACACATCAACCGGGCGGGCGACGCGGAAGTCGGCATCTATACTGCAACTACAAGGCTGAATCGACTTGAATGAATTTTGTATGCGTTCATTCACTCATTCATTTCAATAATTATGTTTATTTATGATAGTTTTTATTCTACTTGCTGACCCGGTAAACGTTGTTTTACCATATAAATTATTTCTAAGAACGTCTAAACCGATTAGGTTCAAAGTTGTTGGAAAAGTACCTTAGAACTAGGAAACAGCTATATAATACTTTTTATCCTATTAGCTGATCCGTCAAGCATATAAGTTAGTAATTTCTAAGAACGGATGTATGTCACTGAACTCCTCCTTAACGACTGGATCGATTTAATAGTTTTTTCGGTATGAGGTTGGATGGTGCCCAAGACGGCTTAGACGCTCAAATTAGCGATACTAGTTACCCCTCTAAACGTTGTTTTGCCATATAAATAATATCTAAAAACGGGTGTACCGATGTGGCTCAAAGTTTGTGGGTAGGTAGTTAGAACTAGGCGACGGCTATTCAATGCTTTCTTATCCTACTAACTGACCCGGTACACGTTGTTTTATAATAAAAATATTTTCAGCTAGCTATTTTAGCTTAAAAAAAAAACGATATTGACGCTATAAACTTAAAAATACAACAGTCATTGCGTGGCAAAGAGATATTGTCTAAGTCGATCGACACTGTTACAGAACCATTTTTACAATCAAAGCTCCTTAGAAGTCGAAGACAACTTATACAAAAGTGAGTATTTGTTATGAAACGAAAATCATTGAATAAATTAAACCTTTATCCAAGCCAATCGTAGAATATGAAATTTAAAAACTCATAATACCAATGATAAAAACAAGACATATAAAGAGAAAGTACACATACTCCAGAGTGTGTGCTTAGTACTATGTAAAATTAATAAATTTTTTTTTTAAATAAAAAAGAGAACCAACTTCAATGAGAACCAAACAAAAACCAAAACACTAGATGTGTCTATTACCAATTAAACTTATCTCTATATACACTCGACTGCCTGTAAGTCGAATTTTCACGGGATGTCAAAATTAGTTCGAGTTAGAGGGAGTTTTTGAAAAATTTGAGTTAGAGAGATTTATATTTTTTGTTGCTTAAAGGCATTTAATAATATTTCAAGCTGAAGAGTTTTTTGTTTAAACGCGCTAAACTCAGGAACTACTGGTTCGATTTGTAAAATTCTTTTTGTGTTGGATAGTGCATTAATCGATGAAGGCTAAGGGCTTCTAAACATTAAGCTGCGACCAATAGGAGCGAAGAATCTGTGGAGAGTGTGGAAACGGCTAAAAATATTAATTTTTCTGCATTTTAACTCGCTTATCTCAGGAACCGCTCAGTCAAATTGAACAATGCTTTTTGTGTTGAATGGTCCATTTATCGAGGAAGACTTGAAATAGTATGCTGCAACGAATAGGAACGATGCGTCAGTGAAAAAGGTTGCAAGAACGGCTAAAAACATGCGACATGCGTGTGTGTGCTTCATGTTTATACAACATATGAATAAAAAAAAAACAACATAAGTTGCACGAGCGTTATTTTTTTTTTGCAAAAGAGACATTCGACTTAAAGGAATTGGAAAAAGTCCAAAGAAGCTAAAGAATTTTTTCGAGTTAAAGTTAATTTTGACTTAGAGGGATTTCGACTAAGAAGATCGTTTTTGTATAGAAAAATATGTGGAATGCAAAAATATGGCGAAAAAATTCGAGTTAGAGGAAAATTCGACTTAGAGGGAGTTCGACTTAAAGGGAGTTTACTGTATATAAAAATGGATGTGTGTTTGTTTGTTTGTTTGTTTGTATGTCCCTTATAGACTCCGAAATGGCCCAACAGATATTTGTGATATTTTTTTGGTTGATACTGTTGTATTCAATGATCATTTCTGTGAAAAAAAAAAATTGAAAAAATCTCATGGAAGAATGGAATAACTGGAAAAACCAAACAATGGCCGGAAATTAGATTTTTTTGTTTGAAATTTTTTGGTTCATAATGCGTTTTCGAATGAACAAATAGAAAGGTCTTGATAAAAAACTCGGAAAACTCATTGGTTTTCAAATCGAAAATGCATGAAATTGTGGATGCATTGGTTTTCAAATGGAAACTGTAAAATTTCAAATGGAACACTGGAATATTTAAAAATGGGTTTTCAAAGGGAAACTAGAAAATTTGTGATGGGGAACTGGAAAGCAAGAAAAAATAAAAAAAAAATGGAAAAATGGAAAATATGAAATGCAAACAAAAATCGACTAAACAAAAGTCTCAAAACCATTCTTTCAAATGAAAAATTAATTTTGAAATGGTAAAATGGAAAACTCTTGAAGAGTAAGAAAACGCCCAAGTCAAATTTGAAAGGATTTTAAACAATCGGAAAATAGAGAACTCGTGATAAATAAATAAATAAATAAATGTAGCTCCTGAAGAGCCAAGGCCCAAGTGGCTTACTCTCATCAACAATTCTCTGAGTGCGTGTGAAGAATTGAGAGGACCTACAATTTTAACGCCGATTCCGAACGGCAAAGTTGAGAAGCACTTTTTCATGACAGATTGATACTCTTTGAAGTTTTGTCAGTTCTTCGCTAGAGGCAGTGTCCGTGAAAGATGAAATAAAAACTATGGGTACGAGTAGGACTCGAACTGACGACGTTCTGCTTAGCAGCCAACGCACCTCACCACTAAGCTACGGACACTAGAACTCGTGATGGGAAATGATAAAATGGTAAAATGGATTTCCCAATTTTTTTTTTACTTTTCCTTGCTTTCCAGTTTTCCGTTACAAATTTCCCAGTTTTCCTTTGAAAACGAATGAGTTTTCCGAGTTCCCTTCGAAAACCTATTTTAAATGTTCCTATTTTGCATTTGAAAATCACTTTTTTCTTTGAATAAACCTGAAAATGTAGCCAAATATTGGAAATAACATTCTATGAAAAAGTTCACTCGGGCGTATACTGTTTTTTTTTTTTCAGAAAAGATAAAAGAAGATGTGTAAGCGCAAGAATGGAATTTTGTAAATAATTTTTCTGAAGTTTGTTAATAATTTCTCTAGAAAAAAAAAGAAAATAACCAACCTGATGTGATAACAAATACACATCAGTCAATATCTTAACTAAAAACATTAACATTTCGAAAGTCTCTGAAATGTCTGAACATCTTTTTCTTAATAACCCGATAAGAGAGTCGTTTTAAAAATTGTGTACCAGGAATATTATTTGTTGAAATAACAGACAGATATTTTCTTGAAAAAGATAAAATCACAAAGTCCTCGCTGAATGATAATGTGGCGTTAACAATCAAAACGGGTCTAAATGCACTTTTTTCAATATATTGAGTGTGATATACCAACATTTTCGCGTTTAAGAGAGATATCAGATGGTGAAAACAATTTGTTTCAAAACGAGACCATTCTGAAGTTATTATTGTTTTTATTTTCAGTTCGGTTTCAAAACGAGCCTAAACATTATTTTTCTAATAATCAAAACGGGTCTATCTTTCATACAAAATTACATTTATTTTCAAAACGGCTCTGTTTTTTCCCTAATTAAATAAAATATATACGATTGATTTTCAAAAGGGTGCTTAACATTTTTTTCCCGCCAAAATTTGACACTTGGCTCATTTTCTAATAAAAATCTTCACTTTGCCAAGCAAAAGCAAACGCGTTTTTTGATTTGCTCAAGGAAAGTCGACCGGATCTTCTCACTATTTCCTTTGATTGCCAAAAAAATATGGACCTACCTAAGGTGCAAGACCAAGTTGCGTACTACGGCCGCCAGATCAATTTGTTTAACTTTGGAGTTGTAAAAGGATGTTCTAAGGCAAAGCTCACAAAGGCAAAAATTAATTTATATGTTTGGCTGGAGCATGAGAGAAAAAAAAGGTTCAAACAAAATAGCCTCTGCTGTTTATAATACTCCTTGTGAAATTGATATCCAAGGAAAGAATGTGGTTCGTCTTTGCGCTGATGGTTGTGCAGGCCAGAACAAAAACTCAACTCTGATATACATGGCTTCATACTGGCTTAACAAGGACCCTTCAATTAAACAAATTGAAATAATCTTTCCAATGATTGGCCATTCTTTTTTACCACCGGACAGAGTCTTCGCTGGAATAGAAAAAAAAGTGCAACATGAAGAAGAAATCCTCCTTCCAGAAAAATATTTCGAAATTTTTAGTGAGCATGGAATTTTAAGAAACTTGGAACTGTGGAGTGTCCAGTTATGGACTGGAAAGCGGCTGCCCAAGAAAATTTGAAGCCAACTAATAAATGGCATTTTAAGTTCAAGCCAACTAAACGCTTTATAATAACAAAATCTTGTAGCATTATAAGAACGAGAGGTGAGATGAGCTACAAATCTGTCGTTAGAATTTCAAAGTCAATTACGCGCCCGGGTAAAAGAGTTGATATGATGGATCTAAGACCATTGCCTTTAGGAGTTCCTCTTTTAGAAGCCAAAAAGAATGATGTCAACAAACTTCTCAAACACCATTGTGGAGAGAAATCGACGAATTTAAATTTTACGAGGAAATTATCGACACTGAAGTGTTGGAAGATGTTGAGGATGAACCAGAGCCAGATGGAGTCTGCGAGTTTCTAGAAGAAACTCAGTATTGCTGCGTTTATTCGGTTTCTAAAACATAAATTTCCAAAGTTCAAATAAAAAAAAAAAAATTGCTGTGAATCATTTTTATGCACACATATAAGTTTTTGAAGAAAAAGTATTATTTATTTATTTTATTTCTTATTATTTATCATTTATATTAAAGCTTTTAAAAAAGTTGTTAATTTTTATCTTTTTTTAGAATCAAAAAGGTACCTTTTAAAAAACTTGTTTTCAAAATGGGCTTAATAAATTTCTAACAAACAAAACTGCCTAAAAACAAAAATTCTTTCGTTACAGGACGAAAACAAAATATACTTTGATACTTTTTTCTAGTCAATCTTATACAAAAAGCGTCAACCAATCACACAAAATTTACTGCATTGAATTATCTGGAATATTTTAGAAACTACAGGTTTTCGCCCTTTTACTCGGTTTCATGTTCCAATTTTTTAGCCCATGTTTGATAATTAATGACACGATTATTAGATTCCGAAAATGTTTCAAAAATATAGCAACTTTTAAATAATTCACGAAGCAATATTTTTCAAAACGAGTGCACTAGTTACTATAAAAAACATGCACCACTAAAAAGTATTTTAACTTAAAGTATTGCAAAAGATTTTAAAAAACGATTCAAATACGTACACTTGACACAAATCAGTGAGAGTCCGTCCAAACCGCTATGAATGTACACTGAAGTTTAAACAACTTTATGAATAAATTTATTAATAATCAAATATTTTGTTTTGACAAACAACAACAACTCTTTCAACAGCTTGAAATTGATCTTGTCGACAGGCCGGCTAGAATTTAAATGACTTAAAGTTTGCATCGTGATAATTCTTTATATTGCCATCGCCTGCCGTCACCATCATCATCATCCGGCGCAATAGAACCTCTGCTCCGAACCGAACCCGAAAGCCCCAAACCCCATCGGCAACGTAGGTATAGCGTAGAGGAAATGAAAATAAAAACAAAATTTAATAAAAAATAAAAGAATAACTGATTTGTACTTTTTTCTTGCTTTTTTTGTATGCTTCAACTTCATAAGTAAAATGCGCGTACGGCAAAGACACATTCAATGGCAATTTACCTAACCAACCTATCGGGTCTAAGTCTAATGCTCATTTCTTCGTGGAGAGAGTGAGATACTCATCTTACGGGACGAGGGATGGATGTCTCGCTACACGAACTTCATTTCATTACTTCAAGTCGATGGATGAAGTCTCATTGCAGGAGTAGTTGATGTCACCGTGTATATCGCCAAGTGTTGGGAGGAAGCAAACAAAGTTTGTCGAAAGAATGTGCATTCCGAATCCGGTGGATGATGTTTGATCTTTAAGAGTTCTAGGTTCGGTTCGGTTCGATTCGGACTAACTAACTTCAGTTTGGCATGAAAGTCATTAGAACAACATTCAAATGGCAATCACTTGGTGTACTTGCGGTTGACTTGCACAGCAGCCAAGCAGCTTTGCGAATTGGCAGGAGTTGAAAGAAGATTATCAGCTCATATCAGAGAAGTAATTTATTTATGGACTCGTTATCCAGTGTTGACAAGTGCGAATACCTACGTAAAAGGCAATTTAGTTGGTTGTCATTAAAAATTTGGTTTTATGAGTTGATTCAGTACACAAATGAAAGCTTAAAGCAGATGGTGGTTCTCAAGAAATTGCAACTCTATGGTGATAAACGTGATAAACTTGTTGAAATGTTTATGGTTTGATATGTCACTTTAAAGGCGTTTCATTAAAAGATAGAAATAATATCGTTCGTGGCGCCTGTCTCGATCTGTCGAACCATTAATATAGGATCATTCAACACACAGGGATACATTTTTTATGAACATTTTATTTCATTTCAAAACTAAGAGTAGTCTTGATTTTGAAACGGTCTTGAGTTCGAGGATTATTCCCATGAACGAAATGCGTAATTCTGGTTTCAATTGGCGTCGCGATTTAGGAAATCGATTACGTCAGATGCACTTTCGGCAACAATTTCTTCAACTGCGTGTGCATAACGACTGATACTTTATGCTTTACAAGTAATGACATCAATAATGCTTCTACTTTCTTGCGTAATCAGTAGACCATATGGATATGTCATTTAAGCGGGTGACCTGATATTGTTTACTACTTTTGTAGTAAGTTTTAATCGAGGCGATTCCCACGCCTCGATATCCACAAGGGGACAGGGAAATCTCCTGATCATTTAACCGTCAACCAGATTGATCACATTGCGATCGACCCACGACACTTCTCTAGCATGCAAGACATCCGCACATTCCGAGGTGCCAACATCGACTCAGGCCACTACCTTTTTGTAGACAGGGTACGATTGTGGATATCCCGATCAAGGTCAACACACGAAAATGCAAGGAAGAAGTTCGACATCAAACAGCTACAATCACAAAAGATTGCTAAATCCTTTTCCGATCGTGTCTCCGAACATCTCCTCAGAAGTCCTTTGCTGCCAGCACGAAATGTAGAGAACCAGTGGCAACACTGTCAAGCAGCCATCAGTGATGCCGTCTCTGAAGTGATAGGGCTTAAACGGCCACCACAATTAAACCCCTGGCCTTGGTTTGACGCTGAGTGCCGGCAAGCACATGCAGCTATACAAGAGGCATACAAAGCGGCGCTGCAAAGAAGGACACGAGCAGCTGAACTCTACGAGCGGAAAAGGAGAGATGGTGGGTCATGTAGAGCGAATGGAAAACAATGATCCGGCTCGTAGTCTTCGAATCCAACCCGAAAAAACGTCGAAGAAGAGGAAGACCGCGACTCGGATGGAGCACATAGGTGGTAGAGGACCTGAACTAACTTGGCGTGCGAAATTGGAGACAGCTAGCTATTAGGGAGATCAGAAATTCGAGGTCTTGCTGAGCCCGGTCTTTGTCTCCAAAATAAGTAAACGCGATGGAAGGCTAGGTTGGTATTGGTTTGCATTGCCCTTGTTTAAGGTTAGAAACAAGAAAACAGCTCATTAAAGTTTACTGACAGGTAAAAATAGAGTTTCACGAAAGCTCTTGAAGAGCCAAGGCCTAAGTGGCTTACTCTCATCAACAATTCTCTGGGTGCGTGTGAAGAATTGAGGGGACCTACAATTTAACGCCGATTCCGAACGGCAAAGTTGAGAAGCACTTTTTCATGACAGATTGATACTCTTGGAAGTTGTGTCAGTTCTTTGCAAGAGGCAGTGCCCGGGAAGATAAAATAATATAATAATATTTACTGACAGATATTTGGCTTTATTGTTGGCTCGAATAGTGGATGCATTTTTAAAATTCAGACTTCTGAAGTTTTGAAAGGCTGCTTTCTTTTCGAGTTCAGAATTGGTATTCTTGGCAGTGCCGATCATTATGTAAACTTTGGTGAAGTAATGCCTAATGTGGACTTTAACTGTCTCGACAGCTACTTTTGTTGGGCTTAAGTTACGAACCCTGCGGTACACCAACACTAGCCATAATGTTTCTTATGTCAAGCTGCAGTTCTCTGCTTCTACAAAGAAAGATAAGGAATTAATATTTCCATAAGTGACAATGGCAAGACATTACTCATGAGATTTATGTTTTCGATTCAAAAATCAAACATCTATCAAAAGTAAGTTCTCACAGGCTTTGAGGTTATAACATGACTCAAAATTTTCCTTTTATTTCCTATCATGCCGCTTACCTTCTCGAAAGACTGATTAAATTTTAATTCCGCTTTCTGTCACGCAAAACAAAATTGCAGAAAGCACAATGTTCGTGTATTCTCCGTTGTAAACTCCAGTTAATGAGAATCCGACGATTAAGATTTATGGCTGATAGGCTTTAAACAACTATAGAAACATCGTCTGGCTGTTTTAAAAAGGGTTAAAGTACCTCTGTAATTACTCAAGTGATTTTTATATTACATATGTTCTAATTACATTGATAATATTGCATCAAAGCATTGCACTCATAAACTTGATGGATGTGCATTATATTCTTATCGTATATAAGGATTTAAGGAAAGAATTGTTTGGGAAAGTTCTTAAAGAAGGCAATGGTAGAGAATGGCATTTTAAAGTTCTTTAATTCTTGGATGTAGTTGTCTTTGACTTGCAATGCTAGATAAAAATGATTGCAAATAAAAGGCAGTGATTATGAAATGAATAAACAATTCATATTTATGACCAGATAGTTATAAGCCAAGAAAATGTTGTCTGAACGTTAAGGAGGAATTCGACATCGCTATGGGTTTGGGACCCTTATTCATAAGTTCGAGTAATATTATTTACAGAAAGTTAAGAGGAAATACATAAATAGTGTTACCACTCGGATTGATTTGGGTTCAGTCCAAAAAATTCAAGTGCGAAGCAGATATGAGAGTTATACTGAAATTTTGGAGATCTTTTAGAACTCGCACTATGGTAAGAGGACTGAAGAAGATTGTCCAGCACAATCATTAACGCTCTCAAATGCTGGACGATACTCGCTGAAAGAGAAAAATTAAAGCCGCGGTATTACTCGTCTGATGTGTTACTCATAGAAAGCAAATAAACTCGAGTTAAGAAGGTAATTGGAGGACCAATTTATAGACATATAATCTATTCATAAAATTCTTACTTACTTAATATAATGCAAGAATAGAAATTCACTGTATGACCAAACCCTGTTAGGAGAAGGTGAAACACTGGCTTACACCCAACTCGGCTAGGAGTAGGGACACTCTATATGACCAAACTCTTAACGAGTAGGTAGGTATAACCTGGAAGGTATTCTCGGTTTCGGAAATACAGATCAAAAGCCAGCTCAGAAGGAGCAAACAGTAAGCCAAGGGCGGGGTCAAATCTGAAGGAACATGCAATAATACAGGGTTATCCATTTTGCGGTTTCAAAAGTAAACGTAAATTAAACTCATTTAAATGACCACCACGCGAATTGTTGTAAGCATCGATTCTTTTGAAGTAATTTTCGACCACTTTTTGACACATACCTCAGCCATAACTTGAGGAATATTGGTTTTTAAGTACTCAAAAGTTAAAGTTTTATCCGTATAAACACGGTTTTTCGCGTAGCCCTACAAAAAAAGTTCAGTGGTGTCAAATCGGATAATCTTGGTGGCCAGTTGCTATGGTCACGACGACAAATAAGCCGGCCAGGAAATGTCTCTTGCAATAAAGCCATATTCACTCGGGCTGTGTAGCATGTGACACTGTCTGGTTGAAACCACATATTCTCCAAGTCGTATTCTTCAATATAGCAGGCAAAAAAAAGTCGGTTATCATATGACCAAAACGCTTCGAATTCTATCTTGACTTTCGTGTATGTAATGGCCTCTCTTCAATTACTTGAGGATTCTAAGAACCTCGAATACGACAATTTTGTTTATTAGAATACCACCGAGTGAGAAATGTGAAGCACAGAAAATTTTGTTCGGAAAATCGCCGTCCACCGCCAGTTGTTCAAGCACCCAATCGACGCGACGTATCTAGGGCCGACGCGACGTTGTGAATGATAAGCTGGGTTCAGTTGTTGTGTGAGCTGGACTTTATATGAATGTAGGTGTAGATCCAAATGCAAAATACGCCAAAATGTGCCGTAAGGCAGTCCTTATTCCTGAGAACGACTAGGAATCGACACATTCGCAGCGATATTTTTACTGCTACGAGCAGAACGATGATGCACAAGCCTAACATACAATATCTGTAACCAATTCAGTCTTTTCAATTTTCTTCACAATTTTGCCAATTGCTTGCATAGGAATTAAGTAAACCATAATCTCCTCTTAAAGCACGATATGTGGCTGCGGCAGAATCAACATTTTTTAAGTAGCTTAGTTTGACACATGTCGAATTCCAGCCCTATACTCTTGAAACCGTAAAATTCCGTTACATTCTGGTAAAAATACAACGACTGCTTTCTCCTTATGTGATACTTGCAAGGGACAGAAGCGTCCGGCTACTCTATATTCGCTATATGTTAATACAGTCGTAGATATGAGCTCCGAATTACTAATGAAATTCCACTCTTACTTCATACTATTTGTACAGAAACCAGGTGTGAAGTATACTATCCGAAATCTAATTTTGTTCTCTGCATCTGACGTTGTTGTTGTCGTAGCAACAAAATATTCCGGTGGGTCGCGAATCTTGGCTTATCGTCCGGCGGCGGCTCGTTACAAACATCACATTTTTTTTTTATTCACGCTCACTCAAGGAGTTATTGTTTATGCCCTTAATTTGGCAGAGACACAAAGCTCCCATTGCATTGTTAAAAAGGGAATGGTTGTCTAGGAGGAGTTACAATTCCTGAACACTGCTATATGGGAGGCCAAAACAAAGTTTGATTAATCATTCAACATTGGCGTCGTACGGCTGAAGAAAGAATCTCGACACTTGATAGTACGATCGAAGTTGTGCTAGAAGTGCGGGCTTTACAATAGAATAATGAGGTTTAAATTTGTTTCGCTATATTCTAATGGGCGTACTCGACAATTCGACATTCATTGATGTCGTAAGTATTAAGAAGATTTGATAATTTTGAGCCTACAGAGTAATTCATTTCATGGTTTCAAGTGGGAGGTGGTGTCGTGTAGGCTATGTCGTCCGATTATTCCACCAAATATATCTTCTCTACCCAGCTTAGCATTAAAATCTCCAAGGACAATTTTAATGCCATAGCTCATTAGGTCTTGTCGACGAGCTCGTGACCTACCTTTGGTGTCTTTATTCTTTTCCTCAGGTGAGGCGTGAGCACAATTATATTGGTGAACTTTGCCTTGATGCGGATTGTCGTTATGCGCTCATTCACTGAATTGAAACTCAAGACCTTCCTCCTGAATCAAGTCCCAACTACAAATCTACATCCAAATAGACACTTGTTTTGTGCCCAATAGCAGTCGCCCTAGTAGATATCACAGTTGTTAATTTTACGAAGTCCCGGACCATCCCATCGCAATTCTTGGATGGTGGTTTTATCTACTTTAAAGCAGTCAAGGGTTTCCGCTAGTTGTTCGGCCGCACGTGGTCTGTTAAGGGACCTTACATTCTATGTGCAAAACCGAAACTCGGTGTCCTTAAATCGTTTGGGTGGGTCGTCATCATTAATTACGTCTGTATCCGAGGCTTGTTGGTGTTTCGGAACCATGTCTTCCATGCCCTATAAGGTGTTCACTAAGTCGTTCATCCTGACTGGAACTGTGTAGACGCCACCGTTGATTCCATCTTGGGAGCTCTTCCGCTGTCACCTGTTCAAAAGGAGGCATCCCTTAGTGGACGCATACCTCCTCCCACTCTCTCTGTCTTTGCTGCTGCTAACAGCAGCACACACATTGATCTCAACAGTTTTTAACAGGTTTATCGCCAAAGTTTCCCATTGTTAGCCAGATTCTTTAAAACGGTTTCTCAACAAGACTAAATTTTGCTTGTTAACCTACACAACTTCGAAGAACTAAGGCCTCAGTGGCTTACAGTCTTCAATAATTCTTTGAGTTCGTTTAAGGAATCGAGGGGACCAACAATGACACTAAGATACTAAGCTAAGACACTGATAAAACTTATCGATAACCAACTTGGAACGACATCCTTCACCCTAACGACTTTTAGTAATCAGGCAAGGCTTGCAAGGTCTGAAATCAGGGGCCTGATTATGGGATTCGTGGCGAATCGTTTTGCTAGCGAATTTGACATTTTTCAATTATTGCTTTCGCTTTCGCCTTCTTCGTTTTGAACTCGACCAATTAACGAATTCGAAGGCGAATTTGAAATGCCACAATGTTTGCTGACGAGTTGAAATCCGACAGCTTTTTAATGGCGGATGGAATATGGAAAAACGAAGCGAGTCGAATTTGAAAGGGCAAATTGAAAACGATCCGCCGCGAATCCCATAATCAGGCCCCAGCACAGACCAACAAGCATTGCTTTGAAATTATAAAAAAAGAAAGGAATAGCCATCAAACTTTCAAATTTTTAGCACTGCTGCTAAACGTTCCTCAATTGGTTTGACCAAATAAAAGTAAAAGTGGTATTAAAAGGTGTCCAAAAGCAGTTCTATTTCAGCCTATAAAACCACATGTTATCACTCATGCGAACACATTCGTCAAACTTTAATTTGAAACTCATTTTCGGGCAGTAAAAGGAAACCCATTAAACGAGCTCACTTAAATCCAAAAGAAAACAAACAATATCCAAAGGCAGTTTAGGTACCCAAAATGTAGATCAATTTTCAGTACTCACTTTTTTTGTATTTTTATTGTTGTAACGAGAAAGCTGCTTAAACAAATAAAATAAAAATAAAACAAGCAAAAATCTCGAATTCGAGACACTGAGTGAAATGACATGCAAAATAAAGCCTAGTCATTACTTTCTCCGATTTTGTTTAAATGTAAACCTTGCCTTCCAACCTTTTCTTTTTCGGGGTTCTCTTTTGGCAAGACTTTTTATTTTTGTCTGCTTATTCATTTGACAAACTTTGCTTTGCCTTTTTAACTGGAGAATGTTAATGACAACCTCTTAAATAACATGATGTTAATCGCGAGAAGCGTTAAACTGTTGATTTATTTAAGAAAATCCAGATCGACAGAGGGCTTGACAATGTAGATAACTCTTAGATAGTGGTCGCGGCGGCAGCTTTAATGGATTCATGTAAGAGAAAAGACATAAAGTCTAAGGTCAGGCCATAAAATTGCTAACTAGGCTTTTAAGAGGATGTAACATTGAAGACATGTGTAATGTGTCAAGTAATTAGAGCAATAACAGTTCTTTTAAGTGATGGTAGGGTATAATGAAATATCAGATAGTCAACTAACGTTTTAAAAAGATCTGATTACTGCTGAGCATAACTTAACCAGACACAAAAAGGCATAACGCCTAAAAAAAAAAAAACAATTAAACGAAAAGTAACAGCTCTTGGGCTTTAGTTCATTTTGTTCTTCGCTTTCTATCACCGAGTTTAGTACTTACTAGGAATTCCAAATGCTTTAAAACGTTACTTCCAGTAGTAACTTAATGCCGTCACGCTAAGCCACAGGGCGATCTGTCATTTTTTTATAATAAACGTGCACTCAAGGGCTTTTTTAATTACCCTTCGTATGCCAAGAGCACAGTGCGAGTATTAGGGAAAGGATAAAGGATGTAAAAGGAGGTGTCGGTGAACATTGGTTTTGAATTCTTGATTGACTGGGGAAGACAGAGTGTGGAAGAGAGTTCCACATTCGCGTAGTACGGCTAAGGAACGATTCTCTGAACATGACCGTACGTCCGAACTTGGGCTCAAGGGTGAACTGATGAGCATTCCTGAAGGTATTCCGGTTGAATATCTTAAAGGGCGGAATGCAACTGGCTATTTCTCTAGAGCATATATTGTTGAAGTATCGGTAAAATAGGGTGAGACAATACGCCGATTATCGAGCGATGTTAATGACTCAACGATGATATGATTACCAATCATTTTGAATGCTCTTTTTTGGATACTGTCCAAAAGACGTCACTGGAGCACCAGCCCAGAAGTGAGAATTGTGCTCAAGCTTAGGACGTTATGTAAGTTTTTTAGATGATAGTCAAATTAGAAGGGGAAACAAATTTCTTGCATCGTCTTAAGAAACTAAAGCATCTTGCGGCATTTTTGGCGACATCACATATGTATCCATTCCATAAAAGATGGTCAGTGATGGACTAACCGAGAATTTCGAAATGTTCGGTCAGCATTGGGTTTTCAAAGCATTAAACTCTACGCTGTTCCTTATTTCCCATTGTACAATGCTGTTTAGGTCAGAGCTTAATGAGCTTATATTATTTTGCCGTTGCAGTTCCACATCCGAAGAGGAGGGGTGTGACTCTGGAAACGAATATAAGAAGCTAAGGGTACTATCGTCAGCGAAACAATTTATTGGAATAGAAGTAAGTGTACCCTGGGGCACACCAGCATTTATATTGCGGGTTTTGGACTTGAATCCGCCCAATACAACTTGAATTGAACGGTGCGAAAGAAAGTTTCTAATTCAAAGGGGTTCATCAATACCGAAAGCACGCTTTTTCGATGAAAGAGCAATTTGCCAAACTTTATCGAATGCCTTTAAAATATCAAGTGCAACAATCTAACTTTCTCCAAAACGATGTAAAGATTTGTTCCACTGTTTGGTGAGATAAACCATCAAATCACCAGTTAACCTGTTGCTGCGAAAACCGTACTGCCGGTCATTAAGAAGTTTTCGGTCTTCGATATATTTCTTAAGCTGGAAGTTTATCATAGTTTCCATGACCTCAGAAAGAAGGGACGTGAGTGCAAGCGGACGATATTTGTAGGGAGAAGAAGATTCTTATTGCCTTTTTTTTGGAATTTGCCGGACAAATGCTGTTATGCTATCAATTCTTTTCAAACAACAAAGTAGAAAATTATCGGTGGCGTTGTGACCAAAACATAGTGATTTTTTTAATTCTAAAGTAACATCTCTTAACTAAATAAAATAATATCTCCAAACCAAAGTGTGTTCAACAAGTAAATCATGTGATTAAATCAAGCGATTTAATAGTAGATTCACAACTTAAACATAATTTATTTTGGAGATTTTGTCATGGAGACTTTTGCAATGGGGATTCTCCCCTTGGACATTTCGCTGCTGCTTTCAGTGTAACAAAGCGTCACATTTCACACCTCCTACCTCGAACAACCAACCACCAAAAATCAAAAACATTGCAAAAAGAGCAACTCTGTGCTCCCAGACTATTAAACAAAAGAATCAACCATACCGCCCGGACTATATAACAACAAGCTACCTAGCCGCCCGGATTATAAATATCCTCGACGTACATAAGCAAAGAGAACTATGCATTTTTGAAATTGAAGTTCATTTGTAATTTTATGATTTACAACCAGTTTTTACCGAATAGTTATGAAGTAGACGTTTAGTTCAGTAGGTAATTCGAGAAGCATAATAGATGTTCTCGTAACACTACCAGTTGGGTTGGTGTATAGGGCAATTCATATTGTTCCTATTTTTCGGATTAAATTTTGTTTCTGATATTATATTGATCGAGTTTATAGTTTCCTTCCATCCAAAAATCCCCCTCATTCTGAGGACGTGGAAATTACCTCCTTCTGAGATTCCCCCTCACTTCGAGGCCGTGGCGATAGATTATATTTTCCCTCCTTCCGAGAATCCCCCTCGCATTGAGGCCGTGGCAAATTACCTCCTTCTCAGTATTCCCTCTCATTTCGAGGCTGTGGTGACAGGTTATATTTTGTCTCCTTCCGAGATTCCCCCTCACTTCGAGGCCGTGGCCCTATCGTATTCATAAGACTGATTTTAAGAGTGTACGTAAGAATTAATATGTACATATCGATTTAATACAAAAAGCTTAAATAAAGAAGAGTTAAAAATTAATTGGAGAGAATTCGATGTTTTCGTTTCTGAGTTTTACTGTCCTCAGACAGACCTTGGACTCCGACGAATATACCCAAGCCTGAGTAAATTAAGCATCACAAATTGGCGCCCGAGCAGGGACCTTAAGGCCGTGTCCAAATTGGGTTAAAAAGTGGTTAAAACTTGACGTTTGGTTAAATTTTGACATTTCGCATGGAATGAAATGTGTTAAAAATTAGACTAGCTGTGGAGCAGGTTAAAATATGACAGTAGTGGTTAAAAATTCTTCCATTTTTAACCACAATTCATCGAATTCGGACAAGGCCTAAGAAGATTCAACCGAATACTCATGGCCACCGCCGTCCGAAGGAGAATCATCGAAAGGTTCCACCGTTTCCCGTTTACCGATCTCCAATCAGCACTGTTCTTATCAAATGGCTAACTTACCCCGACACGAGATTTTTGAGTCAGACCAGACTGCACCGTTGCCGCCAGACCAACCACCGCCAAACCAACCCCCACCAGACTTAGCAAACTCCTTCAGAAATCTGGGCTTCATATACCTGATGAAAAAACCGAGCTAGTGGATATGCTAGCTACCCGGAATTTGGATACTCCAGGAAATATGCAGGTCCTCAGGCAACGGCTCAGTCAACACCTGAAACACTCAAAACTTGTGTGAACAATGGGAGAGCATCGCAGAAAAAAGGCTTGACGCACTTTTTGGACAAAGCAATCGGTTCCGAGACAACCGAAGTGAAAGGAGTAGAATGCCCTACCCAGATTACTATTCCCGTTCCGTCTTTTCACTCTTTACGGGGAACTCATCATCAACTAGTACGACCAACTGCGAAGCTTTATCAACCGCCAACGTCTAACATCAAACAGTACAGTCAGCCAATACTTTCGTAACCACGAGCAAACCACTGGGGCATGCTAGCCAGCCGTTTGCCGCATTCTATGCACAGTCAAGCCGGGGAATCCCTTGGAGTTTCTTGAAAGGTTAACCGAACTGACTCGCTACAATATTCCGCTGGATGACATGCTAAAAACGCTACCCGAACTCTTTCGAGGCGCCGCGTTAGAATGGCTAAGCATCAAGAGTAAAAGTTTCAACAAGTGGGACGACTTTCAAGAGGCCTTCATACGCTTCTTCTTGCTTGCCCGGTACCTCCAGAAACTTGAGGATGAAATTCTTCGCTGACGTAAAGATCCCCGTGAACGAGCTCAATATTACCTGTTAGCTGTACAATATCTCATGTGTGAGCTGGAATTTATATGGATGCCTGCACCGAGATTGGAAGTCGTATAAGTAAACAAATTTAAATAACACTTGGTATACAGCCTTAGTACCGTATCCAATCGGAGCAAATTTCTCTCCGATTCGTACAATTTCTAAGAATATTCTACCACTGCACACTTTCCGACAGGTTTATCGTAGACATTTACGAAAAATTTGAAATCTGCGTCGGAATTCATGCTATGCATTCCGATAAGTTTATTAACTTTTTTTGTCCGATCGTTTCCGAAACAACAAAGTGTGGGAAATATATTTGTTTCACTCATAAAACAACAAAGAAGTACGTCGGCGTGCGACGGTACGCTTATTTATTTTATGTACGACTCGGGTACGGTGAAGGAAATATAACTTCCGATCGGAAATTTGCTCCGATCTGATAGTCCGGAAGACCTCTGCCCTTACCATTTCTTGCATTTTAAACAGTAGTTATACAACTCCTTAACCTCGTCAAGATGATGTGTTCGGTTTTCGTTTGCATTTATTTAATAGAAACGAACTGTCATCTTGATCGACGATTAAATTGCTCTCAACTGTTCAAAACCTCACCAGAGATCAAGATAAAAAGAAAGAAAGAACTCAACTACCATATCCAGGTCGTAATTAAACCTACATGCAAATTCTTATAAATCAGCTACTTAATTCGTTTCGATTAAAGTGACAAATCCTCCAATTTACACCTGACCCACTCTTTGCGCTCAATTCGTTTATACTTTTCCACCAGGGGAGTCTTCATTGGGCATAAGTGCTGGCTGTTGCTCCGAGTGTTGTCAATAAGAATTTCGTTTCGTGTCCAGCGCTGAATTGCTGCTGTGGCGCATAAGTGCCAATGAATAGAAGCATTCCGATTCCAACTTCTGAATGGATATCGTTAGTAGCGCAGCATCGGCTGGTTTGTTGATTGTGCCATGTTTGTTGCCAGTTGCCAAAGTAATTGATGACCGCGCTTTGGCTTTATCAAATCAACAAGAAACGACCGTTCAATGGAATTCTTTTTCTCTACTGTCCTGCAGATAGTGACTTCACCGCTGAGCACTGAGCTTGTTGGTTGATCACTCGAGATATCGATTTATCACCTCGAGGCGTGAGTTGTAGCACGCGGCGTTTTTTTTTTCTTTTCTAGGCAAATCGAAAGAGTAAAATAAATTCGAGCTAATTATTCACTTATGGTATTACTGCTAGGAAACTAGAAATTTTGGTTAATGGGTAGTTGATAGCTTGTGGAGATATATGGAAGCGTTTATGAATGTGTACAGTGTACCTAACTGCCTTTGATGACAGGTTCGATTAGTAAGCCACAAACACGAACACCTGTTAACTAGCGATGTGGTTCTTCGGGATAAAGTAGCTATAGATTGAATTGTGGCGGTGATTGGACTTGACAAGATAACTACAACGAAAAGAGAATATTGTTGCTGAAGAAGAGTAGCGTACAGTCGGCAGGTCAGATGACAGACTGCCGAAATTCTAGCGGAAACCCTCGACTATTCTTGAACGGACATATTTGCCATCTTAAAAGTGAAATGGCACGGGTCCGGCAAAAGGATTATTTGGATTATGGTCAGGTGAAAACTCGAGCAAACAATTTAAGGATGTGGGGTAAAACATCAAGGCTATAACATGTGCCTGTGCACAGGGTCGCACAGGAGACTAAGATGATTGATGGGTTTCGTTGCATTCTATCAGAAGACACTCTTCCAACAAATGGATGTCCGAACATTTTGCACCAAGTATTTTCTGATCAAATCTGCGGTTATTTGTATTCAAGTTGCTTACAGTCTTTGGCAAGAAAAGCTGCAAAATAGCATCACTGACAAAACAGTATCAGGGTCGCTGCATCTAACGTCCTTAGTTTTAGTTTACCGCCACAACGAAAGGGTTCGGGTTGTGCAAAAAAGAACAAGAATGTCACCTGATTAGATGCCAAACTCGTTACTCGACTCCAGGCTAGCATAGAAAGAAACTACGTCAGCGTTGTCTGTAGTTTGGATATCCATGGGTAATCTGGTACCTTGGTTCGAGATGTCGTTCATCGTTGGTCATCCTTCTCAACAGCGAATTGGGGTGGTTGGTAATATTTGCAATCATCTTCCTAGCAGCGTCAGCAAAACATGTATTCAATATATCCAGTGGCTTGACTCGGGCTTCCTCGTATAGTCGCTTGTTACTGTAGTACTTGTAGTAGTCAAGTGCAAATCCTGAGCAGTTTCCTTTCAGAAGATTCCTAATAGAATTTTCTGCATCGCTGTCTTAGAAACCATGGTGGAAAGCTGTAGTTTGGTTGGCTTACTTAGTCCGGTCTTCGTTTTTGATGGGGGATTGATGCGGTGGAAGGCTAGGATAGCTTTCTCAAGCACAACTCTTGCGTGTGGATTGAAGTTGAACAGCTCGTTGAAGTTTACTCGCAGGTATTTGGCGTTCCTTTTAGCTTTGATAGTTGATCCATTTGGGAACTTCAGCTCTAGGTTCCTGCATGCTGTCTTCGATCTACAGCGGCTACGGTTGTAAACCGGTTGCCTGAAGCATACCAAATCCGATTTGGCGGTGTTTATCATTATTCCCCATTTGGTGTATTACTCGTAGAGCCTGCATATGTGGGCTTCAACCTTCCGGATTGCAGGTATGGGTGAGATGGATGAGGCGTTTGGGAGAGTCATCTGCAGAAAGCAGATTTTAAAAGTCTGATAGCAAGGGTTGGTCCGACGTCACTAGGCTGTAGAGAAAGGGTTCGAGCTTCCACCCTTGGGCCACTCCAGCCAAAATGTTCCTTGTTGTTGCCTTCTTATTTTCAGCTTACACTAAGAATTTCCTGGAAGAAAGAAAAGAAAATAATATTTTAATTAGTGCCTGAGGGATACCTAAAGTACAGAGCTTTCTCAACATCCAAAAAGCATCCTACCATAACACGGTGACTGTTGAGAGCCGAGGTGACGTCGTTCTGCAATTCTACCAAGGGATGTAGAGTGGAGTGGCCTTTGCGGAATCCAAACTGCATGTCGGGGATGATGCTGCGCTCATTGCAAAATCTTTTAAGTCTCCTGAGTATGACTTCTTCCAGAATCTTGTTCATGTCATTTAGAACAGATACAGACCGGTAGTTGCAGACCAGGTTACTTGTTCCTTTCTTCGGGATGGCCAAAATTTTTGCTGTTTTCCACCTCTGTGGAAAATAGCAATTGTTTATGCAGTTGTTAATATTAATCACTAGAATGTTCATCACAACTTGCGGAAGTTTCTTCAGTATATAGTTTGAAACACCATCCATTCCAGTTGATTTCTTTGGCCTAAGACTGTCGATGATTTCTACAATCTCTTCCTGATTGCAGAATTGCTGGTGTTCTTGTATCCTCAGTTGGGCAGGCATAGTCAAATTGAACTGCTTCAACACTGGGTTGCTAGAGCTGATTCCAGGTTGTCAACCGCGCTGTCAATTTCCTGGGTGGTTAATGTTCTGTTTGTGGGTGGTAGGTTTAGATTGGCTGCAACGTCCCTCCGTAGTCTTTCGATGTTTAACTTTCTGTAGTTTATAAACTTTGCTTGACGCCTTGCAGCTAGTATGGCTGATTGATTTAGTTTGACTTAGAGCAATACTGCTTCGTGGACCAAGTCACTTGGCACAGTTGTAGTGACCCCTGGAAGTATAGACACAAAATTAGATGAAACTAGGAAGAAGTCTGATGTCGGTTTACATACCTTCCCTAGATTTAATTTCTCTTATTTTGTTTTGACTTGGTTTGACTGAGCATCAGAAGTAAGCTCTACAATATTGAAGAACCTTTGAAGAAGGAGTCCGTTAGGATTCAAATAAAAAAATTCAATTTTCACTAAACGAAAATTGCAGTATATTTCAAGGCGTTTCGTGGTTGAATTTATAAAGGTGAGCTTGGAGCTTTGAAGCTCCAAACGATACTTGTTTGTAAGCTTTTTCTTTAATAAAAACATGAAACATTTGCATGTGACTAATTTAAAATTGAGCATTTGTGGTCCCTGTTCAAGAGGCTTGTTAGTCACATCCAATGGAAAGTATAGATATTACCCAATCTTATCAATTGCCAAATTATAACAACTTGAACTTGCCCGATAGGGAAAAAAACAGTTTTTACCCAGAACGAAATATAAACAAAAGCGTTGAAACGTGATAGCCTTGAAACGTTATTTGAAGTATCGAAGGCTTTGGGCGCTCTGGTCTAGACCAACCCTCCGTTCGTGCTTCTAGCATGAATATCTAGGAATACCATATACCTTCCCGATTCTAGAACTTTCCAGAAGAAGCATTGCCCTCCAACTAAGGAGATTTTGTTTTATGGTACTAAGAACATTACCAGGGATGTATTCTTGGATAAGTTGTATTCAAAGTTTTGGAAATTGCGTTCAGAAATTCATCTACTAAGCGTCTGCTAATAGATCCAGAATCCAGATGTAGAAGATCTTGGTTTGTTTGACTGGAAATGAAGAGCGGTACCTTTTCTTATTTCCAGCCACATTTCATCACGATTGGTTTTGGGCATCAGTGGGTGATACAGCTATGGAAACTACTTCGATGATCATATTTGTGTCTCAGCACATAGTTGTTCATTGCGGATCCGATGTTGTGGATTGCATCGCGATAAAAACGACGACGACGAATGCTTGATCAGCAGGCCGTGATTGCTTATTCTGCATTCATAATCAAATCATTCATTTCGAGACCTGGTTATTTTTTAAACGTGTCCATTTCTATTTCATAAAACATACTCTGATTTTCGGACCAACTCTTTCGCCTTCATCGAGCTCTTCGAGGTCCAAGTCCAAGTGACAGTTGCTGGTATATCCGATCTGCAAAGGCAGCCGTGGAATGTTAGGTCCCTTGATAGACCGCATGCTGCCGAACAATTAGCGGAGACCCTCACCTGCTACAAAGAAAACATTACCGCTATTCAGGAAATGCGATGGGATAGACCGGTTCTTTGGCTGCGGATGCGGAATCGTCGTGGGAAGCAGACTCAGGTAAAAAGTCTTGAGCTTCGTATGTGTAAGCGAACGCATCACGAAGATCCGAATCATGGCTAAATTCAGCAACATTAACCTAATATGCGCGCTTGTCTCCACAAAAGAGAAAAAGAACGACACGAAAGGCGAGTTCTACGAGCTCCTCGACAAAACGTAAGAGCAACGTAATAGCTATGACATTAAAATCGTCCTCGGCGATTTTAACGAAAAAAGCTGTGAAAAGAGGACATCTTTGGTGGGACAGTCGGAAAGCACAGCCTGCACGACACCACTTCCGGTAACGGATTCAGGCTGATCGATTTTGCTGCAGTGCGAAATGTTGTGGTAGCAAGCACATGGTTCCCACATCTCAACAGTCATACAGGAAGATAGAGATATCCCGATCAATCAACCGTCAACCAGATTGATCACATTGCGGTCGACGGAAGGCACTTGTCTTCTAGATGTTCGAACTTTCCGAGGAGCCAACATCCAATCAGACATCTACCTCGTCGTAGCCAAGGTAGTGCTACAAATATACCGACAATGGCTAAAACAAGCAAATGCTGCAAGAGACTTCGACGTCGGACGGCTACAATCGCAAGCGATCTTTCTCTGATCGATTCAAGTATTGAGGACCAGTGGCAACATTGGCAGAAAACAGTTAAAGATGCCGCCTCTGGGTTTCACGCAGCCACGAAAGCAAAACCTTTGGTTTGATGAAGAATGTAGGCAGGCGCATGCAATCAAGCAGGAGGCATACAAAGCTGCGCTGCACAGAAGGACAAGAGCTGCTCGTGAGCTCTTTGAGCAAAAGAGGAGGGAGGAACGCCGGCTTCTCAGGAGAAACAAGAGGAAGCACGAGAAGCGTCAGATCAAGGATGTTGAGAGAGCCAATAGCAGGAATGAAGTTCGGAGGTTTTATCGAAAGATTAAACAGCTGGCTCCATGAACACCAGAGGCGCTATCTTCCAAAAATCAACTTCTCGCGTACGCCGATGATATTGATATAATGGGAAGAACACAGACTGATGTCAATGGCGTCTTTGTGAGAATTTAGACTGAAGCGGCAAAATGGGTTTAGCGGTAAATGAGGGAAAAACAAAGTACATGCTGTCTTCGAGGAAGGACACCCAACACCGACGCATATGATTTCGAAGTAGTAGAGCAGTTTGTCTACCTAGGCTCCGCTATTAATACGGGCAATAACACTAGCGCCGAGATCAGACGAAGAATAACTCTTGCTAATAGCTCTCTCGAGCAACTAAGGTAAAACTGTATAACAGGGTATAGTCTCAGTCCTTCTATATGGTGCAGAAGCATAGACATCGACAAAATCGGATGAATAGGCTAAGCTGTTTCGAGAGGAAAGTTCTTTGGGTCATCTTTGGTCCCGTGTGCATTGATGGGGAATGGCGAAGAAGATATAACATGGACCTAGCCAGGAGGATTAAGGTCGAGTCATTTAGAGCGAATGGACACCAATGCGTCGGCCCGGAGAGCCTTCAATACTATTCCCGAGGAACGTAGAAGGAGAGGAAGACCGAGATTCAGCCCACAAATGGAAGAGGACATCAATCAACTTGGAGTACGAAACTGGACACAGCTAGCTAGGGACCGAGCTGGCTGGCGGAGATTGTTGATTTAGGCCCAGGATTTAGGCCCAGGTCCACAACGGACTGTAGCGCCACCTTAAGTATGTAAGTGTTATTCGAATCTGAGAAGCGGATGCGTTGCCTTTTGTTAGCAATCCATAACAACAATATAGTACTCTGAGTCTGAACCAACTTTGACCCCTCGATTTTAGTGATCAGCCTCAAAATGCGGCGGCCATGTACCCAACGTGGTCTATTTGGTTACAATTGAATCAATCAGTAACGTTGAAGTAGCTGTCACGGATGGAGCATCTCTTACTCTAGACCAAATAATGGCCCATTGTTGAACATTGGAGAGTTTTTAGATATTCCCTTACGAGCCAGCTAATTTCCTGAAGTTTGTTAACTGCCATGCAAATCTGTCGCATTACGACGATAAGCATCAACACATTGCAATCGTGACTTGTTTCCAATAGCTTCATACCTCGTACCACTAAGCTCAGTCAACGCGGCTCTCACGCAACTGACTTAATGCGTTTCATGACGAATGCAAGACCATCTTAACATCAAAAGAACAAAATAGTAATAACCACCATAACTCAACTAATGTATCTTTATTTAAATTTACAAATTACAAATCAGTCACTACTACAAATCTTCGTGACCTAATGTCAAACAAACTGGATTTTTCTTGAAAACACCGTTCTCTTGCAGGACTGCATGTGGTGAACACCTCCACGGATCATTCGTTGCCACTTGCCAACTAAACAAACGTTCCTTCAAAGTCTTTAACAATTCGCTGAACTTCGGCTTTCCCGCCAAATTCCATCGCTCCAATGAATCAAGTTTCAAATCGTACAACTCCCACTCAGGTCTCTTGTAATAATCCTGCAGCGTCTTCACCCAAGGAAGCTTCTGTTTCCTCGCTGTGGCGTTCAAAATTTCCTGGAAAGTCGGTGATGTATAGAAATCCTGATCAATCGGGAAGTAGCTCCAATAGTTCAGATTGTGAATTAGCTTGTAGCGGCGAGTCCTGATCATTCTCATCGGATAGTTCATGGTGATCTCGTGGAAATTTTGACTGCCGAAGATTGTCTCGTTCTCGTTTGCTGGAGGCTCGATGTCCAAGAGCGGAAGCAGAGATTTTCCCGACCAGCTTGCATTGGGCTTTAAACCGAAAACATCCAAAACAGTTGGGAAAACATCGAGCAAACTTGTCATAGTCGATGTCACTTGGTTCTTTCGCTTTCCGGCATCTGGAGAAGCTAGAATCATTGGTTCACGGACTCCACGTTCGTAGAGATTCGTCCTGCCACTGGGGAACGGTGGGCCATTGTCCGATGTGTACATTACCAGAGTATCTTTGTCAAGCCCCATGTTTCGAAGCTCTTTGAGCACCACTCCAACACCCTGATCTAGCCGTGAGATTGTCATGTATTGAGCAGCCAGTTCCTTCTGGACAGTTTCGGTTTGCGGCAACCAGTCGGGAACTTTCAAATTTCTCCAGTCATAGTAGATCGGGCGCCAGTCAGGAATCACTCCCATGCCCTCTTCCCCGGAGCCCCATCGTTCGCAGAACTCACCATACTGCGGAGTTATGTGTCCACATCGATGTGGGTCATGGAACCCAACGATCAAGAAGAATGGTTTTCCTTCCTTCTTCGTCTGGTTGAGGAAATCCCTCACGTAGAGTTTAATATTCGTGATGTTCCGTCCAATCTGATTGATCGAATGATTCTCTTCGGTCTGTTCGTAATCGAACTTGAAGTTCTCTCCAGCGCCGACATGCTTCTTGCCAATAATTCCAGTTCGGACTTTGCCACCAAACTGTGACCGAAGTACATTTGGTAATGATGTCATCGATTTGAAAACATTGAAGTTATGGACTCCTTGATGCAAACCGTACATTCCACTTTGATGACTCGCCTGACCGGTGAGTATTTGCGCCCGGCTTGGCGAACAACTACTGACCGAAGTGAAAGCGTTATTGAACAACAAACCATCTTTTGCCAGAGCATCTAGATTTGGTGTTTGACAATACTTGTTGAGGTATGCGCCCATTTCGAAGCCGGCATCGTCGGCAAGCAGAAGTAGCACATTCTTGACGGATACAACTTCGTTGGTTGTCAGAGAGAGGATTGCAAATAAACAGAGAATGTGGGGTATTTCTATCGCCATATTGGCCGATTGAAAATCAAGACAATATCAATCGCGAACACAGTCGACGTGTGTATACGAACTGTTGGTTAACCAAAGTCAATTGCAACTGAAGTGATCAAACTGGAGGCCGAACCTCAAGCTCAGATTTAAGTGACCATTTGATGAATCTCTCTTGATGTCGCCTCCAGCTACGGCTGGAGCGAAGCTGTTTAGTGTATTGACGTGCATGTGGATGTTCACTCGTGTAACAGTGCTGTGCTCAAAATTAAAAATATAGCAAATTATAACTAAAAGATCTCGACAATTTTGTTCGAATCATAACGTATGTTAAAGGTTGGAACTTTGCCATGAAAATTCCAAATTAATTCAAGTTTGTCTATACCTGAAGCTTTCATAAGGCTTACTTATGCCCACTAATACAAACAAGCATGTTACTACAAATATGCCATTGTGCATTGTACAACATTGATTTACACATTTATCATAAGACATATCTCTAGTGTCCTTGGATGACGGCAACATATTAAAGCTTCCCTAAGATATTTTTATGCAAGTTACAAATAACGCCCTCTATTGGATTGGTAAACAAAAGTTTCTTGCAATAGTTGCTTTCTAAAAGCGTGTCATTGCTAAACTTGCATGTTTAAACAAGTACATCCACATGTATCTTAAAAGCAGCTATATTGGTCGGTTTATTTATAAGAACATGATTTTTTGTTTAACTTTCTCGCACTATAAAGTTTGCGATTCAGGCATTTAAGAGTAACAATAATGAGGTATCAATATCTTTCCATAACTCTTGTGCAAATTCTGATTTCTAAATATAAGGTCACATTTCGCGGTAAGCAAAATTCCAAGCACCCAGCAATAATCATATCATCAAAAGTGTAATTTATGACACCAAAATTGGCACAGCACTCTCAATAAATTTGTATATTAAGAACGTTGATACAATTATTATTGAACAATGCAGGAGAAGGCAAAAAACAAGAAAATAAAGTATGGAATTGAGTTTCAGTCGGACAAGCACTTGTCAGCTTAACTTAAGAAACAAACAGTTCCACGAAAAATTATTGTAAGAATGGCAAAAGGAATCGATTCCAGAGTAACCTTTAACAGTTGAATTAATTTTGACAGCTAGTTTAACTAATTCTTAATTGAAAAATGATACCTATAACTTCAACACCTGATTTGGGTCCAAAAGGGATTTTTTTGAAGTGTTGTGTAAGTTGAACTTTTTCTTTAAATGAATGGAAAATAACTATGCACACAGCACTTTACGAATTATGTATGTAAATGAGAAAGTTGATACAATTGAAAGCAATGAACTGATATTAGAAATGGAAAAAAGATCAATTTAATGTACAACTTGGAGACTGTATTTTGAAAGAAGAGAAAAATTACCCGAGAGTATTAGAAAAGTGAAAGCTTAGTTATCGTATAGTTACAAACACACTCAACATATCAAATCTTTGCGAGCTATTTGTCGAAGCTAAGAAATATTCCACAAACCTTCTTAAGACAGGAAAACTTCAAGTTGATTCGAACTGGGGCTATGTGAACTATGGGCATGAATAGGACTCGAACCCACGACGTTCTGCTTAGCGGCCAACGCACCATACCACTAAGCTACGGACACTACAAGCAAAAAAAGTTGGAAATTTTATTTTGGGGGGCTGACATTTTTTTGACGGTCAAATTTTTTTTTCTGTACAACTACAAAAAAAATTAAATTCACTAATCAACTACCTACCCTAACCTATCAAAAAAGTTGGGTGCCAGCTTCATATAGCCCGAAACTGTTTGTCTTAAAAATCGTCGCTTGGATAAATGTTTGTCGTATGTATTTAGCTACTTTTGGGTAAACGTCATCAAAGTTCAGAATCTTTTTTCTCAAAGACCATAAGTCAGATTTTCTTGAAAATTTGTTGACTTATGTAAAGCAAAATTATTAGTTCAATAACGTTAAAATAAAATTTAAATAGTTTATAATGAATGACATTTTGCTAAGAATGCCCTTGTCGTATGTAACAACTTCACCAAGTCTGCTAGTTTCCCAAACACATACGACAAAATTTGAACACAAGCAACAAAGATATATCAAATTTTTGAATGGAATATATTCAACATCTGATAAAACAACCATTTTTTATGAAGCAAAATAAAAGAGTATTTTTATAATTATTTCTTTATATTTTTTTTTTTTTTTAATATAAATCGTGCGAACCCATTGGGTTCACGTTTAGGTATGCGAGCTTTTGGGAAAATTAAAAAATGTGCACGACTGGGTCGTACAAACCTACTCCTGCATGCTAAAACTAAATATGTATGAATACTTTTATGTTCCAAAAATTGCAAAAAGTAGTGTTAAAATAAGATTACACTCCTATGCAATTAAATATTTACTTGAAATAAATATACATAATGTTCTTTCATTAAAAATTTGATCACTTATAGTAGGAGAGCCGGCTGCACTTAACTCACAAAAAAAAAAAAACAATACATAAAAATAATTAGAATTTATTAAAAAAAATTAAAATTTGAAAATGTACCTCGTAAATACATTTAATTCAAAAAATTTAAATGGCAAGCAAATTCAAACTTTATTATTGATTTATTGATTCTTTTTTTTTGAAAATCGTCGGAGCCGTTTTTTTTTTTTTTAATTAATTTTTAAACATGCATATTATACTCCAATTTGCATTTTTAAAATAGATCCGTTTTTGAGATACAGAATTTTGAAAAAAAAATTAAAAATATTTTTTAAAAACTCAAAAAAAAATTTGAAATTTTTTTGAATAGAAAATATTATTTGAACAATATATACGTATTTTCAAAAACTTACACTGATCGGATTTCATTTTTCGAGAAAATCCAATAACAAAAAAACGTACCGTTTTGGAGCAATACAAAAAAAAAATTTTACATAAGATACATGAATGTTTAAAAAAAAATAAAACTCGAGGAAGTTTAGAAAAAATCATAGGAGCCGTTTTGGAGAAAATTGAAAGTTTTAGTTTTTGGCCAAAAAAATCGTATGGTGGCTACCCTAAATTTTGATCTTAAAACAAAAATAAAAAAACTGGGATATGAGTTTTTGCTCAAACCTCTAATTTTCAAATCGGACCAGTAGTTAAGGCTGTGGATGCCTGTAAGCTTCCAGACAAACAGACAGACGGAATGTCCGGACCCACTTTTTTCGACTTCTCCATCATCGTAATGTCATATCTCATCATCATCTCAATGTTTTTTTCTACGAATTCAATACTTGCCATATACATATTCTATATGTCGCAAGAAAAAAGGAAGGATTAGTGAGGAGGAGTCGATGTACATTGGTTTTGAATTCTTGAATATTGCATTGAGAGGAAACAACAGTGTTGAGTTAATCATTCCACATTCACGTCGTACAGCTGAAGAACAAATCACTGTACTTGACAGTACGTCTTCAGTTGGGTTCAAGAGTAAACTCATAGGCATTCCTAGAAGCGCGAATATTACTGCTGAGGAGTTGTTTAGGGGGAGGATTGCAACTGGCACTGACTGTAGGAGTAACGATAAAACAGAAACACACCAAACGTTACGACGGTGTGTTCAAATAAGGTAAATGATTCATGTCTCTTTCACCAATTTTTCTTAAATCCGTTTTTTTTTTTTTTTTGTATACCTTCCGACTTCCAAGAGGTTATAGCTGGAGCGCCAGCCCAGGGGCCTTATTATGTAAAACGAAACGATCGTCAATTTAACGATACGAAGGTCGGATCAAGGAGCGATTAAGTAAAACGAGAAAGGAAATGTTGCCAGACTAAAATCAATAAGAATATTTTTTTGTAAACTTCATCCAACTTCACACAATATATAAACTGTCATTGATGTGTTCAAGATTTAAATTGTTTAAATTCTAAATTTATAAAAAGTGTTTCCACTGTGATTTTTTTTTTTTTATATCAGCGATGATTCTGACGAAGACGAGACTCTTATTCGAAGAAGACAAATAAGAGATGATTCAAATCCAGTGACTAGTGATGGCCTTAACAGTTATTTTTGAGTAACCATTATAACAGTTACAGTTATTTCTGAATAACCGTTATTCTTAGCAGTTACTCAGTAACGGTTATCCATATACTTATACGGAAATCCTAACCTCAGGAAAACTGAATTCGTATTTCCTAGATGGAAAGTATTATTATTCACAACCCTTTTTTCCTACATTCATAAATAAATAATGCATCTAACTCTAACTTGACATCTTTTTTCGTTTTCGGAAAATTTCGCGTCTACCTAGTTAACTTGTTCTGAGTAACTTGTTCCTTCAGTTACTAATTATTCTGAGAAACCGTTCCTTCAATACCTAGTTATTCTGAGTAACGGTTATTCTGAGCAACGGTTATTCTGAGCAACGGTTATTCTGAGTAACGATTATTCTGAGTAACCCTTATTCTGAGTAACGGTTATTCTGAGTAACGGTTATTCTGCGTAACGGTTATTCTGAGTAACGGTTATTCTGAGTAACTGTTATTCTGAGTAACCGTTATTCTGAGTAACGGTTATTCTGCGTAACCGTTACCGAACAACAGTTAAGATCGATATTAAATAACTAGTTATAGCAGGTATTCACGAATAACACGTTATCGGTAACGGTTATTGATATATCCCACCTCTACCACTGACCCTTCCGAATACAAAGTAAGCAAAAGCTTAACTTAATTCTCAATAGGAATAAAGTAAAGTTCTTAATTTACTTAATTCCAAGATTTAAACAATTATTTCGACTTAACAAAGAAGCAACTTTCAAGCTCGAGATCAACATACGTCCCAAGTCCTCTCCCGAGCAACTAAAGTGACGCTGTACAAAACCCTCATAATCCCGGTCCTAATGTATGGTGCAGAGACATGGACCATGGCAACATCCGATGAAAACGCTTTGGGTTGCTTTGGGTTGCTTTGAGTAATTATATTCATCTTCTATTGGTAACACAATTTTTTAAGCGAAGGTATTTTTTATTACAAGAAATCTTAAGAAGTCTTAATGCTTAAGGAATAAGAAAATTGCTCGCGTTTATTCACGTACAAAAATATGTAAGTAAACAAATTGTTTACCTTAACTTGAATAGTGTTTATCTTAGTATTAAAGTGTTTATTTTCCTGTTTAAACCAAACAAAAATGTTTGTTTATTGGTTTGAAACCCCAACCGAACAAATATTATGGCGTCATTGGTGATAAAATACAAATAATGAGAGTTGTTCGTATTTGCATTTTTGTATAACATCAAACATTTTCTAATCTGAAGAAGCTAAGAAAAATTAAATTACAAGAAATTTCCTCTCAAATGTCAGTCACATCTCACATAATATACAGCTTTTATTTCTTGGTTCAGCTCTCGCTGGCGCTGCGCTGCCTGAATGAACATGAGAAAGCTTTCTCAAACGAAATGCTTGAATTTATTACATCAGCAATTAAATTTGATTCAGAAAGAACACATTGCCCTCGAGCAGAAAACATTGTTACAAAAACTCTGCAAGAAGAAGACGACACAAAGAATTGCAACTGAGTTAAAAGTTGGAACGAAAAAAAATAGTATTTGCATAATCTGTCACATGCAGAATTTGATAACAGGCTTTCTCGCTGTATCGCCCAACAGCTGGATGACAGAGCAAAATACAAATTTAGCAACAAATGAATTTGGTTGAATCACATGGGTAAAATCACAGCCACTGCAGTTACACTTTGTGTCTCAACTTCATGATTTCAGTTATTATGGGGAATGAGGTGGAGATTATGTCTTCAATTCAGAATTTTAATTAATAACACTAGTTTACAAAAATAAAAAAAATCTTTTACCCAAAGACAATTAATACTGAAGTTGGTTTCTATGATCCCACAGATTATAAAAGTATATGAAATATATTTTTATCACGTCT
>CAKKXW010000003.1:24463076-24480115 GCA_920937365.1 Sphaerophoria rueppellii | reverse complement strand
CAATGATTTCTTTACCTAACTCACTGTTTTTGTTTTTGCTGTCGATAAATTTGACACATAAAACTTAAATTTCCTGTAATAGAATCGTCGTTTCTATTACATTTTTGACTTTGACGTCGCTTAACTAAGTAACAGTCGTTAATTGATTATAAATAAGAATTTAAGTAACGTTACTTAAAGGCAACTTAAATATTTAAACATGCTTAACTAATTAACGTCTTAAAGCGCTCTTAAGGAATCTTTATAAATACGGCTGAAAGTGTTTATTTTCCTGTTTAAACCAAACAACAATGTTTGTTTATTGATTTGAAACCCCAACCGAACAAATATTCAAAATTTATTATTTTTAACGGTATTGGCGTCATTGGTGATAAAATACAAATAATGAGAGTTGTTCGTATTTGCATTTTTGTATAACATCAAACATTTTCTAATCTGAAGAAGCTAAAAAAAATTAAATTACAAGAAATTTCCTCTCAAATGTCAGTCACATCTCACATAATACAGCTTTTATGTCTTGGTTCAGCTCTCGCTGGCGCTGCGCTGCCTGAATGAACATGAGAAAGCTTTCTCAAACGAAATGCTTGAATTTATTACATCAGCAATAAAATTTGATTCAAAAAGAACACATTGCCCTCGAGCAAAAAAAAAACTCTGCAAGAAGAAGACAACACAAAGAATTGCAACTGACTTAAAACTGCGAACGAAAAAAATAGTATTTGCATAATCTGTCACATGCAGAATTTGATTACAGGCTTTCTCGCTGTATCGCTCAGCAGCTGGATGACAGAGCAAAATACAAATTTAGCAACAAATGAATTTGGTTGAATCACATGGGTAAAATCACAGCCACTGCAGTTACACTTTGTGTCTCAACTTCATGATTTCAGTTATTATGGGGAATGAGGTGGGGACTGGAGATTATGTCTTCAATTCAGAATTTTAATTAATAATTAAAGGCGAAAGTTTAACTGAAGTTTTAACTAATAAATAGAAGCGATTTTCAATACCTGTTTTATTCCAAAGACACAGTGAGTGCATTAGGAAGAAAGGAAGGCGTAGGAAAGGAGGTGTCGGTGTACATTTGTCTTGAATTCTTGAACATTCTAATGACTGGGAAAGACAGAGTGTGGAAGAGAGTTCCACATTCGCGTAGTTCGGCTAAAAAATGATTCTCTATACTTGAGATTACGTTCGAAGTTGGGCTCGAGGGTAAACTGATGGGCATTCCTGGAAGCGCGGGTATTACGGTTGAATTGTTTAAGAAGAGGAATGCAACTGGCTATTTCTCTAGAGCGCATGCCGTAGAAGTAACGATAAAACAGAGAGAGACACGAAACGTTAGTGAATGAATCAGTGATGTCTCATCACCGATCATTTTTACGGCTCTTCTTTGTATACCATCCAAGAGGCTTAAGTAAGTTAGTTGAGCACCAGCCCAAAGATGGGAATTGTACTCCAAGCTTTGGATGGATATAAGTCTTATAGATAATAGACAAATTTCTTGCACCGTTTAAGGAAACCCAAACATCTTGCGACATTTTTGGCGACATCGCATATGTGCTCGGTCCACAAGAGGTGGTCACTGATGCACATACTGAGAATCTCGAGATGTTCGGTCTCATTGATGCAAGTGCCATTGACAGTGGCAAGGGGATATATTTCGCTTTAACGATACCAGACAGCATTGAGGTTTCGAAGCATTAAACTCTAAACGGTTCTTAATTCCCCTTGGACAATTCTGTTTAAGTCAGAGTTTAATGAACCTATCATATTTTGCCGTTGCAGTTCCACATCCGAAGAGGAGGGATGTGAATCTGGAAACGAATATGAAAAGCTAAGGGTACTATCGCCAGCGAAACAATGAATTGGATTAGAAGTTGTAGACAAGAGATCATTAATGAAAATGAAGAAGAGGGTCGGAGACAAAACGGAGCCCTGGGGCACACCAGCATTTATATTGTGGGTTTCAGACTTGAATCTATCCAAAACAACTTGTATTGAACGGTTCGAAAGAAAGTTTCTAATCCAACGAAGAAGGATTCGATGCCGAAAGCACGCTTTTTTGATAAAAGAGCAAGATGCCAAACTTTATCAAATGCCTTTGAAATATCAAGTGTAACAATCTTACTTTCTCCAAAACGATGTAAAGATTTGTTCCACTGTTGGGTGAGATAAGCCATCAAATCACCAGTGGACCTGTTTCTGCGAAAGCCGTACTGCCGGTCATTAAGAAGGTTTCGGTCTTCGAGATATTTCTTTTTTTGGATTGGCTTGACAAATGCTCGGAACGAGCCCAGAGGAATGCGTAGAAGAATACCTCTTCAGAATAATCAGCCCTATGATGGTAGCCGATCAGAAGAAAATTTTATCCGATTTGTACGAATTGTTCAATTTTCATATGATTTTAACCCCTCCGACAATAAAATCGGACAGATCTACGAAACAAAATCTTAGTTTCGTTGGAAATTTCAAATACATGCGATGCTATGCAGTGAACTGTCTAAATATTTGCGACGCGTTATGCTTTGCGTTTTTTTTTTTTCTTTCCGATTCTTCCCGATAGAAAATCAAACGTGAAAAATTGTCCGGAAAATATAAAATATATATTTTTGCAAACTAGTAAATGTCAAATGAGTGCGTTGTTTGACGTCAATTTTTCTTCTCAAATTCGGGTAACGTGAATACAAAAATCTTCCGATCGGATATTTTTCCGATCGGCTACCATCATAGGTCTGAATAGCGGGGATACCCTCCGGACCAGCGGAAATATGTATGTTGAGATTAGGACTTTAGGACTCTCGCCACAGCACGAGTGCGGAAGATTTGTCCCAAGGAATCATTGACGCGCTCAAGAACAGGCGGAGTCATGACACTCTCTGGCAGCGAACAGATGGCGGCGAACTGCCTAGCAAAAAGGTTAGCTTTCGCGAGCGAGCTAACAACTGGAGTGTCATTGTCGACAAGCGTAGGGACCGAGGAAGAAGAAGAATTCTTCATATTTTTTTACAAATAACCAAAAATTCTTACTGCCTTTGGGACATTGCAGTATTTTTTGCCTTAATTTTTGGTCATATAAAAATTTGGTCCAACGGATATGTGCATTGCAGGGCTTCCTGACTTCTTCCGGTTTTCCTCAGTTGGGTTGGCTTTAAAACACCGGAACTTTACTTCTATTACCCTGATAACCTCTTTATAGCTTGAATCAAACCATGACTTTTGCTTGCCTTTGATGCTTTTAACCCTATTCGGGATGAAAAGAAGTTTTTCAGACTTTAAAAGTGTCTTTATCTCGTCTCCCCTTTATTACAGAAAATGTAGATATTTTCTTATAAAACACGAACTCTGATTTTTTCTCACTCAAACTAAACAAAATGATGTCTACTTCTTTTGTCAGGATTTTTTTTTGAGTTGTGTATATTAACCAGATCTGCTGTGCTGTTACACCTGTTTGTACCTTCCGCTTCTTCATCCAAATCATCGATGTAGTTACCCTTGTCACGTCACGCACAGTTGTAAACTTCCCTCTTTTCTCCAGCGCAGCGAAAAGAGAGATTCCAGTTTGCTATACTTTGTTCTCCTTTTGCAGCTGTCTGCGATTCTTTTCATTTGATCATTGATCATTCTTTGTAAATCCAGGTGTTCCTACTTTTTTTCAGCATTTGTTTCTCTGATTGTTCAAACTGTGAGAATGAAAGTTCATCCTTAAATTGTTGATTTTTCAGTTTATCCAATATCTATGTCGAACTTGGGCACTCGAATGTTTCCAATGCGGAAATTATTAGCAAGTTCCAAATTGAAACCTCTTTTTTTACTTTCTGGGGACTCCTTTTGAAAGGAAGGTTTGGATGGATGATGCTTGACTATCCGTTGATACTTTGTTCTACAGGCAACAAGTCTCTGGTTAAAATAACGGATTGATCTTGTAGCAGTTTAGATATGGATGAACCATAGTTTTATTAAAAATAAAGACAATGGGCCTTACTAATAATCAAATTTAGTAAATAGTTAAATGAAAATCTCCAGATTTCAGAAACATCACATACCAATAACGAATTTAGTCTCCAGTTTAGTCATTAGCAAAACGTCGAAATTTAATACACGGAAATCCATCTCTAAGCTGTGCACTAAAATCACATCTGAAGGCAAGTGTTTCTGTGATGCTATTTTATGGTACACAAATAAGTATTAAATGTTCTGAAATTGTTCATAGTATTTTTTCGATTTCTATTGGTATTTTCATTACGTCTCACTTTTATTGGTTCAAAAGAAGTAAAAATTGTATTTATTTATTTTTTTAATGGATTTTTGCCGGCCGTTTGTTAAATTTGGAATAAGCCGTATTTATCTATGTGGTTCATTAAAAAATGAATTACAATAACTACACGAGATCCTCCTATTTATCGGTAATTCTTTTAATGACCCAAAAACTAGTTTTTACTCTGGCGGGCATGAGGATCTCTCATATCCGAAAAAGAGAAAGTAGTGTAAGGAAAAGATACATATGCACGAGACACAAAAATAAGCAAGATAGGGAAGGTCAGATCATAAAGGGACAATTAGACACGTCTAATGTTTAATATTGAAATATGTTATAAAGTTATATTTTCAAATGAAATCAGCAAGAAAAACATTCAAAATTCAATTCAAACATTCAAAATTCAATTGCTTTATTGTTAAAATTGTTGTTGTATTTCACATAGAAATTATATCTTAGCAGAGATAGAACCGAAGATAAAGCACAAAAACACGGCTATTAAAAAAATGAAAAAATGAAAAAAGCTTTTCAACACTTTAAATCAATTGATGTACTATAGGTGCTGACAATAAAGTAGTGTTGAAAAACGATACGGCAATACTTAACAAGAAGTAAGGTAGCACTGATCAGTTATAACGAGATTGGAAACCTACCCACGTTTTACTCTCCAAATACCAGAAAACATATTTTTTTCATACACATACTCTTGCAGCAAACTTGCTTCTCATTATGCAGGCAACTGTATCATTATTTGAATAAAACGTATACTCTTGCAGCTAACCTGCTCGAACTCATTTTTCAAAATATTTATGGTTTCAGCTCGTGAAAAAATATTTGTCACTCATTTGACATTTATTTGACAATTACTTGATGGAAATTGTAGTAGACTTAAAGAAAATGTGAAGATTTGCTAACGAGAAGGTTAAATAGTTTATTGGTAGGATTCTGTTTAAGCTCTACACTTTATTTTAACTTTACGTTTTACTAATAGTCGACATTAGTGTCTGATTATTAGTAAGGCCCAATGAATATAATGTCGTTTTCCATTGGTCGTCCAGAAGCATTCGTAAGAGTCCAGAAGTCTTCTGAAACCATTCCATTAGACTGACTTTAACGGAATGCTTCTGAGAAGAGCAGAACTCTTCTGTTTTGAAAATAGAAGCGTCCGAAGAATGACACATATACCATAACCATTAAATAAGAAGTACAGGAAGGGGTCTTATGAGTTTCACAAACACAAACGCATTACAACAGGGCTAGTCTGCAGTTGAATGGTTGATCGATCACAGGGGCGCCATGCGAAATTTGATTTATTCAAGATTTCATCGATTTTGCTTCAACTTTTTTATTCAATCTCAATTCTTTTTTTAGGAAGCATAGTGTTTTAACACTAAAGGTGCACTGCACGGTTTTTAATGTTTAATACTTTTATTTTCCAGTACATTTTCTTGATTTTTCATCCGTAATTCATCACGTTTATTACGCCTATTGTAATACAACCAACAAATATTAACATTTCGAAACACGATGGAAGAACTATTCAAAACAACCGTGCACACTATGGGAACTCAACGAATTGCAGCGCCTTACCATCACGAACAGAAATAATACACCCCTGAACTAGACTGACAACACAGTCAAAGTTTGACAGCACATACCCCAAAAATGGACATCATCAGAAATTTTTGTTGCTTCACTCACGTACACTGTAAATGTAGCTAACACCGCTTCCTGTACTTCTTATTCAATGACCATAACCCATTGGAGGTAGAAGATGAAACGTCAAAAAAAGACCAATGGAAATTTTATTTCCATGCCATACAAACGCACTTGCCAACAAGCACAACCGACAAGTAAAGTTCAAACCAGAAAGCTTTAACTCAACAAGAAAGACTCTTCGTCACTTCTATGCCTAAAGTTCATTATCATCCCCAGTTTCGTATCGTGCTTCACCGTGTAAAATATTTCATCGTACTTTCTGCTTGCGTATCGCTAAGAAAAACGTTTTATCTACGAGTCTAATAGTTGCAGCTATAAATGTTTACAAAGAAATAATTTGTATTTTCGGAAAAAATATCGTCACTAATTTTGTGTCTCCCCATGTGATTCCCTCGTCTGGTAGCAAATCGAGAAAAAAGAGTGCAACCGCAACCGAAAACAAAAAGTGCAACCAAAAGTGAATCGTTTTTTTAAATCTTCAACTGAGTTTAATTTATTGAAAATAATATTCATGGAATCGTGGTCATATCGTTTAAGGGATTTTTCTTATTTAGCATAAATCAAGTGCTTAAGTTTTTCTTTTGTTCCATGGGCATTATCTTAATACGAAAAATTATTGCATCATAAAGTGTCAACGGGGCTTAAAGAAGTAATTTCGTTGAATTTTGAAATCCATACAATTAAATATTGATTTCTCTTGTTAAAGACTAAAAGAATTCATAAGAAAGAAAAAAGAAATTTAAGAAAAGTGAAGAGGGAAGTGTAAGAGAAGATAAAAACTAATATGACATCTGAAAATAATTGCGTGCTGCAATTTCCCATACAATCTATTGTGACATTTGTCGCTAGTGTCGTCTATTCTTGTTTTGGTGTCATAATTACTATTTGGAGCACTTTTGCTCTATTTATGATTGATACCATCAACAACATTATTATTACAACGAAAAAGTTTAAGTTTATTGAAAAGACAAAGTTCGGGAAGTGCGGCCATATTTGGTTTTCGAAAGTAAGAGGCATTTTAATGTCAAACTCCTGCAGAAGAGTTAATCAAATGCAACAAAAGTCATTTAGTGGTCGAAATTTGAACGACGCCGCATATAGATACTGTCATTGGCACTGTCAAAGTAATTTTATTTGTTGTTGTAATTTGCCTTTGCGAGCTGAATTGTTGTCAAAGAAGAAGTGGATTAATTTTCTGACACTTGCTAAGGAATACGGAGTCATGATGCGGGGTATGTTTTTGTCGCAGCTGTTTAGAAATTGTTTGTTTATATTTTAGTTTAATAGCGTTTTTTTTTTGTTGGTAATCCGGAATCGGTACATGGAACTGTCCGAACATGGAAAAACTTTTTTGCTTCTATAAGAGCCGTGCTTTTTTTTCACTACTCAGTAGCCAGCACTGTAATCAAGTGCGAATAAAACGCTCAAACTCACTTTATCTGTCATATTCAATTTGTATGGCAATTGTTACATAAAACTTCGCAAAATGGACCTGAGGTTTGAGCCTCGGGTTACACAATATTAGCAAGTACTTCAACCTAAGCGTGTGCATAACTCAGATAAGCTCAGATCATTAGATTTGCGTAGAAAGATAGTTCTTCTTAACGCCGAGAGCGCTGTCTTCATTTCAATGATTGAAAGTTCTATCGCCGGCACAACTGTCATATTTTTTTGTTGTTGTTTGCCAAGGGAAACTTTGAAATTTTGCTGTGCTGGCTGGGGCTACAGAGTAGTGAAAAAAATACGACTAATATTTGAATGTCTATGTAGTTGTGAAACCTCATATGCAGAATTGCAGATGACATAACGTTGTTTTTATTTTCTTTATTTGTAAACATTGCGGCGAGTACGGATGTTTGAGTGTGTGCATGTATGCGTGATTCTGTTTTCAATTCCGACTTCAAATTCGGAATCGTTTTTTCTGGTCTATACAGAACAAGAACTGTCATCTTGTGCCAAGTGAACAGTTTCAGAATCGTTCGGAACAGTTCCGGACGACCAACAAAAAACGCTATAAGAATGCAGGTTGGGTAATGATTCACTTAAGCCACTTAAAATATTGAGATAATGATACCATGAGTTATTAGAGATTGGAGAACCAGTTTGGGTGGTTAACTGAGTTCAGTTCTTAAGTACTAATGATTTCCTGTATTTTGGAATTTCATATGTTTGGAGCAGAGAAACTAGCAATGGGTCCTGGACTTTTTGTAATTGTTTTGCGAAATTGTGATAGTACTTAGAAAGTGCAAGTACCAGTACTTAAGGTACTTAATCTTACAAGCAGCACCATTATTTGAGAATACATGCTTTCTTGTATTTAGAAGTAGTACCTACTGGTAGCAGAAATGTTCAAGTATGTATGTACCACTGCTAGTTCTTTAAGGTTCCAGTACTGGTACTTTTAAGTTTCAACACAGTTCTTCCAAGTCACTTTTAAGTACTAGTACCAATACTTTTAATACAAGTCTTAGTACTTTCAAGTACCGGTATTTAAGTGATTAAAAAGTAATGAAATGTCAAAAGATTTTACCCGCACAAGGTTAATAAAGAAAAGGGCCTATATCTAGCGCTGGTATTTGAAAGGACTTAGGTAAGGTTAGGTTAGGTTAAAGTGGCTGCGGATACAGAATCCGCACACTTAGGCCAAAAGAAAAGGCCCATTGTGATACCACATGAATCTAGAGAATTACTTCTTACTACCATTTTGAGCTTTTTATAAAGCGAGAAGATATTTGATATCATCTTTGTTAGCTAGTGCACTGGGATAATCGTAAAAATATTCTCACAGATGAAGTTTGCGTCTTAGGGAAAGAGCACGGCATGTGCAGAGAAGGTGAGAGATTGTTTCCTCTTCTTCCTCGTCCATACACCTCCTGTAGAAGTCATTTGAGGCTACACCAAGTCCTATTGCGTGCCTGCCTATAAGACAGTGCCCCGTAAGGACACCTATTAGGAAACTAATATGAAATCTGCTTTGAGATAACAAGTCTTTAGAGTGCTTTAGGTGAAGTGACGGCCATGTGAGCTTTGTGGCTGCGATAGGTATGACGGCTCCATTTTTAGCGAGTTCGTCGGCTCTGCAATTCCCCGTGATGTCTCTGTGGCCCGGCACCAAGCAGAGGTGAATATAAAATTGCTGCGACATCTCCGTAAGAGGTGATCGACAATCGAGGGCCGTTTGAGAGTTGGTTGAGACACCGTCGTCGCGTCGAGAGATTTAATACCAGCCTGACTGTCAGAGAAGATGTGGATATCAGAAGTTGATATCACGTTTTCTCTAAGACAGGAGGGAACCTCTTTGATCGCTAAAATTTCCACATGGAAGACGCTACAACGATTAGAGAGGCGGAATGAGAGCCTTAGATTAAGTATTTCTGAGTACACACCAGTACTAACTCCATCACTTGTCTTAGATCCATTGGCGCAAAATTATAGTCCGCTAATGAACAACTTTAGTGTGATACTAGCTTAAAATGACGTTTGAGTCATTACTGAAACGTCATTTTAACCTAGTATCGCACTAAAGTTGTTCATTAGCGGACTATAATTTTGCGCCATTATTTTTAAAAATGAATGCCTTTGTATTCCAGGAATATTTTGTTTCCTATTCATCTCTGGATGGAATGGATAGTTTTTCCCAAATATTGGTTTTTGAATGGTGTAGTCTATATACTTTAGTATAGAACCGAAGAAGTGCAAAATGATGGAATGTCCCACATTATTGTTGGTCCATTGAGATGAGGCGTTGAGTCTTATAGGTTTACTCGCTGCCACTTGTTTGCTGAAGATGTCGAGGGGTGTCGGATAGAGGAGAGAGTCTACCTGTTGAGATTGTGGTTCCCAATACCCCGCTTATGCAGAGATATGCAGTGCGTTGGACTCTGCTGAGTTTGTCGTAGTAAGTGACTTTTTCCAGTGCAGTCCACCATACTTTAACCCCGTACATGAGTATTGTTCGGATGACAAATAGGTTATACGAGGTTGAAAACCCCTTTTGCTCTTATGGCTTTCTTGCAAGAGAAAAGAGCTACTGTAGCTTTCTTAACTCATTCCTGAATATTGAAATCAAATGACGCATTACTATATTTAAATCAATAAAATAAAAAGCAAGCTTATCATTCCCCTTATAATGTTAAGATAACATCCGATTAAAGTTTTTGCCTGAATCATAGACGATCACACTTTCTTGACGTGAGCTAAGCCCTCAGGGGCCAATCCCTGCAGCTAAGAGATAAATTAATTTAATATCGTTATCAGCAACTGATAACAAATAATTGAAACGACTGAAGTTAAGTGAAGGAGTTTGCGAATGACAATTCTTTGAGCAAATTAAGATGCAGACGAAAGTACACATGTTATTCTGCGTAGTTTTTAACTCATGGCGTTTTAAATGTTTGGACTGGCTTTAAGCCGTTTATTTGGTTGATCTTAATTCTAATTCTTAAGTCATCCATCACCTGAAACCGAATAGAAAAGATACCTCTTATCTTAGCATTTTAATACAGTTTCTACATTATTTTTCACCATGGTTCTGTACTTTGCGTACAGGTATTATGCGGTCTTAACCGGCTCATCAAGATAACGAAGACACCTATCGATGGCATAGTTTTTGCTACAACTTCTTTTCAGATGCAAATTTTCTTCGCTATCAGTTGAGTGTAGTCCAGTGGAATTTCTTATACGATTTTTTTCTTGATTAGTCAAAGTATAACACTGTGATTGTGATAAGCTGTTTGAGGTTTATCTATATATACTTCATTTTTGATATCTTGGGCTATATCAATGATTTAAACATATTTTATGTGATACATTGTTTTATAATTTTCTTGAAGTTTATCCAGCTGGCGGACTAGGGTCGCTTCAACCCTCAGCCAGTGTCATATCTGGCTTGATAGGACAACAAAACACTAATCAACTATAACTTAACTTCCACACCAGATTTCCGCCTTTACTACTCGTTAATCGTTTTTCAGTCTTTGCAATAAATAACGCAGATCTAGATCGCATTTATCGTCACTTAACATCCATAATCCATTCAACCTTTCCATTATGACGAAAACTGCTTACGTTCGAAAGTTATTGTCAATTCACTTTCGACAGTAGCCTCTTAACAAATTAGCAAATTTTACTTTTTTTTTCTGAGGTTTAAAAAAAAAGACAGCTCTTGAAGAGCCAAGGTCTAAGTGGCTTACTCTCATCAACAATTCTACAAGTGCAACTCCGATTCCGAACGGCAAGGTTGAGAAGCCCTTTTTACATGACAGATTTCGATACTCTTGGAACGGCAAGGTTGAGAAGCCCTTTTTACATGACAGATTTCGATACTCTTGGAAGTTTTGACAGATGTTCGCAAGAGGCAGTGCCCGTTAAAAATTAAATTAAAACTTTTATGGGCACGAATAGGATTAGAACCCACAACGTTCTGCTTAGCAGTCAACGCACCTAACCACTAAGCCACTACAGGAACTGTTTACTTTGACAAAAATCCTGGACGCGACTAATTTACTTCAGTTGGTTTCCTCTCAGCGCTTTTCGAGCTCCGTCGCCAGAAGTTTAGCCTTCCATATCATCATTTTGAACGCCTAGCACAAGAAAAAGCTGAGTTAAATTGAATATTGCTTTTTACCATGCCGTACAACTAGCAAGAAATTCACTATATTTCCGGACCAATCGATGGGAAGGATTCAATTTGGAAATTTGTGCTAAAATTAATTTTTCAGTCCCCTTCTATTGAGTTTCTTACAATTAGCTTTTTTTCTTCACAAAATTAAATGATCCCATGTTTGAGTACAAGGTAGCCTGGTCACCCTTAAAAAAAAGCTTTGATTTGTAAAAAAAAAAGTTCGAACCCCCTCATGCAGAAATGAAGATGGTGACGACGGTGATGATTCTCACATGACTTTCCACTCAGCTCGATGAGTCATCAATTGTATATTTGTGTTATTGAAGAACCATACAAATGTACATTTATGCCAACATGGCCGGTGGTTCCCAGAATTTTACTTCCCACCTGACAAAACAAATGAATTCATTGAGAGTGGGGCCAAAGCTTTTGTGTACTTTACGAATTTCACAAGACGTGGCCCAACCGGCACTCCACGGCGCGAAAACCAAAGTCTATTTGTTTTTGTTTTGTATTTGTATTGGAAAAGGGAAATTTGCAATATTGGTATGAGCAATGAGCGCAAACGAATTTCCCAATGTTTTACCATTGCCAATGCCCCTACAGTCATCTTGGTACCTGAATTATTGAAACCAATTAACTTTTGATTGCCAATTGCCATTGTTTTCTGCAAAACACAAAAAAAAAAGGAGAACTTCAATTACCGATGAAGTAAACACACATGACACATACAAATGCATTGCCATTTTCGTGTTTCTTGTACTTTCTAACAATAAATTTCATGAAGTCAATTTAGTTAAGTGGTTTCGGTTCTTTGGAAAATGTAATCGATGAAATTGGACAAAACAAGTTAAGCACAAAACACCTAACTTACGTCAATGGCAAATTAAATATTTGCTTATCACGCAATGTCAATAAAATATTTTATATTTTTTATGAATAGCTATAGCGATTAGGGTTTTGGTTTTTGAGAACTTAAGCAAAAAAAAGCTGCAAATGTTCCTGATATTCTATTTTTGTATCAAATCAGCCCTAGAGACATGCAATCTTATCTAAACATTGAGTTTCCGGTTGCTGATTGATTATGTTTGGTTCCAACTCAGCAAGTTCAAGTTTTAACTCATTTCATCCATAAGATATTTTAACGGCAAAATACGAATATTTTTATTAAATTTTTTAATAGATTTTGATTATTGTCTGAACTCTGAATGGATGCCAAGCTTTCATTTTGAGGTTTTTAATTAATTCAGAACAATGTGGACATTAATACTTTCACTATAAATAAAGAATGTTGAATCGTTAATGTTTGTTTCTTCGTTGGTTCATGGCTAAGTTTTATGTTGGTTACAAGAAAATCTAAGAACCGGACTCAGACAAAAATTTATTTTCTTAAAGAAGAAATCGACAGAGCGTTGAAATAAATAAAAATAGAGTGGTCCGACAGCTCTTGAAGAGCCTAAGTAGCTTAGGTTAGGTTAGGTTAGGTTATATGGGCTGATGGTTGATTTTGTTACCATCACACTTCATTTCAGATCAATATAGATCCTTTGTGATACCCTGAAGTATTGTAACTTCTGATAAAGTGATTTAACCTATGAATTCTATAATTGGTCGAGCCATTCGGTGGACTTGACAAAGTTCAGTAGGCGATTGCCTGGGAGTTCAGATAGTTCTTCTAGTTCATTATAGAAATAGTTGCCTAAAAATGTTAATCTAGTACGGCAGAGTGCTGGGCAGTGGCATAGGAAGTGAGGTGTGTTTTCGTGCTCCTCCTCATTGCCGCAGCCTCTACATATGTCATCTGTACTAAGCTCCATTTTCTTTTTGTGGTGGCCGATTAGATTATGTCCCGTTATCACACTTATAGGGGATCTTAAAAAATAAATAGAGTGGCGCAACAGCTCTTGAAGAGCCAAAACCTAAGTGGCTTACTCTCATCAATAATTCTCTGGGTGCGTGTGAAGAATTGAGGGGACCTACAATTTAACGCCGATTCCGAACGGCAAAGTTGAGAAGCACTTTTTCATGACAGATGATACTCTTGGAAGTTTTGTCAGTTCTTCGCAAGAGGCAGTGTCCGTGAAAGATGAAATAAAAACTTTGGGCACGAGTAGGATTCAAACTCACGACATTCTGCTTAGCAGCCAACGCACCTAACCACTAAACTACGGACACTACCAAAAAATGTCAAAAATTACAGCTTCAAAAGTGACAGCTAGCGAAATAGCGGGCTATTCAAAATAACACCTCTTATTGGAAAACCCTTTACAATCCGTAAAGATCGCTGTGGAATCTTCTTCGCTATTCCCCCTTCAATGCACACGGTGCCAAAGATAACCCCAAAGAACTTTCCTCTCGAAACAGCCCAAGGCACTTTCATCCGATTTTGTCAAGGTCAATGCTTCTGCATAATACAGCAGGACTGGGATTATGAGGGTGTTGCTCAATATTACCTTATTTGCTCCTCTACTACCTCGAAGTTGTAAGCGTCTATTGTGACGTTCTGTCCGAGCCGTCGGTGTTGGGTGTCCTTCCTCGAAGACAGAATATACTTCGTTTTTCCCTCATTTACCGCTAAACCCATTTTTGCCGCTTGTGCCTCAATTCTCACAAGGGCGCCATTGACATCACGCTTCACGCAGTGTTCTTCCCATTATATCAATATCATCGGCGTACGCGAGAAGTTGAACAGATTTTCGGAAGATAATGCTTCTGGTGTTGACGGTGGAGTTCTGCACTATTTTCTCAATAACGATGTTAAAGAAATCGCAAGACAGTGCATCGCTTTGTCTGAATCCTTTTTTGACATCGAATTATTCCGTAAGCTCGCAGCTTGAGTTCTCTTTCGTGTCATTTTGCACAATCGAACGAGCTTTGCAGGGATGCAAAAACTAGACAAAGCCTTATACAGGTCGTCTCTGTAGATGCTGTCATACGCAGAAGTGGTATTTCCAAATCCCCAGCATTGACTACAATTCTACTATGATGTTCTTTTGTTTATCTCTGCAAGTATCGGTTCTTGCTCGATGACCTTGATCAAGCTGTTTAATATTTCGATAATACCTTCGAACTTTATTCCTGCTGTTGGCTCTCTCAACATCATCGATCTGACGCTTCTCATGCTCTCTCTTCTTTCTCCTGAGAAGCCGGCGTTCCTCTCTCCTCTTTCGATCGTAGAGCTCACGAGCAGTTCTTGTCGTTCTATTCAGCGCTACACTTTGTATGCCTCCTCCTTGGCTGCATGGGCCTGCCTGCATTCTTCGTCAAACCAGGGATTTTGCTTTGGTGGCTGTGTGAAACCCAACACATTACAGGCGGCATCTCTAACCGCTTTCTAGCAATGTTGCCACTGGTCTTCGATACTTGATGTTGGCGGTTTAGGACTTATTAAGAGGTTATTTGACACTCGATCAGAGAAGGACCTGGCGATCTCTTGCGATTGTAGCCGTCCGACGTCGAATATTCTTGCAGTATTTCCTTGTTTTGGCCCTTGTCGGGATATTCGTATTTGGCTACGGCGAGGTAGTGGTCCGAGTCGATGTTAGCTCCTCGGAAAGTTCGAACATCTAAAATGCTGGACAAGTGCCTTCCGTCGATCGCAAAGTGATCAATCTGGTTGACGGTTGTTTGATCAGGAGATCGTCATGTACCTTTATTGATATTGAGATGTGGAAACCAGGTGCTTGCTACCATAACATTTCACCCCGCAGCAAAATCGATCAGCCTGAATCCGTTATCGGATGTGGTGTCGTGCAGGCTGTGCTTTCCGACCGCTCCACCAAAGATGTCCTCTTTTCCCAGCTTTGCGTTAAAATCGACGAGGACAATTCTAATGTCATAGCTAGGACATTGCTCATACGTTTTGTCAAGGAGCTCGTACAACTCGTCCTTGGTGTCGTCTTTTTTCTCTTCTGTGGGGGCATGCGCGCATATTAGACTAATGTTGCCGAATTAAGCCTTGATTCAGATTGTCGTGATGCGTTCGCTTATACAGTTGAAGCTGAAGACTTTTGCCTGCGTCTGCTTCCCACGACGAATCTGCATCCAAAGAGTCGCTGTTGTTGCTCTCGATAACAATCACCATAGTAAATGTCGCAGTTTCTCTCCTCATAAAAAAATGAAACAAAAAAACTGGCGACAACGAAGAAGTGATTCAAGACAATGTTGGCCCCTTTCAAAAAGAGGTATGCCTCAACGAGTTTAAGAACTGCTTCAATGGATTTCAGGCGCTGTCTGTATGTTAAAAATATATCGATTTAAATCACACGTTTTGCCACTAAAAATATTTCCCAAATTTTGTAAGTTCAATAACCGCCGCACCGTGATTAAACAAAAAAAAATAAATAAATCTTTTTCACGTTTGTAACATTATAGTCTAAGAGCCGCTGAAGGGCGACCTTCACCGAACTGTTAACCGGCTGAAACTTTTTTTTATTAAATTTAGTTTGAAAACATATATGAATATGATAGCTTGCCTAACGAAAAGTGTGCCAGGCTATATTAAATTTGACTTTATATTTTAATCAATAACTAACTCCTCCTTGAGACAAGACAAAAATTGTATGGGAGAGGGGGGCCTATTCGCCCCGTTTAGCCAGGAGGGGCAGTTTTCTGAAAAATTGGCTTATTTAAAAAAAAAAATATTAAAAATCAACGGCTTCATCTACAACAACGTGTTATACCTTTCTGCAAAGCCAAAAACTTAGGCTTTCATTTTGTATTCAAATTTAATTGTTTTAAATAACAGTTTTAGAAAAATTAATTTTCAAACTTAAAATTTTGAAAAAAAAAGTTTTCTTAAATTTCGAACTAATTTTTTCAAAATTTTATGTTATTGAGTACTAATTTTGTTTTCAGCATTCAATGCTGTTTTTAATTTTTAGTCAACACAGTAAACCGGATTGAAAAATACCTTGCCATTGTCGAGATATAAAGAAAAAACCAAAATCACTTTTTGCTTTAAAAAAAAAACTTTTTTATTTTTACGTTACTGTTTTTTATATTCAAAATTATTAACAGTATTGAATGTTGAATGCAAAATAAGTACTTAATCACATAAAATTTTGAAAAAAATTAACTAAAAATTTAACAAATTTTTTTTGTTTGCAAAATTTTGAGTTTGAAAATTATTTTTTCTAAAACTATTATCTAAAACAATTAAATTTAAATACAAAATGAAAGCCTAAGTTTTTGGCTTTGCAGAAAGGTATAACACGTTGTTGTAGATGAAGCCGTTGAATTTTAATATTTTTTTAAAAAAATTAGCCAATTTACGTTTGTTTTTTTTAAACAATTTAAAAATCAATTAAAAAAAGTTTTAAAATACACTAATTCATGAATAAAACGTAAGTTGTAAGTTATGACAATTATTAAAACTTATATTTTTTGTCATTGCATTTTTATTTTTTCAAAAAAAAAATTTCGTTTTTCACTAAAACC
>CAKKXW010000003.1:24262352-24451158 GCA_920937365.1 Sphaerophoria rueppellii | reverse complement strand
ATTACATGTTAATAAAATTGTAAAAACAAAAACCTTTTATAGTAATTTCATTGACCCCACACCTGCCACTTCATGTGTTCCGAAAATATTCCTTTAACCCCTGATTTAAGGAACCAAACCAATTATTATAAAAGTGACACGAAACCGGAATACACCTACACTCTAAAACGTAATAAGTTTTATGGTATACAAAAATGAAAACAACTTCAATGTCAAATTCTCTCCATAAACTTGACATTAAACTGAAGGTCATAGCTCAATATATGTACCTACCATACATACGACTATTGTAGACAGCTGAAAAAAAAAATTCAAAATATTCCTCTGCGTCGAAAAAGCCGGTATAAATATAAAAATCGATGACACACTTATACATGCATGCATACAAACAAACCGAAATGCCCAAAATAAAAATTGTTTCTGAAATTACAAAAAGCAATGTCTATCAAACGAGAAGCCAAAGGTCGTTTTAGTTTTGAGAAAGTTGAAAGTAGACCAAGATAAATATTTTGTTTTCCTAATTAAATATGGTCAGCCAACCATTTGAATTGAATTATTTATTCAAACCAACCATGACGCATCATTTTTTGCTTCGGACGTTCGGACGACAAAAACAAGAATATAGGTTTATCCATTCAGAAAAAAAAAATCCCTCTTTACATGAATTCAGTTCAGATTCAGACGATATCTTTTTTTCACTTGAAATTTTGTCGAATAAATGAAGCCAGAGCGAATGCGCTCAGAGCCAGGGATGAAAAATCGTCTTTCAGCGTTGTATCGAAATCAAAATAAAAAGTGTATCGAATTGTACTTTTTGATTTGTGAAGTATTCATATTTTTTTTTTTTCATAGTTAAAACATAGATAACTAGCCGAACCTCTGAACCTCGTCTCGTCCGCAATTTAAAGTCGACATTTGTTGTGAAAAAACGTGCCTATAACCGTTCTGAGGGCAAAATAAAGAACTGTGTATATTTTCGCTTTAATTTGTGGTGTGATTAAAGGCGTTTTTCTTTTTTAGCTCTAAGCAGGACGCGGAGTAGAGCCTGAGCACATCGAGCTCGGTCTGAGCAGAGTAGGTTCAGACCTTTCCGAGCTAATAAAGAAACAAACCTGAGCACGGAACTGTCACATAAAAATACAAACTGAAAAGCTGACAAAAATAATTTATTATTTACCTTCATTCGGAGAACAACTTGGTTAGCCCGCCATTTCCACCGTTTTAAATTTTTTTCGCGTCATCTCACTCATGATATGAACAAAATAAATGAAGTTGGCCGCTCGTATCTTTTTACTCCATCTACTCCATCAATCTTAACCGAGCTCGTAACTCGCGCTCTGACCACGGTCTGATTGAAAAAATAAACAAAAGTTGAGCGCTCAGATATGTCTGAGCTAAAAAAGATATACGGGTTTTTTTTTACAGTTCCGTACCCTGCTCAGAGCTAAAAAAGAAAAACGCCTTAAGGCGTGATGTTCTGATTCTGATCCCGTACAGATTTTCACTTTTATAAATGGCCCTGAAAATCTGGTATTGCTTGTTATTTATCATCATCGTCGGCCTGGCCAATGAATGAAATGACTATCGTCTTATACAGTAACAGTTTGAAGTAATGGTAGGTATTGGATAAATCGATTTTTGGATTTAACGAGCCTTGAAAGACTTAAGTAGATTCTGTTGGCTTTGAGCAGCTGCCCACATAAGTTTTTATTTCCATATTGTTATCGGCTGCTAATACTGACTCAAAGTACATAATTGAAGGATCGCACTTATTCGAATTCGTGTGTCCTCCACCTTAATAGTTGTTTTTTCTACTTTTACCAACGTTTCCACTTTTCCAGTAGTCGGCGGAACCATGTTCTTAGTTTTTCCTCAATTTACATGCAGCTCCAGTTTTTTGAAGTTTGCTCGCTCTGGATGAACGAGGATGTGGGTTCCTTCTAAAGTTTTCAATGTCCTCTTCGGATGCCAATAATTGGGTGGACTTGGTGACGATAGTGGTGCTGGTGATTCTCATTTATGACACATTGCTGTGCTTGCGGTGTTACCCGCTATAACCGGGATAAAAAGTAGCCTATGTGATTTTCTGACCCCTAAACTATCACTACCTATGCAATATGTCAATTTTTTTTTTTTTTTTTTATAATTAGCACACATTCAAGGGGTTTTTTATGCCCTTATTATGCCAGAGACACAGTGAGTGCTTTAGGAAATAGGAAACGGGTTGGAGAGGAGGTGCCGGTGAACATTGGTCTTAAATTCCTGAACATTGCAATGACTTGGAAAGACAGAGTGAGGAAGGGAGTTTCACATTCGCGTAGTACAGCTAAAGAACGATTCTCTATACTTGAGGGTACGACCGAAGTTGGGCTCAAGGGTGAACTGATGGGCATTACTGGAAGCGCAGGTATTACGGTTGAATATCTTTAGGGGAGGAATGCAACTGGCTATTTCACTAGAGCAAATACCGTTGAAGTAACGATAGAATAGGGTGAGGCATGAGACATTACGGCGATGTTCGAGAGATGTAAATGACTCAACGATGATATGATCACCAATCATCTTGAATGCCTTTTTTGGATACTGTCCAGAAGACATAAGTATGTCACTGGAGAACCAGCCCAGACATGGGAGTTATACTCAAGCTTTGGACGTATGAAAGTTTTGTAGATCAGAAGGGGAAACAAATTTCTTGCACCGCCTTAAGAAACCTAAACATCTTGCGGCATTTGGCATATGTGCTCGCTCCACAAGAGGTGGTCAGTGATGCACATACCGAGAATCCCGAGATGTTCGGTCTCATTGATGCAAGTGCCACTCATGGACAGTGGCAAGGGAGGTATGTCTCGCTTTAACACAAGACAGCATTGAGTTTTCGAAGCATTAAACTCTACGCGATTTTTTATTCCCCATTGTACAATGCTGTTTAAGTCAGAGTTTAATGAACTTATCATATTTTGCCGTTGCAGTTCCACATCCGAAGAGGAGGGATGTGAATCTGGAAACGAATATGAAAAGCTAAGGGTACTATCGTCAGCGAAACAATGAATCAGATTAGAAGTTACAGACAAGAGATCATTTATAAAAATGAGAAAGAGGCTCGGAGACAAAACGGAGCCCTGGGGCACACCAGCATTTATATTGTGGATTTCAGACTTGAATCCGTCCAATACAACTTGTATTGAACGGTTCGAAAGAACGTTTCTAATCCAACGAAGAAGGGATTCATCGATACCGAAAGCACGCATTTTCGATAAGAGAGCCTGGTGCCAAACTCTATCAAATGCATTTGAAAAATCAAGTGCAATAATCTTACTTCCTCCAAAACGATGTAAAGATATTGTTCCTCTGTTCGGTGAGATACACCATCAGATCACCAGTGGACCTGTTGCTGCGAAAGCCGTACTGCCGGTCCTTAAGAAGCTTTCGACCTACGAGATATTTCTTGAGCTGATAGTTTATCAGCGTTTCCATGACCTTAGAAAGAAGAGACGTAAGTGCAATAGGACGATAATTGGAGGGAGAAAAAGATTCGCCTTTTTTTTGGAATAGGCTGGACAAATGCTGTTTTCCAACTGCTCGGAACGAGCTCAGAAGAATAGGATAGATGGAAAAGCTTACGCAAGGGTTTTGCCAGCGTGGAAGAACACCTCTTCAGAATAATAGCGGGGATACTATCCGGACCAGCGGATTTATGTATGTTGAGATCCTTTAATACTCTCGCCACAGCAAGAGTGCCGAAGAAGATTTGTCCCATTGAATCATTGACGCGCTCAAGAACTGGGGGAGTCATGACACTCTGGTAAAAATATTTATGATTTGAATACCTATTACATCAAGTGATAGATAGTAAAAGTGTATCGAAAAAAGTACAATTGTATCGACTTTTGCAACCCAAAGGCAGAGCGAATGGCCTGAGACTGAAATGAGAGTCGATTTTGAAAGCAAAACAAAAATACCGGGAAATGTACTCCCGTTTGTGAAACTATCTACACTCACACCCAGTGAAACAATCAAACACCCATTATTTCCCCTTTTTGTAACCAATACACAAACAATAATCAGCTTTATCATATATTTCAATAAACTCATGACCAGAAACCTGTCTGAATTCGAATTTCACAACGAACAGTAATTCGTAAGCGTACCTACAAACCGCACGGTTTTCATTTTACCGCGTTCCGTTAGCATACACAGAAGTGTATGATTGAACATTAAATAATCCAGAATTTGTATTCCTTCCCGGAATTCCCGGAAAAAAAAACTATTTTCGTAAATAAAGTGTCTAAAAAACACTTTAGCCAAAAAAAAAAACGGTCTAAAAAGGACTTGGATCCTTTGAAAAATTGTGTGTGAAAACTCCAAGCTAGAAACGGATTTCTAGCTTGTGACAACTTGTCAATTTTTGATTTCTTTTTCCCTTTTTGTGGATTAGAACTTGTGTATAACAACGTAAGTAGAACGAAATCTATTATATAATTTTGATAAACTTAAATTTAAACAAAGAAAACCCCACGAGCAATGTTTCCAACGAAGAGAAGAAGCAAACTTTTCCATTCGAAAGTTCGAGATTTCTATACTTAGTTTTCTTGTTTCTTCACTAAAAACCAAAAAAATCCTGTTTTTTCTTTAATTTTATTTTGGTGACTCGACGATTTTTTTTTTTTTTTGAAGAAGAAGAAATTTGGAAAAAATGAGTATCTATCGAAACGAAACACGTCGTCATTCGTGTGGATCGTGCACGTCATCGCCATTAAATTTGTGTGAATGAAATGGACATACATGAAGTGTTTGCTTGAGCAAAAGAGATAGACAATAAGAGATTGTGTTTTTTTTATATCTCGTCTTCCGAAAACAAGTCTTTTATTTTTATACTTTTTTTATAGTTCCATTAAATACACTCAACAATTAAATTACAATATAAAAAAAGTATGCCTGTAAAACCTGTCCCTTGTGGCATGCCACGTTGGAATTTTATACTGCAGCCCACAATCAACAATAATTGCATGTTTTCGTCTCATTGAAATGTTTCGCCAATTAAATGGATACAAAGTTGCCAATCATCAAGCAAATTGTACTTTTCCTTTGTTGGCATGGCAAATTGTACCTACTTTTCAGAGTCGCAATTTCCTGACAACATTTTTAATGATTAGTTTGAAATTATTATCAGACAATTTTATCAGTCCTCAATCTTCAGACAAGGCACAATAAAAATCTAGATAGTAACCAATACTTAGCTAATTGAGTGGCATTAATGATTGTTGAAAAAGATAAGAAGTGTTTTTCTCTTCATTAAAAATATCCAAGGTTGACAGCTAAAATTTATTTTACTTGTTTTCAAACAGAAGCAAAAAAACAAACACAAACAAGAAAACAACCATTAGAGACTAGATTTACTTTGCAATAATATCACCAAAGAGCTTTTTAGCATTTAAAAGAGCTTAAAGCTTTCTTTATATTAACGACAGCAAACTTCTTTAGAAACTTCGAGAAGGTTACACTTCGAGTGATTTGTTGGCCTTTGGGTGAATATAAATTTAAAATACACATCGACAGGTGTTTTTTTTTTTTGTTGACTTAAAAAGAAACAAACAACAACAACAAACATCTTGTTTTGAATGTTATTCATGTTGATGTTGAAACTTGAAAGAACGGGAATTGCGTAGGCTTTGGCAGTCGTAAACATTTTCTAGAATGCTAATTTTAATGTTCTGTTAATTGATTTTTTTTTTATATAAATTGGACAAAAAAATATCACTGTGTATCAACACAGTGTAACGATCAGGATTATGTCACAACTGCGAACTTGGATTTCATTTGACAAAAATATGACAGTGGCTACATTGTGAGTAAGACTTTTCAGTGCAAGCAGAATACAAGGGAATACATGTTTGTATTAACTGGGAAAAAGTGAACTACTTAATTGCTACTTTGTAGACTTCTTTTTTGATGCAATGAATTCACAAACAGACTCTTGTTTGAGTTTCATAGTAGTCGCATTGTATTTCAGGCTGAATAGAGAAGCGACATCTACTGTTTGCCATTTCTTCCCATAAAACTTAAAGACGAGCAACAACAACACAGTGTATGTACACAAAATATCAGGAAATGATAATAGTGTTTAAATACCAAGTCTTATTTTTGCTACGTAGGGAATTATGGGGCAAAAGTGCCAATTTAGTGTTTTCAAGTCTTAAAAATGTAGGACTAAAAGTATGCAACAAAAATTATGCTGATAATTTTTGTCATTTCATCATTTGTAAGAATGACAGCTAAAACTTTGCGACAATGCGATTGGTAATGCATTTGAATATGAGGCTAAACACACAACGAAGCGGACAAAATGTCTTTTTGTCTTTCGACAAAAAGTCGTGTCGTATTCTACCCCACACACCGATTTCTGTTTGTTTGTCTTGTTCACTCTGGCGTGTTCATAAGACGGTGTATAGTATCGTTTGTTCCAAATTTAACCGACAGTTTAGTTCGAAATTGAATGCCTTTAAGTATTCCGATCTATTAAAACAGAGTAGATCTTTGCTGGTGCTGTGAATAGAAGCTGCTGCTGTGTCGAAGTAGGCGTATAGCTTGCCAAGATCATTTCTTGAAAGTGTACAGTTTAAGCAAAGTAGACGAAAACTGTACCTTTGTGATCAACCAGGTATGACGCCTTTTTAAGGGTGATGTATACCTTTTAACATGCAAGCTTGCATGGTTTGGCAACAAACAGTGCTTTGAAGTTTAAATAACGAAAAAAAGTCCTTTGAATTATTGTCCCAACGGAATCAATATCTGACAGTTCAACCTTCCATGGTTTTAAAAATATCTAATAGAGAAAGGAGGAACCTCTGTTTGAGTGTAAAACATTTCTTTTGCAACGAATAGTATGCAATAATTTTGGAGCTACCAAAAGAAATTCACTGCAAGCCAAATTGCTTCTTTTTTTCTTGGTCGTCCGGAACTGTTTCGAAATATTCTGAATTCGTTCACTTGGAACAAGAACTTGGAACAAGAACTGTTCTAAATAGAACAGAAAAACGATTCCGAATTCGAAGTCGGAATCAAAAACAGAATCACGCATACATGCAAACACCCGCACAAACGTATTCGTCGACATTTTTACAAATAAAGAAAATAAAAACAACGTCATGTCATCTGCAATTCTGCGTATGGGGTTTCACAAATACATAGACATTCAAAAATTATAGAAGCAAAAAAGTGTTTGTATGTTCGTTTGGTATCCGGATCGGAGAGTTCTGTGTACCAATTCCAGATTACCAAAAAAAAAAAAAACCCTAAAAGTGTTATCAAATATAACATCATCCAGGTTAAATTAATTGACCATCTGTCAAGTTCATTTAAAGTGTTGACATTCAGATATGTCATCATTCACATTGCAGAGCACTTTCAAGCCGTAATCGCGGGCATGTCTGACAGGTTGAAAGACATACAAATAGTAAGAAATGCGAGAGATACATAGAAGAGAAGGAAAGAGAAAGAGAGAGAGTACTAACAACAAAAATCTGCAAGTCATACTTTTAGAATTACAATATTATTAGATTGAGGGAGAGAAGAAAGAACAAGAGAGAGAGTGAGAAAGTGAGAGAGAGAGACAGAGAGATAGAGAAGAGAAAAAGAAACTGGAGAAACAAGAAATTATTTTTTATTTTGTTTTTTGTATAGTCCGTTTAGTCTTTGATGATGTCCAACAGCTTAAATGGTCGAAATGTCAAACAGAATACTGTAATGCTTGACAGACGTCATCGAGATGTTAAAAACATGAACACGGCCGCCATTAATGCATTGCCTAGCCTACATGTTCTGAAATCACTTTTTGAGCCATCGAATTTATGAGCATTCCTGGAAGGGAGAAATGCAGAAGTAGCGATAAAACAGAGAGGCAGCACACGTTAGGACGGTGTTCCAATGAAGTAATTGAGATAGAGATGTCTCTATCAACAACCTTACAAATCCTTCTCAGAGCTATTTTTAGAATACTAACCAAGAGGCTGTAGTGTCAGTAGCTTAGTGGTTAGGTGGGTTGGCTGCTAAGCAGAACGTCGTAGGTTCGAGTCCTACTCGTGCCCATAGTTTTTATTTCATCTTTCACGGGCACTGCCTCTTGCGAAGAACTGACAAAACTTCCAAGAGTATCAATCTGTCATGAAAAAAGTGCTTCTCCGATTTGCCGTTCGGATTCGGCGTTAAATTGTAGGTCCCCTCAATTCTTCACACGCATCGAGAGAATTGTTGATGAGAGTAAGCCACTTAGGCCTTGGCTCTTCAAGAGCTGTCGCGCCACTCGATTTATGTTTCTTTTTTTTCGTAACCAAGAGGCTTAAGTATGTAGCTTTAAGTTGCACCCAAGCTTTGGACGGATATGTCTTATAGAAAGACGGGGGTTTTCGGTATTGATGATTAATTTAGTGTAAATTTTACATTCATAATCATACTTACCTGTTTTCTTTTGCCTATCCGTAATCTGCAGTAACGTTGAGTTGTCATGAAACGCATCTTCAGTTTTAGCAATTCCCTGTTCTTGACGATACTCTTCTTAGCCGTCAATGATTTTCTACACACGTGATGCTGATATATACCAAGAAAAGCTGCTTGGTGATCTAACTTTACTTAACTTAACCGCTCCCAATCCATGCAGAATCTCAGACTGAGACACAGCAGTTTTCTATGGGGAACGGTGGCTCGCATTCATTATCAAGTGAAAACCAAACTACTTACTTACTTATGGTGGCGCTACAGTCCAGGTTGGACCAGGTCCCCACCCAACAAACTTCTCCAGCCAGCTCGGTCCCGTCTCCAGTTTCGCACGCCAAGTTGGTTCAGGTCCTATACCACATGTGTGCTCCACCGGAGTCACGGTCTTCCTCTTCTGCGACGTCCTTCCGGGTTGGATTCGAAGACTCTACGAGCCGGAGCATTATTTTCCATTCGCTCGACATGACCCAACCATTTAAGTCGTTGGACCTTAACTTTTCTGGCTAGCTCAGTGTCGCTGTACAGCTCGGACAGTTCTTGGCTGAATTTTCGTCGCCATTCTCCATTAATGCAGACAGGACCAAATATCACTCGAAGAATTTTTCTCTCAAAACAGCCCAAAGCGTTGTCATGGTCCATGTCTCTACATCATACATGAGGACCGGGATGATGAGGGTTTTGTAGAGTGTCACCTTTATTTGCTCGGGAGAGGACTTAACTACGCAATTGCCTTCTAAGTCCAAAGAAGCAGCGATTGGCATGAATGATTCATCGTTTGATTTCAGCGCTGGTGTTGTTGTCTGAGTTGATAGCGGATACCAGGTAGACAAAGTCCTTAACTACCTCGAAGTTAAGGCTGAACCAAGCTACTTGGTAATCTTGAATGTGTTCTTCTTTGGAACAGTTGCCGCTAAGGCTATCCTCAATGTAAAGATTAGAGAAGAGGTCAGCAAGGAGACTCTCTTTTTCCTCTGTCGGTGATGACGTTCTTCGCTATTATCATTCATTTTAATGTTGTTCCTTTTATTTAAAACTTGTTTCTCAGTTTAGAATCTGAAAATAAAAACATTTGCGAAATGTTATTTAACATAAGAAAAGGCTTAGCCGTGTATATTAAAAATTAACTGGCGACTTATGCCGGAACGCCCACTTCTTTATAGCATATTCAGCCTTATTACCGTAACCGATCGGAAGTTTTATTTCCTTCACCGGGTCCGAATCGTACATAAAATAAAGACGCGTACCTACGCACTTCTTTGTTGTTTTGTTTTCCGATCGGGTACGGTAATAAGGCTGAATTTTGCTCCAATCGGGTACGGTAATGAGGCTGATTATCTTTTCTACTTGTATCTTTCATTTTAAACATGAATCTTACGTGACCTTAAATTAATTTGTGTATTATTTTTTCTTCTATTTCAGTTTGAGGGAAAACAAAACCGCGCAAGACTCTTTTTAGAGCAAGTTAAGAGTTAATCTTACAATTCCTTTGTCAGAAACTAAAGGATATTATTATGTAAGTACACAAGCCAACAAACTCCATCTAATGGTTGTTTGAAAACGAAATCCGGGTCGATCAAGATTTGCAAAGCTCAGTGAAAACTTTAATGAAACAAACTCATTAAAATTGATTCAATAATTGCTATTGCATTTGTGAAGAAATTGCAAATCTTCTTCGGAAACCAATGAAATGAAATATCTGTGCTCAGTATTACTAATCACAAATTTGCTTTTTATTCACAGAAAGAAAGTAAGAAGAGACAAATTTGTTTCTAAAGAATTAAAGAAAAAAAATCCTCATTCCTTTTTTGTTCCTAAATTTTGTTAAATTTTTATTTATCCTGGGCCACCCACAACTTGGCATACATTTTTATTATTTTATTGTCTAGCAAGATGTTGAGTTTGGTAATTGCAAAAAAAAATCTATTCTATCAATGTGCAATACTGATGTTTCAGTCGCTCCAAAAAAAAAAAATGCTTTTTACGACATAACGTTTTTGATGTCAGGATTACAATCCCGATGGGTTGTAATCAGTCCGCCAAACGATAAAACGATAAAAACCGCAGTCTTTCAATAAACTAATATACTCCTTTTCGGTACATTTTTTTAGACTACAAAATGGCTGCCCAAAACAACGCCCCAACCTGCCAGTCACGGCCTGCGAACACCAACAAACACAACAACAACGACCCGCAGAACTCAACCACCAACAACGCCAAGCAACAGGACTCCAACAACAACCAATCCAACGACGACAACCAAGCAATCGATACAACTGAGACCGCCGCATTTACCAAGGAGAGGAAGACCGATATTGGTCAAGCGCTTGCAACAATTGCCCCAACAATCGAAGAACTACGAGATATTGAACCAGGAATCATATGCCCAACTATTGAACCAAAATCCGAATCATACTCTCAATTTGAATCCAAGTCAAAGCAAACCGTCTTATACGACGACTCAACCGAATCCCAGCCGGGCACGGACAGAGTTTTTAAGGTATCAAGCGAATCAAAACCAATTAAATTATACGACGACTCAACTGAATCCCAGCCGGGCACGGACAGAGTTTTTAAAGAATCAAGCGAATCAAAGCCAATCAAATTGTATAACGACTCAACCGAATCTCAACCGGGCACGGACAGAGTTTTTAAGGAAGAATCCAAACCAATTAAATTATATAACGACTCAACTGAATCCCAGCCGGGCACGGACAGAGTTTTTAACCCAACAGAGGGCAAAGCAAATATTACAAGCGAATCAATTGAGAGAATTATTAAGAATCAAGCAGCAATTGCAGCAACAGAAAACGCTATTACAGAAGCAAAATTGTCAAGAGACAACAGCATCGATTGGAAGAGAGAGTCCAATTTATCAAATAATAAGTGTACCCTTTTTGGCAAGGTCGTTTGTGCCTCAGCCTTTAATGAAACAAAAGAAACCAATAACGAACGGTTTAGTAAAACTAAAGCAAATTATATTGAACGGAAACGAGAAAAACGGCCAGAAGATTTTGATCTGCCCGGAAAATCAGCAAGAGAATATTTCAGCGCATTTGAATTTATTGCCAGAGCAGCAAAACAACAATACATTGAATACGACGACAACAGTAACAACGACGAACATACAAAACAATCAAAGCCAGACATCTACAAGCAATTTGGATTTATCGACGGAAAAGATCGCAATAACAACGCCATCTGCCGAGATGATGGGGATTCAATTGCCTGGAGACGACTACCAGGATTTGAATGGAGCACTGCAAATTGCCGCAGTTGAAGAGTTAATGGCTCCAGCATGTCTTGACGGTAAGTTGGAAATTGATGTTTGTTTCTTTCTTTCTCTAGCTTAAACTCAAGATCCGCTAAGTTAGGTTAGAAGTTTTCAATTATCAATTGTTAGTTGATAAAACTCAACACAAAAAAGACTAGGCATGACAAGATGACACTGAAGTGCTATTTAGGCCGTGTGCGAATTGGGTTAAAAATGGGTTAAAACTTGACGTTTGATTAAATTTTGACACTTCGCATTGAATAATTGTGTTAAAAATTAGACTAGATGCGGAGCAACTGCACTGCGTATTGTTTAGCGTCATGCGGCACAGCTGGATCAGTTTTTTCGGGATCCCGAATTCAGACATCGCCGTCATAAGCTCTGGGCGGTGGTGGATGCTATCATACGCAGCTATAAAGTCGATGAAAAGATGGTGGGTTTCGACTTGAAATTCGTTGGTCTTTTCTAGGATTTGCTCAGTGTGAATATTTGGTCTATTTGTTCTGTCCGGCCTAAAGCCACACTGGTACGTGCCGATTATTGTGTTGCAGAACGGTTTAAGACGTTCACACAGTACGCTGGATAGGATTTTGTATGCAACATGAAGCAGGGATATGCCACGGTAGTTTTTGCATGACATAGGATCGCTTTTTTGGAGATGGGGCATATGGAGCTTATCGACCATTCTTCCTCTCACACTTTGTTGATCACCTGGTACATGCGGTTCATCAAAACACCTCCTCCATATTTAAAGAGTTCCGCAGGTATGCCATCCGACCCGACGGAATTGTTAGTTTTTAGCTTTTGGATGGCTCTTGCTACCTCTTCTGTGCTGGGGGTCGGGACTGAAATAAATACATGAAAGTGATATTTAATTTGCCTATGAAAATTAATCTACCAACCTCTTTCTTCTGCCATTTAACTGTGTTGAGCATTTTTATTGATTGTCCTCCATCTCACACGCTTGACGCATTCGACCCAGAACGCCCTTTCTTTTCCTTCCGATTACTCGGGATCTGAGCACTCAGAAAACATCCTCTGGACAAAAAAAGAAATGAATATGACAGTTCAGGCTCTGTTGATAAAAAACACCTTGAGTAAATGATGCACAAGAAGACCGGGTACATAATTCACTTAAGCACAGGGCCTCATCGATGCAGTGTCTCCAGACGACTTGGTCCCAATAAAGTTGTTTCAAGGATAGCACACGAAGTTATTTGAAGTCATCTACGACCTGTCTGCCCTACTTAAGTCGTGTTCAATAAGACGTTGTCAATATGCCCCAATGTACATTTGCCAATTAAAAACGCCATTAATGATTTTTTTGTTTACAAAGGATGGTGGTTCAATGTACCATGATCAGGTATACACCTGTATACCGATGATGACAAGAAATAGCGTATTCTCTTCGGTTAATAATTAGCATTTCAACCATTTTCATGAAAAAGTCCCGAAAATCTCAATTCCAACGAATCTTTGCAAACGAAAACCGAAATTAGCCAATGTGGCGAAATCCATTTTTGTTTACCTTGTATTAACCTACACCTTCATGATTTATATCATATCAAACTGTGAAGAGTGTAATTGTTACTCTTTAACGAACCATTCAAAGCTTTAATATCTCTGAATTGCTATCTCCCAAAGAGAGAACTTTATATCAACCCAAAATCACAAACACAAACTTGCACACTTTCCAAATATCAATGAACGTCAAGATAAGGAAAAAAATAGAAAATTCAAAACAAAAATTGATTGAATATTAATAAAGCTCAATAACCATTGTGATTAGATAAGTAGCAGCTTCAGCTACTAGATAAGGCCTTTCGTGTAATATCACATAATAGGCGTTTTTTCTTTTTAGTTCGGAGCTCTGAGCTCAGAGTCTTCAGAGCTTGCTGAACAGACTCTGAACAAAGTTAGCTCTGAACATTTTCTGAACGTTCTGATGTAATTTTGAAATACAATTGAGCACTTAATATTCAGGATTTTTATTATTTGTATAACTGTGTTAATAAATGATATAATAGGCTATTATTTATTAAAAAATTGATATTTTCTGCCATATCAACTTGTTTCCTTCAACATTTTAATTATTTTAAACATTTCTTTTCATTTTACCACATCTCACATGCTTGACATTTGTTTGTGCATTTTGCTCACAATGCTCGGTCTCTTTTTTCCGAGCGCGTCGGTCGAACTCTGAACACTCAGAATCAGTGCTCTGAACGTAAAAAGTAACACAACTTTGATGCTCTGAACACACTGAACGAAAAAAGAAACACAATTTTTAGTTTGGCAGTTCAGGCTCTGTTCAGATGTAAAAAAGAAAAACGCCTAATGTACCTAATGATAAAGACCCTGAACAGATAATTTCTCACTAAATACCTTTGGAATGTGTTCCCTTTTTAGTTTTTTGCTCAATTTGTCCAAAGGCTTAGAAACGACATCTTTGTAATTCGAAAAGTTGAGCCTTTACTTGGTTTGAATTTTGAATCAAAAGTCGCTTTGGTTTGAGACTTGACAATTTTACTTAATCACAACTTCGAGTAAAACCAAACATAGCCACGATCTTGATTTTCAATAACGTCAAGCTCCTTAATGTCAAAAATTTGAAAAACAACCAAAAACAGGTCAGCGACTCTTTCAATGACTAATAAAATAACACAAAATAGTACGTATACGCCGTAGTGAACGGAGAAGGATAAGCTTTTACATATTTCAGACACTCAATACAACTAAAATACCATTGATCATTTCACACATAACATTGCCACCCAACCCCCGAAAATATCGGTCAACCATATACAAAAATAATATTTCCCAAGAAAAAGCCTAAATGAGTCATCCTGATTCAAAAGTGCGACTGACCATCAAATTTTGTTTGTATTCAATTTTGCTCCCTCCAAACAATACCACCGCTCTTTCTCACAATTCAATTCCAAACAAAATTGACACAAATACCATAATACAATTCTCTTTAGCCCTCTCAAAGCGATTATTATTATAGCTGTCCCTCTTTTCTACCCCCACTATAAAACGTTTATCATAAAGATAACAAACTTTCAGCCTGAAGGGTTGTATCTTCAAGTTCAATTTTTGTCGTTCGTTTGATTCTTCTTCCTATTTTTGTTCAATCAGAATCCGAATCTGACACACATTTTATGCAATTCGCTTTACTTTTCTGTCACGCTTTTTTGCTGCCGGAATGCTAGAACGAGTGCCTTCCTCCTTTGTATGATTCACCCTTTTTGGGCGCTCTTGCAACACGTACGATTTAGTTTTACATCTGTCTATGCCGGCTTGCTACCTCTACGAACACATTGGCGAGCATTTATCTCTTTCATGGTGTTTGATTGTATTGTTGGTGGATATGTTTGATGAGATTTTGCGGTATAAAAGGTTTCTTTGAGCTCAACGGTATTCAGTCAGTATAAACCCAGCCAGCATAGCAAGCAATTGGATTGAACAGGTATTTCCTTTTTTCGATTTATTTTGAATTAGAATTAAGGAAAACAAAATTGTTGTTGAATTGTTGGCTCAATTTATGTCATAAATCATTAAACAGACAAAAAAATGCAATTAAAGGGCTGACACCTAGTTTAATGGGCGTGCAGTAAACAGAAAAATGTCATGGTTGCAGTTGTTGTAAACTGAACGGCTGATTAACTATGAGTCAATATTCGGTTTGCAACCCCTCAAAAGAGACCATAAAGACCGAATTTTATGCGTGAATCATGTTAAAAATTTCAATAAAATAAAAACCCGGCAAATAAAACAACCAACCATCATAGTTTTCATATTGAAACAGAATCAACTTGAAGTATCGTCCAGATGCTCAAGTAAACAATATTTTTGCCGCTTCTGCCGCTATGAAACATGTCTAAGCATGTCCATCACCTGTAGAGCATTTTTGCCGGCCGTTAAGCAAACGTATACAGCAAATACAGAGAAAGATAGGTTCAAATAAATATGAGATGGGGAGAACCACGCACAAATACAAGGTTGAGACAGAAACGAAATTAAAAAAGAGCGAGAGCAATACAAAATCAGAGAAGAGAAAGTTTAGATTAAATAAAACTTTGAAGAGAATTTTTCTTTTGATTTTGTTTTTTTGTTGACCCTTCTGTGTCTTGTCGCACTTGAATCTTCATACGAAACCGATCGAATCAAATTTTAGGTAATTATGTGTTGATCGAGTATCAGGTGTAGATATGTGGGTGGGTTTTGTTATGGTAGGTACTTGGAGATAGAACTAGCTAATCAGAGGGAGAACAATAGATGAATATCAGATTGGAGTTTTGGGGATTGAATTTTACAGACTTGTCAGTCGTAATTAGCAAGTTATCCGGATTGGTTTGAATTTACCTTGTTTGTTGTTAGTATTTGGAAATAGATTTAAATAACTTCAACATTTTTAAGGATCAGAATTTAAAGTTGGGAAAGGAAACTTTTCAAAAAGGAGTACAGAAATAATTGGTAAGATAGAAATTTTGTCTTTGAGTGACGTTTGATGTAGAACAGGGTCCGACATGCACACCTACATGACGCAGGCTTAAGATACCGCTTTTTCGGATACTTTCAGAAAGCAAGTCGAAGCTTCATTGTGATAGCATGCATTAAATTCTATGACTGAACTCGTAAACGTCAGACGAAGCCGAAGCCTTAAGGTTGACATTATTTGCGCTTTTTCTCGTTTACTCTATTGAATGAAAATGACGTGTAAGTCAGTCAGCCAAGGTCTTTTATTGATTTATCTCGCATTCAACAGTTAGATTAAATCTAAGGTCTAGTAATTACTTCAGTATTTCAGAATTCCGATCGACAATTTTGAAAATAGTTTTACAATTGATTCTTTGAATGCATCCATCACAAGGTGGATTCATTTTATTCATTTCTTAATGACTTGTTTTCACCCCAACGATTCTGCAGAAAGAAAGAGACGGAACAAACATTTGCAAACGTTCTCAAAGTTTAAAAATAATTCAGCCTTCAGCTCTAGTTAAAACTTGAACTTAGAAAGCAGTTAAAATGGCGGACTTGTGAAATATTTAGTAACAAGATGGTGGATAGTTAATTTTAAAATAGAAGCTGAAGAAGTTTGGTTTGAATCCAACTATGTAATTCAAACGAGTCTCGTCCTTACTTACTTAAGGTGGCGCTACAGTCCGTTGTGGACTTGGGCCGCAATCAACAGTCTCCGCCAGCCAGCTCGGTCCCTAGCTAGCTGTCTTCCAGTTTTGCACTCCAAGTTGATTGAGGTCCTCTTCCACTTGAGTGCAACACATGAGTCGCGGTCTTCGAAGGCTTTCCGGGCCGGAACATTGGTGTCCATCCACTCTAAATGACCGAGCCATCTGAGTCTCTGGACCTTGACCCTTCTGGCTAGGTCCATGTCGTTGAACAACCCGAAAAACTTTCCCCTCGAAACAGCCTGAGGCACTTTCATCCGATTTTGTCAAGGTCCAAGCTTCTGTACCATAAAGCAGGACTAGGATGATGAAGGAGTTGTACAATTTGGCCTTAGTTGCTCGAGAGAGGGCTTTTCACTCAGTTGCTTTCTTAGCCCAAAGAAACAGCTGCTAAGCAGAACGTCGTGGGTTCGAGTCCTACTCATGCCCATAGTTTTTATTCCATCTTTTACGGGCACTGCCTCTTGCGAAGAACTGACAAAACTTCCAAGAGTATCATCCGTCATGAAAAAAGTGCTTCTGCGTTAAATTGTAGGTCCCCTCAATTCTTCATACGCACTCAGAGAATTGTTGATGAGAGTAAGCCACTAAGGCCTTGGCTCTTCAAGAGCTGTCGCGCCCCCTCTATGTTTTTTTTTTTTTTATAACCTAAGACGACATGTTATTAGATACCTTTCTAAGCCATTTTCATGTGAATATTCAGCGATCAAATTTACTAGCCAAATTTTGGCCTCACGCTTTCGTTATGAGGCTTGTTGATTTGATTCCCTAAAAAAAACAAACATTATTAGGTACGAACTAGGGTCAATGTTTAGGAAATATGAGTTGAGTTCATGACTTCATTAAACTTACAAACATTCTATGAACAAATCTCTCGACACCATCTATTCAAGAGCAAATTTGACACAAATTATTGGTAGAACTAGAGCTTTGTTGTGGAATCGAATTCCGTAGTTGGACCCACCTATGTCTATCGGAAGAATCGAGTCGAGTCAGTTCTCAGTATTGCAACCTGCAAAGACACAAAAGACAAAAAAGTTAATTTGAATTTATGGCAGATTTTTTTTTGTGGGAAAGCGGATCTTGAGCTAAACTACTAGACAGAGATGTACCTGTTTAATTTCAGATCAACATTTACTAACGTCAAATTCAAAATTCACAGATTACTTTATCGAAGCCAACACCATCAGCGATTTTGATATTATTAAAGGAACGTACAAGCTTCAGGAACTCAACGAAATGACCATTAACCAGATGAATGTAAATTATGCAGGCCAACAACTGCAGCTGCTACCAGAGAACGGACAAGAAAACGATTTAGAACAACAACAACATCAACAACAAATTTTAAAAGATATACCAGAAGATGAAAACATTTACAATATCCTTCGTATGCCATACAGCGAAGAACTGGTTACATTAACACAACCATCATCTATCGCACATGAAACAACATCACTTACAGAATCTGAATCACTTTTCACACAATACATCGATATAAATGCAGATTCATCTGATAATAATTCATCATCATCGTATATTGAAGTGTCACCAGGTTCGCCATTGCCAACTGAAAGTGACTGCATAGCCACATCTGATTTGCACACATTTAAGGATATTGTCGATGATGAACTAGCTTATGGGCTAGAATTTTCACCACCACAATCTATTGAGCCATCACCAGTTTCAGCCGTCAACGAACCAACATCCCACAGTCCAGTTTGTCAGAGTAATAGCAGCGCAGATGAGGAGGCCCTAGATCTTGAACAGATACTCAAACAGTTGGAAGCAGCTTCGCAAATTGAATTGCAGCAACAGCTACAACAACAACAACAGCAACAGCAGCAGCACAACAACACCAACTTCAACCACAGCAACAAAATCAACAACAAAACAGCACAATAACAAATCTGAAAAGGAATAGTGATCATTTCAGTGGAGCTTCCCAAACAACAAAATTCGCTAAGAAATCTCGCATGCATATACCAATGGCCAGGCTCGTAACAGATTCAAGGTGTGAAGATATCTTAACGGCGACGACCATTAAAGTTCCAGACACACCCGAGGTCTGTGACATGGTCGACGAATGGCTTACCGAGGACATTGATGTCAGCATACATTCGTTAAGTTCTTCGCCCGCCTGGAGTGGCACATCATTTGCTGCGCCAGACTTTACAGATGCCTTTACCCTTATCGAGCCAAAATATGAAAATCCGCCTAGCATCGCCTCCTCGTACATCTGCGAAGAACCCCTTTATGCAACACCATCACCCAGCCATAGCAGCAGCAGCAGTTCAACTCTCTACTCAACAAATCCCAATTCGCCAGCGGTATCCCATTATGGCAATGGAACCAGCAGCAATGGCTTCAAACGCAAGCCACGCGGTCGTCCGCCAAAACAACACAGCGACATGCCCGATCCTGAACTCCTCCGCAGCCTGCCCGACAGCGAACGTAAACGTATCGAGGATCGTTGCAAGAACAACGAGGCCAGTCGCCAGTCGCGCCAAAAGAACAAGGAAAAACAATTGATTCTACAGGCCGAGGAACAACAAGAAGAACAGAGGAACGCAGAGCTCAAGGACCGACTGAAACATCTCGAAAAACAACATCTGCGGCTCAAGAACATCCTGTACCGCAAATTGGGAAATACAAATTAATTCCTAAAATTAGAGTGGAGAGTTTTTTTTTTGGAAAACTTTAAAAAACAATAGAAACCCCCCCATTAAGTTGAGATTAAAGCTTTATAGTGATTTAAATAAACAAAAGTAGAATATTGACATGAAATCGTTGTATCTGTATCTTGTATCTGAATTGTATTGTGTAGAGTTTAAGTGAATGTTATTGGAGTAATATTATATGCTTAACATTTAAAAATTAAAGATTCAAAAAAATATTTGTTTCATGTTTGTGTATAGACAAAATATATAAAAGTAGATTTATTTCTTATAACAAATATAATTATATTATTATCAACAAAACTATGGGAAAAAATTAACAAACAAAAAATCACAAAAAAAATTAAAAAACGTTTCAAAAAAACCTAAAAAGTTAAATTGAATTGAAAAATACACAAAAAAAAACATATTTTATTAGATGTAGACTAGACTTTTAAGGAATATTGTTTGTAGAGCTATCGGAAACCGATGCATTAACATTTAAGAATATATATATATATATTTTTCAGAACGCATCAATAACGAACATTGTATGTGCTTCAATTATTAAAATAAAAATTATGTTTAACATGTTTTAAACGAAAAATAATTGTTGGTGTTTCTATTGCGATAAGACAAAATGTTGGCGAAAGACTTACATACTTAACCGGCTCCCAATCCAGGGACCCTACTTTGTAATTCGTTTCGAAAGGAAATATTTTCGAACACTAATATTTTTTACTCTCTCAGCCTTATTACCGTGCCCGATCGGAGCAAAATTCTCTCCGATTCGTACAATTTCTAAGAATTTTCTACCACCGTATCCTTTCCGACAGGTTAATCGTAGACATCTACGAAAAAAATTTGAAATCTGCGTCGGAATTTCAAAATGAGAACGATTTCATGCGATGCATTGCGATTAGTTTACTATTAACTTTTATGTCCGATTGTTTCCGAAACAAAAAGTGTCGGAAATAAAAATCTGCCCTATCGAGGGATTTTTCGGAGCGGAATTTTGTCCGATTTCGTACGTTTCGGACAAGTTTTGCTTCGAGGTATTCTTCCGACTTTCAATTCGGAATTTTTTCCGATATGAAGTAACGCAGTACGATGAGTAACAATGTGGTGCGATGACTAGCTTTATTTTCCTTCATTTTTGATAGTTTGACTTCCAATTTGTCCACAGAAAATTGTTTGCGGATTTTTTTTTTAATTTTGTTTAAAGCTGTGTAGATTGAACAATTTTGGTTGCCATATTTTTGTCCGATGACAATTAGCTCGAATACAAATTTAAGCTCCGACCATATTTGCGTTGCGGAAAATTGTCCGCTCTGAAAAATACCTCGATAGGGCTGAATATTGGGTGCTTTCATAAATGTATGGTTGCTAAAGTCTGACAAAAGCATTTTTTTCATAAATGCAAATGATAAATGTCAGATGTTCATAAAAGCAAAACGCAAATATTTGCAGCGCAAATGTGCAACTATAAAAATCACATGCACACTGAATTTCTTTCTCAATAAAAGAGACGTATATAAGAAAATAAGTAAAACTTCAAATTCTGACAGTTTTTTGACATATGACGCAAATCATAAAAAAGTTTTCATAAATACAGCATAAAACGAATGCGCAAGTATTTTTGTGTGACGTTAATATGATTGCAATTGATAGCATATAAGCAAAGCAACCATGCATTTATGAAAGCACCCATTTTTTCACTGATAAAACAACAGAGAAGTGCGTCGGTACGCGTCCTTATTTTATGTACGATTCGGGCACGGTGAAGGAAATAAAACTTATGCAGCCCTATCGCCGTATCCGTTCGGAGAAACCTACGATCGTAGAAAAATTCCGATCGTAACATTTATTTTGTTCATGGTGTCCGTTTATACTGACGTATAATAACGCATGTCGTTCCGCAAATGTTCCGACACAACTTAGCTGTCGGAACAATCGGAGACGCATAAGACAAAATAATCGCTATGCATCGCATAAGACAAAATAATCGCATAGCATAGCGTTCGTTGAAATTTTACTTTTCGCGGTATGAAATCGTGATGCGTTACTAGCTGAATACAATGAGATGTAGCTGTAGCCCAAAAAATCGCTGTCGCCAAAAACGTCATTAAAATCGCTTATTGTGTAGCAACAGTGGAATACAATGCGTAGCGCAACAAAATAGGTAGCTGTCAATATTTAAAAAAAAATTAAATTCAAAACTGAAAATTTAATTGTGTTGTGAAACTATTTAGCTTGTGTTTGCTTGAAAAAAACTTAAAAAATGATGAACGAAGAAGAAGGAATTGCATTTATTGCAGTAGATCTGATGGACTGTCAAATTTGTAGCCCAAAAAGTTGAATTCCGCTTAACGTGTACTACACATCAAGCTTCAAGCTACAGACTCAGCTGCACATTGTATCGCACTCATTGAATAAGAAGTACTTCTTATTCAATGATCGCACTACATTTATTTTCTATCTTTAAACTTTGACAGCGCTACAAACTACGACGACGACCACAGCTACACCATTGTATTCAGCGAGCTACTCTGAGTTTGAAATTTCAACGCAAATTTGAATTCGTATGTTTCGTACAAATCGGATAGAATTTTGTTACGATCGGATACGACGATAAGGCTTATGATCGGACATTTTCTTCGATCGGAGAATTCTCCGATCGGGTACGGTAATAAGGTTAATTAAGTTTTTATTGAATTACTAGCTTACCCGTGCCCTCTTTGATGGGCAAAATAAAGTTTCTTTTATATTTAACTAGCTTACCCGTGCCCTCTTTGATGGGCAAAATAAAGTTTCTTTTATATTTAATTATATTAAATACAATTTTTTTTACTTATAAATAAATAAATAACCGATTTTTTATATAAAAAGTTCTCCCACAACCGGACGCTCTCATAACCGGACACGGACACAAATTTTCAAAACAATGAATAGGGCTTTTGCAGACGGTAATGTATCGTTTCAAGATTATGTCATAATAGTCTTATCATGGGTAATAGTCTTATTTGCGAAGACGATAACCTTTAAAGTTTATGCGTTGACGGTCTGGATGAAGCAGAAATCCATGAAATTGATTCCCAAGAAGAAGAAGATTCCGAGATGTTTGATAACAACCCGTTAAAATCTTATGAAGAGGCCCATAGCGAAATAAGGAGATTAAAAAACTTTTCGTTAGAGAAAAATTATTTGAAAGCATTTGATTTATTGGCCGATTGGCTGAAAATATGCCATTTAGTAACCAATATGTGCGCCAAACTAAGATTTCTAATTGTTTAAGCAAAATCATCAATTGTACTTACGTGTGTATGCACATGTGAATCTTTGTTTAAGTCTCTTAATATGAACAAAATACATTAAAAATTAATCCCAATAACACTTCTATTGTATGCATCTTAAGGAATGTAGATTTGTTTGTTCCCTTAACCGGACATCTTCCATAACCGGACAAATTTCTCGGCACCGTCAGTGTCCGGTTATTACTATAGCTAAATATATCAATATACCTACGAATATTCAATTTTCGTCAAATATTTTAATTTTCGTCAAAAAAAAAAAAAATTTGAGCCTGATCAATACATTATGACAAATATGGAATTTCATTTAAAGTTTTGACAATTTTTTTTCATATAGCCCTACAGACACGTTCGAACTGTTCCCTTATATATATGGTTAAATTCGCTGATTGTTGAGCTGTTGTTCAAAACTTAAAAGGATAATAATTACATAGTGTTGTGTATCTTTCCGAATAGTTTTTTGGGCGCTTCAGAAAACACGACGCAGTTGGCTCATAAAATGCATTGGCTTAAAGTTTAAGTATTTCATTAGGATGGCATTTCGAAACATGAGGTAATCTTAAAGTGTTGCAGAGTAGCTGTTTGGAAAAGATAACCGTTGGGTGTGCTGAAACACACATATTAAACTAAAATGTTAAGATGCTGAGGTGGCTCATTTTTTGCCTTGTGGTACGAATAGTTTCAAGTCAATTAACACTGTGGTTTAATAGTATATAAGCAAAAACTTGGCATATGTGGCTTTAATCTGCATAAACTATGCAAATGATTTATTGATTTAAGAAAAGACATAGGTTAGGTTAAAGTGGCTGTCATGGATGTTAAAAGACACACTTAGGCTAATCAAAGGCCCATTGTGATACCACATGAATCTAAAAAGGCTTTTCTTCGAAAGCTCATTGAAACCAATTAGAGTGGCAATACCTTTTGCCACATCGCAGTATGGCATCCTAACAGTGGGAGCAGGAAAAGACATAATAATCATATGTTTTTTTCACGTATATTAACTTTCCAATGCAGCACAACGACCCACGGTGCAAAACCTCAGATTAGGGACGAATCGACTTTGGTAATTATGACATAATCACAAAAAAAATTGTTTTGAAGGTGCTAGAAAAATTCAACAAAATAAAGCCGATTCGTCTTCTGATGATCACAACATTCACAACCATTGAAAGCAGTAACCAATGTCGTCCAAGAATCCAGAACAAAGCGACCCTGTCATGTACAAAGTACAATTGAATGACAAAAAAATGTCAAGTATAAATTTTTTGTTTGTACAAATGAATAACAAAAATGTCAATCATAATTTTTTTTTTCGATAAAAAAAAAAATATTTGACGAAAATATTTGAAATAATTTTCATAAAAATTTGAGTATTCGTATATTGATATATTTTACTGAAGTGAGTAAAGCATTATTTCTTAACATTTGAACCATTTGTGATTTGAACAACATAGGTTTTTTTTTGTATAAACCTTCTTAAGTTATTTCTCTTTAATTTAAACCATAGATTTAGAAAATCGGTCAACCGCTTGTCAATTTGAAAAGATAACATAAATTTAACGAATTAGTCTTTTATATATATAGATATATTTTTTAATTAAAAATTAATTTGAACTTTCTCGTCTTGTTTGTTATTTGTTTTGATTTTTTGTTTCTTTTTTGATTTTTGCTCTGACAGATCTCATGAGAAATACTTCGAGACTCGGCAAATCTATTCTGTAAATAGAAATAGTACTAGATGATTTTTTTGTTCGATTCGAACAGCTTTGAAGTCGATGAAAAGATGTTGGGTTTCGACTTGAAATTCGTTGGTCTTTTCAGGATCCGCCTCTGTGTGAATATTTGGTCTATCGTTGTTCTGCCTGGCCCAAAGCCACTCTGGTATGTGCCGATTATTGTGTTGCAGAACGGTTTAAGACGTACGGATGGATATGTAAGCAACATTGAGCAGGGATATGCCTCGGTATTTTTTGCATGACATCGGATCGCCTTTTTTGTAGATGGGGCATATGGAGCTTTATCGACCAGTCAGTGGGCATGCATTCTTCCTCATACACTTTGTTGATGACCTGGTGCATGTGGTTCATCAAAACACCTCCCTCATTTTTAAAGAGTTCCGCCCACCCGGCGGACTTGTTATTTTTTGCTTTTGGATGGCTCTTTCTACCTCTTCTGCGCTGGGGGCTGTGACTTACTTACTGAACTGACTACCAATCCAGGAAGGATCTCAGTCGGCAAAACCAACCGCTCTGGCAATCGCAGTCACTTAGTTCTTGTACGTTAGGTTCGGTTTTCCTTGTCGTCTCGAACCTGGGGGCTGCAATGAGAAGACTTTCTTGGCTGGAGCGTTGTCGTCCATTTGCTCGATGTGGCCGTGTGTAGTCGTCTCTTCTAGGCTTTCTGGACTACATCCACATCTTGTTACAGCTCGAACAGTTCGCGGTTAAATCTTCTTCTCCATTCGGTTTTTTTTTTTACTTAACGTCTAGCACTCGGCGACGTCACTGCAGAGTAGGTCTGATAAAATCAAAGATGAGTTTTGTTTGGCCAAACCGAAGAAGCAACGGTTCGCTAAGGTAATTTTTAGTCTTATTTCCATTAAGGTGTCGTTTGTGGGATTGATATTTGTTCCAACGTAGGTGGACTCCTTAACTAAGTACAGGGTACAGTCCGAATCGGCCAGGCCACTTTTAACAAGGGTCTCAAACTAAATTTGTCCCTTCCTACTAAGCTCTCTTCAGTTTTGCCCTCCAAGTCGATTGGGGTTCTATCCACTGTGTGTTCCACCTGAACTGGCACTTTCTGCCCCCCTTGTGTCGGATTCAAGAGTATTTAATACTCTACAATACCAATCCATCTAAGTCGTTTTTTTTTTTTTTTTTGCTATTTTTGTTTTGGCGTATAGTTCTTATAATTCTTGGTCCCTATTCTCCTTTCATGCAAACCATGGAACCACGGAACACGCTTCGAATTGGTCTCCCGAAGCAACGTTTTTAGCAAACGTTTTCAGGTTCCATTCTTTTACCAAATATAAGAACCGGAATGATGAGTCTCTTATAAAGAGACAATTATTGAGACGGGAGGTTCTTCGTGTGTTTTCTGTACTTTTGTTGTTGAATTTATATCGATTCTTATTCATACTGCCTTCAACTACCTCAAAATAAAAGTTGTTTCTGGTGCACGGTGACGTTTGGTCTAAGACATAGAATTTGGGTGTTCATGCCAAGAGAAGTTGGATGGAACTCGAAAAATGTTTTCTGTTTCTGTTTTGCCTTCAAAAATACGTGAGATTTTTTCTGGCCTTGTTAGAGCATCGTAGATTCTTCATTTTAAAGCGTAAACAGGACATGTATTCTTCGACCAAAGCTCTCATGTGATCTGGTGCATACTTCTAACCAAATCCTAAATGCTTTGTAGGTTCGGCTGCTGGTTAGTTCCTATTGAAACGGCGGAATATTTGTCGTTTTCGCCGTCATTTAGTTTGAAAAAATATTCATGCATCACCGACTGCTGTTTTATTTTCTCGATCACGAGCTTTTTAAGGTCGCTCCTGAAAAGTCATAACTCATCTCTCTTCTTTCGCTGTAGTGACAGTGTGAAACCCAGCACTTCAAAAGCGGCATCTCTGACGTCTTTATGTGTCGGTTCTACATATTTGAAGCTGGCGACAAAGGACTTTTAAGTAGATTATTGGAGTCAAGAGCGGAAAAAGGCTTAGTATTTTATTGCGTTTGATATCGAATTTCCTCTTATTTTCTTGTGTTGGTCAGTAAGTTGGACCTTGGCTACGTGATACTTGTCTTAGTCAAACATCTTGTGGATTATTGATCAGTTAATGTTAAGGTCTTCATGGAAATCTATCAGCCTGACACCGGCATCAGAATTGTGTCGTGTACAGTGTTTCTTCTGCCTTTAGAAGCTTGTTCGAAGATTAACCTTTATGTTGGACCTTAACTTTTCTGGCTAGGTCAGTGTCGCTGTACAGCTCGTACAGTTTTTGGTTGAATCTTCGTCTTCATTCTCCATTTATGCAGACAGGACCAAAAATCACTCGAAGAATTTTTCCATTTTTTTTTTTACGAATCGAATAAGGATCCGAAAATCGTTGTCCTCTTCTTGTCGTTTATATGTACCAAATCCTTTTTTAATTGTTTAGCGCTTTTATAACATTATATTTATTTCAAAATTTAAAATATAACGGAAAATATTCAGATCTATCATAACATTTTAACTTACCGCAGGAAAATTTTCAATCATAGAAAAACTTCATTTTTTGAGCCTGTATCGGGCTGAATTTTGAGGCCAAAGTTGAAACAAATCAAACACAAAATATGCTGTTTTGGAACGAACGTTTAACATAAAATATATTAATCTTCTTGTTAACTTTTTGTTGGTTTAAATACAAGTACTCCTTGAAGCATCCGTCATAGAATGCATTCCCGTCGCATTGCTATCATTCTCACCCATAATGGTTTCCTCAATACTTGTATCATCATCTGGAATTTCCTCATCACTATTTGCGTCATTTGCCGCCGAGCTCCATGAAGCCGTCTTAAAAAATAACAATTTGTATTCTCCTATTCGATCCCTGAGCAAAAGGTAAACATACCTGTGACAAAATTTCATCTCCATGTAGATCCTTGTTCTTGAGATTACCCATCCAAAAGACCGACGCACATTTGTTGGCTGCCAGCAATGCCTTTACGCGAAAAACCAAATTCTCCACGGTTTCCCTCAGAGGTGGAATGAAACATATGATAGACGAGTTTTTCAGGGCCTTAAAAAAGTAATAGATTCAAAGTCTCGGCAACACAAAATAGGTGGACTTACTTTTGAATGACAACAAAGATTGTGTAAAAATCTGGTAGTCACTTGAAGATTCTTCAGCAACTCATTGACCCGCTCAGGGCTCTCTCTTAGATAAGTCTCATACACGGGCAAGCCATGCTGCAGAACGATCTTCAGATAGAAATGAGCGTGCTACAAAATAAATCATTTTAAAATCAAACATTCCAACTACAAAAGTCCAACTAGACCTTTAAGAAGAGAGAAAAATTCCTTGGCACGTCCAAGGACTGGATGATTTCCAACAGTGTATTCAAAATTTCACAACTTTTCTCCCAAATTTTGAGCTGATCCGTGTCCGGTTGTTTGGATTCATTCACAGCAGAACTTAAAGTTCCGATCAGAGTTTCACAAAGTCCCCTGAAGAGCATAGGGAAATTTGCCCTACAAAGAAAGGATTGAAATTCATCTCTCTGGTTTGAACAAATTCAACCAAAACTCACTTGTTGAAGTTTGGAAACGATCGCAAGGAATTATCTTTGGATTTTAAGAATTTGATTTCATCCAGAACAGCTGTCAAAATTGATTTCTGTCGACGGAAATCGGAATTCCTCAAATATCCTTTGACGAGTTCATCCAAGTAGATGTTGCACAGTGTGCCACGTTCCATTGTGCCATCGAAATTAAACCACTTGCGACACAACAACACCTTACAAAGGTTTTCTGAGAAACAAAAATAATAAAGAAAGGCACTACTTTATCTCGATCTGGACAACTTACTCGTATCCTGTTCGAGATCCTTTTTAGTGGCAAATTTCTTGATAGACTGAATCAAATGAAACAGATGGACAGCTGATTTGATGTCAATGGCACTCGCTTCGGTAGCTCGACATTTATTGAAAACTTCAACTGCCAGAGTCGAAGTGTCCTTGTTGATAAACTGTTGACGAACAGATTTGCCCAACACTCCCAATAAGGCTCCTTGAATACAAATTCGTTAAGAGACACATAAATCCGATTACACTGTGTTCAAGATACCTTTCAGAATTTTCTTGTTGCAAGCATCACTAAATCCAGACCAGGAGAACAGAGCAGCAAGCAAACGCAGAACCAAACCGAAGCAAACTTTGAGGTAGTTCATTTCATCGGTGAACAGATCAGCATTCCCAAGGGCCCCATCGACACGTTGAACTGTTGTCAGAATCGCTGTTGAAATCTTGGAAAAAGAATACGAATATTCATTTGTTTTGTATGATAAAAGTGTTTGTAGTAAGAACCTCATGAAAGTTGTTCATAATGGGATCGAGGAATTGATTAACAATGTCGGTGAGAAAGTAATGTGGATAGCTTATGAATTGCGATTGCTGATCGGTGGTGAATTTTTTAACTCCTGTTATGGATTCGATTTTGTTAACCACGTCGGTTATGATGAATCTATGATTGCACGAAATTTTAGTATGAAGTTTTGAATCGAAAATCTTTGTGTTTATAATTACTTGAATTCCAAAAGTCCAATTGATTTCGGAACTTCTTCATTTGGGAGCGGAAACGTTAGAGAGAAGTTTGTTTTCAAAATCAACATGATGTCTGGATTCATTTGCCTGAAAGAAAAATTTAGAAACGCAGTCAATCACTAAATAGCCTTCTTAAATATTTCACCATTGGTGTTGTTAACTGCAAATAAAGACAGCCACTGTACATCCACTTGGATATGCCTCCTTTTGCGGCAGGGGAAGAAATTTCTAGAATTCAATCTAGTGAAGGTAGCATTTATAGTTCTAGCCATTGTGACACCTAATCGGGTTACTGTGAGCGGTTCGGTGGGTTCCCCATCTTTGGATAGTAACTAATGACTTGGTTGGGGGTCATACTTTGACCTAACTGCCACATAGAGAAACCGCTAGTTCTGAAACACAAACAAGCTTCGGATACAAATGGATTTACTGATGACGACTCATGCAACAACGAATTTTGGACCTGTATATGAGAAAAAGGTCTCCTAAGGAACCACGTGCAGTTGAACCAGCGTAAACTCTGTTACAAGGAAGATACAGTACCCATTTTTGTGGCCGGGACTCGACTCGGGAAGAATTTTGAGTTTCGACTTTATGATTGTGCACCTCACGACTATTCGCATCAAATCTAAAGGGAAATTTTACGAGAAGTTCCAACGGACATGAAAGGAGACGCTCTGAATTGTGCTAACTACATAGGTATAAGTCTGCTCAACATCGATCATAAAATTTTGTCGTCTATCTTGTGTGATCGCCTCGAACTATTTGTCAATGACCTGCTCGGCCCCTATCAGTGTGGTTTTTAGGCGAGGCAAATCAACCATCGACCAAATTTTCACACTCCGACAGATTTTAGAGAAAACCCAAGACCATCTTTTTATAGATTTAAAAGTCGCCTATCCTTTAATAGAAACGAGCTAAAAAGAGCCATGGCGCATCTCGGCATCCCTGCCAAATTTCGCTTGTGCAACATGACCATGGAGAATTCTCACTGCTCCGTCAAAGTCTTACAGAACATCATCGAAGCTTTTGATATCGAGAAAGCTCTACGACACGGCGGCATTGCGCTATCTTAAAGCTATTCTGTCAACACCAGTGGCACATTTCTTCAAAAGTCTGTTCAACTCCTGGCCTTCGCGGAAGACATTGACATTATCGGCAGAACGAAGCGAGCTGTCAGTATTGCATTTACTGGGATTGAGACGGAGGAGGCTAAGATGGGTTTGGCTGTGAATGAGACGAAAACGAAGTATATGCTGTCATCGAGAAGAGAGACACAACATGGTCGACTTGGCCAGAACATCACAATGGGTAATTACAATTTTGAATTATTCAGAGACTTTGTATATCTTGGTTCCACTATAAACCTCGCACAGTGACATCAGTGCAGAGATAATGAAAGGAATCACTCTTGCCAATCGCTGTTTCTTCGGGCTAAGAAGGTATCTGAGCAGTTAAGCCCTCTCTTAAAGAACCAAGCAAGCCCTGTATAAGACCTTAATCATCCCAATCTTGCTGTATGGGGCGGAGGCATGCACATTGACAAGAGCGGATGAGAACCTTCTGGGTTGCTTTGAGAGAAAGATTCTTCGAGTTATGTTCGGTCCAGTGTGCATCGGCGGAGAGTGGAGAAGGAGATACAATCACGAGCTATACGGGCTTTACAGCGACATCGACCTGGTCAGAAAGCAAAACATTCAGCGGTTAAGATGGCTGGGTCATGTGGAGCGTATAAACACCAACGCACCAGCCCGTCAAGTTTTCGTATCTAACCACGATGGACAATGTAGACGAGGAAGACCTCGCCTTAGGTGGCGTCCTCAATTGGACATTGAGGAAAAGAGGAAGGCGATATCAACGCTTAAGAAAACTAATATAACAATGATTAAGCTGCCCAACAGTCCAAAGGAGCACAAGTCTCTTAAACATGGGCTAGAAGATATTATCTGCAATACCACTCTCTGCAAGTCTGAAAATGTGTTTGAGTAGCTTGATAGGTCAGTTTGGCTTCAGAACCGGAAAGTCGATTATCGATCTTCTCTTTGGAAAAAGACCCACGAACTTCAAATGGACTCCTTCCAACTCCTTCATGCATTTCAAACCCGAAGAGAAATGTGCACTCTTGGCAACCTGGCGAAATTTGTCAGTTTGTGTGAGATGACAAACGCTCCTACAGCAAGGATTTCGAAAAGAATTTAGACAAAGCAATGCATCGGCTTTGGAAAAATTGTGCACTCTTTCCAATGTTAGTCTAACTACGCGAATACGCCGAAGAAATTTTCATATTTGAACCTTGGAGGTTTTGCCAGTCCTGCGTTTGTCAGCCTTGAGACCGAAGGTAAGAAGATGGGTTTATCGATTAATGAGGTTATATGGGCAAGAGGAATAAGGCAGCTTTCATTTGTTTAGTGCACTCTTCAAGGGAATAACGATAGAATACAAAGAAAGAGGCATGAAAACAGCCTTAATATCGTACTCGATCGGAGAATTCTCCGATTGGAACAAATGCCCGATCGGAAGTTTTTTTTCTTTACGTTACCGGAATCGTACGTAAAATAAAGACTATCAACGCTATTCTTGTTGTGGGTGAAAAAAAAGTGAAGTGAGTACCTAATCGTGCATCGCATGAAATCGCTGTTCGTAGATTTTTTTTTTTTTTTTTTTTTTTTATAATGAGCACACACTCAAGGGGTTTTTATACCCTTTTTATGCCATAGACACAGTGAGTACTTTAGGAAAGAAGGAAGGGGTTAGAGAGGAGGTGCCGGTGTACATTGGTTTTAAATTCCTGAACATTGCAATGATCGGGAAAAACAGAGTGTGGAAGAGAGTTCCACATTCGCGTAGTACGGCTAAAGAACGATTCTCTATACTTGAGCGTACGACCGAAGTTGGGCTCGAGTGTAAACTGATGGGCATTCCTGGAAGCGCGAGTATTACGGGCGAATTGTTTAAGGGGAGGAATGCAACTGGCTATTTCTCTAGAGCACTTACCGTAGAAGTAACGATAAAACAGAGAGAGACACGAAACGTTACGACGGTGGTCTAAAGTGGTGAATGCATCAGTGATCTCTCTATCACCAATCATTCTTACAGCTCTTTTTTGAATTCCATCCAAGAGGCTTAAGTAAGTAGCTGGAGCACCAGCCAGAGATGTGAATTGTACTCAAGCTTTGGACGGATATAGGTTTTATAGATGATAGCCAGATCAGACGGGGAGAAAAATTTCTTGCACCGTCTTAAGAAACCCAAACATCTTGCGGCATTTTTGGCAACATCGCGTATGTGCTCGGACCACAAGAGGTGGTCAGTGATGCACATACCGAGAATCTCGAGATGTTCGGTCTCATTGATGCAAGTGCCACTCATGGACAGTGGCAGGGGGGGTATATCTCGCTTCAACGATACCAGACAGCATTGAGTTTTCGAAGCATTAAACTCTACTCGGTTCTTAATTCCCCATTGAACAATGCTGTTTAAGTCAGAGTTTAATGAGCTTATCATATTTTGCCGTTGCAGTTCCACATCCGAAGAGGAAGGATGTGAATCTGGAAACGAATATGAGAAGCTAAGGGTACTATCGTCAGCGAAACAATTTATTGGATTAGAAGTTACAGACAAGAGATCATTAATAAAAATGAGAAAGAGGGTCGGAGACAAAACGGAGCCCTGGGGCACACCAGCATTTATATTGTGGGTTTCAGACTTGAATCCGTCCAATACAACTTGTATTGAACGATTCGAAAGAAAGTTTCTAATCCAACGAAGTAGGGATTCATCGATTCCGAAGGCACGCATTTTCGATAAAAGAGCAAGATGCCAGACTTTATCAAATGCCTTTGAAATATCAAGTGCAACAATCTTACTTTCTCCAAAACGATGTAAAGATTTGTTCCACTGTTCGGTGAGATAAACCATCAAATCACCAGTGGACCTGTTGCTGCGAAAGCCGTACTGCCGGTCATTAAGAAGCTTTCGGTCTTCGAGATATTTCTTAAGCTGATAGTTTATCAGCGTTTCCATGACCTTAGAAAGAAGGGACGTAAGTGCAATCGGACGATAATTGGAGGGAGAAGAAGATTCGCCTTTTTTTGGAATAGGCTGGACAAATGCTGTTTTCCAACTGCTCGGAACGAGCCCAGAAGAATAGGATAGATGGAAAAGCTTACGCAAGGGTTTTGCCAGCGTGGAAGAACACCTCTTCAGAATAATAGCGGGGATACCATCCGGACCAGCGGATTTATGTATGTTGAGATCCTTTAATACTCTCGCCACAGCACGAGTGCGGAAGAAGATTTGTCCCATGGAATCATTGACGCGCTCAAGAACTGGAGGAGTCATGACACTCTCTGGCAGCGAAGAGTTGGCGGCGAACTGGCTATGATTGACCTTTCGGAAAGGATACGGTGGTAGAAAATTCTTAGAAATTGTACGAATCGGAACTGAAAACACTTACAAAATTTGTCCGGCTAAAGTATTTCTCTTGCCGTTCAGAATCCGGTTAAGTTGTAAATCCCCTCAATTCCTCGCACGCACTGACTGCTCTAGAGTTGTCGCACCACTCTATTTACTTTTTTATTCGAAAGCATATCCTGAACTTTGAATGACGTGCCTTACCTGTAAACTTCCTTTGGGCCGTACGATGTTTCAAATTTTCCCACAAATGACTTAGTCATTTTAGTGCTACTTATACGTGCGGCGGTGCTCGTCACAGTAGTATTAGCCAATGTCGCTTCTGTTCCAGTTGGCTCATTTGGCTCAGTTGATTCATTGAGATTTTTCTTTTTGCCTCCGGATTTAGCTGTTGCTTTTTTTCGACCTTTAGAATAGAAAATCAAAAAAAGTCAATAACTACACATTATTTTTCTTGCTTAATTACCAATGCCTTTTTTGATCGACGCAACTGGAGTTGGCAGTGTCATAAACTGACAAACAGGTGGCAAATAGTCGGCCGGAGCTTTGACCAACAATTTCCGAACGCATTCTTCGATTTTTATCAAATCAACCAATCGAATGAGGACCTGTAGACATTTCGATAATTTAATATAAGAAAAATATTATGTCATCAATAATGATCGGACCCACCTTTCCTCGAATCATTGGATCGTTCTGACACGAAAACGAACTAATTGTTTCACGAATCCAATTGACCGTGTGAAAGTAAATGTCCAGAATGTGTTTGCTTTGGACTTCGTCGTACTCGTAAAAAATATCGACATTTTCGATATTGTCGAATACTTTTGGCAAAATAATGCCGCAACCAAGAAGTGCGTTGATCATCTCCAAGCTTCCGTCGTAGCGGGCAAAATGTAAGACTCTCATGAGGTTAAACAATGGAGCCAGGACGAGGATAGAACTTGAGGCTCTAAAAGTAAATTCGAAAATCAAATGATGATAGCAATCCTTTTTTGTTTGCTTACTCTGCCGAAGGACTTAAGACCAGTTGAGATATATTCACAGCAATGGGAACTAGTTCACTTTCGGTCGGTGTATTTGTGTCTTCTGGAGTGTTGATGCATTTTTGATATGACAATTCGATTCCTCTGAAAATGAGTTGTGCTAAATGAATCAAGCTCTTTATTGCTATAAAAAAAAAAAAACTTACAATTCATCTCTGGGGTTCTCTTCGATGACAAAACTATTTTGAAAATAATACGTAATGAGCTCACACAACCAAATTAAGAAAGGACGATCCAAGCAGAGGGCGTTTTCGTTGCGTTGGTTGTTGGAAGAGCATACGCTTGCCAATTCGTCATAGAACAATGCCAGCGACTCGGGACAGTATAAGGTAGTGGAGTGGATTCGAGCTGTAAAGTGTAAAATTAATGTGAAGATTAATAAGGATAATCTGGTGTTTTGTCAATGTTCGGCTCGACCAATCAAAGTTAAGCCCTCGATCTTCATCAAAAACCAGAGTTACTAAGTAAAGCCTACAACTCTAGTTATATTGGACAAAAAACTTAACTGGGGTCCAAATATCCAAGAAAGATATAAGGAAGCCATGATCGCACTCTACTTATGCAACAGGATTCTGGATAGAAATTGGGGACCAAACCCCAAAATAGTCATGTGGATGCACACTGCCATTGTCAGACCGATTCTAACCTATGGCAGTTCGGTTTGGTGGAAAGCGCTGGAGAAATCCACGAATTTAAAAACATTTACCAAAGTACAAAGAAAGGCTTATATCAGTACTAGTGGTGTGATGAGGACTACCCCAACTGCGGGTTTAGAAACTTGTGTCAATACCAGGAAACTATGGCCTAGATACGATAAGAAACGATCCAACAGGATTTTAGCTCTTAACAAACCATCCTTTAGACCCTTTATTGGCATAATAACAGGGCACAACCTACTTGGCTACCATAAAAAGAAAATGGGGCTTAGTACCGATGAACTTTGTAGAAATGTAGAGGCTGTGGTGATGACGACGAGCATGAAGATACTGCTCATTTTTTCTGCCACTGTCCTTCACTCTGTCTTACTAGGAAAAATACTCAAGGCAACTTCTTCTTTAATGAACTAGAGGAGCTATCCGAACTACCAGGAAAAAGCTTACTTAGTTTTGTCAAGACCTCTAAATGGCTAAACGAACAACATGATTCAGAGGTTATTTATTTTTTCAGGAAGTTACAATACTTCGGCGTGCCACAATGGATCTACACTGATCTAAGTGTGAGGGTAATAATCAGCCCTATCGTCGTATCCGATCGTAACAAAATTCTATCCGATTTGTACGAAACATACGAATATGGTATCGTACATACCTCAGAAAAAAAATCAAATTTGCGTTGAAATTTTAAACTCAGAGCAACGCATCACGATTTCTGGCGGCGAAGAGCAAAAATTCAACAAACGCTATGCGATGCACACTGATTATTTTGTTTTACTCTTCTCCGATTGATCCGACAGCTAAATTGTGTCGAAACATTTGCTAAACGACTACGTTATTATACGTCAATATTTCCTTTACGAAACGGATACCATGAACAAAATAAATGTTACGATCGGAACTTTTCTACGATCGTAGGTTTATCCGAACGGATACGACGATAGGGCTGAGAACCAACTGTCAGCCCGCTTAACCTAACCTAACTTAATGGTTTAATAGTTTGACGTGATATTTTTCCTTGTTGATTTTTAAACGATATTTGGTCAACAAGATCAACGACACTTCTTTTGAAAAGTTATTTCACCTAGCTGGCGTTCATTGATCATGTGTAAAAAGGAGTTGTGCTATCTTCTTAATGTTGGTAACACAGCGCGATTCAATGCATTTGACTAGACGACTGAAAAATGGGCTACTTGAACAAGTATTGCGGTTGAGCAAGATATAGCAACATGCATCGAACACTGGCCTGTTGGTAAGCACGCATCTAAGCTGGGCATTCCCCACAATACTTTCTGTCGTAGGTGTGGGTACCAGCGAGAAAAGGAAACTGTTCTTCACTTCTTGTGTAAGTGTCCTGCGCTGGCCAAAACGAGAGCCTAATCATTGGGAAAGTCCTTCCTCAATGACCTAAATGAGCTTTCCGAACTGAGGATCAAAGATTTGATATCTTTTCTAAACACAACAAAGTGGATTTAAGGCTTATTTTAAACTGATCGTTACAGTTCCTCTTCGAAATTGAAATCGCCAGCTACCGAACTCAAAACAAAGCTCAACTTTATATAATCCAAATCAAACGAGTTGTTATGGTATCAAAACAGCACCACAATTGGTTCATCGAGCTAGACTGCTCGTGGCGCCATTTCTACTACTTAGTTTAACTTGGCTCAGTAAATTCTACCGAACTAAATTTGCCAGATTTGCCTCACCATAAAGGAGTAAAGGAGTTCACATACCTTGGAACAAACATCAATCCCTCAAACGACACCTTATTGGGGATCTGACGAAGAATTACTCTAGCGAACCACTGTACTTCGGTTTGGCTAAACAACTGAGAAACTGCTTAATATAAAAAACTTTGGTTTTACAGTTTTACTCTACGGCGCGGTGGCTCGCGATAAGCAAAGAAGGGATATCATAGGACACTTTCGAAAGAAAAATTTGTCTACGAATTTTCGGTCCCGTATACGACGATAGCGAATGAAGAAGAAGGTTCAACCGCGAACTGTACGACCTTTTTACCAAGATGTGGATGTTATCCGGAAAGCCAAGAAAATACGACTATATTGGCTCGGCCAGATCGAGCGAATTGACGACCACCAAGAATGTCTTCTTTTCGCAGCCCCAAGGTTCGAGACGACAAGAAAGACCGAACCTCCGCGCCAGAGCGCCTGGAGAGAAGGCTGCTGTGCCTCAGGCTGAAACCCTTCATGGATTGGGAGCCGGATAAGTAGGTCAGTATTCTTCTGCGCAATTAAACAAGACTTTAATTAATTTAATTAGCGCTTCGCTTCTCATTTCCTTTGCAATTCTAAACAAACAGTGGTTGGCATGAGTAATTCTTCGTTTGATCTCAGTACTGATGTTGTTGTCTGTGTTGATAACGGAGCCAATATTGTTATGTTTCGATTTCCAGACGAATTTTTCTCTTAAGGAGTAGGTTAAGGAAGCAAGGACTATGGTCATTTAAGTATTAAGTAATTCGATTGATTGCACTTTTGCGTAGACTTCATATTACAAAAAAAAAAAAAAGAAAACTTACAAATATAATTCGCTGCGATCTTGCCTCTGCCCTCTGGCAATTCATCAATTGTATTGTACGATTGATTAAAATCGTACATCGCATCTGTTTCCTCCTCATCGACTCTGGCAACATTATCAATCATCTGAACGGCTCCTATGATTCCTTGTTTTTTAACTCTAAAAATGAATTCATCAATATTCCTCTAAATGTTTGTCTCGAGAAAAAATGTGCTTCTTACTTCGACAATCTATTGATAATCTGTTTCTTAATTAACATATCAATTTGATCCTGCAATGCCGGACACTCATCAAGTGGTGGTGGTGGAAAGGCAATCGAGCAAAGAAGTTCCATAACCAGTCGAGTCTGTGTTAAATTCATTTCACTTATCCGATCAAGGAGGGGCTGAAATCAGTAAATCAAATTTAAAGTGTTCCTCTCTGTTTATTTTTGAGTGTACTTACCATCAAGACCATGCCCCAATTTTGAACATTCGAAGGATACTTATGTTTGATGTCTTTTATTAATTCCAAAGCAACGGTTGTCATACTCGAAGGCGATTTATCGCACGTTAGTTCGACGAGTTTCAAAAGAATATCCTTCTGCATTGTTTCGCCAACTCCGAATATAATACTGAGAAAGCAGAAAATATTCGTTCATGTTTGATTGTTAGATGGTCGAATACTTGCCTGTATGAATTGCGGGCAAAATCAGAAATGTGTTTGTTTTTGTCTTTGAGGAAACCGTGCAAAATTTGAAGGAAGTCATTTATCAGCGGACCTAAAATCGGGAAATATTTTGTTTTGGTGTCGGTAACAATGTTCACTGTGATTTGTTCCAATTTTATTCGATGGCGTAACTAAACGAAGCAAATGTTGAGTTAATTTGTTAACTGTTTATGAATTCGGAGCTTGCTTACAATTTTTTCAATGGCATTGCTTCGTTCCTCTTTGATTGAAATCATTTTGAGCAACATGAGAAAATCGATGGTTCTGAAATGAGACAGAAACTCGGGCTAGTATCAATTTGAGTTAGATGAATAGATGACTTTCATATTGCTTGAAAAAGAATGCAGTTTTAAGGACCAACAATTAAAACAAAAACCTGTCGATCGACCATGCTGTAATTGACATAAGACAGCATCAGCGCTGGGTAATCCAACAATCAAACAAAAAAGCCCAACGTCCAAAAACAGAGATTCTCAACATCAACTGTGTTAGCGCCGTCGAAATAACCAGAGCCTTGTGGGCATTTTAATGCCAAATTTTCCGCATACACCAGGTTCTAGAACCGGAACACAGCCCCTTTGGATCAGAGATTGAAATTTACTTACTAGCTTACTTAAGGCGGCAGTACAGTTCGTTGTGGATTTTATGATCAACCAACAGTCTCCGCCATACTAAGCTGGCTGTCTCAAGTTTTGCACTCCATGTTGCCACTCTTTCCACCTGAGTCGCGGTCTTTCTCTTCTTCTTTGTCCCTCGAGAATGATGTCGAAGGCTTTCCGGGCCGGAAGATTGATATCCAACCGCTCTATATGACCGAGCCACTTGAGTCGCTAGACCTTGACCCCTCTGGCTAGGTCCGTGCCGTTATACAACCCGTAAAGATCGCTGTTGAATCTTCTTCTCCATTCCCCATGAATGTACATGGGACCGAAGATGACCAGGGGCTTGATTATGAGATTCGCGGCGAATCATTTTGCTAGCAAGTTTGACATTTTTCAATTATTGCTTTCGCTTTCGCCTTCTTCGTTTTGAATTCGACCAATTAACAAACTCGAAGGCGATTTTGAAATGCCATAATGTTTGCTGGCGAGTTAAAATCCGACAGCTTTTTATTAGCGGATTCATAGAAAAAAAAGTGTTTATTATTTTTAACTGGAATATTGGAAGAAATAGTTAAACCAAAAGTGTTAAATCAATGAACTATTGGAAGAATTTGTTTCGCTCCGCCGCGACTTCGTTCATAAGGAAATAAGAAGCGAGTCGAATTGAAAACGATCCGCCGCGAATTCCATAATCAGGCCCCAGAAGAACTTTCCTCTCGAAACAGCTTAGGGCACATTCATCTGATTCAAGGTACATGCTTCTGCACCATATACCAGGACTGGGATCATGAGGATGTTATATAGTTTTACCTTAGTTGATCAAGAGAGGGCCTTTCTGAGGCCAAAAACAGCGATTAGCAAGGGTTATTCTTCGCCTGATCTCGGCACTGGTGTTATTGTCAATGTTTATAGCGGAGCCTAGGAAGACAAACTCCTCTATTATCTCGAAGTTATATGCGTCTATTGTGACGTTGTGTCCGAGCCGTCGGTGTTGCGTGTCCTTCCTCGAAGACAGCATATACTTCGTTTTGCCCTCATTTACTGCTACACCTCTTTACACCTGCTTTACTTCTTCTGTCTCAATTCTCACAAAGGCGCTATTGACATCACGCTGTGTTCTTTCCCGTATTTTATTATCATCGGCGTACGCGAGAAGTTGAACAGTGCCTCTGGTGTTGACGGTGGAGTTTTGCACTATCTTTTCAAGAACGATGTTAAAAAAATCACATGACAGTGTCTGAATCCTTTTTTGACATCGAAAGATTCCGTTAGCTCATTGCCAACCTTGATGGCGCAGCGTGAGTTCTCCATCGTCATTTTGCACAATCGAACGAGCTTGGCAGGGATGCCAAAACTAGACATAACTTTAAAAAGGTGGTGGGTACCGATTTGGAGTTCATAGGTTTTTTTTTCCAGGAACTGCCGCAAAGTGAAAAATTAATCGATGGTTGACTTTGCTGGTCTAAAGTGACATTGATAAGGACCAATCAGGATGTTGACAAAAGGCTTCAGACGTTCAAATATTACGACATAAAAGATCTTATAAGCGATGTTAAGTAGGCTAATTCGCAGATCAATTAAGAGGATCTCCCTTCTTCAGGATCGGACAAACGGAAAAACAATGCTGAAATTCCTTTCATCGGGCACGCATTCTTCCGACCTTATCTCACAGATGATTTGGTGCATGCTCCTATCTAGATCGTCGCCTGCTGCACTGCTCGATCGGCTTTGTTGGATTTAAGCCGTGATATTGCCGTTTTCACTTCTTTTAGGTCGGGTTCACGGAATTGTTGGCTATATCTTGTGCAATCAATGACTCCTGCCTGACGGCGGGATACTGTTCGTCGTCACCGTTATACAGTCTAAAGAGGCGGTTTTTCCAAGTCCCCAGTATCGACTGCGATTCTACTATGATGTTCCCTTGCTCATCTCTGCATGCGTCGGTTCTTGCTTGATGACCTTGAGACAGCTGTTTTAACTACTGGTAAAAACTCCGAACTTCATTACTACTGTTGGCTTTTTCAACATCCTCGACATGACGTTTCTCATGCTCCCTCTTTTTTCTCCTGAGAAGCTGGCGTTTCCTCTCCTCTTTTGCTCGTAGAGCTCACGAACAGCTCTTCTTCTTTGCAGCGCCGCTTTTTATGTCCTCTGCTTGACTGCATGCGCCTGCTTACATTCCTAGTTAAACCAGGGTTTTCGGTTTGGTGGTTGCGTGACACCAAACATAGGATCTTTACCTTATCGCAGTTCACAATCTTTGGAACCGCTTCGCTTCCGAGCGCTTATTTATGTATTAACAAACTAGATTCGTGTAGAAACTAAATTTTCTCGATACTTAACGAAACAGTTCTCCTCTTAACCACTAGATGTTGCCCCTTAAAAACTGTCATACATAAGTGCTTTCTACTACAAATAAACTCTCTGCTATATGCTATTCCACTATAACACGATATAAGGGTGATAGAGATACAGAGTGTATACACATTACAGTATGTACATACATGCTACCAGATGACAAAGAACTACCTGTCCACTGCATAAAACAAATGGCCCTGTTGGAAGCAGCAAATTCCCACCTCACTCGGAGTATAGTTAGCACCACAAAGGCACCTTGGTTGTAATTGGTCAAACATTTCCCGAGTTCTTTCTACTTTTGCTTTGCCAAACAACTCTTCAATTTACAAGACTCAGATTCATCTCTATGACACCAAGTGTTGCACAAAAACTTAATGAAAACAATTGATAGTGGAATCTCGAAAGAAAAACTCTGTCTCGTATACAAGAAAGCTGAACGGAAAAGAATAAACGGGAAATATATGAACTTCACCAGGATTTGGATGAAGTCTACAAAGCCAAAACGTTACAACTACATTGGCTCAGCCAAATCGAGTGGATAGAGGACAATGCTCACGACCCGGAAAACTACTAGGAACAGCGAATCTTGCTTCAAATACCAAGCAACTGTGGGTAAAACGCTTTGTTCTGACGCCTAGAGGGCTAAGGGCCTATTCCATGAATCGAGCATGGAAAACTGCTCTCAGGCTGAGATCCTGCATGGATTGGGCGAACGTATATTTTTGTTGCAATTAGTACGTTATGACATCTTATTAAGACGTTGTAATAGGATTATATTAAGGAACTTACCTGAAATTAGCCGGCGCTAAATTCTGAATAAATCTCTGCCAATTATCAAAAAACGACTTTGATCTTGTTAAGCCCTGAGATATGACACTGAAGACATCAACAAGCGATTTTTCTACATCCGGCTTGCTGCAATCGAATTCTCCCATCAATATATCTCTCAAGTCCGTTATGAGCTATGTCCCCATACAAAGCAATGTGTTCCCAATTATTTACTTGGACAAAATTTGTGAATCGGTCTTACCTCTCGCAACACATCCTCCCCTTCTTCGTTTAGTATTTTTAGTAATAATTTGACCAACAGTGGCAGAACCTTTAATGAATTGAGTATAATATTGAGTCTCAAGGCTTACTAAAGAAAAGAAAGAAAATAGGTCCGTTCCTTTACTTTTTCAAGTAACTTCAAGTAAACTGTCAAATTTGCAGGAGTGGGGATGAATTCTCTCACAGAAAGTCAAATTTACGAAAAAGTAAAGGAACGCTTTTGTAGTAAGTAAAATAGCAATATGACAGAAACGTCAAACACAAAACCAAAATAAGTCTTTGTAAATCGTGATAAATAAAAATAAATCAATATGAATAAACAATTATTGCATTTAATATCGTTGTTGGCTGATTCATCAGAATCAGAAGAAGGAGATACAGACTTGTATGACTTGAAATTTAATTCAAAAATCTGATAACAGCTGTTTTTGACAGCTAAATTTTAGCTGCTAAAAAGTGCCCGAAGAAATTTCTTGGGCAGATTTTAGCAACTCTCTCATTTGAGGGGAAATGTTTTACTCTCTCATCGTCTCTCTTTTTTACGAAATTTTTGTGTTAGGGAACAGGATTTAGCAGTTTTTAGTAACTTTCGGCAGCTTGAAGTTACTTGAAAAAGTAAAGGAACGGACCTAATATGTAATCACTTTTGGCGGACATCCCTCCTTGATGTAGCAAACAGCTTTCCTTCTTAATTTCGCCTGCATTTTTGGTGAAAGACACAAGTTTGTAAATGTTTTTATGGCTATGGAATGGAAGATGTCCTTGTCACTGGCAAAATTGTTCCTAAAATCAAAGCAAGAAATATTAAACTTCTCATTTGGAGTGAAAACTCAAGCTTACAAGAGCAATTCGACAAACGCGTCATGCTTAGACGACTTGAGAACCATTTCGGCATTGGCAATTATATCCCATTTGACCGATTGTACAGCGCCTTCAAAAATATCAACGATTCGGGTGTATATCAAGTCTTCGTGTGATTGAGTCACATATCGGAGCTGGGACAACATCAACGGCAGCATTGGAACAGTACCACTACCTGAAGTTTCTCTGTTTTTATGGAAGCAAAATGAGTTCGTTATTCATTTTAAAATGGTCAGACCTTACGTCTTGGATAGTTCTTCGACTTTGTCCAGGAGAACATTTATAGTGATTTCCTGCAGAAAGTCCACCATTAAAAAATTAACCATCATACTGTCTTGCGATAGATAGGGATTCTCATCGCCTGGCAAATTAATTGTACATCCACTCAGCAATTTCATTGCGAGGTTCTTGTCATTCAAAGCATTTCGGAGACCAGTCTTGAATGTTTCCACATTCGATGGATAGTTCTGGCATTTGACAAATATGTCGCGGAATTTACAAACAAACGCGACATGATCGCAAGCTTTGAAGATGACATTGAATTACTAGAGTCGCCAATTGACTAGATTGGGAAACTTACAGAGAACAAAATTATCCGGTGCATCAAGATTCACCCCAGATTTGATCAACACCAATTCGAAATATGTGGTTGGCGGCCTTTGGGTGCTTCGTGACTGCGTGCGGCAGAGGGTGCTTCTTTGGGAGAGATATCTTTGGGTTGGTTCCTGAGATGCTGGAATTGCTTCGAGTGCTTCCTGGCTGAAGATTTCTTTTTCGTTATTTTGTTGATCGGCCGTGTCGTTTTCTTTGTTCGTTGGATTATCGAGACGCTTAAGGTTTGTAGTTTGCCGAAGAGATTTCAATAAAAATCAACAAGTAGAAAATATCAGGTGGTGACTTACGGGTATTTTAATTGTTGTATTTTCTCCAATTGCACTTAATGGAGCTTTGGTTTTTGTGCCTTTGTTGTAACGTTTATTTTTGTACATTTTGATTTGTTTTTAAACGACGCAATAAGTTTAAACAAACAAAAACAAAACAGAAACACTAGATTCAATTCAAATTATGAAATGCCCGCCGATTCATGCAAGAACATGTCAAAATAATTACGGCCATTGATTTTAAGTGCTTCTCAAACTTTGGGTTTGTTCCACTTAATAATTTTACATTGACATCGAGCTCACATTCTCATAAAATACAGGGTAACCCATTCCTCTTCTGAGCACATCTGTTAAAATCCGGAAGACCTTATCTGTTGCTCTCAATTACAATCAATTTTTCTCTATCTATTAAGATTGATTTTAGTTCTATGCAGAATCCTCTCACTTTATGGCACTTGAATTCTAAGCCGATATAGCAACCGCTTTGTACTGTCAAAGTTAGATCACAACGAAAAGTACAGGGCCTTTCAATAAACGCGTAAGTTAGGTAAGGCTTCCCTCACATTTAGATCAATGATTTTATTTGACTGGTACTATCATCCATGCTCCTAAAATGCACTCACGCCCACTGGCTTTTTCAATTGCTCGACATATGTACCTTTGTTCTTTTCATTACATTTAAGCTCTTTCACTATTTCTGATGTCATCCCTTTCATACTTTCCATGACTGAATTATTATTACTACTCGTCATCTCTCAACAACAAAAAGAATCCACATTCAGTTCGAAAACTTGTAGATTATGTTGTTATCAATAAAAAATTAAAAAAAGATCGATTAAATCAGTTTTTTTCTTTAATTCACTCGGAACAATTAAAAAACACGTCTATCTCTTACGAAATCTCTCTCTACTTATAGTTCTCTCTCTTCTTATAGTTCATTGGAGAAAAAGTAACCCACAGTACAGAGAATACAAGGTATTATATTATGCATCTCTCAGAGACCAAGATGACAGAATTGAGAAAAGGCACAAAAAGAAATGCCGATAACACAACAACAACTTTTATTGTATTTTGACATTTTGGTCTCTGAAATGTGACATATGCGCGAACATTAGGAGAAGAAAATCGGGAATATAATACCTTGTATTCTGTGTACTGTGCCCAAGCTAAGTCTTTTTGTGAAGTGACAGGGTGTTGAACGTGATAGAGAAAGTGGGCAATGTCCTCTTGTCATCGTCATGAATGAGTGACAACCAACTTGGCAGATATAACTTCAACATCATTTGTGAAAGTTCAGAAGTTTTTTGACACCACAATTGAAACATGCAGTCGAAATTAAACTATTTTTCAATAATAATAAGGTAGTTAAGGACTGTTCATATGACCGACGACCGACGAATAAATGAAGAAATCTTACTTAAATTACTTTACCGACCTCAAATCTCGCTGATATTTAGCAAAATGATTGAAATGTAGTTAATGGTGATTTTAAAATATATACCAGTTTCATAACCAAACACTAAAAGTACTTCTAGCAAAAATCTTTTTAAATTTTATCAGACCCTTAAAACTTTTGAGTTTCACCAACTTAAAATGGGAAATTTCAGGGAATTTTTTACAAAATTGACATCCTTATGAAAATTGTGTGAGAAAAAATGAGAAAGCGTTATTTTTAGTTTTCAAAATATTCAATGACACTTATAAAATTTAATGACCCAAAAATGGAAATTTAGTTCTAAAGGGTGTTTAAAAGTTTGTTTATTTAAAAAAACGCTTGGTGAAACCAAAAAATCTCATTTTATGTTTTAAAATCCTGTTAAATATTTAAAAGTCGTCTATGAAATTGGGCATTAATATCGGAAAATAAAATATAAAATTCGTGTTCCACATATAATCCACACTCTCAACGAACAAAATGTTCTCGCGCGTATAACCTCAAAAATCATTCTTGGTTTGTGTTTGATTGTTCATTTGCAACGAATGAAAAACTCTCATGTGAAAGAAATGTCAAAATCGACGAATTATCGTTCATTCGTTGGTCGTTGGTCGTGCTCATGTGAATGGTGCTTTATTGATCGTAACAAATTTTCTTCACCCCACTTTGCTTTTGATTAGAATTTGAAATAGCTGAGCGAACAGTCCTAAGGTTTGAGATATATTGCTGAAAAGATGCATCCCTCGAAGGATGTACAAAGAGAAGATGGAAAACAATGGCGTCGAAATTTGCATTTTTGTATGCACTCTGTACGGTTTACAGTTATTTCGCAGCTTGGTGTTTTTATAAAGCATTTTAAACAGAAATTTAAGCGGAAGCGAAGTGGATGTGGTTCGTGGTTGTCTGTTTCTGTTCAAACTTCAAAGATAAAAAGTATCTTGTATTTTATTATTTGTTTCGAGTGAAATAAAATTATTAAAAACAAAAAAATAGCAAAATGCCTACTAACGCTGCTGATTCACAAAGCCCCAAAATAATTCCCAGCCATCCTCCGATTCAACAAATGGTTGATGACGCCATAAACGCTCTCAAACAACGCAATGGCTCTTCATTGTTTGCTATTAAAAAATACATTACCGCTAACTACGATGCCGATGTCCACAAGCTAGATTCTTATATCAAGAAGTATTTGAAGAAATCCGTAGTTAGTGGTAAATATCATCAAGCAAAAGGTAAAGGTGCCTCGGGTTCCTTTAAATTGTCTGCATTGGGCAAAAAGGAACACCTTAAAGCAGAATTGGCCATGATGAAGAAGAAATCCCTTTCGCCCGTTAAGCCAAAAACCAAATTAAACATCAAGACTTCGGATAAATTAAAGAAGTCTCTAAAGCCTAAAGCTGTATCTAAACCAGAAGTTGATGTTAAAGCTAAGTCGGAGATGAGAGAAAAGGATCGTATTGCCGTTGCCAAGCTCTTGAAGATCGATGCAGCAAAAATGAAGTCTCAAAAAGATGGCAAGGCGAAGCGGACAAATGGCGATGATCAATCGCCAAAAGGCAAAAAATCCAAAAAACATCACTCGTAAGCCTCGAGTCACTGGTGACGAGAATTCTCACGTATTCAATTAAAATTAAGTTCTGAAGCGTTTTCTAAAAGTTACAACTGTCAGGATGATATTTATTTATTTTCGTTATTTTATGTTTTATAATAATTCTTTTGTTTATTTTTGAAGAATAAAGTACAATATTTTTATGTTTCCATAACAAAAAGACCATATCAATGGAAAACGCTCTGGGCTTACGTTTTGTACGCTTTTGGTTGGTTTTTCGAAGATGTGTGTTCCTCTTATTGGCGACTTTTTCTCTTTTACGAAAAACAATTACCGTTAAAATACAATTAATGTCGTAGAAAGGCATGACGAAAAAACAATAGCAACGATAGATCGATTATGAATAACGAATTGTTAAATGAGAACAAGTTTCGTTGAAAAAAAAAAACAATCGACGTAACCGTCGGAGTAGAATTTTCTCCAATTTCCTTGGACAAGCAAAATGTCTCCGGTTCGGAGGAAATAGAAGAAAATTCAGCTCCGACGGGCCGTGTGCCAACTACAGAGGAATCAGTCTACTTAACATCGCCTACAAGATCCTCTCTGCCGTATTATGTGAACGTCTGAAGACTCGTCAACAATCTGGTTGGTCCTTATCAATGTGGCTTCAGGCCAGGAAAGTCAACCATCGACCAAATTTTCACGTTGCGGCAGATCCTGGAAAAAACCTTTGAACTTCAAATCGATATCCACCACCTTATCATCGATTTTAAGGCCGCGTATGACAGCATCTCAAAATCGGATGAAAGTGCCTTAGGCTGTTTCGAGAGGAAAGTTCTTCGGGTCATCTTTGGCCCCGTGTGCATTGAAGGGGAATGGCGAAGAAGATACAACAGCGAACTTTACGGGTTGTACAACGACATGGACCTAGCCAGAAGGGTCAAGGTCCAGAGACTCAGATGGCTCGGTCATTTAGAGCGAATGGACACCAATGCTCCGGCCCGGAAAGCCTTCGACACTATTCCCGAGGGACGTAGGAGGAGAGGAAGACCGCGACTCAGGTGGCGCACTCAAGTGGAAGAGGACCTCAATCAACTCGGAGTGCAAAACTGGAGACGACTAGCCAAGGATCGAGCTAGCTGGCGGAGCCTGTTGATTGAGGCCCAAGTCCACAACGGACTGTAGCGCCACCTTAAGTAAGTAAGTAAGTATGACAGCATCTACAGAGACGAACTGTATAAAGCTATGTCTAGTTTTGGCATCCCTACCAAGCTCGTTCGCTTGTGCAAAATGACGATGGAGAACTCACGCTGCTCCATTCAGGTTGGCAACGAGCTTTCCGATTCTTTCGACGTCAAAAAAAGGATTCAGACAAGGCGATGCACTGTCGTGCGATTTCTTTAACATCGTTCTTGAGAAGATAGTGCAGAACTCCAACGTCAACACCAGAGGCACTATCTTCCAAAAATCTGTTCAACTTCTCGCGTATACCGAGGATATTGATATAATGGGAAAAACACAGCGTGATGTCAATGGTGCCGTTGCGTTGTTTGAATTGAGATAGAAGCGGCAAAAATGGGTCTAGCGGTAAATGAGGGAAAAACGAAGTGTATGCTGTCTTCGAGGAAGGACACCCAACACCGACGGCCCGAACAGAACGTCACAATAGACGCATACAATTTCTAGGTAGTAGGCAATATTCCCGAGAGACGTAGGAGGAGAGGAAGCCCGCGACCGGAGAGGAAGAGGACCTCAATCAACTTGGAGTGCAAAACCAGAGACAGCTAGCTAGGGACCGAGTTGACTGGCGGAGGCTGTTGATTGAGGCCCAAGTCCACAACGGACTGTAGCGCCACCTGTTGTTTAACGATAATCGAGTTTTATTCGAAGGTAGAAGACATTTTTTCAAACGAGAAAGTTTAAAAATGTACCGTTGCCTACCTATACCCATAGGAATGTCATTGGAGTAGGTTCTGGAGCTAGTGCCCGTGGCGTAGAGCGTAGTGGTTAGTTGGTAGTTATGCAGAACGCGTGAGTTTGAATTCTATTCGTGTCCATAAAGTTTTTATTTCATCTTTCCTGTATATGAGTCTGGAAAGGAAAATGAGAAATTTAGAGCGCTATCGTCACCAAAAGAATGAATGGGATTAGAAATTGCGAAAAAGAGATCGTTTATGAATCAGCTAGAATTTATATTATGTGTTCCAGACTTAAAGGGATGTTTATCCCATTTAAGAAAAGTTAAGATTTGTTCCACAGTACTGTGAGCTGAACCATAAGATCGCGAGGAGACCTTTTGCTGGGAAAGCCGTGCTGCAGGTCATTGAGAAGCTTTGGGTATTTGTGATATTTCTTAAGGGTTTTGTTCCATCTGGATAAATGGAGAGAATGGAGACAAAGATTCCTAGATCCACCTTTTGTATTGAGAGCCAAGCAGGAAGTGATTGCTGTTACTCTTGTAAAATCTGTGCCGCTTTCTTGCTGTCGTGATGAGCTCAAGGGTTCTTGGCACTTGAATTCAGACCTTCTAGAAAAGTATTTCACATCCGAGACTTTGGGTGAAATAATAAAGATGGAAGGATGGCGTAGACCAGACACCCAAGGCCTTGAGGTACAGACCTGGATGGCGTCGGCTAAAAATCGGGAAGCATGGGAGGAGGAGACCCGGAACAGATCCCGATTGCGGCGCAGGTGAAGGGAGCAACTGCGTTGGCCAGGCCGACGATTATGATAAGATAAAAAGTAAATGGGCTTAGAATAAATAGTCTTAAAAACACGCTTTGAAAATCTCATTTCTTATAATAAATTTTGTTTATTTTTCCGTTCTAATTGTTTACTTCTAATCTTATTGCCATATACTCATCCCTTTGACAGTCCCTTGCTTGTACCCTTTTATTATATTCGTCGCTTCCCACCATCCAACACTCGACACTGTTCCTTCAGTCTTTTTCTTTGTGTCCTCATTGTCAACGGACAAGTTTGCAAAATCCTCAAAAATCGCCAAATCTTTACAGCACTTCGTGTGAACATAGTCAGATGGAAGAACATGCAACAAGTTGATAAAAATATGTTTGCAACTCGCTGGCAATTCATATAAATCCGTCGAGAAGACCTGTTCCCAGCCATCGGCATCCTTATCGGGCATTTCAAGTTCCAGGAAAACATTTGTTGGTGATAAGTTGGTGGAGAACGTGTTGTACAAGCAATCCGATGTGAGGAGGGATCTAAAAAAAGGATATTTCATTTAAAAAAATTACAGAATCATATTTTACTTTTTACATCAATGCTTGGTTAAGGACAGGAGTGCGGAGTTTATGGTGTTCGTAAGAGTGTGTTCTTGATATCGTTGGAATGACGATTGTATATGCCTCCTTGGGTAGAACAGCTGTGGGACCGAACAAAAATCTCACTCGAGAAATGTCGCTCTGTTGAAACCCACGACTTATTATCTTAAATAAGAAAAGCATAAGAAAATGTCAGAGTAAATGAAACCAGCATTGTTTACCTCTCCCATTAGTTTAATGCAGTTCATAGTTTGCTTGGCCATGTCCTTTTGTCGGTCTAGATGGAAGTTACTTGGCGGTTCGTCGTTGTTTTCTTCTTCATCCGTTTTCCATTTTGAAATCAAATATTTAAATGTTTTGAAGACAAAAGGTATTTGATTTCGTTGGTAGAGGAGAAATTCTAAAATTGTAGTCACAAAGTGTGCAACTGTTTCACCAGTTACAACGTCAGTTTCTAAATGTATGTCTACAGAGTTTTCCATTAAATCAGTTAACAATTTTTTGTTAATTTTTGTGCAAAAATAAAGAAAACGTAATAAGTTTTTCTTGTAACAAAATTTATAAACAATTTTACACGAAACCAAACAATCAAAACATGACAGTTATTTTTTATTCTGAATGTGTTCACTATCTGTGGGGAGTATTACAATTTCGGAGTGGAGTCTTAAGGCCGGAGTTCATCAATGCCCTTTTAACATGTATTGATAAATTTCTGAGTGAAAAATGTAGGCTTGTGCTTTGTATAGCATCACTAGTATTATAAAGATTGGTTCTCTGCTTTGACAAAAATCTGTCAAACCAAGCAAGCAGCTACAATACAAACTTATTAAAAAACACGGCTTCCGTCAAAGGTCTCAAGATGTGCAGTTTGCCATCTCGAAACTGCTACACTTTCGAATGCTCTCGATGGAAAACACTGAACTATGAGGTATTTTTTGAAACGTCTTAAACTATGATCACTAATTTTTTTTCCAATTGAATTTTCATACGTCCACACCAGTTCCATCTAACAACTCCTCACTGAGATCTTAATATAATTTTGACTGAGGCAAAACATATGAGAGGTAATTAAGATTTCGTATCAAATTGTTGTTGTCTTTCACGTCAAAGTAGCTGAGTGAGTTTCCAAAATATTCAACTCAGAGATCTCAGAAATAATCTTAGTTCTCAGCTGAGAATTTTTGTTCCACTTGCAAATATCCGAGATCTCAGTGAGACGTTGTTAGGTGGAATTGGAATTGTTTATTCAAAGTAATCAAACTCTTCCTTTTTTATCAGTGATCAAGTATTTTATATCTTCCAATGCAAGACTTTTGTTTTTGATAAATAGATGCACTCCCTGTACAGAACTTGTTCACCCTGTACGATTCCTTCCCCTTCACGAAGTGCTGAACGCACTTTTCTAAGTAAATTTGACAGCCAGTTGACAGATTTAACAGCTGCTTCGCACTCAGTTGACCTTTTCCACCACGCGAACAAAAAACAGCAAAAGGATGAATGGTTACAAATACTCTTATTTGTGTTTGTGAATCCTTAAAATTTGATTGGATAAAAAGTCTACCAGCGGCAGCAACACTACAAAACGATCCTTGAATTCACCACATTCGGAATCGTTCCACAAAACACAAACAACTCTGTCATCGTTTGCTTGCCGTGTAGTTTTGTTGTTCGTATTTGCATAAAAAATAAATATTTTCCTTGAAGCAAATTTTTCATGCAACTGAAAATATTTTCATCTGTTTCGGAATGATTCAAGTGCGCAATTAGAAGGACAAAACTGTGTTTTCAACATCACTCCAGAGTATACAGAGTGTTGTTTCGTATACGGCCGGGCCCATTATTTAGAAACAATAAAATACAAATCGTCCTATTGACTCATAAGAAGAAGTAAAAAGTAAAGATAACAAAAATCAAAAACATAAAAACATTTCTTGAGTCACTTTAAAACGTAATTAGGTTTTCATTGTTGTTGGAAGATTGTCAGTGAGAAATTCCTATTTTGGCTTCTCGATTAAATAATATGGCCAAGAGGTTCCAACTCACAGTCTCAGTTAAATTAAATTATCAAGAAATTAAGGAGCGCCCATTCATCATAAGGTACAGTGACCGTGAGCTATTCAACGCCGAGCCTCCCTCGAACGATTGGTAAAGAGACCTTGAACGGATTGAACGTTCCGTCCGAATAAACCGGATATCGGAGTGCAAGTGACCCGACAAAGAAGAATTTTAACGATAAATCTTCTCATTTCATTGAAAATATGGTAAGATCAAGGACAAATCTAACGAGTTTAAAAACATGCCTGTTTGCCGTTCTTTATTCCCATCCTTTAACATTGGTTAGCGACAAATAACACCATATTATCCATCCTCCTGTCAGACCCACCCGGCTACTGAGTACATAATTTACAGCTATTTTTGGCTTTTGCGTTTCAGGAACTGATGGCAGTGTACATAATAAAATTTGTTGTAATTTCATTCCATACGCAACGAAGTTTTGTCAATAGGAACTAATATTGAAGATTAACATGCTTTATGATGTCATGCTGTTATGAGTGCCGATAGACATTATATGAATGTCCAATGGAGGCGAGTGAGATAAATTACTACTAAGCAATAGAACGAAAGTCTTGAATAATTCGGAATTTAAAACCTACTACCCGAGTTCCCAAATTTCACGTTGATAGACGTGAAGGAGCAAAATTTAGCTTTCTGAAGAAAATTGGGAAAAGATCAATTAACAAACCAGTTAAGGGTCCGCAGCAGTCGCTCTAAAAGCTGAAAGAAACTAGATTATTGCACGAAAAACTGAAAAAAATGGTCAACATTCTCGTAGAATTTTGTAAGGCCGTCGAAATAAGTCTAATTTCTGCAAACACTTAAGAATTGGTCTGGTTCAACTAGACTAGAACCAAAGACCATATAACAAGCAAAGATGTCGCACGTAGAACAAAAATCTGTGCCTGCTTTTTTCCACCATCCCTTTTTTACAATGGGTCCAAAACATGAGTCTAGGAATTAGAAACATTTCACATGTTGTGGATACACACTGTGCGAAAAAGAACGTTGCTATTTATACTGAAAAGGTAGAGGGAGAAACAATGTATTTCATGTTTATGAGTAGACAAAACAACAACAAAACCTATGCCTTTTCAATGGGTCCAAAACATTGTTGCTAGATTTGTAATAATTTTATGAAGCAAAAGAGAGAAAAATGATTTTTTTTGTCATATGCACAAGCACAAGCAAGTTAGGTTGATCGTTCATGATCGAGTTAAATAAAAGAGGGGTGAGTTGATGTCCTACACCTGTATGTGTATTCATATTTCATATTGCGTCTAGGTGATTTTGTTTTTGTAAGCTTCGTAGAAAAATTGCGAACGTGTTTTGTTTATTTTTTTTCTTGAAGGATAAAAAAACTTGAAAAGTGAGTTTTGATCTGAATTGTTGTAGTTTTGCTTTTGTTTTTGTTTTTGCTTTTGGGGTTGGTTGTGAATTGTGATTTGAAAACCATATTCATTCAAATAATTTCAATGTAGGTCAAAAAAAGATTGACATATTAGCTGCGTTTTATTATCACGATGATCTGATCCGGATCAGATCATGAAAATAAAACAGCTTCTATCATCAATTTCTCTTTCACTTCGAATTTGGCAGATGTTTGTATTTCTTTCTTTTTTCATTCTGATCAAAGCTGCCCTACGACATTTTTTTTCCAACGATTATTATGTTGTTTTTTTTAGGGGAAAAGATTTTGCTATGTAATTGAAAAATATTTCATTACCGGATAAGGCGGATAGATGAATGTGTGAAAGTGGCAGCACGGTTTTTATTGAAAATATACGCCAACGTTTCAACTTGTGTGCGGAAGAAGAACTTATTTATGGATCACAAAAATTGATCCAAGTGAAAAGCAGGATCTCATTTTGTTGTTGTTACACATGTAAATCAATGATCTGATCTGGATCATGGTGATAATAAAACGCAGCTATTGTTGTGATAGTGATTTGTGAGGATTGATTTATACGTAAGTTAAGTGGGTAGGTATTTCTATGTATATTAGTAAGTTTTTGATCTCAATAAGGTCTTTTATTTTTTTTTGGTTCGCTACCATAGAAGTCGGTAATGGATCAATTAAATGAGGAAGATAGGTGATTGGGTAGGTAGGTACATTTTTAATTCTCACTTTTTATTTTTCAGATACATATAAACCAACATAATATCTATCTGTATGTAATGGTTGCAAGAAAATAGACGAGCTTTTAGATTAAAACTAAAAATTTTCAAAATGTAAAAAATGCATGACCTGTGGTCCTAGAAAATAATTTTATGACTAAATATTTATGATTACTTTTATGTTCCAAAAATTGCAAAAAGTAGTGTTAAAATAAGAGATATACTTTAAGCAATTCTGAAATAAGAATTTATTGAAAAAACTAAAATTTGAAAATGTACCTCGTAAATACATTTAATTCCTATTGAAAATAGTGTGTGTTGACAGGCTTACAGATCAGTGGTTTCCGAATGCAAATAAAACAAACTTTATTTCATCCTTTTCCCGACGTTTCGTTGGTTTTTTCCAACTTCTTCAGGGGTATCTATTATTTTATTGCAATGAAAAACAAATTGTAGACAAAATTTAATAAAATAAATAAATGAATAAAAATTAAAAATTAATAAAAATCAAAATTACAACATTTAAAACTCACAAAATATAATTTGAAATTTAGCACACAAAAAACTTAAAACTATATCACAGACTCTTGATCGCCACACTGTAGTTTTTCTTTATGTTGTCTTTGTCCTCTTTCGTGTTCATCGCTGTCGTCAGTTTTTGCTGTATTCGTAGACTTTCTAGTGTGTATCTTGTGTTCTCTTTACTCTCTTTGTCCAATATTTTAATGTTGTCAAAATCAGCTGAGTGATTTGTTTCGTTTATATGTTGGGCTAGTCCAGTTGTTGTTTTCTTTTTTCTTATGTCTGCTTTGTGCTCAGCTATTCTCACGCTTAAAGCTCTTTTTGTTGTTCCAATGTAGACACATTTGCATTTTGTTGTTGCATTTCCCTTACAACCAATTTCATAAACTACATTGTGTTGCTGTTCTTTTTGTCTATAGGTGTTTTTGTGTTTGTGAAGAGTTTTTTTTTTAAAGTGCAGTTTGATTTGTATGCAAATGATATGTCTTTGTTTTTGATGATCTCCTGTAATTGTTGTTGTTGAGTTAGCTTGGGTATGAAGGGGATTCTAAAGAAAATTTTAGGGTTGCCATCTGTATTTTCTATTGTTGTTTTTTTATTATTGTTGTCATTACTGTTGCAATATTTTTGTTTCGTTTTATTGTTTATCAGGTTATTGATTATGTGTGTTGGGTAATTGTTCATTTTTAGAATACTTCTTATTTTTGAAATGTTTTCGTTGTGGAATTGTGTGTCACTTATATCCAATTTTATTAATTGGATTTAATTCCAAAAATTTAAATGCCAAACAAATTCTAACCTTATTCTCGATTTATTGATTTTTTTTTTTTGAAAATCGTCGGAGCCGTTTTTTTTTTTTTAATTAATTGTTTATATGTATATAAAATTTTTCAAAAATGTCTCAAAATTAATTTGGGTATGCAGTTTTCAAGACCATGTAAATATGCATATTATACTTCAATTTGGATTTTTAAAATTGATCCGTTTTTGAGATACAGAATTTTGAAAAAAAAAAAAATAAAAATATTTTTTAAAAATCCAAATTCTTTTGAAAACAAAATATTATTTGAACAATATATACGTTCTTTCAAAAAAAGAAAAACTTAAGCTGATCGGACTTTCATTTTTCGAGAAAATCTAATAGCAAAATCGGTTCTATCGGAGGAACCATTTTGGAGCAATACAAACATTTTCTTTTCTCCATAAAATGCATGAATGTTTAAAATAATAAAACTCGAGGAAGTTTAAAAAAAATCGTAGGAGTCGGTTTGGAGAAAATTTAAAGTTTTGGTTTTTAGCCAAACAAATCGTATCATAAATTTTGATCTTAAAACAAAATTAAAAAAAAAACTGGAATATCAGTTTTTGCTCAAACATCTAATTTTCAAATTTGAAGTAAATCGGACCAGTAGTTAAGGCTGTAGATGCCTGTAAACTTCCAGACAGGCAGACAGACGGAATAGCCGGACCCACTTTTTTTCGACTTCTCTATCATCGTAATGTAATTGCTCATCATCAACTTAATTTTTTTTTTTACGAATTCAATACTTGCCATTTATTTTATATGTCGCAAGTACGCAGTACTCGATCAGCGATTGGCAAAAAATCACCACTTTTACAACATTCAAAATTATTTTCTCGAACTACAGCTTATTTGAACATTTTGAAGGCTTGAAATTTTAGTTCAAAGCTACATTATATTCCTATATTTCTTGCAACTATTTGCATACTGCATTATGTTAAAATTATATTAGTTTTCTATTTGAGAGATAAATATATGTGCACAACTGGGTCGTAAATTATAACTCATAAAAACATTAAAAAACAAAAACATGCACTTAAAATTCACGAATAAAAATTTAAATTGAAATATGAAATATGCACCTCAAAAATAGATTCATTCTGAAAGAAATCGATGTCATAAAATTTCTTAAGATATTGTTGATGTTTAAATTTGTTTCTAATAAATCCTTGGAGCTGTTTTTTTTTATTAATTTTTTATATATATCTACAATTTTTCGAAAATGTTTTAAAATTAATTTGGGTATGCAGTATTCAAGAATATATAAATATAAATTTTATAAGCAAATTTCGATTTTTAATATGCAGAATTTTGAAATATTAAAAAAAAAAAAACAAAACAATATTTGAAATTTTTTTGAACACAAATTTTTATTTGAGAAATATATGCTTAGTTTCAAAAAAGAAAAACGCTGGTCTTAAAAAAAAACCCGTTTTTGAAAATTACCTTTTTTCAGCAATACCTACTGAAATATTTTCTCTTTTCATAAAATATATCAGTATTTTGAAAAAAAAATTCGAGGAAGTTTTAAAAAAAAATCGTAGAATCTAAAAAATGACACTAGCGAATTCCCTGAAACCTCTAATTTTCAAGTTTGAAGTTAATCGGACCAGTGGTTAAGGCTGTAGGTGCGTTTACAGACAGACAGACTGACGGAATCGGCGGATCCACTTCTTTTGACTTCTCTTAAATCGTTATGTCATATTTGTCAAAATCTCAACCTTTTTTTTACGAATTCAATACTTGCCATATCCGCAAGTAAAAATGAAATGAAATGTACCTATCACCTATTTTCCTCATTGAATTGATCGATTACCGCCTTCAATAGTAATGAACCAAAAAGAACCAAAAGACTTTAATAAGCGATCAAAAATATACAAAAATAATTAATTTACGCATAAATAAATCCTCACATCAATAAGTCAATCTTTTCCTGACCTACATATAAAATAAATTATGTGATTGAATACGATTTTCAAATCACAACCAACCCCAAGAAGTAAAATCAAAACAAAAGCAAAACCCATACCCAATACATTCAAACTACCACAACTCATTATTCACGAACATAATCAAAACTCACTTTTCAAGGTTTTTTTAACTTTCAAGAAAAAAAATAAATAGAATTGGTTTGCATTTTTATACGCAGCTAACAAAAACAAAATCCCTAAGGCAATAGGAATACACATATGTATATGTGTAGGACATCAACCCCAGTGCTGTCGTTTCAAAATTTTCATGGGGAGTATTTTTTAATTAATTTGAGGAGTATTTTCTGTATTTGAGTAGTATTTTTTTTTAACTGTAGATACGTAGCGCGATAAATTGACTCCGGAAGAAATCACTTGTATTGTGATTTGTGAATTGTTTTTAGGTTTCAAAAATGATATGGTTGAAGTTTATAAACAAACGATAGTTTCTTATTTACTATTAGGAACTCTAAAACTCAAATTGTCTGCAAGTCGGATAGCAGGATAGCCTTTTATTCAATCGATGTTGATATCAACTTGAGGATCTTATCCTTAAATTTTGATTTTAATTGTCTTCATTTGAGTTTTTCTCAACTGCCAAAAAAGTTTGACCATTAAACATTCATGTTCTGTCAGATCTTGCGTTTTTTCTGCATTTAGTAAAGCACTTATTTTTAATTAAACAAATATTTAAGTTGTCATATAAAGTGAAGAGAAAATTATGAAGACTTGAGCTTTGACAGTATGGATAGAGTAAGGAAAGAAAAGGTTTGAAAATCTAACGGACTATGAACACAATAGTTTTTTGTGTTTATTTTTAAGGGTTTATACTCTTTTCCAACAGATATTTCTATGATTGGTGGGTCTTCGAACACAAAAGGAAATTCCTGTATCGTCTTTTTGGTCTGTGAACTAGATATATTATATTGTTACTTCCTAGAGAATACTTTTTGCGGAGGAAACTATAATATTATTTCAGCAATATGTGCTTTATTATGAACATGAAGAGGTATGCCTTCTTTTTTTCTTTTTGATTCAGAATTTTATCGCGTAGTTGTTTTTACCATTTCCAAAACAAAACAAAAAAACATCAACTTTTATGAATTTCCCAATGGATACCTACAACTTTCAAAATCACAGCCCTGAATTGAAAGTTACGTACGTGAAAAAAAAAACAATCCTCAGCTTGACTACATTTTACAATTCAACTCTAGAGTTTGTCAACTGCAAAGGTTCACAGGTTGAAAAAAGTGAAAAAAAAAACTGCTCAAAATCAATTGTTTATGCCTATAAATCTTTTTCGGTAGTTTTCAACTTTTCTGACGCATTCATATTACAAATTCCCCCAAGTTGTCCCTTAATTATAATTCACAACGGAACTGCTGTCTTGCGACGAAGATTTTTAAATAAAAGAATTTTTTAACAGTTCTATTTATAGTATTCCACCAGTTGAATTCATTTATTTCATTACAAAATTAAATCTAGTTTTCAACTTTTACCTTTCTATTTATGCTTATAATTCCGTTTCTGGATCTACAGGTTCAAGGTTGTAATAATCCAACATCATAAACGAAACTACAAATGCAGACTTCAGTGATCCATAAAAGCGTGTTTCAAAAAATGCTGGCTCATTTTTTTAACATTTTCGAGTAATTAAGGTATCGAATAAGGAAACTTAAAATGAGCCTTAAAATGTTTGGCAATTTCGGTAAATTGGTAACTGTGACTTGAATTTAGGCCAACTGTTTTACTCATTGAAATGAGCTAAGAGATGTGAGAATATTAATTTTTGTCTTTTGTTTTATCTCATAATATTTTGTTCACTGAGTTTGAGGAGTATATTTCGTCTATGGGTAGTAGAGTAGCATTTGACTCTCGAAAGGAGTAAAATACTACTATAGTAGCAAAAACGACAGCAGTGATCAACCCACTCTTCTTTCATTTAACTCGATCATGAACGATCAATCTAACTTGCTTGTGCATATGACAAAAAAAATCATTTTTCTCTCTTCTGCTTATTAAAATTATTACAAATCTAGCAACAATGTTTTGGACCCATTGAAAAGGCATAGGTTTTGTTGTTGTTTTGTCTACTCATAAACATGAAATACATTGTTTCTCCCTCTACCTTTTCAGTATAAATAGCAACGTTCTTTTTCGCACAGTGTGTATCTACAACATGTGAAATGTTTCTAATTCCTAGACTCATGTTTTGGACCCATTGTAAAAAAGGGATGGTGGAAAAAAGCAGGCACAGATTTTTGTTCTACGTGCGACATCTTTGCTTGTTATATGGTCTTTGCTAGAACCCTTATTCAAAATGTATACCGTACAAGAAAGTTTACCCTCTGGATTCTTGTTGATTCGTCAAATCAACTACACATTTGGGACCGAAGATCCATCGATATTATATGGCCTATTTATCTCATCTTCTCGTACGACGATTTCCAAGATAAACAGTCTCCGTCAGCCAGCTCGGTCCCTAGCTAGCTCTCTCTAGATTTGCACTCCAAGTTTATTGAGGTTCTCTTCCACTTGGGTGCATCACCTCGGCCTTCCTCTACTTCTTCGTCCCTCGGGAATAGTGTCGAAGGCTTCCCGGGCCGGAGCATTGGCTAGGTCCGTGTCGTCGTCCAATGCGTTCAAAACAGAATCAAGCACATTCATCTTATTTTGTCAGGGTCCATGCTTCTGCACCATAGAACAGGATTTGGATAATGAGTGTTATATAGTTTTACCTTAGTTGATCGAGAGAGGGATTAACACTTTGCTTTCTAAGCCCATGGAAACAGCGGTTAGCAAGAGCTATTCTTCTTCTGATCTCGGCGCTGGTGACATTGTCGTGTTAATAGGTGAGACAAGATAGACAAACTCCTCTACCTCAAAGTTATATGCGTCTATTCTGTCGTTCCGTCCGAGACGTCTATGTTGGGGGGTCCTTCCTCGAAGACAGCATATACTTTTTTTTTCGGCGCTTCTGTCTCAATTCTCACAAAGGCGCCATTGACATCACGCTGTGTTCTTCCCATTATGTCAATATCGTCGGTGTATGCGAGAAGTTGAACAGATTTTTGGAACATAGTGCCTCTGGGGTTGACGGTGGAGTTCATCGCCTTGATTGAATCCTTTTTTGACATCGAAAGGTTCGGTAAGCTCGTTGCCAAAATTGATGGCACAGCGTGCGTTCTCCATCGTAATTTTGCACAAACGAAAGCCTTCAGACGTTCACATATATTGCTGCGGGTCTTGTTAGATATGTTAAGTCGGCTGAAAGTAGTCTGTAGGTGGCGCAGACTAGAGGATCCGCCTTCTTCTGGATAGAACAACACTTCAAATGAAAAATGATCAAAACGGATGTACTCTTCGTAAAACGTTCCGCTCCCTTCGACCATTGTACGTTCGCCACAGCCTTCTTCATCGATGAAGCCCATTTCTGTATGGGCACGTAAACAAACAAAATTGTCGAGTTAGGGATGATACTTTGACCAGTTACATAGAAGATGTAGGTTCGAATATTTTTCGTGACTTTGTAGTGTGTCGGCATTTACATTCCACAGATATCGTATCAAGTAACGATTATTTACTCGCTATTCGATACGACGTTGAGGCAGCGTGTGATATTCACCATACTACACTTCTCACGGTCTTGATAACAATTTTGGGCATTCAAGAAACGGCGGTAAAAACTAACGGTTGTGCTTTTTTTTATTTCACAAGAGAAGCTATCACTACAACTTTATTTCATCCCATAGGTACTGCGCTTTGAGAAAAATCGACAAAGCTTCCAAGAGCACGATTTTCACGGAAAAGTGCTACAAAACACAAGACGACATTCACAGACGTCATAAAGTTACAAGTCCTCTTAAATACATTCATGTACTTAAGGAATTGCTGAAGATTGTGAGCCACTTAGGATTTGATTCTTTATAGCTGTCGTCTATTCTTCATTCGGTATGGAGGACTTACATACTTACTAACAAACCTCTCCAGCCAGCTAGATCCGTAGCTAGCTGCCTTCAGTTTTGAACGCTGCGTTGGTTGAAGTCATCTCTCCACTTGACGAAGACATCTGAGTCGTTGGACCTTTATTCTTTTAGCTACGTCAGGTCGCTGTACAACCCATTCAAGTCGATGCAGATAAGCATAGAAATTCCGTAGGACATTTCTCTCGAAACTGCCTAAGGCCCGTTTTTGACAAGGTCCATGCTCCTGCATGAGGGTCTTATAGAGCGGCAGAGAGCTTTACTTCTCAATTGCTTTTTAGCCCAAAGAACAGCGATTAGCAAGAACTAAGAGGTATTCTTCTTCTGATGTCGGCGCTGATGACACTGTCCGTGTTGATAGCAGATCCAAGGTTGACAAAGTTCTTACTGCCTTGACGTAATATGTATCATCATGATGTTTTGTAAAAGACGCAATTGTTGATACCAAATTTGGACATGGATTTGGAGCTCTCCGTTTTTTTCAGGATCTGCCGTAGTGTCAATATTTGATCGATGGTGGACATTCCTGGTCTAAAGCCAGACTGATATGGAGTTTGTTGACAAACGGTTTCAAACGTTCACATAATACTGCAGAAAAGATCTTATAGGCCACGTTTATGAAGCTGATGCCTCTATAAATGGTGCAGTTTACAGGGTCTCCCTTCTGCGGTTGGAAAGCATTATAAAGAATTTATTTGGATCGACCGATTATGTCAATGTCTATCTACCTGGTTCATGCCATTTTTCTGAGCATTTCGAGTCGCCACTGTATGGCCTTGTTTCGGTTCTAGAACCAGAAGCTAATTGCTTTGCTTTTAAACGAGCTGCAACAAAGTCTATCAGTCGGAGACCGTTCTTTTTTTCTGCAACGGTGATACTATCTGCTGCATGTAGCACCATAACAGAAATGTTGAGGGTTTTTACATTCCCGGCACATACTTCCGAGCCATACACCGTAAGGCAGGTCCCAATTGAATCTATCTAATAAACTTTCTAATTCTTGACGTCGCTTCAAACGGATTAGCTGAAATTTTAACCTACGTTATCTAGAAAAAATGTAGTCCTCCATCCTTTTTACATTATTTCGAGCTCAGGATATGAATAATATCTTCACCTTGCGAAAAATATCTGTTTATCTTCCTTGACACTTGCAAGTTAGTAATCGCTTAAACATTTAGTTGCTCGAACAAGTATGTAAAAGATCTAAGAATTTGTCTAATTTGTTTGCAATATCTATTTTACTTTCAGCAAAGTGGAAATAAATCAGATGGTGACGATGAAGGCGAAGCCGAGTCTACATCCTCTTCATCCTCGTCGTCGTCCACCACCAAGCTAGTCGATAGCATGGTAAATGAGTTTCGAGCTTTAGACGAGTTCCGTGAGAATTGGCAAAAAGAACTCAAAACCGATGAGAATCAACAAACAAGACCAACACCTGACAACAAGAATGTACAAACATTCAATAAATCAGTGTCACTGGACAATAAGACCACAAGTCCTGAACTCAAAGCTGAAAGTTTATTTAAGCATGCGGTTGAGCTCGAGCAGCGAGGTAAGGTGTACGATGCTTTGCAATACTATCGTCGAGCCGTGCAGCTCGATCCAGACATCGAATTTAAGGCATACGAAGCTAGTAAGATGCCACAGCAGCAACAGCAACAAGCTGATAACGAAGCCAACAACAATGTTACGTCCAGCATGAGTACACCATCAGATGGCGATGAGAACGAGGACTCTGATGAGGAACTAGAGGGAGATCTTTTTATACGATTTCAAAATTTCATAGCCAAGCAGGGTAGGCTGATTATGAGTAATCGTGATGCAGGTGTCATCGGAACAGAGATGCACATCTCAGATCTGCCAACAGAGATTCTGTTGTATATACTAAGATGGGTGGTATCAACGCAATTGGACATGAAATCCTTGGAGCAATGTGCTGCGGTCTGCAAAGGCCTCTATTTGTGTGCCAGGGATGAGGAAATCTGGAGACAGGCGTGTTTCAAGTAAGTTTTTTATTTTTACATCTGAGTAGGGAATTGAATGGCACCAAAGGTGATGTGCTAGATTAGTGAAGTGGTCTAATGTTTGATTCTTCAACATTCCCTAGACCAACCTCTAAATATTATTTTGCTTTTCTAATTCAACAGAGTTTGGGGTGTTAATCTTGGCTGCATCACAGGCACACCATACGATAGCTGGCGCCAGATGTACATCGAACGGGAACGCATTCACTTCAACGGCTGCTACATAAGCAAAACAACCTACCTACGTTTGGGTGAGAACAGTTTTCAAGATCAATTCTACCGACCAGTCCAACTAGTCGAATACTATCGCTACATTCGCTTTATGCCCGATGGCAGTGTCCTAATGATGACGTCTTCCGATGAGCCAGCCCAAGGGGTAACACGCTTAAAAAATCCGAATCAAGTGCGTTCCGAAGTTTTGCGTGGCCATTATCGTTTGCATGGTGATACAGTAACCGTGATGTTGAAGAAAAATCAAAGGCTTCCGAAGAGCGACCATCATTATTATGGCGGTGGCAAGCGCCGCGGTAGTGTTGCTGCAAATGAAATAGAAGCCAACTTCACTACGTACTACATTGAGTTTAATATAGCGAGTACGGCTAAGAAGCGATTTAGTCAGCTCCAGTGGAAGAACTATTCGATTATTTTGGTTCGTAATAAACGTGAGGTTTCGAGTGATTTTGAACTGACTCCATCGAAGTATCCACCTTTGAGGTTTTCCTGTGTGAGGAGTTATCATTTGGATGCTGAAGCTCCATTGCAGTAGGTAATGCTACAGTGGCAGCAGTTGGAATGGGTTATTTTGATTTATTTTAATGTTAAACTATGAAATGGGTATACTATATCTTTTAGCGTGTTCGAGAGGCGACAAAGTTACAAGAACAAAAGAAAATTATAAAGCGTTTTGTTAGCTTTTCAATAAATATAATGGGATTGTGAATTATAACTCTTGCGTGTACGAAAGATGAAAATAAATGAAAATGTTAAATGGAAAAACCTTCTGTTCTTAATGCAGCTTGTTGTGATAAAAATAGAGAGGTGCGACAGTTCTTGGAGAACGAAGGCCTAAGTGGCTTACTCTTATCAACAGTTCTCTGGGTGGGTGTGAGGAATTGAGGGAACCTACAATTTAACGCCGATTCCGGACGGCAAAGTTGAGAAGCCCTTTTTCATGACAGATTGATACCCTTGGAAGTTTTTTCAGTTCTTCGCAAGAGGCAGTGTCCGTGAAAGATTAAATAAAAACTATTGGCAGGAGTAGGACTCGAACCCACGACGTTCTGCTTAGCAGCCAACTCACCTAACCACTAAGCCACGGACACTACACTAAGACACGGACACTACACTTAGCCACGGACACTTCACTAAACCACGGACACTACATTAAGCAACGGACACTACACTACACACTACTTGTGCTTCTTGTGAAGCAATACAAAATTCAACCTTAGGGCCTACGTTTCTCGGAGTGTCCATCAATCAAACTCTGTTCGACAATCCTGCTCCAAACTCGTCCAATGAGGGCAAGATTAATTTGCTGAACGACTGCCTCAATCATAGGTAGTCAATGCATCTTTCGAGCAACTTAGGTATCACTTTGTGAGATAATCATTATTCCAGTTTTTATTTATGGTAATTGGACTTACTAAGAATTCAGACGATTTTCGATCCCATCTGTCTAAATGGTGACTTAGGTTGGGTTAAAAGTAGTTGCGGATACAGGATCCACACACTTAAATTGAAAAGAAAAGGCCCATTGTGATGTGATAACACATGAATCTAGGGAATTACTTCCTACTAGTCGAACCACTTTGAGTTTTTTTGTAAAGCGAAGAAGACATTTGACGTTTTTGCTAGCTAGTGCACAGGGATTATCAGAGAAATATTCTCTCAGATCAAGTTTAGGGAAAGAGCAAAGAAGGTAATATATATTTTTCTCCATACAGCTCCTGCAGAAGTCATTTGCGTGTATGCCTATTGGATAGTGTCCTGTGAGAACGCCGCACTTTGGGGTCTTGCATTGGCTAAACCGGCGAGAAGTCGTTTTTTTTATATGTACCAAATCTCAATAAAAATAACTGTATCGATTTACTGATAATATGTGTCACATGATTTAATAGTTTTTTTTTCGTTATATTGTTCTATCACTTTACTGTTCGGCATCAAAGAAGTGAGTATTGTTTAAATTGTGTTCCGTGGTTATCTAACCGATAAAAGTGGACATTATTAAAAAGCTTAAAATAAATTGCTAAAAAAAAGTTTTGTACACAATTTGTTAAATAAGGTATGTACTTTATAAAAGAATAAGTTTAAACTCAATTGTAATGTAAATATGAGGAAAAAATTTAATAGAAAATAAGAATGGCAAACAATTTTTTACATAACGGTATTTTTCGATTAGGCAAACATCGAAGCAAAAATAAAAGTATTTAACACAGTTCAATATATTTTTTACTAGGAATAGAAGTTAAAAGTAGAAAATGTTTGCCTAAAATATTTTATTTTCAATTTATTCTGTAAGTAAGCAAGCAAAATATAACCAATTTCTATCATATTGAAGGGCTCAACATGCAAGTTTTCATCTGCAAAAGGCAGGAACTCTGCGAAATATTTTTAAAAAGTAAGTCTAAGAATATAGACAAAAAAATTGAAGATATTCAGTCATTTTTAGTTGAAAAAACAAACTGCCATGCTAATTGTTTGTCAGAGCTAAAAAATGAATTACTTCGTTTCAAAAGTGAACTTAAATCCAAATGGAAAAAAAGTCACCGCACAAGGCTAGTTTTTCATAAAAATGAATCCCATTGGCTTCAAGAAAGGGTTGAATTCAAAATGTATTTACTACCCCCTAGAAGACCTAAGACTAGTTTTGGTCAGAAGAGTCCTTGTCGCCCCCACCTAATGCTTCAAAAAGTCCGACAACTTTGTTAACGCCTGGGGAAGCTTTATCCTTTCTTATAGAAGCAAAGCTCTCGTGTGATCAATTTGAAACGATTAGAAAATATGCAGCCCACTTTCTGCCTTCTTATAAAGTAGTGTAAAAAGAAAAATCAAAATGCTTCCCAACAAATCTGACTGTATGTGAACAAACAGCTGAAGTGCCAATTCAAAACCTGCTTGATCATACTGTTGAACGACTTTCAGCATCACAAAATGATGTTTTAAATAGTTCCAGCTGTGATGAGCTTACGCTTTATTCCAAGGTTGGTTTTGATGGTAGCTCAGGGCATAGCAATACCATCAAAGCCGGGATATGGCAATACAAACACAGGAAATGTGGCCAGGCGTTTTTTCAAAAATAATGTGAAATCCAGCGAAATAACCGGTATAGATGTCAATCTAATCAAAAAATTTCACATCATCTTGCAGTGTCTATCTATTTGTCTATTTGTTTTTTAGATTTCAAAATCTATGTACCTGCTGCAAGTCCACACACTGAAAATCGAGCTTTAACCTATTCAAGAATTTTTCAAATTGTGTTCGAAATAAGAAAAACTTGAGGTCACAATTCTTTCTTATTTTCAATGAATTTCTTTTTTTTATTTATTAATCAAGCATTAGCTGCAATGCTTAAGCGATTTAAAATAAATTTTGGGTTTTTTAAGTAATCATTTCGGTTTACAGGTTTTGTAAGAAGTTTTTATAAGTATTAACATGGCATACAAAAATTCAGAAACAAGCTTTCAACCTTCGAACTATGTTTTTTTTTGTAATTAATTCAATATCTTTGTTTTTATTTAATTAGAAAATTAAGAAAAAACTATCAATTTTATTTTTCTTGCATACTACCTGATTTTTGTTTATTATACCTATAACGTAATTAAATAACAGTATTTTCTCAAAAACCTGAATTTGTATGGTTTTTCTCACGTCAGATTCGAAATCAGCATGTTAAAAACCTATCGAAAACTATATTTTGGTTAGGTCAAATAAAATTTAATAATTATCGCCGTTGATAAGCCATTTCTGCCCCACTGTGCGCCGGTAGTTGAGACACCGTCGAACCTTTTAGCCTGGCTGTCAGAGGAGATGCGGATATCAGAAGTTGATATCACTAGGTAGAACTTCTTTGATCGCCTAAATATCGGCTTGAAAGACGCTAGAAGGATTTGGGATGCGGAATGTGGGGCTTAAATTAAGCTATTTTTTTAACACCATCATTTGTTTTCGACCCATGTATAAAAATGAATACTACGGTCTTTCAAAAATTTCTTGTATTCCAATTCGGCTCCGGAGGTAATGGAAACCAGGAAGTTTTCGACAGATTGGGGTTTTAGATGGTCTATTTCCTTTGGAATAGAACCGAAAAAAGTTCAGAATAGTGGTATGACCCACAATATTGTGGGTCCATTGAGAGGAGGTGTCGATTCTTACAGCTTTGCTCGCTGCCACTTTTTTGCTGAAGATATTGAGAGGTGTCAGATGGATGGAAGGGTCTACCGCCACTGACGGGGTGGTGAACTGTGCTGCTGAATTGAGACACCAAGCTAACCAGACGAATAAAAAAAAAAAAAACAATAAAATAGTTGAACGGGTTGTTTAGATGAAATGGAGAACAGTGGTGCTGTCAGGAAAGCTTTTCAAATTCAATTTAGAACATCGACGGCAGTAAAAAGGCTAAACTACATCGAAACACAAATAGTCTTATTTAATAGAATTCGCTAAACAGATGAATAGTTATGCAGTGCATAAGGATTTATGTAAGCTCTATGTAACGTTGCACAAATTCTCATTTATAAAAAAAATCTGCTATAAATTTTAGTTATACAATGCTTATGTCAAAGAAAGTACCAAAATGTAGCAATCTATTCCATTTATCTGTCTATCAAATCAGCTGTTTGTCATCATAACAAATAATTAAATAAAATATAAAAATTTGTGTTGTGCTGTGTGCTTTTAAATCTTTTTTTGAATTTAGTTGCAGCCATTACTTGGAGATCTATAGGGATGTGGCCACCTCTATTGATGCTTCTGAGGTCCGAACGGAAACGGATGATATCAATTATTTTGATATTTTCTTGCGAAAATCTCTTTTTTTTTTTAATTTTTCACTTCTTAGGCTCATTGGGTTAAACCTTTTTTTATACACTTTCCGCGTTCTCGGAGTTGGTAAAACGTGATAATTGTTAATATCATTAATAAACGAGCTAAACTGCCAAAGGCATTATTGTTTTCTTTTTAATTTCAATAATGGAGAGAAATAAAAATGACATTTACGAAATAATAATAACAATAATTTCCTTATGTAGGCTCTATTCAACCTCAAAACGCGTTTAGCTTATTATGGGTCTATGCAACCTTGCATAAGTTTTATAAATAGCATTTTTGCGTTTAGAGGCATTATAGAGATTACATAACTTTATGTAGGCTTTATACAGCGTTTTTAAATAAGGCTGAAAATGTAAAAAAGTACATTAAAGTATTCGTGTTCGTATTGAGAACTTCGTGCACAGTGAAAGCTCGATCACGGTCAAGCTTTTGTTCACGCTCACTTTATAAAAATGAGATGCAGATATTCAGATATGCATTTGTAGAAGCAGTACAGAACATTACTTCCATTGTTTTGTACTTTTTGGCACTTTATGTTCCGATGTAGTTCAGGCTAAAGAAGACCGCACCATGGTTCAGGTTGTCAACCAACTTGGTTTGCAAAACTAGAGGCAGCTAGCAAAGAACCGAGTTAGCTGCCGAAGTCCGTGCAGTCGGGCTAAATCAATAAAATATGGTTAAAGAAACGATTAAACAAAAAGCTGGATTGCTTAGTAGTGTTTATGCCACATGATAATATATAAAATCGACTAGTGACGCTGGCTATTAACCAACAACTAAACGAGCTGTTCAGCGACACTGGCCTATCCAGAAAAGTTAAGGTCCAACGACTTAGATGGTTGGGATATGTAGAGCGAATGGCAAATAATGCTCCGGCTCCTAGAGTCTTCGAATCCAACTCGGAAAGACATTGCAGAGGAGGAAGACCGCTCACATATGGTAGAGGATATGAAGAAACTTGGCGTGCGAAAATGAAAACAGCTACCTCGCTAAGGACCGAGCTCGCTGGAGACGTTTGTTGTATAAGGCCCTGGGGCCCTACTCTGTAATGCGTTTCGAAAGCCAATCCGATTCGAATCTGATATTCGATTCGTGTATGAATTCGTACTCTGTAAAATGTTCGAATCGAACAAAACAATCATCTAGTAGAATAGATTTGCCGAGTCTCGAAGTATTTCTCATGTGATCTGTCAATACAATAATAAAAAAAAAAAAAAAAAAAAAAAAAAAAAAAATAAAAACAAATCACGAACAAGACGAGGAAGTTGAAATTAATTTTTAAAGAGAAAATATAAAATTCAATAAAGAAGAACGTGTAGAACGTACGCGATAAATCAAATATTTTTGAAATGAGTGATGAAAGGTAAACATAATGTGTGAGTTTTTTTCCTTTTTTAACCATTGCTTTTGTTTAGTTTTGTACAGAACTTCAGATTATCAAAAATCGCATTCAATTATGTATTGAATGCTATTCTGAACTGTCCAGTCCTATGAAATCGACTGATGTGCCAGATATATTGAAGTTAGCTGTAACATTGAAGTTTTTAGGACAAGGCACCAAATCGGCCAATTGAAAAAGTTTTATGTCCAAGGCACATAAACTTTAAAATGTCCGAACCAAAACGCAGAGAGGCTAAGCAGTATTCCGCATTTAAAGAAGACGATAGTCTTTCCTACAAATTGTTCGAAGTGTTTCTGGCGTCCGAGGCGTTCAAACGTCCTTTAGCCAAGTCGGGATGCGCACACATAAATTCCACCATAATTTCAAACTGTTTTTGTTTGGTGTGCATACTCTTCGCTGATGATTCCCTGTAACGATATTTATTTGCTTAAATTTTGAATAAAATGATTATTTCTTAACTTACATTTTATCTATTTCGCATTCGCACAACTCAACTCAATACAATTTTCCTTGTGTGTCCTTTGAAAACGACCTTCGAATTGCAATCCGTTAGCTCACTTGGTGTAGAAAGAAAATTTTCGTTTTCGAGCGCTCATGACTTTCCGAAACGCATTGCCAGGTACGAAAAATCCGAGTGCGGATTTGTCAATCCGTAAATACTAGATTTTTTATCCGAATTAGGAATACAGAGTACAAAATATCCGTTTTCGAAAATATTTGCTTTCGAAACGCATTACAGAGTAGGGCCCCTGGTTCGACATGGACTGTAGCGCCGCCATAAGTAAGCAAGTAAGACGCTGGCTATGATATTAAATCTATTTATATTATTTACCTGTTTTCATCGCTGCTGATGATTAGGTCTCAACCGTACAGCTTTAGTCTCGTATGTGATTTGTCTGCTTGACATGTTGACAAAATTACATATTTTTCGGAGGTTTTGTTTTCAAAGATCAGCGATAATGCCTTCATTCACGCTCTGTTTTCGAAAATTTTCCGTCCTTCATTTACATTTGGACAAAAACTTTGATTTCTTTTCGAAGATAATGCAATAAAAATATGTTTAGTCTAAGAACTGACTTTTAATAGTTTTAATTATGCAGAAAAATGTACTTTCTTACAACAATCTACGAATAGGTTATATTTCAGTTTCCTAGATTCTACCGCTAGTTATAAATGATTTTTACTTCATTATCATTTTCTTAAAACACTACAACGGTTACAATAATGTGCCTTCTTATATTTAAAGAACCAAAACGGCCTTATATCTGATTGAGTAACATTTGTTCTTATCACCATTACTGTTTATAAGTTAGTGGATTTGAGCAAACTTATGTTGCTCCTCATGCAATTTGGATCGAGGACAATAATTCAAATATTAGAGTTAGTATTTTGCGTGTAAATAGAAATCTACAAAGTGGAAGAAATACATGTATGAACGCTCTTTTGAAACTCTCGACTTCTAAAAGGTTTTTTACTTGTCTTCAATCATTCATTTTCAAATGCAATCAAAATCGTTGCATAATTTTCTTAAATAAACATCACTTCTTGGTATTGCAGCTTCATATTTGCTGACAACTTGTTTTCTTAAAACTATTTCTTCTTCAAACAAAAATTCGTTAAGAAAAATATTAAACGATATTTCCTATCAAAATATTACGTCTCTACTTTAAAAAAATGTGTTTTCTGTTGTTTGTTAGTTAAAGTTGTGTTTTAATTGACAAAGCACTCCATCGAGTGTGCAGTTTTCTATTGAATACGAATGAAAACGTGCATTTACAATCTACTTAGCTTACAATGGCCGACCCACCCGGAAGGCAGATACGAAAAAAATGCAGAAAAAATAAATGACTAGATTAAGAGTTTTCCCTAGGTACTGATTTCTAGTTTTGACATTCTTTTGGAAGTGTGTGTAGTTAAAAAATATATGTTGGATTTAGATTTCTTTCTGAACAATAATACACTCGTAACGCATTTTGTCGGGTGTGTCCCAGCAACTGTTGAGACAAGTGTAGACTAGGACGTTTCCGTATTCAATTGGAGCGGCATCGTCGTTTTGAATCATTCGGAGTTTCGGAATTAGTGTTGATAGGATTTGTACTTCGCAAATTGTCTCGCCACCACAATTTGGACATTTTGGAAGTGGTTCAGTGAGAGGTGCAATCAACAGTGGGTGACTATTGCGTGAGTACCTGCAAAAGAAAAGAAATGATGATTGCTTAACAGTTTTGTAGATTCATTTATTTCAATAAGTTCATGTTGTTGACATTAAAAAATCTACTTAGGAAAGCGCACAATAAAAGAGGGAGACGGAATTCAACATTATTTTCCAAGAACGTAAACCTATGGTTGCAGTGGATGTAAGGGATAGAGTAAGGCCTCGGCAACGCAGTAAGCGGCTGAGCAGCTAGCGGCAGCTCTAAGCGACGTATGGCCAGGCACCGAGCGACTGCTTTTGAGCGATTAGTAGTTAAAATGCCGTTGTCAAGAACTGTTCGCCGTATTCTACTGTCGGAAAATCGTTTGTATGTGTAGAAATTACTTAAACGTATATAAAAAAGAAGACGATTTGGTGCTCATACGATTAACCAATCATGATCGGAGTTTCGAGAGTTTAATCATTTATTATTGAATCTACGAAAATTTCCAAAAGATTCTGGCAATATCTACGTATGTCTATCGAATCTTTTGATTTCCTGCTTGAAAAAGTGCGTCCTAGATTAATAAAGCAAAGAATTGCTATTTCTTCAGAGCAGAGATTGGCTGGTTGCTGAGCGGCGCCGCTTAGCCGCTCACAATTTTGTTTCGCCGCTCGCTCATAGCGTGGCCGCTTCTATGTGATTTCATATGTTTTATTTTTTTTCCGCTCAGCCGCTTACTGCGTGGCCGAAGCCTAAGAAGCTCTATGATAACACATTAATCTTGAGGCGTTTTCTTAAGACCAATAAAACCAATAACAGTTCCTTACGAAGCGTAGGACTAATGATACAAATGTGTTTGAGATCATTATAAAAGATCCTAGGTGCATCCTACGTTTTTGAGCTAGAGCAGGGCAGATACAGAGGAGTTGAAGAATTATTTCATCGTCCTTAGACCTTCTGCGAAAAAAATTTCAAAACATGTACACCTACATGACGGACTTTCCTATAATTTGTGTCCAATAAAGGAGCACCTAGACAGCGCTCTAAATACATCAAGTTTTTTTCGTTGCTTGACAGGGTTTTAGTAATAAAAATAGGTTAATTTCCAACATTACGTATTACGAGGTTAGTATCAAGGATTTAAACAAAAAGTGTCTCACCTTTATCGTTGATATCTGTACTACCCCATACAGTGTGATGAGCGTTAGTTATTTGCCCTTCTGCTTCACTGATGATTTTCTCCAAGGCCTGATATGGAAGAGGGCCAACGAAGTCGTGGCCAAGATACGCCAACACTATGGCTATTTCCAGTCTAGCTGCGGTGGTATTCTCTTTCACTGAAATTATGGAGCAAATACATATATAGATTTTTTTACTTTTCACTTGTATAGAAATCTAGGTTCAAATTTATCAGTTTCTAATGGTATGTAGTATACAAGAGTCCTGAATTCACGAATAATTGATTTCACAATCCATGGATAAACACAAGTCCACCTTCGAGTCGATGTGGAGGCTCGCAACCGTCGCCTCATCTTTTTTTTTTTTTGAAGAGTGATCATCTGAAACCCATACCTAGTCAAACCTTTGACTACCATAATGGTTATTCTTCAAAGACCCCTCACTTCCCCCAACTTTGTAACCATTCAATTATGAGTCGGCAGGGATGGATTGTTTTCTTTTTTATTTCATTAACTGGGGCCCTATTCTTGAAACCATTCGAAAATGTTCGCATACGTAAATTATCGCATACTGAATCTCGTATACGAAAGCAGAGTTGAATTCTTGAACCAAATTGACTCGTACACGACTTTGTGTATGCGATGAATTTCGTATACGAAATGGCAACGCGTTGTCAAAATTAGCAGTCCATTTTTCTCCTTCCCACTTAGGGGCAAAAAAAAAAGAAAACATTATGATGATTTGGGCTGTCAATTCAGCTGACACTTTGAGTTTGGCATTGTACGACAACAGTCAACAAAATTAAAATCAGTTTAAATATTTAAATACATATTCACAAACAACTTTTTAAATTTAAATTTCTTTCACGTATGTACATTTACATACATTGTTGTGCAATAAAAGTTATTGTACAGAGTGGCAGAGCTATTGTGGTGCAATTTGCAGAATCGATGCAGTATGACTTTAATAAATAAATAAATAGAGTGGCGCGACAGCTCTTGAAGAGCCAAGGCCTAAGTGGCTTACTCTCATCAACAATTCTCTAGGTGCGTGTGAAGAACTGAGGGGACCTACAATTTTACGCCGATTCCGAACGGCAAAGTTGAGAAGCACTTTTTCATGACAGATGATACTCTTGGAAGTTTTGTCAGTTCTTCGCAAGAGGCAGTGTCCGTGAAAGATGAAATAAAAACTTTGGGCCCGAGGAGGATTCGAACCCACGATGTTCTGCTTAGCAGCCAACGCACCTAACCACTAAGCTACGGACACTACAAGTGTCTTGTATGACTTTCACAATAATATATATAAAAGGAATTGTTTAAAAGAATGTTTTTCTTCAAGATTCTGCAAGGAACTCGTATAGCTCCAGGAATACAGTTGCTGTCGAGAATAATCTAATCAATCAGCAATGCAAATGCAGTGGAATTGAATGTGATGCCAGTGATGGTTGCAGTATCTCTACAGCACTTTAACACGCACTTTAAAAATGTGTAAACCATTTTTTTCCCTTTTAAAGAAATAAAACAAATGTATGTATGTATATTAAAATAACTTAATAATTGCATCCAGTATACGATTAGGTGATTCTGCCATTGAAAAGATGGATACTAATGCTAGTGATGTTCCACCAACAAGCATGCAACAAAAGAACTGAAGGGCTAGGATCGCAGTGGAAAAGCGAAGAAGACCGATTTGTAAGAACATGAGACTTGTTACAATTAAGTTACACCAACAATAAGCTACAAATAATAAGAGAATAATTTGTTAGAACATTGTCAGACATTAGATTTTTATTAAGCAAAGTCAAGTTTTGTTTTTAGTTTGTGTACCATCGTTTCTCTTTAAAATAAAACTCAATTTAAATAAACGATTGTGGTTTTATTAAAATTTCCACGTCAACAGTTTTTCACTATGTAACAAGCAGATCATGGCGGTGGAACATCAAAATTAGTCACATTACCGTCTTCTTCATCCACAAAGGACAATTGTTCCTTGGAATGCTCATCGCGCTTGTCGAATTCGATATGTTCGTTATCTCGTATAATTGAGTTCATGATATAATGGTAGAACTCATCAAGATTTTTGTTCAAAGCATGATTATGGAGCCACAAACTAGGAACATTTTTTAAATTTCGTATTTATCGCACAATCTTCGTATACGATAAGTCATCTCGAGTGGGTCTACCCACTCGAGATGAAGCATTCGATAATTTTCGTATACGAGACGTTTGACAGCATTCGAAAAGCGTTCAAGAATAGTATTTTTGATCTCGTATACGAAAATGTATGCGATATTTTATTTTGTTGATTCAAGAATAGGGCCCCTGGAGAACATCTTCAATGGAGGAAGCTTGAATTCATATGCGGGCTCTATGTTTGTATGTTTCGCAGCTGGCCAGCTGTCAACAAGTTTATAAAAATCACACGACCTCTGATCGTCACAAACAATGAGTAAATCTCATTAAGAAGTATTAGCAGCTAAGTATAAGTCGACACACTAGGGCCAGAGAGGTTTTTATAAGTAGACATCGCCTACAATATCCTCTCTGACGTAATATGTGAACGTCTGAAGACTTTCGTTAACAATCTGGTTGGTCCTTATCAATGTGGCTTCAGGCTAGGAAAGTCAACCATCGACCAAATTTTCAAGTTGCGGCAGATCCTGGAAAAAACCTTTGAACTCCAAATCGATACTCACCCCCTTTTCATCGATTTTAAGGCCGCGTATGACAGCATCTACAGAGACGAACTGTATAAAGCTATGTCTAGTTTTGGCATCCCTGCCAAACTCGTTCGCTTGTGCAAAATGACGTTGGAGAACTCACGCTGCTCCATCAAGGTAGGGCACGAGCTTAAGGAATCATTCGATGTCAAAAAAGGATTTAGACAAAGCGATTCACTGTCGTGCGATTTCTTTAACATGGTTCTTGAGAATATAGTGCAGAACTCCACCGTCAACACCAAAAGCAGTATCTTCCAAAAATGTGTTCAACTTCTCGCGAACGCCGATGATATTGATATAATGGGAAGAACACAGCGTGATGTCAATGGCGCCTTTGTGAGAATTGAGACAGAAGCGGCAAAAATGGGTTTAGCGGTAAATGAGGGAAAAACGAAGTATATGCTGTCTTCGAGGAAGGTAAAACTGTACAACACACTCATCATCCCAGTCCTGCTGTATGGTGCGGAAGTATGGACCCTGACAAAATCGGATGAAAGTGCCTTAGGCTGTTTCGAGAGGAAAGTTCTTCGGGTCATCTTTGGCCCCGCGTGCATTGAACGGGAATGGCGAAGAAGATATAACAGCGAACTTTACGGGTTGTACAACGACATGGACCTAGTCAGAAGGGTCAAGGCCCAGAGACTCTGATGGATCGGTCATTTAGTGGATGTACACCAATGCTCCGGCCCGGAAAACCTTCGACACTATTCCTGAGAGACGTAGGAGGAGAGGAAGACCGCGACTCAGGTTGCGCACCCAAGTGGAAGAGGACCTCAATCAACTTCGAGTGCAATACTGAAGACAGCATGGTTTTTGTTTTAAAGCGGTTAAGAGGTTAACGAATACCCAGTAGAGGAAAAATTTCCTATTTCTGATCTACACAGAGAGAATATTGATATGCAAAGCTGTGAAGATTATCATTGGAAAAAGCTGGTGTCACACACCATGAAGAACGGATAGCATAGATTTAACTCAATTTCGATCTGGTGTCATACCATTGCCAGAACGATTGAAAGTGAATTTTGGTATCAAATCCAATAAGAGATGATTTTATTGCTAAAAGAAAGTATTAGAGCAGAAAACAACTCACCTTAACAACTGGCCCGGATTCGTTTGTATATTCGACAAGAAATTATGAAACATCACATCTCCATGAACCGGAATTGCTTTCTCATACATCTCGCCTTCTCCACTGCAATCTTTGCCACCACAAGCGCCAGCACTTCCACCGGCACTCAGTCCAGTGGGTGGTGTCATTGGACTGCTGTCGCCCAATGTATCCTCCAACTTTTTGTATTCCTGATACAAATCTCGAACATGGTCGGTCAATCCGAAATAGTTTGATGGCGAGGGTGAAGATCGTTCTTCATCCACTGCCAAAAAGAAACTCCTTAAAGTGGGATCCGTGATTTTGCACGGATCGGTGCCACTTTCTTTGAGCAAAGTCATCAAATTACGTTCCGGAAAGTGTGGAGTATCTAACAATACAATATCTGATTCTCCGCCTTCGATTTCAGCGCAAACATTTTGAACATTGACAGTACCGAAGGCACATGCTCCACCACTCACACCTCCTTGAGCGCCACTATTAGCATTCCTGTCGTCGACGCCTAAATTATCCATAGCACTTACTATATCGTTCTCCATTGAATTGCTTTCGTCCTCGTCGTCGGATTGCCGGAAATTATCCATTTTTATCACATTGCCGTTTTCTTCATTCTGATTGAAGTCTTCCGCATCATCGCCCCAATCATCGGCTCCACTGCACCAAGACATCTTTTTGTCAGAAGCAGGTTTCTTGTTTTTGCCATTTGCTCCATATCCATCACAGATAGATGTGTCTAAGTTCTGGGTTCGCAAACAGAGCCATCCTTTGCTGGAATTGGAACATGAAGGATGCAAGCACGCAAAAACGTACAGAGTTCGATGGAACTTGGAATTATCGAGTGGAGCATATAACTGCACCAACAATGGACGAACCGAACTGCACAGCGGACAGTTTGGAACCTTGATATCAGCTACTGGCCAGTCCTTACCAATAAAATAAATATAAATTAAATCTCTGATGTTATGCAACAAGGATTTTACTTACAGGGCATCCTCCAACTTTATTGACAGTGCTGTTCATGAGATTTCGATGTTTTTCGGTGACTTCTTCGTCCTCGAAGCCGAGGTAGACAACACTCTTGCTTTTTGCCATGGCTCGCAGTTTTTTTTTTTTTGTTCTATTAAATATCCATTATCCTTGTTTGAAAAACAAAGAAATATGCAAAATAATCGAAGGAAATCAATAGAAGGTGCAATTTTCAATTAAGGGCACGTGTAAGTAGCATGTGCAGTTTGTCTAGCTTTTTTTTTGTATAAATGGTCGGAACTGTGGCCGTTTTTGTCTCGGATTGAGAAGATTGTTAACTTTTTATTTTGAGCTTTAATTTTATTTATAAAATTTATTTTTTTGTTAAATGCTTTTAAACAAAAAATAATTTTTTCCCGTAACTTTTCCTTTGAAATTTTGCATTCACAGGAAATCCAAGCCAAGCCAAGCCACAAGCCAGAGCCAGAGGTAAAAAGGAAAAACGCCATATACAAAGCCTCTGTCAAAACTGTCAAAAATTAAATAGCAAAGGATTTCGATGGGCAAATATGTACAAAAGTAATAAAGGTAGCAGATTTGTTCAAAACAAGTGTAATATTAGAACGAGTTCCAATAAAGCCTGCTTGACACTACACTTGTTTTCACTAGATTAAAAATTTAGTTTTAAATTATTTAAATGAAGAAAAAAATTAAGTTTTTGATTTAACTATGCTTTCTTTTGAATAGAAAAGGCAAATTACTCCAAGAATTTTGACATAAGAAAACTCAATTGCACATTTGTATTTTTTATTATTAAAATGTGTTTTTTCTTATTTTTCGGTTATAAATTCATTTTCTGAACAGATGAAACTAGCCAAATGTTTTTACGGCAACAAAAATTTGCAAATTGTTTGCCTAAATACCTACAGTTATTTTTTTTTTTTTTTTGTTATTTTCTTTTTGTTCAGCCTTTGTATACGACTACTACTACAAATATATATAAAAAGGTTCAGTCTGACAAGAAACTGTTTTTATTTCTCTCTTTCATTCACCTTTTCTTTGGAAATGGGAAAGTGAATCCGATTTTTTTTGTATTGTAAATCTAGTGATTTCGAAGAGATTTCAAGTAGATTTGAGTTCAGTGGAAACAGCATATAAGGAAAACTCTAGAATGTGAAACAAAATGGCATCACTGATCGAATTTCACCAATAAAAATGACAGGTGTCATTGACTAACGGAAAAAACTCAACAGTCACCGAAACGTATGACGATTTAAACCGCAAACCCGTACCTGAGTATATTCCAAAAACAAACGTTTTGCTGTCTTGCGCTCTAAAAAATTTGCACAACTTGAAAAAGCACAACCACAATTTAAAAACGAGATTATTTATATATGTAGAAACAAGAGAACCAATTTTCTCGCTCACAAAATGAATTAACTGGTTCTATCTACCTACACCTACATTCTTCGAGAGAGGCTTCTCAATCCTGGCACCTTTTTTTTTCATTGTGCAAAAGCCAAAAGCCAAGTCAAACGAGAAACCCAAAGCAAAAAGCAAAAGTTCCACGGCAAGACAATAGGAAATAAAACCGAAATTCGAATAAAATAACTTCTAGTTATTGAGCACTCAATCAGTTCGTTGCGGTTTCGGTCAGTGAACGGTTGTGCATAAAGAACGATAGTCTATCCTTTAGTCCAAATATATATGTATTAAAATATTCTTCACTTAAGTGTTTATAACCAGTTCAATAAAGAAAAAAGAATTATTTAAAAATGTATCACTTGAAAAATCTAGCTCGGCACACTGCTGTCAAGCAGGATGTCTCGACACTGGTTAAGGCTCTGCCAACAGCAGTCCTGCAATCGCGTGGCTATTCCGAACATCAGATTCCCGATCGTCTCAAGAATGTGCCCACCGATAAGGATCCCCGTTTCTTCGATATGGTTGAGTATTTCTTCCATCGCGGTTGTCAAATTTCCGAGAATCGTTTAATTGGCGAGATGAAGGGCAAAATTTCCGACGAGGAAAAACGCAAGAAAGTCAAAGGCATTCTGATGCTTATGCAACCATGTGACCATATCATTGAAATTGCATTCCCCCTGCGTCGTGATTCTGGAGATTATGAAATGATTACAGGCTATCGCGCCCAGCACAGCACTCATCGTATTCCAACAAAAGGAGGTGAGTTTTTTCTTATTTTCTTAAAAATCTTGTGAATTCCTATTCCTAGTTGCATGAATAAATCGATACGTGTCAGGTCGGCTTTTTTTTTTTTTTTGCTTTGGTGTATTCCGTACCTATTCCGCTTTTTGCAAACCGCAATGCTGCACATTGTGTTGGATCTGAGTTTCTTGTTACTTTTTCTTCCTTCTTGTGCGTTGCGCTGGGCTCTTTGTTGCTTCAGTCGATTTCTGTTATGTAATTGGACTTTATTATTCACAATATTTTGGCGGACGAAATTTCCTTTTCAATGAGAACATTTCAACAAGTGATCCCGTGGATTCCTGTCTAAGAAATCCGCTGACTTGGTTAAGAATGTTGTAATAAGTCGATTAAGTAAATGATTTCACACGCACACTTTCAATGTATGCACTTAGGTTAATTTTCACATTGAAAAAATATATTAATTGAATCAAGCCTTAATTGGGCATCAAATTGTGAAAACCCTTGCGGTAGTATTTTTGTTTGTTTCGAAAGTTCTAGACTTAAAGGTCTCTGCACTTCCATACTTAAGAAGATGAGTTTGAAGTTCGAGTTACATACATATATACATGCATACGGCATACATACATAATGTTCAGCTCCGTCTTCGGGTGTATCGTGTGTGTTGCTGAAAATTTAAATTTTATTTCGGCAAAATTTCAATTTGATCATTTATAAAAGTCAAAGTTGAAATTCAAGGAAATATTGAAATTTATTTCCAGAGTAGTGAATGCTAAGTCTTTGTTCAGCGAGAAAAAAGACAGGACAGCACATTACAGTAAAGAACGGGTGATGAAGGCATGTATCGCCATCTACGCCTGCAACAAACCCTTCGGCAAAAAGTGGGGCCTCCAGTAGTTTGGTGGCCTACTCTCAGCAAAGCTAACATAGTAAACAAGCTTACAAAGGTGCAGAGAAATGCTTGCGTAGTGATATCAGGGGCAATCAGGTCCTGTCCAACGGATACACTTAACGTCATGCTGTACCTTCTTCCGATAATGACCTCTTTATTAAATATCAGGTGTCCTGCAATATCTTGAGACTCAAAAAAGCCTGATACCACCAGACATCCTATCCACAAACACCGATTACTGCATCCCTACCCTAAACACCTCAAAGAAGTTACGAGTCTTGCTCTCGTCAAGAATCGACTGGGAGGAAGGCAATGTGACGGAAGTCTTCAACACAACTATCTTCACGGATGGTTCAAAGATGGAGTGCGATGTATGTGCACTCTGCAGGCGTCTTCTGTGAATCTCTTAAGATTTCAAAATCCTATAGACTTCCCGATTTTTCCAAGTGTATTCCAGGCAGAATTGCTAGCGATAATGGATACCGGGCCATTGGTGCCCGGGTATACCACATAACTCCTTCCGCCGTAGCTGTGAGGACCAGAATGAAAAGGAAACGGTCCCACGCTCTGCAATGGCCGGGCCTTGGCTAGGAAAAGAGCACTCCATTTAGGTAAAGAATTGTTCAACGGTATTGTGGAGCTCTCAGAATTCAAGGTCAAAGATTTGATCTCATACCTGAATAACACAAAGTGGCTTTAGCCCCCCCCCCCTTATCTCTCCCTCACTAAATGGCATTATGAGATATTAGGCCGTAGGGTAGGAGAATAATACAACATTATATATAGGATTGTACGTGCGGAACATACATCAACCATAACCCATTTTTAAATTTATTTAGAATCTCACGAGGTATGGTATCAAAACGGCGCACTCAGCGCTGATCGTGTCCTACGCGTAAGTAGGACAGCCATTTCTACCTACCTACCTACAGTACAGCTCAGCTTCTGAGAAATATCAGAACAATTTGGAACAGTTTAGAACACAAAAAGTGTTCTACCTATAAAGATGGAACAGAAAATCCTGTCCTAAACTGTTCCAAACTGTTCTAGACAAACACAATGAGCACCAAATCAGAACATTTTGGATAAGAAAATGTCTCAATAAATACCAAAAAGCTGTACTTTTCTGTTCCAAACTGTGCAAAACAGTGTTGCTGAAGATATCTTAAGTATAACTTGTTTTCTTTAAGCACAAGTGGAAGCATGTAGTACGGTCGCGTTATCAAAATTGAGGGCTTGGATTCTAATCCTGCAGTCTTAAATGTTTTTGTTTATTTATTGTTTATGGATACTGCCACTTGAGAATTACTGACATAGATTCCAAGAGTTTGGTATCGGCATAAAATTGTGGTTCCTCCAATTCCTTACACTAATAGAATTGTAGAGTGTAAAGTGTAAGCCACTTATGCCTTGTTTTATATATATACAGGGTGATTCACGAGCGTTGTGCCAAAAAGCTAGAGCGTGTAGGTTGAGTTGAGACAAGAAAAAAATCGTATGGGAGGGGGGTCTATTCCCCCTTTAGCGGGAGGGCATTTTCTGAAAAATTGACTTATTTTATAAAAAAAAATATTAAAAATCAACGGCTTCAGTTACAACACCGTGTTGTACCTTTTTGAAAAGCCAGAAGTATCTTCTTTCATTTGGTTTTTAAGTTAAATTGTTTTAATGAATAGTTTAAAAAATATTAATTCTCAAACTCAAAATTTTCAAAAAAAAAAAAAAAAAATCATTTTTGAACCAAGTTTTTTCAAAATTTTATGTAATTAAGTACTAATTTTGTTTTCAAAATTCAATGCCATTGTTAATTTTTAGTCGAAAACAGAAAACCGGATGCCAAAATGTCTTTCCGTTTTTGAGAAATAAAAAAAAGACCAGGACCACTTTTCTCTAAGAAAATCTTTGTTTTTATTATTACCTATCTCGACTTTTAGTTTTATTAATTTATTATGACACATTAACCTTTCTTTTAATATTTGTTCTGTAATTGGACTTTTATGAGGCCTCAATAAAGTAAAAAAGTATTGGATTTTCCCTGGATTAGTCATTTTGTTCATTGATAACCACTGAAAACTGACTTGAAATTTTTCTTACTATGCCTGGGGGCCGTGGGCACCTGTCGGTGAAGGGTTCTACCTGTTAGAGGCTTAAGATGATTAAACCGCAATTTTTCTTGAACAAAAAGACATAAAGGTGAATAAAACGCATCGCATATTTAGTAAACAACCATTTCCAATTGAAATATTGACTCATCAACACATAACAATGTCAAACTCATAATCTCGAGAAGAGTTGGCGGACATGCACTTCTGCTACGGTTTATTGTTTTTTCATTCATTAAAAACCAAATGAAAGAAGATACTTCTGGCTTTTCAAAAAGGTACAACACGGTGTTGTAACTGAAGCCGTTGATTTTTAATATTTTTTTTTATAAAATAAGTCAATTTTTCAGAAAATTGCCCCTCCCGGCTAAACGGGGGGGAATAGACCCCCCCTCCCATACGATTTTTTTCTTGTCTCAACTCAACCTACACGCTCTAGCTTTTTGGCACAACGCTCGTGAATCACCCTGTATAGTGTCTCCTTATTATTGTAATTATGTATTATAGTAGATACAAGAAAGGGAAGAACTAGTTGAAGTTGAATCCTACTCGTACCCATAAAGTTTTTATTTCATCTTTCACGGGTACAACTGACAAAACTTCCAAGAATATCAATCTGTCGTGAAGAAAGTGCTTCTCAACTTTGCCGTTCGGAATCGGCGTTAAATTGTAGGTCCCCTAAATTCTACAAACGCACTCACAGAATTGTTGATGAGAGTAAGCCACTTAGGCCTTGGCTCTTCAAGAGATGTCACGCCACCCCTGACAAACCTAAGTGTCAAGTTTCGTTGGATTCGACCAACCGCTGGACGTACTTATTTGTCAATTTTATTACTAGCTTCTTCTACTTCAAACTCGTACCACTCTACTTTCACAATTTTTCTCTGCTGAAGTTTTCTGCAACAAGTATTTGGTTTTAACTTCATTTTTAAACAGCTTGTTGGTTCCTTCCAAAGATTTTTTATTTGCCACGTAACTATTCGTAATCCTCAAAAGTTCTTTCGCGAAAATTTCACTCAGGATGTTTACATCAGCCGCTAAGAAAGACAAATTTGCAATAAGGGATTGCGAAATATCGTTAATAAAAGTGTCTTTATTGTACCGAATGTGTTTAACCGACTGTTGTTTGACACTGCACATATTAATTTCTTTTGATTTTATATTTAACAAAATTGTCTCGTGATCTGAAATTTTTAAGTACTTGTTGTTTTCTGCGGAAACCAAAGATGTATTATTAGTCACTACATAGTCTATGAGCGATTCAGAAACAGGGGTTATTCGGGTTGCTTCACTTTGGATTTGAAAAGTAGTACTTTCTAAAATAATTTTTTTAATCTCTTTTTGGTAAGTATAATTTGAATCTAACCAATCTATGTTAAAATCACCAACCACTACAAAGTTTTTGCATGTTTCATTGAGTTCTTCTAATAGTTCCGCAAATCTATCACAGAAAAGGCGAGAGGATGCACTTGGTGAATTATACAAAACTATGATAGATACTGTAAAATTATTTGATTTTATATTTATTATCATCCACCAATGTTCATAATCATATTTAATTAACTTCGGTGAGTCAAACTTTATGCCATTTTTAATATATATACACACTCCACCTGTGTGTCTTGAATTACTATCACATCTTATAAGTTCATAATTATCAATTTTTAATTCAAAATCATCTATTTGTTCGGTGAGGTGTGTTTCCGCCAAAGCCACTATGTCAAATTTTTGTTCGTGTACCATAGTTTCGAGTTCACAAAAGTTACCTGTTAGCCCTTGGATGTTTAAGTAAACACAGTTTAAACAATGTAATTGCTAATATGAAGCACGCTTCCTTTCAATTTCGAGTTGTTTTTTATAAACTGGACATTCTATGTCTCTACAGTCATGATTACAGTCTAATTTTAAACCGTAACGTTCATTGGATCTAAAACAGTTAATGCACTTAACTACATTTGAATTACATGTTTTCGAGTCATGATTTCCTCCACATTTCGCACATACAATTTCACTTGTGCACTTGCTGGCAATATGCTTAAAGCCCCAGCACTTATAGCACTTTCGTATTGATACGTATTCAAAAATCTTGCATCGATCCCAACCAACACTTAATCTTCCTTCTTTCATCACTACTCTGTAATCTTCTTCTTCTAGTACAATAATTGCATTGAACACTTTCGTATTTTTCACACCTCGGTAACACTTTACACATTTTATGTCTCCCTTTAAATTGTTTTGACTCTTTAATGCTTCTTCTATCTCACTTGTTGTTAACATTTCACTCATACCCGTTATCAAAATTTGCGGCACTGTAAGCTTAGGACTGTCAACAATATAATTTTCATTTAATTTTTCTTTTACTTCTTTGCATAGTTTTTCATGAGATTCTTTATCCGAACAGACTATCGAAATTGTTCCATCTTTTTTTTCATTTATATTATCAATCTTAATGTGCAAATCAGAAGGATTTATATTTATTTTAACATCACTTTTTGTTTTGTTTATGTCTTGTTTCTCTTTTGGCTTCACTATAACGGTTGATTTCGCGGCATCTGCATAAGACTTTTTTTTGGGAATTTCAACACTATTTCTTTCTTCACTTAAATTTTTTAGAACATTCACAGACTCTTTTAAATCTTTTATAATTTGCTTCAGTGATTTTATGTCATCGATACACTTTACGCAGATGAAATGAATATCATTCCTTTGATTCAACAAATCAAAATCATAATTATTGAGTTTAAGGCACTTTAAATGAAAAATTCCTCCGCATAAACCATTACACAATAGCCATTTTTCTCCCGATTTTACCGGTCGATGGCAATCGAAACAATCAGAACTCATTTTTGTTTTTTCTAAGCCATCCACTAATTGCAAATTAAAAATTCCAATCAATTCAGTTTAACTTCGATTTCGCGATTATTTTTATAATAAGTTCATTAATTATTTAATTTTATTGTAAATAGAATTTCAATAATATTTAGCAGCTATGTTTGAATTCGACTTAAACACTTTTCTCTCTCTCTCAATTTCATCATGTTCATGTTATGCAACACCCCTTTAGACAACCGTCGTAACGTAGCGTGTCTCTCCCTGTTCTATCGCTACTTCTAATGTGATTGCTCTAGTGAAATAGCCAGTTGTATTCCTCCCCTTAAGATATTCAACCGTAATACACGCGCCTCCAGGAATGCCCATCAGTTAACCCTTGAGCCCAACTTCGGACGTATTGTCATGTATAGGGAGTCGTTCATCAGCCGTACTACGCGAATGTGGAACTCTCTTCCCCACTCTGCTTTTCCCAATCATTAAAATGTTCAAAAATTCAAGACCTAATATTGCTATCGTGAATATGTCTACCTTTTCCCACCGCGTTGTAACATCGGCATAGTCGTTACATTTTTATCAAATTCGTCAAATTCAACGGTAGTGTCTTTCTGGCCCTGCACTTAACAAAGATGAATATGAGACTGCTATAAAAGCAATCGACAGTTAAGGTCAGTGAAAGAATTTGGCTTTTAAGACGGCTTGGCTGTTAGAAAAGACATATGTCAAAAGTTGGTATTAGGAACCCCCTTCAATGTTTAGTTAACCGGAAACAGTTATAAGAAAAATAGAATGAGATACTAAGATAAAATATAATGGGTACATTCATCAACCAAAATTCTATGTCTCAATTCTTATAACGTCTAAAAAAAAAACACAGGGCTTAGCATGGTGGCGCTACAGTCCAGGTAGGACCAGGGCCTCACCCAACAAACTTCTCCAGTCAGCTCGGTCCCTAGCTAGCTGTCTCCAGTTTAGTATGCCAAGTTGGTTCAGGTCCTCTACCTCCTGTGTGCTCCACCTGATTCGCGGTCTTCCTCTTCTGCGACGTCCTTCCGGATTGGATTCGAAGACTCTACGAGCCGGAGCATTATTTTCCATTCGCTCAACATGACCCAACCATCTAAGTCGTTGGACCTTCTTTTCTGACTAGGTCAGCGTCGCTGTACAGCTCTTACAGTTCTTGGTTGAATTTTCGTCTCCATTCTGCAGACAGGACCAAAAATCACTCGAAGAATCTTTCTCTGAAAGCAGGCCAAAGCGTTTTCATCAGATGTTGTCATGGTCCATGTCCGCACCATACATGAGAACCGGGATGATCAGGGTTTTGTAGAGTGTTACTTTAGTTGCTCGAGAGAGGACTTACTACCATTTGCCTTCTAAGTCCAAAAAAACAGCGATTGGCAAGAGTCGAAGTTAAATCTGTCTATGTTGACGTTTGCTCCAAGACGTCGTTGTTGGTAGTCCTTTCTTGTAGACAGCATTAACTTAGTCTTGCTCTCGTTAACCGCTGGACCCATCTTCCTGGTCTGCGTCTCAAGACTCACAAACGCTCCACTGACATCACGCTGTGTTCTTCCAATTATGTCAGTGTCGTCTGCGAATCCTAGAAGCTAGACGGACTTTTGAAAGATTGTGCCTCTTGTGTTGACGTTGGAGCTTTGCACAATCTTTTCAAGAATGTTGTTGAAGAAATCGCATGAACACGCATCGCCTTGTCTAAAAAGTTGATAAAGTTGCTATTGCAATAAGTGAACAACAATAATTAAAAGAAAAATGACAAACGTTCATTACCGAACACCTGCTGGAAATAAATTGTGTTCAATGACCCCATTATGAGTATGGAATGCACTCGCCGCTTTTGTTTAAATGGTTAAAAATATTTAAAATATTTTTTCTGGAAATGTGATCCATTAGAGAAATTCTTTTGCATTGTTTTGCGAAAAAAGGATGAAACGGGGTATTCCCAAGTCCGAAGTAAAAAGAAAATGATTACTTTATTTAAATAAGGAATTGCTGTGAATGAATATTGCGCACGTTTCAAAAATCTCATGGGCAAGTTTCGTTGGAAATTGAATGTCAAAGGTGTTCTGCTCTTTTGAATGTCTCATTAGAAATATGTGCTTATTGCCATCACTTATCAAACTAGATCAGATTTCATTGAAAAATTTTAATGCACAGATTTTATAGCAAGAATGCAGTTCTTCTGGCACTTGAATAGTGCGATTCAAGCCATTGACATCAATATTTTTGACTGCTTTGATTTTAAGCACTTGGTAACACTATAATTTCGTTTACTTATTCTCTTCTGAGATTTTCTTATTCAAACTTAGAACACATGTCTCAAACAAGAGTTTGTTTTTTCTAAGACCGAAAGCAATTTATAACACCTTTGTTATTGTTTGTAAGAATCGTTAAAAAAAAACTTCAAGACCTTCAAAAAACGTTTAGATTAGATAAAAATTAACACACAATTCAAACAGTTAAAAACGTCGTGTCCTTTAATAGACTAGTTTCGTTTGTTATGGAAGAACGAAATAGTCAAAGAAAAAACCAATTCAATTTATCTTAGACCTGGGAAAACATTGCCAAATTTAGAATTTCATATTCAATATAAAAAATTATTGTTGTTATCTACAAGGAGGTAGACCAAGGGCTTTGAAGTGACTATAAGCAGTGTTGCCACTTCGCTACCAAAGTTACCAACGTTTTAGTTGTTTATCAAGGACTGAAACATAAATTTAATGATCAATACATTTAAATCAGGTCGATGCTGAGTTGATTCTAAATCCGCTCTAAATAAAATGTAGTAGTTAAAAGCATTTCAGCTTCAGTTATCAAAAGGGGCTAACTGTTTTGGCAACTTTAAAGTTGGCTGGCATGAGGGATAAGTAAAGCATGTACTAAGAGAGGATCCTCTATACCGCGCCAACAACAGAGAAATCAATCTACTTAACATACGCCTCTGTGCCGTAATATGTTAACGTCTGAAGCCTTTCGTCAAAAATCTGATTGGTCTTCATCAATGTGACTTCAGACCAGGAAAGTCAACCATCGACCAAATTTTTACTTTGCGGCAGATCCTGGAAAAAACCTATGAACTCCAAATCGATACCCACCACCTTTTCATCGATTTTAAGGCCGCGTATGACATCTACAGAGACGAATCTGTATAAAGATATGTCTAGTTTTGGTATCCCTGCCAAGCTCGTTCGCTTGTGCAAAATGACGATGGAGAACTCACGCTGCTCTATCAAGGTTGGCAACGAGCTAACGGAATCTTTAGACGTCAAAAAAGGATTCAGCCAAGGCGATGTCATGCGATTTCTTTGACATCGTTTTTGAGAAGATAATGCAGAACTCCACGTCAACACTGTCTTCCAAAAATCTGTTCCATTTCTCGCGTACGCCGATGATATTGATATAATGAATGGAAGAACACAGCGTGATGTCAATGGCGCCTTTGTGAGAATTGAGACAGAAGCGGCAAAAAATGGGTTTAGAGGTAAATGAGGCAAAAACGAAGTATATAGACGTATAATATGCTGCAATATACGTTAAACATTAATTTACCAAAAAATTAATCAAAATGGACCGCGGAAATTTTTTTAAAGGCAAAAGGCAACCCATCGCAAAACTTTCTTAAACTTAATATAAGATTAGTTTAATCAATAGAACAGATACCTGCAGAATCGACCCGTGGGATCCTGTACTAGAAGCAATTAAACGAAAAATAAATAATTTAAATATTTAATATTACCACTTTTTAACACTTGGAACAAATTAGCCGCGGTATGTGCATATGAAATCTCATCTCAAATCACCTTTGCAATATTTCATAACCAACTTAATCAGACAAGTGCTAAACAGCTTTCAATATTTTGGTTGCAAGAAAAACTTACTTACAATCTAGATTTGTTCAAATGTCACTTGATGCAACCACTTTTTTCTGCATTCTGTACAAGTTGATGCTTCATTCTATAAAAAAATGCACTTTCATGCCCCATCATCGAAATGGGGTTAAGGGGACCCGAAACGTCCGTACACACAAGACCTTCGATCAGAAAAAAGTGACACATCCATCTGAGGGGGGGCGGACAACTATCTATTAAACTTGCTTCTTACATTTCCTTTGGAAAAAAAAGAAGAAAAACATTCATTGGAACTTCTCAAGTGTGCAATCTTTTGTTTACATGCAAATTTGTTGGCCTGTTTATGTTTTTGCAAATTGTTTATTTTCCAAACTGATAAACACCCCCTAAGCAAAATTTTTAACGCAAACAACAGCTCAAGTGGCAACTGAATATATACTTTATTTTCCATTATAATATCATAACACTTTAATCAATCGGAGCTTCGAACTAAAATACGTTTGTCAACAGAGCAACAATTCACAAATTCATACTAATGCACGTGATTTTAAATGGAAATCAAATATAAAATCGGTTTGAACCAAAAACAGAAAAAACTGTGTTGTAGGTTCGTTTCGATTTGAGATTAGATTATTTTAATTTTATTTGCTTTCAGAAATTATCACAATCGGATTGTAGATTCTAGAATTGGTGTCAACGTCGTCGTCCGTCGGTCGACATTATCACTGCAATGTTACTTGGTAACAAATTTACCTGCTTTAAGATTATAACCTTCATGAAGAGAGTGGGTTCATGCTAAATTTAAACATTCGAATATGACGTAGACAAAATAGTAATCTTTAATTTTGTTTATCAATGGGTGTGTCAATATTCGAAAATGGTGAATAGTGATAACGTCGAACAGCTCTGGTTTTATTTTTATTCTTTGGAATAAATAATTGCCAAAAAATCATTGATAAGACTTTTGTCTTAAAGCTGATTGGTATTTTTTTTTTTTTTATAATTAACGCTTTAAGGCTCTTTTTCATTATCCTTTACACGCCAAAAGCACAGCGCGGGTATTAGGGAAAGGTACTTACTTACTTAAGGTGGGGCTACAGTCCGTTGTGGACTTGGGCCTCAATCAACAGTCTCCGCCAGCCAGCTCGGTCTTAGCTAGCGCTATCGAGTTTTGCACTGCAAGTTGATTGATGTCCTCTTCCACTTGAGTGTGCACCTGAGTCGCGGTCTTCTTCTCCTTCTACGTCCCTCGGGAATAGTGTTGAAGGCTTTCCGGGCCGGAGCATTGGTGTCCATCGGCTCTAAATGACCGAGCCATCTGAGTCTCTGGACCTTGAACCTTCTGGTAGGTCCATGTCGGTGTACAACCCGTGAACTTCGCTGTTATATCTCTCTTCGCAATATCCCTTTAATGCACACGGAGCTAAAGATGAGTCGAAGAACTTTCCTCTCAAAATCGCCTAGGCACTTTCATCGATTTTGTCAATGTCCATGCTTTTGCACCATACAGCAGGACTGGATGATGAGGGTGTTGTACTATTTTGCCTTAGTTGCTCGAGAGAGGGCTTTTCCATTTAATTGCTTTCTTAGCCAAAGAAACAGCGATTAGCAAAGTTATTCTTCGTCTGATCTCGGCGCTGGTCTTATTGGCCATGTTATTAGGTGAGCCAAGGTAGACAAACTCCTCTACTACCTCGAAGTTGTATGCGTCTATTGTGACGTTCTGTCCGAGCCGTCGGTGTTGGTGTCCATCGACCAAATTTTCAAGTTGCGGCAGATCCTGGAAAAAACCTTTGAGCTCCAAATCGATACTCACCCCCTTTTCATCGATTTTAAGGCCGCGTATGACAGCATCTACAGAGACGAACTGTATAAAGCTATGTCTAGTCCTGGCATCCCTGCCAAGCTCGTTCGCTTGTGCAAAATGACGATGAAGAACTCACGCTGGTCCATCAAGGTAGGACACGAGCTTAAGGAATCATTCGATGTCAAAAAAGGATTTAGGCAAAGCGATGCACTGTCGTGCGATTTCTTTAACATCGTTCTTGAGAAGATAGTGCAGAACTCCACCGTCAACACCAGAGGCACTATCTTCCAAAAATCTGTTCAACTTCTCGCGTACGCCGATGATATTGATATAATGGGAAGAACACAGCGTGATGTCAATGGCGCCTTTGTGAGAATTGAGACAGAAGCGGCAAAAATGGGTTTAGCGGTAAATGAGGGAAAAACGAAGTATATGCTGTCTTCGAGGAAGGTAAAACTGTACAACACACTCATCATCCCAGTCCTGCTGTATGGTGCGGAAGTATGGACCCTGACAAAATCGGATGAAAGTGCCTTAGGCTGTTTCGAGAGGAAAGTTCTTCGGGTCATCTTTGGCCCCGCGTGCATTGAACGGGAATGGCGAAGAAGATATAACAGCGAACTTTACGGGTTGTACAACGACATGGACCTAGTCAGAAGGGTCAAGGCCCAGAGACTCTGATGGATCGGTCATTTAGTGGATGTACACCAATGCTCCGGCCCGGAAAACCTTCGACACTATTCCTGAGAGACGTAGGAGGAGAGGAAGACCGCGACTCAGGTGCCGCACCCAAGTGGAAGAGGACCTCAATCAACTTCGAGTGCAATACTGAAGACAGCATGGTTTTTGTTTTAAAGCGGTTAAGAGGTTAACGAATACCCAGTAGAGGAAAAATTTCCTATTTCTGATCTACACAGAGAGAATATTGATATGCAAAGCTGTGAAGATTATCATTGGAAAAAGCTGGTGTCACACACCATGAAGAACGGATAGCATAGATTTAACTCAATTTCGATCTGGTGTCATACCATTGCCAGAACGATTGAAAGTGAATTTTGGTATCAAATCCAATAAGAGATGATTTTATTGTGACGCTTCGCTTTCCTACTAAAAGAAAGTATTAGAGCAGAAAACAACTCACCTTAACAACTGGCCCGGATTCGTTTGTATATTCGACAAGAAATTATGAAACATCACATCTCCATGAACCGGAATTGCTTTCTCATACATCTCGCCTTCTCCACTGCAATCTTTGCCACCACAAGCGCCAGCACTTCCACCGGCACTCAGTCCAGTGGGTGGTGTCATTGGACTGCTGTCGCCCAATGTATCCTCCAACTTTTTGTATTCCTGATACAAATCTCGAACATGGTCGGTCAATCCGAAATAGTTTGATGGCGAGGGTGAAGATCGTTCTTCATCCACTGCCAAAAAGAAACTCCTTAAAGTGGGATCCGTGATTTTGCACGGATCGGTGCCACTTTCTTTGAGCAAAGTCATCAAATTACGTTCCGGAAAGTGTGGAGTATCTAACAATACAATATCTGATTCTCCGCCTTCGATTTCAGCGCAAACATTTTGAACATTGACAGTACCGAAGGCACATGCTCCACCACTCACACCTCCTTGAGCGCCACTATTAGCATTCCTGTCGTCGACGCCTAAATTATCCATAGCACTTACTATATCGTTCTCCATTGAATTGCTTTCGTCCTCGTCGTCGGATTGCCGGAAATTATCCATTTTTATCACATTGCCGTTTTCTTCATTCTGATTGAAGTCTTCCGCATCATCGCCCCAATCATCGGCTCCACTGCACCAAGACATCTTTTTGTCAGAAGCAGGTTTCTTGTTTTTGCCATTTGCTCCATATCCATCACAGATAGATGTGTCTAAGTTCTGGGTTCGCAAACAGAGCCATCCTTTGCTGGAATTGGAACATGAAGGATGCAAGCACGCAAAAACGTACAGAGTTCGATGGAACTTGGAATTATCGAGTGGAGCATATAACTGCACCAACAATGGACGAACCGAACTGCACAGCGGACAGTTTGGAACCTTGATATCAGCTACTGGCCAGTCCTTACCAATAAAATAAATATAAATTAAATCTCTGATGTTATGCAACAAGGATTTTACTTACAGGGCATCCTCCAACTTTATTGACAGTGCTGTTCATGAGATTTCGATGTTTTTCGGTGACTTCTTCGTCCTCGAAGCCGAGGTAGACAACACTCTTGCTTTTTGCCATGGCTCGCAGTTTTTTTTCTTTTTTGTTCTATTAAATATCCATTATCCTTGTTTGAAAAACAAAGAAAAATGCAAAATAATCGAAGGAAATCAATAGAAGGTGCAATTTTCAATTAAGGGCACGTGTAAGTAGCATGTGCAGTTTGTCTAGCTTTTTTTTGTATATGGTCGGAACTGTGGCCGTTTTTGTCTCGGATTGAGAAGATTGTTAACTTTGTATTTTGAGCTTTAATTTTATTTATAAAATTTATTTTTTTGTTAAATGCTTTTAAACAAAAAATAATTTTTTCCCGTAACTTTTCCTTTGAAATTTTGCATTCACAGGAAATCCAAGCCAAGCCAGAGGTAAAAAGGAAAAACGCCATATACAAACAAAGCCTCAAACTGTCAAAAATTAAATAACAAAGGATTTCGATGGGCAAATATGTACAACAGTAATAAAGGTAGCAGATTTGTTCAAAACAAGTGTAATATTAGAACAAGTTCCAATAAAGCCTGCTTGACACTACACTTGTTTTCACTAGATTAAAAATTTGGTTTTAAATTATTTAAATGAAGAAACAAAATTAAGTTTTTGATTTAACTATGCTTTCTTTTGAATAGAAAGGCATATTACTCCAAGAATTTTGACATAAGAAAACTCAATTGCACATTTGTTTTTTTTTTTATTATTAAAATGTGTTTTTTCTTATTTTTCGGTTATAAATTCATTTTCCTGAACAGATGAAACTAGCCAAATGTTTTTACGGCAACAAAAATTTGCAAATTGTTTACCTAAATACCTACAGTTATTTTTTTTTTTTTGTTATTTTCTTTTTGTTCAGCTTTGTATACGACTACTACTACAAATATATATACAAATGTTCAGTCTGACAAGAAACTGTTTTTATTTCTCTCTTTCATCCACCTTTTCTTTGGAAATGGGAAAGTGAATCCGAATTTTTTGTATTGTAAATCTAGTGATTTCGAAGAGATTTCAAGTAGATTTGAGTAATCCTAGATTATCGTTCAGTGGAAACAGCATATAAGGAAAACTCTAGAATGTGAAACAAAATGGCATCACTGATCGAATTTCACCAATAAAAATGACAGGTGTCATTGACTAACGGAAAAAAACTCAACAGTCACCGAAACGTATGACGATTTAAACCGCAAACCTGTACCTGAGTATATTCCAAAAACAAACGTTTTGCTGTCTTGCGCTCTAAAAAATTTGCACAACTTGAAAAAGCACAACCACAATTTAAAAACGAGATTATTTATATATGAGAAACAAGAGAACCAATTTTCTCGCTCACAAAATGAATTAACTGGTTCTATCTACCTACACCTACATTCTTCGAGAGAGGCTTCTCAATCCTGGCACCTTTTTTTTTCATTGTGCAAAGCCAAAGCCAAGTCAAACGAGAAACCCAAAGCAAAAAGCAAAAGTTCCACGGCAAGACAATAGGAAATAAAACCGAAATTCGAATAAAATAACTTCTAGTTATTGAGCACTCAATCAGTTCGTTGCGGTTTCGGTCAGTGAACGGTTGTGCAAAAAGAACGATAGTCTATCCTTTAGTCCAAATATATATGTAAAAATATTCTTCACAAGTGTTTATAACCAGTTCAATAAAGAAAAAAGAATTATTTAAAAATGTACCACTTGAAAAATCTAGCTCGGCACACTGCTGTCAAGCAGGATGTCTCGACACTGGTTAAGGCTCTGCCAACAGCAGTCCTGCAATCGCGTGGCTATTCCGAACATCAGATTCCCGATCGTCTCAAGAATGTGCCCACCGATAAGGATCCCCGTTTCTTCGATATGGTTGAGTATTTCTTCCATCGCGGTTGTCAAATTTCCGAGAATCGTTTAATTGGCGAGATGAAGGGCAAAATTTCCGACGAGGAAAAACGCAAGAAAGTCAAAGGCATTCTGATGCTTATGCAACCATGTGACCATATCATTGAAATTGCATTCCCCCTGCGTCGTGATTCTGGAGATTATGAAATGATTACAGGCTATCGCGCCCAGCACAGCACTCATCGTATTCCAACAAAAGGAGGTGAGTTTTTTCTTATTTTCTTAAAAATCTTGTGAATTCCTATTCCTAGTTGCATGAATAAATCGATACGTGTCAGGTCGGCTTTTTTTTTTTTTTTGCTTTGGTGTATTCCGTACCTATTCCGCTTTTTGCAAACCGCAATGCTGCACATTGTGTTGGATCTGAGTTTCTTGTTACTTTTTCTTCCTTCTTGTGCGTTGCGCTGGGCTCTTTGTTGCTTCAGTCGATTTCTGTTATGTAATTGGACTTTAATATTCACAATATTTTGGCGGACGAAATTTCCTTCTCAATGAGAACATTTCAACAAGTGATCCCGTGGATTCCTGTCTAAAGAATCCGCTGACTTGGTTAAGAATGTCGTAATAAGTCAATTAAGTAAATGATTTCACACGCACACTTTCAATGTATGCACTTAGGTTAATTTTCACATTGAAAAAATATATTAATTGAATCAAGCCTTAATTGGGCTCATCAAATTGTGAAAACCCTTGCGGTAGTATTTTTGTTTGTTTCGAAAGTTCTAGACTTAAAGGTCTCTGCACTTCCATACTTAAGAAGATGAGTTTGAAGTTCGAGTTACATACATATACATGCATACGGCATACATACATAATGTTCAGCTCCGTCTTCGGGTGTATCGTGTGTGTTGCTGAAAATTTAAATTTTATTTCAACAAAATTTCAATTTGATCATTTATGAAAGTCAAAGTTGAAATTCAAGGAAATACTGAAATTTATTTCCAGAGTTATGAATGCTAAGTCTTTGTTCAGCGAGAAAAAAGACAGGAGAGCACATTACAGTAAAGAACGGGTGATGAAGGCATGTATCGCCATCTACGCCTGCAACAAACCCTTCGGCAAAAAGTGGGGCCTCCAGTAGTTTGGTGGCCTACTCTCAGCAAAGCTAACATAGTAAACAAGCTTACAAAGGTGCAGAGAAATGCTTGCGTAGTGATATCAGGGCAATCAGGTCCTGTCCAACGGATACACTTAACGTCATGCTGTACCTTCTTCCGATAATGACCTCTTTATTAAATATCAGGTGTCCTGAAATATCTTGAGACTCAAAGAAATAGGCTGCTAGAAAACTAGATCCTACGGGCACTGCAACCCAAAAAGCCTGATACACCAGATGTCCTATCCACAACCACCGATTACTGCATCCCTACCCTAAACACCTCAAAGAAGTTACGAGTCTTGCTCTCGTCAAGAATCGACTGGGAGGAAGGCGATGTGACGGAAGTCTTCAACACAACTATCTTCACGGATGGTTCAAAGATGGAGTGCGATGTATGTGCACTCTGCAGGCGTCTTCTGTGAATCTCTTAAGATTTCAAAATCCTATAGACTTCCCGATTTTTCCAAGTGTATTCCAGGCAGAATTGCTAGCGATAAGGGATACCGGGCCATTGGTGCCCGGGTATACCACATAACTCTGAGGACCAGAATGAAAAGGAAACGGTCCCACGCTCTGCAATGGCCGGGCCTTGGCTAGGAAAAGAGCACTCCATTTAGGCAAAGAATTGTTCAACGGTATTGTGGAGCTCTCAGAATTCAAGCTCAAAGATTTGATCTCATACCTGAATAAAACAAAGTGGCTTTAGCCCCCCCCCCCTTATCTCTCCCTCACTTAATGGCATTAAGAGATATAAGGCCGTAGGGTAGGAGAATAATACAACATTATATATAGGATTGTACGTGCGGAACATACATCAACCATAACCCATTTTTAAATTTATTTAGAATCTCACGAGGTATGGTATCAAAACGGCGCACTCAGCGCTGATCGTGTCCTACGCGTAAGTAGGACAGCCATTTCTACCTACCTACCTACAGTACAGCTCAGCTTCTTGAGAAATATCAGAACAATTTGGAACAGTTTAGAACACAAAAAGTGTTCTACCTATAAAGATGGAACAGAAAATCCTGTCCTAAACTGTTCCAAACTGTTCTAGACAAACACAATGAGCACCAAATCAGAACATTTTGGATAAGAAAATGTCTCAATAAATACCAAAAAGCTGTACTTTTCTGTTCCAAACTGTGCAAAACAGTGTTGCTGAAGATATCTTAAGTATAACTTGTTTTCTTTAAGCACAAGTGGAAGCATGTAGTACGGTCGCGTTATCAAAATTGAGGGCTTGGATTCTAATCCTGCAGTCTTAAATGTTTTTGTTTATTTATTGTTTATGGATACTGCCACTTGAGAATTACTGACATAGATTCCAAGAGTTTGGTATCGGCATAAAATTGTGGTTCCTCCAATTCCTTACACTAATAGAATTGTAGAGTGTAAAGTGTAAGCCACTTATGCCTTGTTTTATATATATACAGGGTGATTCACGAGCGTTGTGCCAAAAAGCTAGAGCGTGTAGGTTGAGTTGAGACAAGAAAAAAATCGTATGGGAGGGGGGGTCTATTCTTTTCTGAAAAATTGACTTATTTTATAAAAAAAAAATATTAAAAATCAACGGCTTCAGTTACAACACCGTGTTGTACCTTTTTGAAAAGCCAGAAGTATCTTCTTTCATTTGGTTTTTAAGTTAAATTGTTTTAATGAATAGTTTAAAAAATATTAATTCTCAAACTCAAAATTTTCAAAAAAAAAACAAAAAAATCATTTTTGAACCAAGTTTTTTCAAAATTTTATGTAATTAAGTACTAATTTTGTTTTCAAAATTCAATGCCATTGTTAATTTTTAGTCGAAAACAGAAAACCGGATGCCAAAATGTCTTTCCGTTTTTGAGAAATAAAAAAAAGACCAGGACCACTTTTCTCTAAGAAAATCTTTGTTTTTATTATTACCTATCTCGACTTTTAGTTTTATTAATTTATTATGACACATTAACCTTTCTTTTAATATTTGTTCTGTAATTGGACTTTTATGAGGCCTCAATAAAGTAAAAAAGTATTGGATTTTCCCTGGATTAGTCATTTTGTTCATTGATAACCACTGAAAACTGACTTGAAATTTTTCTTACTATGCCTGGGGGCCGTGGGCACCTGTCGGTGAAGGGTTCTACCTGTTAGAGGCTTAAGATGATTAAACCGCAATTTTTCTTGAACAAAAAGACATAAAGGTGAATAAAACGCATCGCATATTTAGTAAACAACCATTTCCAATTGAAATATTGACTCATCAACACATAACAATGTCAAACTCATAATCTCGAGAAGAGTTGGCGGACATGCACTTCTGCTACGGTTTATTGTTTTTTCATTCATTAAAAACCAATGAAAGAAGATACTTCTGGCTTTTCAAAAAGGTACAACACGGTGTTGTAACTGAAGCCGTTGATTTTTAATATTTTTTTTTATAAAATAAGTCAATTTTTCAGAAAATTGCCCCTCCCGGCTAAACGGGGGAATACGACCCCCCCTCCCATACGATTTTTTTCTTGTCTCAACTCAACCTACACGCTCTAGCTTTTTGGCACAACGCTCGTGAATCACCCTGTATAGTGTCTCCTTATTATTGTAATTATGTATTATAGTAGATACAAGAAAGGGAAGAACTAGTTGAAGTTGAATCCTACTCGTACCCATAAAGTTTTTATTTCATCTTTCACGGGTACAACTGACAAAACTTCCAAGAATATCAATCTGTCGTGAAGAAAGTGCTTCTCAACTTTGCCGTTCGGAATCGGCGTTAAATTGTAGGTCCCCTAAATTCTACAAACGCACTCACAGAATTGTTGATGAGAGTAAGCCACTTAGGCCTTGGCTCTTCAAGAGATGTCACGCCACCCCTGACAAACCTAAGTGTCAAGTTTCATTGGATTCGACCAGCCGCTGGACGTACTTATTTGTCAATTTTATTACTAGCTTCTTCTACTTCAAACTCGTACCACTCTACTTTCACAATTTTTCTTTTACTGCTGAAGTTTTCTGCAACAAGTATTTGGTTTTAACTTCATTTTTAAACAGCTTGTTGGTTCCTTCCAAAGATTTTTTATTTGCCACGTAACTATTCGTAATCCTTAAAAGTTCTTTCGCGAAAATTTCACTCAGGATGTTTACATCAGCCGCTAAGAAAGACAAATTTGCAATAAGGGATTGCGAAATATCGTTAATAAAAGTGTCTTTATTGTACCGAATGTGTTTAACCGACTGTTGTTTGACACTGCACATATTAATTTCTTTTGATTTTATATTTAACAAAATTGTCTCGTGATCTGAAATTTTTAAGTACTTGTTGTTTTCTGCGGAAACCAAAGATGTATTATTAGTCACTACATAGTCTATGAGCGATTCAGAAACAGGGGTTATTCGGGTTGCTTCACTTTGGATTTGAAAAGTAGTACTTTCTAAAATAATTTTTTTAATCTCTTTTTGGTAAGTATAATTTGAATCTAACCAATCTATGTTAAAATCACCAACCACTACAAAGTTTTTGCATGTTTCATTGAGTTCTTCTAATAGTTCCGCAAATCTATCACAGAAAAGGCGAGAGGATGCACTTGGTGAATTATACAAAACTATGATAGATACTGTAAAATTATTTGATTTTATATTTATTATCATCCACCAATGTTCATAATCATATTTAATTAACTTCGGTGAGTCAAACTTTATGCCATTTTTAATATATATACACACTCCACCTGTGTGTCTTGAATTACTATCACATCTTATAAGTTCATAATTATCAATTTTTAATTCAAAATCATCTATTTGTTCGGTGAGGTGTGTTTTCCGCCAAAGCCACTATGTCAAATTTTTGTTCGTGTACCATAGTTTCGAGTTCACAAAAGTTACCTGTTAGCCCTTGGATGTTTAAGTAAACACAGTTTAAACAATGTAATTGCTAATATGAAGCACGCTTCCTTTCAATTTCGAGTTGTTTTTTATAAACTGGACATTCTATGTCTCTACAGTCATGATTACAGTCTAATTTTAAACCGTAACGTTCATTGGATCTAAAACAGTTAATGCACTTAACTACATTTGAATTACATGTTTTCGAGTCATGATTTCCTCCACATTTCGCACATACAATTTCACTTGTGCACTTGCTGGCAATATGCTTAAAGCCCCAGCACTTATAGCACTTTCGTATTGATACGTATTCAAAAATCTTGCATCGATCCCAACCAACACTTAATCTTCCTTCTTTCATCACTACTCTGTAATCTTCTTCTTCTAGTACAATAATTGCATTGAACACTTTCGTATTTTTCACACCTCGGTAACACTTTACACATTTTATGTCTCCCTTTAAATTGTTTTGACTCTTTAATGCTTCTTCTATCTCACTTGTTGTTAACATTTCACTCATACCCGTTATCAAAATTTGCGGCACTGTAAGCTTAGGACTGTCAACAATATAATTTTCATTTAATTTTTCTTTTACTTCTTTGCATAGTTTTTCATGAGATTCTTTATCCGAACAGACTATCGAAATTGTTCCATCTTTTTTTTCATTTATATTATCAATCTTAATGTGCAAATCAGAAGGATTTATATTTATTTTAACATCACTTTTTGTTTTGTTTATGTCTTGTTTCTCTTTTGGCTTCACTATAACGGTTGATTTCGCGGCATCTGCATAAGACTTTTTTTTGGGAATTTCAACACTATTTCTTTCTTCACTTAAATTTTTTAGAACATTCACAGACTCTTTTAAATCTTTTATAATTTGCTTCAGTGATTTTATGTCATCGATACACTTTACGCAGATGAAATGAATATCATTCCTTTGATTCAACAAATCAAAATCATAATTATTGAGTTTAAGGCACTTTAAATGAAAAATTCCTCCGCATAAACCATTACACAATAGCCATTTTTCTCCCGATTTTACCGGTCGATGGCAATCGAAACAATCAGAACTCATTTTTGTTTTTTCTAAGCCATCCACTAATTGCAAATTAAAAATTCCAATCAATTCAGTTTAACTTCGATTTCGCGATTATTTTTATAATAAGTTCATTAATTATTTAATTTTATTGTAAATAGAATTTCAATAATATTTAGCAGCTATGTTTGAATTCGACTTAACACTTTTCTCTCTCTCTCAATTTCATCATGTTCATGTTATGCAACACCCCTTTAGACAACCGTCGTAACGTAGCGTGTCTCTCCCTGTTCTATCGCTACTTCTAATGTGATTGCTCTAGTGAAATAGCCAGTTGTATTCCTCCCCTTAAGATATTCAACCGTAATACACGCGCCTCCAGGAATGCCCATCAGTTAACCCTTGAGCCCAACTTCGGACGTATTGTCATGTATAGGGAGTCGTTCATCAGCCGTACTACGCGAATGTGGAACTCTCTTCCCCACTCTGCCTTTCCCAATCATTAAAATGTTCAAAAATTCAAGACCTATCGTGAATATGTTTACCTTTTCCCACCGCGTTGTAACATCGGCATAGTCGTTACATTTTTATCAAATTCGTCAAATTCAACGGTAGTGTCTTTCTGGCCCTGCACTTAACAAAGATGAATATGAGACTGCTATAAAAGCAATCGACAGTTAAGGTCAGTGAAAGAATTTGGCTTTTAAGACGGCTTGGCTGTTAGAAAAGACATATGTCAAAAGTTGGTATTAGGAACCCCCTTCAATGTTTAGTTAACCGGAAACAGTTATAAGAAAAATAAATGAATACAAGTAAAATAATGGGTACATTCATCAACCCAAATTCTATGTCTCAATTTTTATAACGTCTAAAAAAAAAAAACACAGGCTTAGCATGGTGGCGCTACAGTCCAGGTAGGACCAGGGCCTCACCCAACAAACTTCTCCAGTCAGCTCGGTCCCTAGCTAGCTGTCTCCAGTTTAGTATGCCAAGTTGGTTCAGGTCCTCTACCTCCTGTGTGCTCCACCTGATTCGCGGTCTTCCTCTTCTGCGACGTCCTTCCGGATTGGATTCGAAGACTCTACGAGCCGGAGCATTATTTTCCATTCGCTCAACATGACCCAACCATCTAAGTCGTTGGACCTTCTTTTCTGACTAGGTCAGCGTCGCTGTACAGCTCTTACAGTTCTTGGTTGAATTTTCGTCTCCATTCTGCAGACAGGACCAAAAATCACTCGAAGAATCTTTCTCTGAAAGCAGGCCAAAGCGTTTTCATCAGATGTTGTCATGGTCCATGTCCGCACCATACATGAGAACCGGGATGATCAGGGTTTTGTAGAGTGTTACTTTAGTTGCTCGAGAGAGGACTTTACTACTCATTTGCCTTCTAAGTCCAAAGAAACAGCGATTGGCAAGAGTCGAAGTTAAATCTGTCTATGTTGACGTTTGCTCCAAGACGTCGTTGTTGGTAGTCCTTTCTTGTAGACAGCATTAACTTAGTCTTGCTCTCGTTAACCGCTGGACCCATCTTCCTGGTCTGCGTCTCAAGACTCACAAACGCTCCACTGACATCACGCTGTGTTCTTCCAATTATGTCAGTGTCGTCTGCGAATCCTAGAAGCTAGACGGACTTTTGAAAGATTGTGCCTCTTGTGTTGACGTTGGAGCTTTGCACAATCTTTTCAAGAATGTTGTTGAAGAAATCGCATGAACACGCATCGCCTTGTCTAAAAAGTTGATAAAGTTGCTATTGCAATAAGTGAACAACAATAATTAAAAGAAAAATGACAAACGTTCATTACCGAACACCTGCTGGAAATAAATTGTGTTCAATGACCCCATTATGAGTATGGAATGCACTCGCCGCTTTTGTTTAAATGGTTAAAAATATTTAAAATATTTTTTCTGGAAATGTGATCCATTAGAGAAATTCTTTTGCATTGTTTTGCGAAAAAAGGATGAAACGGGGTATTCCCAAGTCCGAAGTAAAAAAAAATGATTACCTTATTTAAATTAGGAATTGCTGTGAATGAATATTGCGCACGTTTCAAAAATCTCATGGGCAAGTTTCGTTGGAAATTGAATGTCAAAGGTGTTCTGCTCTTTTGAATGTCTCATTAGAAATATGTGCTTATTGCCATCACTTATCAAACTAGATCAGATTTCATTGAACAATTTTAATGCACAGATTTTATAGCAAGAATGCAGTTCTTCTGGCACTTGAATAGTGCGATTCAAGCCATTGACATCAATATTTTTGACTGCTTTGATTTTAAGCACTTGGTAACACTATAATTTCGTTTACTTATTCTCTTCTGAGATTTTCTTATTCAAACTGAGAACACATGTCTCAAACAAGAGTTTGTATTTTCTAAGACCGAAAGCAATTTATAACACCTTTGTTATTGTTTGTAGAATCGTTAAAAAAAACTTCAAGACCTTCAAAAAACGTTTAGATTAGATAAAAATTAACACACAATTCAAACAGTTAAAAACGTCGTGTCCTTTAATAGACTCGTTTCGTTTGTTACGGAAGAACGAAATAGTCAAAGAAAAAACCAATTCAATTTATCTTAGACCTGGGAAAACATTGCCAAATTTAGAATTTCATATTCAATATAAAAAATTATTGTTGTTATCTACAAGGAGGTAGACCAAGGGCTTTGAAGTGACTATAAGCAGTGTTGCCACTTCGCTACCAAAGTTACCAACGTTTTAGTTGTTTATCAAGGACTGAAACATAAATTTAATGATCTAATACATTTTGAAACATCATCGGCTCTGATGCTGATTTGTTGTATTCTGTAACATCCGCTCTAATAATAAAAGTGTAGTAGTTAAAAGTTGCATTTCAGCTTCAGTTATCAAAAGGGGCTAACTGTTTTGGCAACTTTAAAGTTGGTCTGGCATGAGGGATAAGTAAAGCATGTACTAAGAGGGATCCTCTATACCGCGCCAACAACAGAGAAATCAATCTACTTAACAACGCCTCTGTGCCGTAATATGTTAACGTCTGAAGCCTTTCGTCAAAAATCTGATTGGTCTTCATCAATGTGACTTCAGACCAGGAAAGTCAACCATCGACCAAATTTTTACTTTGCGGCAGATCCTGGAAAAAACCTATGAACTCCAAATCGATATCCACCACCTTTTCATCGATTTTAAGGCTGCGTATGACAGCATCTACAGAGACGAACTGTATAAAGATATGTCTAGTTTTGGTATCCCTGCCAAGCTCGTTCGCTTGTGCAAAATGACGATGGAGAACTCACGCTGCTCTATCAAGGTTGGCAACGAGCTAACGGAATCTTTAGACGTCAAAAAAGGATTCAGCCAAGGCGATGTCATGCGATTTCTTTGACATCGTTTTTGAGAAGATAATGCAGAACTCCACCGTCAACACTGTCTTCCAAAAATCTGTTCCATTTCTCGCGTACGCCGATGATATTGATATAATGAATGGAAGAACACAGCGTGATGTCAATGGCGCCTTTGTGAGAATTGAGACAGAAGCGGCAAAAATGGGTTTAGAGGTAAATGAGGCAAAAACGAAGTATATAGACGTATAATATGCTGCAATATACGTTAAACATTAATTTACCAAAAAATTAATCAAAATGACTGCGGAAATTTTTTTAAAGGCAAAAGGCAACCTTTCTTAAACTTAATATAAGATTAGTTTAATCCATAGAACAGATACCTGCAGAATCGACCCGTGGGATCCTGTACTATAAGCAATTAAACGAAAAATAAATAATTTAAATATTTAATATTACCACTTTTTAACACTTGGAACAAATTAGCCGCGGTATGTGCATAATGGAAATCTCATCTCAAACTCAACCTTTGCAATATTTCATAACCACTTAATCAGACAAGTGCTAAACAGCTTCCAATATTTTGGTTGCAAGAAAACTTACAATCTAGATTTGTTCAAATGTCACTTGATGCAACCACTTTTTTCTGCATTCTGTACAAGTAGATGCTTCATTCTATAAAAAAATGCACTTTCATTCCCCATCATCAAAATGGGGTTAAGGGGACCCGAAACGTCCGTACACTCAAGACCTTCGATCAGAAAAAGTGACACATCCATCTGAGGGGGGCGGACAACTATCTATTAAACTTTGCTTCTTGAACATTTCCTTTGGAAAAAAAAGAAGAAAAACATCTCATTGGAACTTCTCAAGTGTGCAATCTTTTGTTTACATGCAAATTTTTTGGCCTGTTTATGTTTTTGCAAATTGTTTATTTTCCAAACTGATAAACACCCCCTAAGCAAAATTTTTAACGCAAACAACAGCTCAAGTGGCAACTGAATATATACTTTATTTTCCATTATAATATCATAACACTTCAATCAATCGGAGCTTCGAACAAAATACGTTTGTCAACAGAGCAACAATTCACAGATTCATACTAATGCACGTGATTTTAAATGGAAATCAAATATAAATCGGTTTGAACCAAAAACAGAAAAAACTGTGTTGTAGGTTCGTTTCGATTTGAGATTAGATTATTTTAATTTTATTTGCTTTAAGAAATTATCACAATCGGATTGTAGATTCTAGAATTGGTGTCAACGTCGTCGTCCGTTGGCCGACATTATCACTGCAATGTTACTTGGTAACAAATTTACCTGCTTTTAGATTATAACCTTCATGAAGAGAGCGGGTTCATGCTAAATTTAATCATTCGAATATGACGTAGACAAAATAATAATCTTTAATTTTGTTTATCAAAGGGTGTGTCAATATTCGAAATGGTGAATAGTGATAACGTCGAACAGCTCTGGTTTTATTTTTATTCTTTGGAATAAATAATTGCCAAAAATCATTGATAAGACTTTTGTCTTAAAGCTGATTGGTATTTTTTTTTTTTTTTTATAATTAACGCTTTATGGCTTTTTTCATTATCCTTTATACGCCAATAGAACAGTGCGAGTATTAGGGAAAAGATACTTACTTACTTAAGGTGGGGCTACAGTCCGTTGTGGACTTGGGCCTCAATCAACAGTCTCCGCCAGCTAGCTCGGTCCTTAGCTAGCTGTATCCAGTTTTGCACTCCAAGTTGATTGAGGTCCTCTTCCACTTGAGTGTGCCACCTGAGTCGCGGTCTTCTTCTACTTCTTCGTCCCTCGGGAATAGTGTTGAAGGCTTTCCGGGGCGGAGCATTGGTGTCCATCCGCTCTTAATGACCGAGCCATCTGAGTCTCTGGACCTTGACCCTTCTGGCTAGGTCCATGTCGTTGTACAACCCGTAAAGTTCGCTGTTATATCTTCTTCGCCATTCCCCTTCAATGCACACGGGGCCAAAAAAGAACTTTTTTCTCGAAACAGCCCAAGGCACTTTCATCAGATTTTGTCAAGGTCCATGCTTTTGCACCATACAGCAGGACTGGGATGATGAGGGTGTTGTACAATTTTACTTTAGTTGCTCGAGAGAGGGCTTTTCCACTCAATTGCTTTCTTAGCCAAAAGAAACAGCGATTAGCAAGAGTTATTCTTGCCGTGTTTATAGCGGAGCCTAGGTAGGCAAACTCCTCTACTACCTCGAAGTTGTATGCGTCTATTGTGACGTTCTGTCCGAGCCGTCGGTGTTGGGTGTCCTTCCTCGAAGACAGCATATACTTCGTTTTTCCCTCATTTACCGCTAAACCCATTTTCGCCGCTTCTGTCTCAATTCTCACAAAGGCGCTATTGTCATCACGCTGTGTTCTTCCCATTATATCAATATCATCGGCCTACGCGAGAAATGGAACAGATTTTTGGAAGATATTACCTCTGGTGTTGATGGTGGAGTTTTGCAATAAGAAATAACACGAAAATGCATCGCCTAGTCTGAATCCTTTTTTGACGTCGAAAGATTCCGTAAGCTCGTTGCCAACCTTTATGGAGCAGCGTGAGTTCGTCTCTGTAGATCTGTCATACGCGGCCTTAAATTCGATGATAAGGTGGTGCTATCGATTTGGAGTTCATAGGTCTTTTCCAGGATCCGCCGCAAAGTGAAAATTTGGTCGATGGTTGACTTTCCTGGCCTGAAGCAACATTGATAAGGACCAATCATACAAGGGTGACAACAATAACCGCTTACTATTGGTCCATTAGCGACCATCTTGTTAGAACAAAATCTACTAAATTGCCTGTCTTCCTATTCATTCTGTTTTTCCTTATCATAAGGACGGATATAACGTGTACAGCATGTGCGAGCAACCGAGAGATCTGAAACAGAAATTTAAACTATGTGACGTCTCAAACACACTTTTATTTATTTTAAATTAGAGGAGAAAAGAATGTCGTGCTTTGCTAGAAATAAATAAAAATAGAGTGGCGCGACAGCTCTTGAAGAGCCAAGGCCTAAGTGGCTTACTCTCATCAACAATTCTCTAGGTGCGTGTGAAGAATTGAGGGGACCTACAATTTACCGCCGATTCCGAACGGCAAAGTTGAGAAGCACTTTTTCATGACAGATAATACTCTTGGAAGTTTTGTCAGTTCTACGCAAGAGGCAGTGTCCATGAAATATGAAATAAAAGCTATGGGCACGAGTAGGACTCGAACCCACGACATTCTGCTTAGCAGCCAACGCACCTTACCACTAAGCTACGGACACTACAAGGACTACAAGGACTTTACTTCACAGGATCATTTCTGTAGTAAGTCTTCTTCTACTTTTTGAAGAAAATCGAAGAACGCATTTTGTTAAATGAGAACATAAACCTTAAATTCACCCTGCAAAATGATCAACGATCGTTTAACTTTATAATAAACGCAGTGACACTTTTTGAATTGCTTTAACCGTTGATTGGTTGACAACAAACAAAGATCGACATGAAAACAAAACACTAAATTATCAAAAGGACTTATTCCTCGCTTAATACAAATATTTTCATTGAAATTTTGCTCACAAAACGAATATCACAACCAGAACAGAAAAAACAAAAATTAAAAAAACAAAAACACTTTGACTTTGCAACCATTTGATATTTACTTTGGCAAAATCTATTTGTAGCTGCTGTTGAACTAATTTAAAACTAAACAACACTAGTCATGTGCTGTAAATTTTATTTTTGTCAACAGACAACACAGAAAAACACACCCCTTACAAGCCCCCTTGGGCGCGCGCAGATTTCCTACGATGTTATTAGATAGCCAGGGATGAAATATATGCAAGAAAATCACTTTGAAAATAAGTGTTATAGGAACGGCATGAAATATTCGTTTAATATGCATATTGTAAGAAAATGTTTGAAATATTTGTTTTTCAAAACAAATTACCGCGTCCATTCTTTTAATGCTTTTGACAATTATGACAACTTTACGCAGTGGTGGATTAAACGTTTAGGGCGCCATAGGCAAGCTACTTATCGGCGCCTCTATATTAAAAATATCTCGTATTATAGTTTGACCGAAACCGATGCAGCGTGCTTAAGGCCTCGGCCACGCAGTAAGCGGTTGAATGGCTAAGCGGCTGAGCGGCTAGCGGCTGAGTGGCAGCTCTAAGCGACGTATGGCCAGGCACTGAGCGACTGCTTTTGAGCGATTAGTAGTTAAAGTGCCCTTGTCAAGAACAGTTCGCCGTTTTTACTGTCGGTATGTGTTTGTATGTGTATAAATTACTTAAACGTATACAAAAAAGAAGACGATTTGGTGTTCATCCGATTAACCAATTAAGATCGGAGTTCGGAGAATTTAATTATTATTTTTGAATCTATCTAGTCTATCGAATCTTTTGATTTGCTGCTTGAAAAAGTGCTTCCTAGATTAAGAAAACAAAGAATTGCTATTTCTCCAGAGCAGAGATTGGCTCTTGCCGCTCAGAACATTACTAAAAATTAAAACAGGTTTGGTTGCTGAGCGGCGGCGCCGCTTAGCCGCTCACAATTTTGTTTCGCCGCTCGCTCATAGCATGGTCGCTTCTATGTGATTTCATATGTTTTTTTTTTTTTCGATCAGCCGCTTACTGCGTGGCCGAGGCCTAAGGAAAACGCGTCGAAATATGGCCAAGGAAAAGAGACTAAGTTTACATGAGAGCGATTAGTATTGTCCGAAAGATCTTACGAGTTCCGTTTGAAATATTGTAATTAATGATGTACCGACGTAAATTTTGTAAACCAAATTAACTCGAGTTAGTTTTTATGCAAACCGAGTTGCATAAACAAGTGCTTCTCAACTTGTCCCCTCAATTCTTCACACGCACCTAGAGAATTGATGAGAGTAAGCCACTTAGGCCTTGGCTCTTCGAGCGCCACTCTTGTCGCGCCACTTTTATAAAAATAACTGCCCCCGGACGCCCCTTTGTTGCCTCGCGCCCCTAGGCACATGCCTAGTTTCCCTTAAGGATAATACGCCACTGACCTTACGGGGTGGTCTTTTGTCTTTAATAAAAAAAAAAAAGAATGACATGACCCACAAGAAGAAGGAACATAGAAAAGAAGTGCGCTCTTGGGAATAGTCAATTACTCAACATGTAAACAATCTCAGGAAAAAAATTGCCTTCAAAAACATTTTCATCGACTTCTATGAGTGAGTTCTACTCACCTTAAATTTACTTGGACGAAATTATATTTAGAAAAAAACAAAATTTTAAATACCTAATTGTGGACAGAGTTGCAAAAGCTTAAATCTTTTCTTAGCTTAACTCTTACTTTAATTCCCAAGGCAGTAATTGTATTATGAATTAAAAACCATTTAATTCACAATCTAAAAAGTGAATTATGAATTAAAGTTTCTTTAATTCACAAGCTAAAAAGTGAATTACGAATTCAAGTTTCTTTAATTCACAAGCTTAAAAGTGAATTACGAATTAAAGTTTCTTTAATTCACAAGCTAAAAAGTGAATTACGAATTGAAGTTTCTTCAATTCACAAGCTAAAAAGTGAATTATGAATTAGAAAACAAGCCAAAAAGTGAATTATGAATTAAAAATGAGCTAAAATGTGAATTATGAATTAAAAACAAGTGACTTATGAATAAAAAAGTCAATGCAGAAACAGAGATAAATTAAAATTTGTCGAGTTGTGAAGGTGAACTTATAAGTTAAACAGATATTTTTAGCAAATATTTTCATATTATATTGATTGGAAAAAAAACTCTACGGTAGAGATTGTTAACATTAACAAGATAACAATTTATTCAAAAAACGTAAGGTTCACAAGCAAAAAGTAAAAAAAAAGCATATAAAACGAAAAAATCTAAAAAATAACACGTATACGCCCATATATTTATTGCATTCTTAGTAATATACAAAATGTCTCTACATACAAAAACGGTTGTACTTTCGTTTCGTTTTATGTCTGGTATGAAATTTTCATGGTAAATACAGTTGTCACAAAAAAATGACTTAAACAAAATTGGAAAAATCTTACGGAAGAGTGGAAAACTGGAAAAATCAAACATAGATCTTAAGACGACATTTGCCTGCGTCTTTTCACAAGGTGTAATTACATGGCGCATCAGTTATAGAACATCATGGTCTTTTATCTATAGGCGAATTAAGTGAAGTAGCCGCGGAGTCAAGGAACAAGGATTTAAAATATAGACTAAATTTTACAAGAAAAATGTCTTGTGAAATAACAAATAAGGATCTTTTAAATCGTCTTTTACTAACTTCCAACCCGCTGAAATCTCTGCTATCAAATACAGCATTAGAGCTAATAAGAACATAGTTTTTTCAATATTTTATTTATAATTGTATAATTTTTTTTTATTTTTTTTTTGTCTATAATTATATTCAAATAAACAATATTAAATCATATCAACATTTTTTTATTGCAAAAAAACAAGAATAATATTTTTGACCGCAATTTGTATGGGCGGGTACCCACTGTGCACGGGCACGCTTGCCGAAGTCTAGACTTTTAACCCAATTTTCGACGGTTTTAAAGCATAAGTCGGCCGATACTTCTATAATCTCACGCTTAATGTTCGTACGAAGATCATAAATAGAAGTTGGTTTGTTTCAACAGGCCATAGACTTCACATAGTTCCACAGAAAATTATAGTCTAACGGCGCTAATTCGCACGAATGAGGTGACCAATAAATCGAGTGGACTGGGAAGTTAGTCATGTGGACCATCGGGGTCGCACTAATGTTTTTTTTTTATTTAAACTAGCCGACCCTGCGCCTGTCTTGTTTTTAATTCTTAATTGACTTTTAAGCTTGTTTTTAATTCATATTATTCACTTTTTAGCTTGTTTTCTAATTCATAAATCACTTCAATTCGTAATTCACTTTCTAGCTTGTGAATTTAGGAAACTTTAATTCGTAATTCACTTTTTAGCTTGTGAATTAAGGAAACGTTAATTCATAATTCACTTCTTAGCTTATGAATTAAAGAAACTTTAATTCGTAATTCACTTTTTTGCTTGTGAATTAAAAAAACTTTAATTCGTAATTCACTTTTTAGCTTGTGAATTAAAGCAACTTTAATTCATAATTCACTTTTTAGATTGTGAATTAAATGAATTCTAACTCATAATTCACTTTTTAGCTTGTGAATTAAATGGTTTTTAATTCATAAGTCAATCACTAGCTTAGGACTTAATGATTTTTCAATTCACAAACATGCAACTGTGATTGTGGAAATGTTTTTCTGTAAACCCGTGATTGCTTCACTTTTAGTAATAAATTTAAAAGATCTGTCAAAAAGGAAAAAAAATCTCATACTACGCATTTAAAGAAAACAGACAGACAACAAACGAACAACGAAGAAAACTGTTTATACAAATTCTGAAATTTGAAATTCTAGCGGTTAAGAATACGTTTTGTTTTTATTATTAGTTTTGTTAAAAAAAAAAAAATACTTAATTAAAAGTCGGTCCATATTTACAAACAACGATTATTCCAGTGACCACTTTTTTGCTCGTTAGTGAGAAGGATGAAAAAATGAAGACACTGACACCTGTCATTTTGGGAATTAGCTAGATATGTATTAACTTTATGTGTAATTCTTAATCATTGCTTTTTTACAATAAGCTCGCACTCAAGGGGTTTCTATTCCCTTCTTATGCTAAAGCACAGTGCGAGCGTTAGGGAAAGTGAGATAGACGGAGAGGGTTAAGTATACGAAGCCGGTTAACATTGGTCTTGAATTTTTGAATATTGCAGTGACTGGGGAAGACAGAGTGTGGAAGAGAGTTCCACATTCCCGTATAGTACGGCTAAAAAACGATTCTCTGAACATAACCGTACGACCGAAGTTGAGCTCGAGGGTAAACTGATGGGCATCACTGGTGGCGCAGGTATTACGGTTGAATATCTTAAGGGGAGGAATGCAACTGGCTATTTCACTAGAGCATATACCGTTGAAATAACGGTAGAAGAGGGTGAGGCATGAAACATTACGTCGATGTTCGAGAGACGTTAATGTCTCAATGATTGTATGGTCACGAATCATCTTATGTGCTCTGCTTTGTATACTGTCAAAAAGACTTAAATACGTTACTGGAGCACCAGCCCAAACGTGGGAGTTGTACTCAGCTTTGAATTTGAACGTATATATGTTTTTTCGATGGTAGCCAGATAAGCAGGGGAAAACAATCTCTTGTATGTCTTAAAAAAACCTAAACATCTTGCGGCAAATTTGGCAACATCACGTATGTGATCGGTGATGCACATACCGAGAATCTCGAGATGTTCGGTTTCAAAGATGCAAGTGCCACTCATGGACAGTGACAAGGGTGGTATATCTCGCTTCAACGATACAAGACAGCATTGAGTTTTCGAAGCATTAAACTCTACGCGGTTTTTTATTCAGCATTCTACAATGGGAAATCAGAGTTTAATGAGCTATCATATTAAGACGTTGCAGTTCCACATCCGAAGAGGAGGGATGTGAGTCTGGGAACGAATGTGTAAAGCTAAGGGTACTATCGTCAGCGAAACAATGAATTGGATTAGAAGTTATAGAAAAGAGATCATTTATGAAAATGAGAAAGAGGGTCGGAGACAAAACGGAGCCCTGGGGCACACCAGCATTTATATTGTGGGTTTCAGACTTGAATCCGTCCAATACAACTTGTATTGAAAGGTTCGAAAGAAAGTTTCTAATCCAACGAAGAAGGGATTCATCGATACCGAAGGCACGCATTTTCGATAAAAGAGCAAGATGCCAGACTTTATCAAATGCCTTTGAAATATCAAGTGCAACAATCTTACTTTCTCCAAAACGATGTAAAGATTTGTTCCACTGTTCGGTGAGATAAACCATCAAAGCACCAGTGGACCTGTTGCTTCGAAAGCCGTACTGCCGGTCATTAAGAAGCTTTCGGTCATCGAGAAATTTCTTGAGCTGATAGTTTATCAGCATTTCCATGACGTTAGAAAGAAGGGACGTAAGTGCAATCGGACGATAATTGGAGGGAGAAGACGATGGCCTTTTTTGGGATTGCTGCTGTTTTCCAACTGCTCGGAACGAGCCCAGAATAATAGGATTGATGGAAAAGCTTACGTAAGGGTTTTGCCAGCGTGGAAGAACACCTCTTCAAAACAATGGCGGGGATACCGTCCGGACCAGTGGATTTATGTATGTTGAGATCATTTAGGACTCCGCCACAGCACGAGTGCGGAAGAAGATTTGTCCCATGGAATCATTGACGCTCTCAAGAACAGGCGGAGTCATGACACTCTCTGGCAGGGAAGAGTTGTCGGCGAACTGCCTAGCAAAAAGGTTAGCTTTCGCGAGCGAGCTAACAACTATAGTGTCATTGTCAACTTTTCTTCATGTTTTTTACAAATGGCCAAAATTTCTTACTGCCTTTGGGACATTGCAGTATTTTTTGCCTTAATTTTTGGTCATGTAAAAATTTGGTCCGCCGAATATGGGCATTGTAGGCCTTCCTCAGTTGGGTTGGCTCTAAAACACCGGAACCTTACATCTTTTTCCATAATAATCTCTTTACATCTCTAATCAAACCATGACTTTTCCTTGGGTGTGATGCTTTTAACCCTATTCGGGATAAAAGTTTTCATCCCCAAAATAATCATATTAGCCGCGTTTTATTATCCTCACTAACCCATATGGGTTACCTCGTGATAATAAAACGATCTGGGTTATGAAGGTTGAAGTTCAAGCTATGTTTTTTCCGAGACGCAACCCTGATAAATTTTATTTTGCTTTTCCACAAACAACTTGTTTTTATTAATTCTAATTGCATTGACTCTTATCCTATGGCTTCATAAGACTGTAGCTAAGAGGGGAATACGTGTTATTTTTTAATTATTAGGCTGATATTAATAAATCTTTCTACAATAACTTCTTTTTTGTCTCACACTCGCCATCTATCCGCCATAGTTAGAACACATTTTAGAGTTAAAAAATAAACCCCGATAGGTATCGAGGTTACAGGTTGTTGTTGTTTTGTGTGCAAAAAATTAACCCATATGGGTTAGTGAGGATAATAAAACGCAGCTATTAGTAATCAGATCTGCGCTGGAGTCTACGTCACTATCGAGGAAGCATAGTGACCAGTTAAAGATCCGAAAAAAGTTATTGAAATCGTCCCACTTGGCTTTCTCGTATTGTCATGCGGTTCTCTTCGGAGCTCTGTCTTTAACTTCAACAACCCAGAACAAGTAAACAACAACTTTTAATCCTACTGATTTCATTTATTTGTATTTTTTCTTCCTCCTGGAGATCCTCGTTCAAGTGTTAAAGTTCCGTAGGCAAAATCAAAAATGATCACAGGCAAAAATAATTTTTTTTTGTAAAAATTATTTGAAATTGATTTTCAAAAATAATTTAGTTTTTTTTTTTTTTTTAAAGTTGGTAGTTTTTTCCCTGGGAAAAAATTTATTCCGTGGGAAATTCACGATAACTAGATACGCATTTCTTATACACAGACATTGCTTGACCTATTACCGTTCATTCAACTGGTCATTGGTCATGAACAGGGAGTTCCATTTCGCTGTCTATTGAATTAATAAAACTAGGAAATGTCTACAAACTAGCTTTTTCACTTTAGGACTAGAACTTGATGGGCCTGTTTGACAAATTGTGCAAATTTTAATACAACTACCTACATCATGTGACACTCATGATTCCGAAATGCTTATGGACTGTCATGATTCCGTTAAGTGGTGAATGGTGACACAATCACCCTTATTGTAGCAGGCGTTTTGTTTGAATGACAATTGTCGTTCAATCAAGTTGGCATTGCGATAGTCGTTATGATAGCGTTTTACTTAGCGTTACGCTACTTGACATTTGGCGTTCAGTGGATGCTAAATTTTTGATCGACAAATGTCATTCTTATACGTATTGCAGTTGTCGTTTCAGTATTCTAAAACGACAGGTAAAACTTTAATTTCTGGCGGCTGCAAATGTTCAAACGCCTTGTGCAAAAATACATAAAAAATGTAAGATTTTCCCAATTTTTTCTGTTTTTCATGTGTTGACTTATTTTTTGTTTGCTTAGGGTGAAAGTAACTAATCCGGACCAAATGAAGCGGCTTTTGGAGTTGATGGAACTGAACCCATCACTGGCCACGAATTTTAGGAGGGGCGTCCCCCAAACAGATGTCAAAAAACAACAATGGGAATCGGTTTCGAATACCCTCAATTCCTTGGGGCCGCCGACTCGAACCGAAAAGGAGTGGCAAAAGGTGAGGAAAAACAAAGGATTAACGTCCAAGCCACACTGCTTAGCCCACTTTGGTAGCCTACTTAAGGCATTTTGTGGGAGTTCTGAGAGACCTTTGGGATGTTTCCCAGATACTGATAGGCAATCACCTTGAAACCCTCTACTTCTATTTTGTATTCCATAAATCTTTTCAGGTTTGGTTCGATGCCAAATTTAAGGTGAAACAAAAACTGCTATTTAACAAAAAGAAAATGGAAGAAACTGGAGGAGGGACGTTCAAACGTAAATATTTGAACGAAACCGATAATGTTATTGCCGGCTTACTGCAACTTAACAACATTGTTGACCCGGAGGGCAATGTGTTTGGGGGTTCCAGACCAAATCCATCTTTGGTAAATACGTGCACAATCACCACCATCGAAACTCTTCCAACACCTGTTACGCAAATCGAGCAATTGACTGAGGAGACTGAAACAGAAACTACTACTCAAACTCAAATGGAATCCCCAATAGCAGAACAAAATTTGAACAGCGAAGAATTTGTACAAGGCAACACAGCTGGACTCGATTTAAAGCAAATGTTGGAAAAGCAAACCAAAGTGCAAGAGGCTTTGTATCTTGAGGTAAAGCATTCATTAAACAAAATTGAAGACCATCTTAAACAAACTGCAAGATACGAAAGAAAAAGATTTTATTTGGAAGAAGAGAAATTGAAAGTTTTAAAGCTTAAAATGAAACGCGAAGAAATTCAGAATATGAAAGAAAACGAAATGAGAATAACAGAAATTGAGTTGAAAAAAAACAAATTGTATCTCATGAATGAAAAGTTAAAACTCTCTGAATCCTAAATGTATGTATATAAATTGTATATAATTTTACTCAAGTTACCTTACCTTATGTCTTATGAATTACAAAATATGAAATGAACTGAATCAGAAATGTTGGTATACAAAGAATAACCTTGCCTTACTCGAGCTACCTTACTTTATTTAACTTACTTTTATAAGTTTTTTGTATCGATTATTATTAAAAAAGAACTGAATTTGAAATAAAGCTTTTATTTATGTTATCAAAATCTATTTCATTCTTCTAATAATTGGTTCCTTATGTTAATGGCTATCTGATTGTTTTCAACGAGATTATCGTGGTTGGTATCAGAATTCGGAGATATATGCTCCACAACGTCCGGATTTTGGTCTATTGGTGGATGTGTTTTGTAGTAAATACAAATGTTGTGAAGAGCCGAACATACATTCACAATTTGGGTCGATTTCCGCGGGGTGTAATGCAATAGTCTTGCACCGAGCAGGCATCTGAAGCGATTCTTTAGAACTCCAATTGTGCGTTCAATAACGTTTCTTGTTTTTGAGTGTCTCAAATTGAAATCACTTTGAATACTTCCTTCTTGGGCTGACCTGAAAGGTGTTATTAAAAATGGTTCCAGAGGGTATCCTGCATCGCCTATAAATTGGATTGTTTTAAAAGGAGGTTGTCTAAACACATTTTCAAACTTACCTAACAACCAGGTATTCCGATCTCCGTTATCAAAATTCCTTTGGAGAATCCCACGTAGCTCACTAGAATTCCAAATAAAGGAATCGTGACTAGCTCCAGAGTGCCGGCCATCAACATACCTTATTCGCATTCGATGATCGCATACCTGAAAAAAACAAAATTTTAGCATGAAGCATAAATTAAAAAAATAGAAACATACGAACATAGCATTTAAGCTATAAAATCCTTTTCTGTTATAAAAGTGATGTTGCTCATCTCGTTTAGGGGCTTGTATTTTGATGTGACTCCCATCCACACATCCAATTATTCCAGGTATTCTCGCTTTTTGAAAGAAAAACCCTTTCGCTTCATTTTTTTCTTCTTGAGTATAATGGGAATTTATCCATCGTGGACAGAGATGGGCCTCCATGATGTTAAGCATTTCTTGAAGTATGATACTCATTGTAGGTTGTGCAATGCCCAGATTGAAATCATTTCCAACACCCTTTTGATAACTACCTTCGGCGAAAAAACGCAATGTAGCAGCAAGTTTTAATATTGCTGGTATAGCAAGTGAGCTTTTTTTTTTAGTCATTTTGTCTTCCAGTTCATTGAGCAAGTAAAGAAAAGCGTCCTTACTCAACCTGAAGTACATTACGAACCTGGAAAAACATTTTTGCAATTATTTTATTTGAATATATAATTATTTCAAACCCAGCTCATCGGTCGATCCAAGAGAGCTGTGCTTGAGGCCTTTACAGCGATTGAAGAACAGCCAAAACTCGTTGGTCTTGAAGTGAATGAGGACAAAACAAAGTACAACAAACAACGCAACCAAAACGTCACTGTTGGTAGCAGCAATTTCGAGGTAGTTAAGGAGTTCGCCTGCCTTGGAACAAATATCAATCCCACAAACGACACCTTAGTTTAGATCCGAAGAAGAATTACCTTAGCGAGCCGCTGCTGCTTTGGGTTGGCCAAACAACTGGGTTCAAAACTCCTCACTCGAAAGACAAAGCGCCTGCTATACAAAACTTTGATTTTACCAGTCGTCGCCGAGTGCTGGACGATAAGTAATAAAAGGGGAATTGATACTGGGCACTTTCGAAGAAAAATTCTTCGACGGATTTTCCGTTCCGTATGCGACGATGGCGAATGGAGAAGATGGTTCAACCGAAAACTGTATGATCTAAACCAAGATGTGGATGTAGTCCAGAAGGTCAAGAGAAGACGACTACATTTGCTCGGCCACATCGAACGAATGAACGACAACGTTCCAGCCAAGAAATTCTTTTTGTCCCAGCCCCAGGTTCGAGACGACAAGGAAGACCGAACCTACGGTACAAGGACCAAGTGACTGCGGAAGCCAGAGCGCTTGGTTTCGGTGACTGGAGAGTGCATGCGAGGGATGGTTTCACGATGGAAGACTTGATTAAAATTGTACTTACTTTGTATCCGGCAAATCTAATGGATTCGATTTGGACCTAATCAATCTTCTTTCTCGAATCAAATTTATTTTTTTGCAGTTTTCACTCCAACGTTCTCTGTTATTTTCTTCTTCCGGATTATTTAACAACACAAACAATGCAATGCTATTCATTTTGTACTTATTTTGAGCGAACAAATTGTTAAAATAAAAAAAAAACACAGGAGAAGAAGAAATCCTACACAATTGAAAATAATTTTGAAAACAAAAAAATTTTCTTGTGTTTATCAAGTTGTCAAAGTCAGCTGTTTATGTGGAATGTGTGTGGAATGAAAATCATAGCGTTTAAGCAACGCAATACCGACTCTAAAACGCCAAGAAAGTGACTCGCCACAAAAAGTGACAAATGTCGTTTTAGTAAAACGCCTGCTACAATAAGGGTGAATACTATGAGTTTTTTGTATGAGAAGATAAAACGAGCTTTTAATATGATTCAATTTTCCTATCTTCCGTCATGTTCCATTTGTTTTGTTGTTATGCCTTTGTTATCAAATTTCTGTGAAAAATAATTAGTTTGTCGCGGCCAAAAAAAAAAAAAAACAAACAATTTAGTTTATTAAGCATTGCGAGCATTCACACATTTTTGACGGGTGGAAGTTTACTTAATTCTTCAATTACTCGTTAATTATATGGAATGAATTGATGGACATTGGGCTTACAGATTAAAAAATGTAAACATATCAATTCGGCAGAGTTTCAGATAAAAATTTATTCCAAAAGAAGACAAAACATAATGTACTTGAGTTAAAGAATAATAATTCTTTGATTTTGTTGATTAATCTTGATTGACAAGATTCAAAGTGAATGCTATTTCAGAGAATTTGGGAGCTTTTGATCAACAAAATAACAATACTTGCATGAAAAGTATAGATCTGTATCCTTCGTTTCGTTCAAGATGAATTCCTTCCGATCGTTCATTATTTATCTTTTTTTGTATTTTCTTCAATCCTTCTAAACTTGAATGAATGAATAATGGAAAAGTTATAGATCGTTTAAGCAGCAGTCGCTGCTGTTTTGCTGATTTCTTAGCAAATAAAATAAAATAAAATCTACTGAGAATGGTTGATTTTGTTAAATCTTGTAATCAAATGCAGTTTCTTTCAATGAAAATATTATGAACTTCCAATAACTAAAGAAAAAAATTGAGTTTTGCGTTTTTTTTTATCGATTTTTCAAGTGTCCGGGCACTGGTACCAAAAATAGCAAAAACTGGTCTCCTGACAGCCCCAAGGTGTTATTTTATCCACGAAAACCCTTCATTTCTTTGTCAAAAGTATGTACTTATTTGTATCCATAACAAAACATTTTCCATTATCACCCTTCTATTGGATTAACCACCAAGGATTAAACCACCCCTATAGAAGGGATATTATTTGAATGTGATGTGCACCAAAAACAGTGCATCAGGTTTGGTAAAAAAGAAACAAGAACTAGTTAGCCTTGAAACAAGTAAGTAGGCATTTAAAATACATTAAATTGCCATGGTATAATTGTGTAGCGTTTTGAGGATGAATGAAAACAACTTACTGCCTTACACGGCTTAAGATCGAAGAAAAAAGGTGCAACGTGTTAGGCAAGCAGCCCTCTAAAATAACAATGACAAGGTAATATTTATTGAAGTAATTAGACGCCAAACAACCAGGAAATTATTATCAATGCAGAAACACTAAAGAGAAAAAAGATATTGAGCTTTTAAGTGAAACTGTCCGGAGACTCCATTTAAGATCGTCCGGAGACTAGAACTATCGTCCGGAGACTCCGGAAAATCGCCTTTTTTTATAATTTATCCTTTTGAATCAATGTTTAAAGTTACTTTCAATTCATTCGTCCAAATTACTGAGAAATATCTATAGGCTTAGCAAAATATATAAATTTGAATGAAACACTAATAGAAATAAAGATATTTGCAATGAAAAAAAAAAGTTATCTGTCCGTCTGGTATAATGCAATTTAGTTGTATTTTTTTTTTCGTATAAATAAAAAAACGCTCATTACTGGATTAACGAAGTACTCAAAATCAGTTGCCAGCATTTTTATTGAAAATAATTACAAATATCATAATGTACATTGCATACATTTTCTGTAATTTTCATTTGATTGTAAAAAGACTTACTTACTTAAGGTGGCGCTATAGTCCGTTTTGGATTTGGGCCTCCATCAACAGCCTCCGCCAGCCAGCTCGGTCCCTAGCTAATTGTCTCCACTTTTGCACTCCAAGTTGATTGAGGTCCTCTTCCACTTGACTACCTGAGTCGCCGTCTTCCTCTCCTCCTACGTCCCTCGTGAATAGTGTCGAAGGCTTTCCGGGCCGGAGCATTAGTGTCCATCCGCTCTAAATGACCGAGCCATCTGAATCTCTGGACCTTGACCCTTCTAGCTAGGTCTATGTCGTTGTACAACCCGTAAAGTTCGCTGTTTTATCTTCTTCGCCATTCCCCTACAATGCACACGGGGCCAAAGATGACCCGAAGAACTTTCTTCTCGAAACGGCCTAAGGCACTTTCATCCGATTTTGTCTAGGTCCAAACTTCTGCAACATACAGCAGGACTGGGATGATGAGGGTGTTGTACAATATTACCTTAGTTGCTTGAGAGAGGGCTTTTCCACTCAATTGCTTTTTTAGCCCAAAGAAACAGCGATTAGCAAGAAATCTTCTTCGTCTAATCTCGGCGCTGGTGTTATTGCGCGTCTTTATAGCGGAGCCTTGGTAGACAAACTCCTCTACTACCTTGAAGTTGTATGCGTCTATTGTGACGTTCTGCCCGAGCCGTCGGTGTTGTGTGTGATTCCTCGAAGACAGCATATACTTTGTTTTTCCCTCATTTATCGCTAAACCAATTTTTGCCGCTTTCTCACGGTGTTGACGGTGGAGTTCTACACTATCTTCTCAAGAACGATGTTAAAGAAATCGCACGACAGTGCATAGTCTTGTCTGAATCCTTTTTTGACGTCGAAAGATTCCGTAAGCTCGTTGCCAACCTTGATAGAGCAGCGTGAGTTCTCCATCGTCATTTCGAACAAGCGAACGAGCTTGGCAGGGATTCCAACACTAGACATAGGTTTATACAGTTCGTCTCTGTAGATGCTGTCATACGCGGCCTTAAAATGAAAAGGTGGTGGGTATCGATTTAGAGTTCATAGGTCTTTTCCAGGATCTGCCGCAACGTGAAAATTTGGTCAATGGTTGACTTTCCTGGTCTAAAGCCACATTGATAAGGACCAATCAGATTGTTGACGAAAGTCTTCAGACGTTCACATATTACGACAGAAAGGATTTTGAAGGCGATGTTAAATAGGCTGATCCCGCTGTAGTTGACGCATTTTAGAGGATCTCCCTTTTTCAGAGTCGGGCAAACAACGCTGAGGTTCCATTCATCGGGCATGCATTCCTCTGACCATATCTTACAGATGATTTGGTGCATGCTCCTATCTAGCTTGTCGCCTGCTGTTTTGAACAACTCAGCAGCTAGTCCATCTGCTCCAGCGGCTTTCAGCCGTGATATTGCGGTTTTTACTTCTTCTAGGTTAGGTTCACGGAATTGTTCTTTACCATAGTAAAAAATAGTAAATACATGAACCACTATCTGAAAAAAAAAAAATCCGAAGGTATATGAGAATTTTTGGTATACCTCGGGTATCCGAGTGTTCAGCTGATCAACATATGATTTTCTGCTTTGATTTTTTTTGGCGCACAATTTCATCAGCTTCCAAATTAAAAGAAAATTGAAAGAAATATAAACAGAAGTCTAGCGATGTGAGTTTTAATATTACTTGTTTGCCGACGGATTCACTGCCATTAATAATTTCCTATTCTCAAGCGTTTTATTTGTTTTTTTTTCGTGTCTGGTCCAAAATGATATCCCAGATACGGGTATCTAAGATAGCCTATCCGATAGGTGATTGAACGTAGCCAATGTCTAAAAGTGCTCCCTTTCTCTCTCTGAGCTCTCTGAGCCAATCAGCTGGCTGTAAGGACGTCAAAATCAAAATCTTTTAGATCTTCTTTCTCACAATCCGATGTAACACTCTTCAGGCTACCTTCCGTTTTCTATTTCATTATCTCTATGCGGTGTACGCACGGTTGTAAGATATTGCAGACAAGTTTTTAAGTGACAGATCTACCAATCGTGTACATTAACCAATGTTCAACATTTAACAGGCAACGTGATCTTAAAACTATAATCCAGGCATGTGCGCCAAATTCGTTGAACCCTCGATCGTACTTCAGCTTCTGAAATTGTGCCCGTGAAATTGTAATTGTGCTGCATCTCTTTCCCTGAAAATAAAGAGATAAAGAATAATTGTCATACTTCACTAAATACTCTGATTAAGATTCGTGTGCCTTTTTAATATTGTCATGTCACGACTAAGATCTGTTTCTATCCCCTTTACTCGAATTGCAATGAAACAGTTGTGTGTGCATACTTTGTGAAAAAGAGGCTTGTCATTGACGTCATCAAATCTGCCCCCAAGTAAAAAGTAAAATACGTAGATTATTGAACCTTGACTTTAAATAAAAACAAACAACACAATCATCACATGTTCTGGCTTGAGTTCAGAGCAACCATTTTTGTGGTCATTACAATGACCTCTGATTTCTTGATTTGTTAATTTAGTTGAACATCTGCCGGGATGTTGCGCTTTACAGTCTTACAAAAATAGTTTCGTTACTTTTTTAGTTAATCAATCAATAAATCATCTTATAATTTACCGATTACGATAAGTGTCAATTTATTAGCAATGTTATACATTCCTTTGACATGAAAGCCACTTGACAAACCAAAGAGCGTCACTTGATTATTTTCACGCTTAGATTCTGTCAACTACTTGAATGCCGTATATCAATTGAAATAATCTTAAACTCTATAAATCGATGCGGTTTAATAATAAATAAAAAATATTTACAGTTTTATTCACCTAACAACAATTGGTATCAGAACTAAAGGGTTGTAGTCTATCAAATAAAGTCAAAGGCTTGTGGTCATAAGGGTGCTCTGCTAAGTACAATTTGAAATTATGTAAGCGCACTCAAGCGACTTGTTGCCATCGGCCAAACTGAATGAAATTATGGCTTGCAACATTGGCATATGATTCATTTGCATGAAAATAATAAATAATTATTTTTAATTTCTTAAAACAACCAGACCGTATGACTAGTTTTCAAAAGGTCTCGAAAACAACAACGAATTGGGCGAGTCGAGAGGATAATAAGCATTAAACAAACATCTATTTTAAATAAGTTTGAAAATTATTGGCATTGATCCAGAAAAGTAAAAACAATTTAGCAAACAAAAGGTGTGAGAAGATAGAATTGTTCGTTTTTTTTTTTTTTAAATAGAAAAAAAAAGAACTGTTGAGATATTTCATGACATATGTAAGATGGAAACATTTCTTCGTCCCACGGACATAATATATTTTTGTTCAAATAAACTGTCAACAAAAATACAAATTTGAACTTTATTCCTTCATACATTTTTTTGTTTTAAATGAAATGCAGTTTAAATGTATTTAAAAATATGCAAACGGAGATAAATTCTAAAATTCACTCATACTTTTACACAGTGTTAGTTCACTGTGGCGTATGCGTACTTTTTTTACTTTAGATAAAACTAATATCTAAACTTTTCCTCGATAAAAATATACAATTGTTTTTAAGAATTAAGGTGTTATTGGAACTCTTTTACGATCTGTAATTGTCATAAGTCCTATGCGATCGCGAAATTTGTTTTTGCAGAAGGGCCTCCCATGGCCGACAGGTCGAAGCGGAGTAGGCTGTTACTACTAATTACCCCACAAGGAAGGAGTGCGAATGAATTTCTTTTTTGGAATCAACGGTGGCGTCTTCAGTTCCAGTTAGGCCGAACTACTTGGTGAACACCTTTACGGGCGGTTTTTCTGGCTCTTGCACTTGGAGTCACATCAAGTGCCTGGTACTCCAAAGTGGGGGTTGTACGTCGGGGTGACTTTCCGACTACGTAGAAAAGAATTTAGTTGCGAAGCAACAACAGGCCCCGAAAAAGGACGGATACACTGATGACGACCCAAGCAAATGTATAAAGGACAACGAATTTCGAATATGCACGTGGAATGTTAGGTCCCTTAATAGACCGCGTGCTGCCGAACAATTAGCGGAGACCCTCAACTGCTACAAAGCAGACATTACCGCTATCTAGGAAATGCGATGGAATAGACCGGGCAAAAGGAGAATGAGAAACTGCGACATTTGCTATGGTGATTGTTACCGAGAGCAACAACAGCAACTCTTTGGATGCGGATTCATCGTTGGAAGCAGACTCAGGCAAAAAGTCTTGAGCTTCAAATGTGTAAGCGAACGCATCACGACAATCAGAAATTCGGCAGTATTAGCCTAATATGTGCACATGCCCCCACAGAAGAGAAAAACGACGACACCAAAGACGAGTTCTACGAGCTACTTGACAAAACGTATGAGCAATGTCCTAGCTATGGCATTAAAATTGTCCTCGGCGATTCTAACGCAAAGCTGGGAAAAGAGGGTATCTTTGGTGGAACAGTCGGAAAGGACAGCCTGCACGAAACCACTTCCGAACGGATTCAGTCTGATCGATTTTGCTGCGGGGCGAAATGGTGGTAGCAAGCACCTGGTTTCCACATCTCAACATCCATAAAGATACATGGAGATCTCCTGAGTTGACTTAAGGTCATCGAGCAAGAACAGATGCCTGTAGAAATAAACAAATGAACATCATAGTAGAATCGCAGTCAATGCTGGGAATTTGGAACGACCACTCCTGTAGACTGTATAACGGCGACGACAAACAAAACACCGCCGTGAGACAGGAGCCTTTCATCGGACACGATGATAGTCAACAATTCCGTGAACCCGACCTAGAAGAAGTGAAAACCGCAATATCACGGCTGAAATCCAACAAAACCGCTGAAGCAGATGATCTAGCTGCCGAGCTGTTCAAGGCAGCAGGTGACGATCTGACAGCAGCATGCAGCAAATCATCTGTAAGGTCTGAAGAATGCATGTATGAATGGAACCTCAATATTGTCACCCCGATACTGAAAAAGGGAGTTTCTCTAAGCTGCGCCAACTACAGAGGAATCTGTCTACTTAACATCGCCTACAAGATCCTGCCGTAATATGTGGCTTCAGGCCAGGAAAGTCAACCATCGACCAAATTTTCACGTTGCTGCAGATCCTGAAAAAAACTTATGAACCCCAAATCGATACCCACCACCTTTTCATCGATTTTAAGGCCGCGTATGACAGATCTACAGAGAGGAACTGTATAAAGCTATGTCTAGTTTTCGCATCCTAACAAGCTCGTTCGCTTGTGCAAAATAACGATGGAGAACTGAAGCTGCTCAATCAAGGTTGGCAACGAACTTACGGAATCTTTCGATGCATAAAAGGATTCCGACAAGGCGATGCACTGTCGTGCGATTTCTTTAATATCGTTCTTGAGTGCAGAACTCCACCGTCAACACCAGAGGCACTATCATCCAGTAATATGTTCAACTTCTTGCGTAGGCCGATGATATTGATATAATGAGAAGAACACAGCGTGATGTCAATTGCGCCTTTGTGAGATTTGAGACAGAAGCGGCAAAAATGGGTTTAGCGGTAAATGAGGGAAAAACGAAGTATATGCTGTCTTCGAGGAAGGACACCCAACACCGACAGCTTGGGCAGAACGTCACAATAGACGCACATAACTTCGAGGTAGTAGAGGAGTTTGTCTACCTAGGCTCCTCTATAAACACGGGCAATAACACCAGCGCCGAGATCAGACGAAGAATAACTCTTGCTAATCGCTGTTTCTTTGGGCAATTGAGTGGAAAAGCCCTCTCTCGAGCAACTAAAGTAAAATTGTTGACGACTTAATTGCATGATAAACTTCTGACAAAGCTTCGGGATTCCCCTTGATTGTCGCATACCTTTAAAAAAAAAATTTGATGAGTTCACTGTTGCGTATGAGTATAATTTTTTACTTCAAAGAAAGAAATGTTTATTCAAAGTATAAAGGTGTTAAGTTTTTTTCCCCCCCTTAAGGCTCGACTTCAAAAGTCACGTTAAAAATCGAATGTTCCAAAACAAATTAACTTAAAAATATCCCCTTCCTTCATCCACAGCTTCACAGCTTTAATTAATTTAAATTTTCTGTTATTTTTAGGTATTCGTTTCTCGTTGGATGTGTGTCGTGATGAAGTCAAAGCCTTGTCGGCATTGATGACCTTCAAGTGTGCTTGTGTCGATGTGCCATTTGGCGGTGCCAAAGCTGGTCTCAGAATTGATCCCAAAACCTACTCTGAACATGAGCTTGAGAAAATCACGCGCCGATTCACTCTTGAATTGGCCAAGAAGGGATTCATCGGACCCGGCGTTGATGTACCCGCTCCCGATATGGGAACCGGAGAACGTGAGATGTCTTGGATTGCCGACACCTATGCCAAAACAATTGGTCACTTGGACATCAATGCACATGCCTGCGTGACAGGAAAACCAATTAACCAAGGTGGTATTCACGGTCGTGTATCGGCCACCGGTCGTGGTGTCTTCCACGGTCTGGAGAACTTCATCAACGAAGCCAACTACATGAGCATGATTGGTAAGCATTTTGACATTAAGGCATTTGTGGGGTGGAAATTGCATTAGAAAATTCTTATGCAATAATGCATCCGCATGCCGCAAAACGGATTTCGGTTTTATATTTTTATGTTTCTTCTTTGTTTTTCCCTTAGGTACCACACCCGGTTGGGGTGGTAAGACATTCATCGTTCAAGGTTTCGGTAATGTAGGTCTTCACACATGCCGTTACCTTGTCCGCGCTGGAGCCAAATGTGTTGGAATTATTGAACACGATGGATCCATCTATAACCCAGATGGCATTGACCCCAAGTTTGTAATAAGCAAATAAATGAAAATAAGTTATTCGCAAATGGGTAGATGGTGTATAGCAATTCCTTTGAGTTGTTGCCAAATCTATTTATGTAGTTTTCTTGATGACACGTGAGTTCACTTTCAATTATTTATTTCCCCGACAGACAAACCCTCAAAGAAGAGTCTGAAGGGGTTGAAAATGTCAGGAAATAGTTGCAAATAGTTTAAATTGGATAAGAATTTGTAAACCACGTGCAAAAACTGCAGAAAGCTCGATATTATGTACCAGCTGGTGGCTATAAATATAGAACACATCGATTTTTGTGTTCTGTTTATGTTTGAACGGATGTGAAAATGAGGTAAAGAGTTCTCGATTGTGAGCAGTGTTATGTCAATGAAATCAGAACTGTTATGTTGTAAAGTAGAGGAAAAAAGAGAACGGAAATATTAAGTTTTCAAGTTTTTTTTTTAAAAGACTTATTGTCTTATGAAATATTAACGTTGTCTTGGGCTTTAAATTTGTTGAGCTCCTTCAGAATACAGGCTTACTTATTCGGCTCCTAATCCAGGCAACTCAGCACGAGCCACAGCAGTTTTCAATCGAAATTGGTCCCTCGCATGCGTTTTAAAGCCTTCGAAAACTCGAAACCAAGTATTTTGTGTTTGTACCGCAGGTTCGGTCTTCCTTGTCTCGAAGCTGGGGTCTACGAAGAGAATACTTTCTTGGCTGGAGTGTGTTCGTCCATTGGCTCGATGTGGCCGAGCCAATGTACTCGTTTTTTCTTGGCGTTTCCAGACTGCATCCACATCTTGGTACAGCTCGTACTGTTCGCTTTAGAAATGAGAACCATTCGCCAACCATTCGAGACCGAAAAGCTGTCGAAGAATTTTTATCTTTCGAAAGTGCCCAGTATTATTTCCCCTTTTTACTTATCCTCCAGCACTCGGTGCCTTAGAGAAGGACTGTTAAAATTAAAGCCTTGTATAGTAGGCACTTTGTCTTTTGGGTGAGGAGTTTTGAACCCAGTAGTTTGGTCAAACCGAAGTAGCAACGTTTCGCTAGGGTTAGTCTTCGTTGGATCTTCATTAAGGTGTCGTTCGTGGGATTAATGATTGTTCCAAAGTAGGTGAACTCCTTAACTACATCGAAATTGCTGCTACCAACAGTGACGTTTTGTCTTAGGCGGTGTACAGGTGTTCTTTTGTTTGTTAATAGCTTGTACTTCGTTTTATACTCGTTCACTTCAGGACCAACGAGCTTCGGCTGTGCTTCAATCGCACAGCTCTTTGTGATCGACCGAAGATTTATATGCCTTCCGCATAGCCAAGTAGCTGGTTGGGTTTGAGAAAGATTGTATTTTCCGTATTCAAACTTCCTTGCGAACTATCTCCAGGACTATGTTGAAGAAGTCACATGACAGTGCATCTCCTTGTTAAACCGTGCGCACGTTTGAAACAACTCAGATGAGCTGTAACCCATTTGCACACTGCACTGCGCATCGTTTAGCGTCATGCGATACATCTGGATCAGTTTGTTTGTTGTGTGCCCGAATTTAGATTAAACAAACACATTTGCTCAATTTAGTAGTGTCCGTAACTTAGTGGTTAGGTGCGTTGGCTGCTAAGCAGAACGGCGTGGGTTCGAGTCCTACTCGTGCCCATAGTTTTTATTTCATCTTTCACCGCCACTGCCTCTTGCGAAGAATTGACAGAACTTCCAAGAGTGCCATCTGTCATGAAAAAGTGCTTTTCAACTTTGTTGTTCGGAATAGTTCGGAATAGGCGTAAAATTGTAGGTCCTCTCAATTCTTCACACGCACCTAGAGAATTGTTGATAAGAGTAAGCCACTTAGGCTTTGACTCTTCAAGGGCTGTCGCGCCACTCTATTTTTTTCAATACAACAGTTTAAATAGTTTATTGCAAATTATTTATTGAAGCCTTTCATTATTTGTGTTTCTCTTTAGAAATTGGAAGACTACAGAAACGAAACCGGTACGATTGTTGGCTTCCCAGAAGCCAAGCCATACCAAGGCGAGAACCTCATGTTCGAGCCATGTGACATTTTCATTCCAGCTGCCGTTGAGAAAGTCATCACCAGTGAAAATGCTCACAAAATTCAAGCAAAGGTAATCCAACTACTTACCGCCCGATATTTTTTTTTAACTCTCCATTTCATTCTAGATCATAGCTGAAGCTGCCAACGGTCCAACAACCCCAGCTGCTGACAAAATCCTCATCGACAGGAATATCTTGGTCATCCCCGATTTGTACATCAATGCTGGTGGTGTGACAGTGTCGTTCTTCGAATGGCTGAAAAATCTTAACCACGTTTCATATGGTCGTCTGACTTTCAAATATGAACGTGAATCCAACTACCATCTTCTGGGTAAGTTCTTCCTATTCTCATCTCCACTCGATTTTCTTCTTTTTCATTCATTTGGGGTTTTCATTTTTTTTTTTTCAAATTCGCTTCTATTAATTTCAAGTTCACATTTTGACTTAAAATTAATACTCGAAAAACAAACAAACATTTCCGCTATGCCAATTTACATTAATTTTGTTTTGTTTTTTTGAAAAATCATCATTTATTTATGCCAACTGTATTTTGAAACATTAAACGGCTAGACTATGGTTTCCATTCATTTCAAATTAGTTTTTTTTTGTTTTGCTTTAGGCTAAACAATTTGTATTTATTTTTTATTTTGTGTTTAATTAAGAGCTAAAAGCAAGTATTTCTAATTGTTTTTTGTTGAATTTTTTTAATTTGGTTTAAATAAAAATACTTAATTTTTGTTTTTATTTTCTTCTACCACTATTTAGCTTCAGTCCAACAGTCTATCGAAAGATTTATTCTTGACGGTACAGTTTCAATTTGTTCCTAGTTAAATCCTTTACGTTTTTTTTTCATTTTTGTTTTCAAATTCCTATTTTTTTTTTTTAAATCCCATGAACCACAGAAAAAAAATATCCTTTCAATCAAATGTTTCCTGGCTTTTTATCATTTTTATGTTGGTTTCTTTTGCATTATGATTTTGTACACTTTTGTTCGGATTTTATAGATTTAATTCTTTAATTTAATTCTGGCATTTGCATTTTTGTTTTGCACTTTGGAAGCATTTTAGAGTTAGGAAATCATTCATTAAGAGAAGCCTTAGTTGGGATTTTGATTTAAGTTACAGCTCTTGGCGTTCCGAAAATTCATAGGACTTAGAGCCATTCAGTTCACACGAAGTTACTTACTTACTTACTTAAGGTGGCGCTACAGTCCGTTGTGGACTTGGGTCTCAATCAAGAGTCTCCGCCAGCCAGCTCGGTCCCTAGCTAGCTGTCCAGTTTTGCACTCCAAGTTGATTGAGGTCCTCTTCCACTTGTGGGCGCCAACTGAGTCGCGGTCTTCCTCTCCTCCTGGTCATACAGTTCTTGGTTGAATCTTCGTCTCCATTCTCCATTAACGAAGAAAGGACCAAAAATCACTCGAAGAATTTTTCTCTCAAAGCAGCCCAAAACGTTTTCATCAGAAGTTGTTATGGTCCATGTCTCTGCACCATACATGAGAACCGGGATGATGAAAGTTTTGTAGAGTGTCACTTTAGTTGCTCGGGAGAGGACTTTATATCAATTGCCTTTTGCCTTCTAGTCCAAAGAAGCAGCGATTGGCAAGAGTGATTCTTCGTTTGATTTCAGCGCTGGTGTTGTTGTCTGAGTTGATATCGAATCCCAGGTAGACAAAGTCCTTAACTACCTCGACAGTTAAATCTGTCTATGTTGACGTTTGCTCCAAGACGTCGATGTTGGTAGTCCTTTCTTGTCGACAGCATTAACTTGGTCTTGCCCTCGTTAACCGCTAGACCCATCTTGGCCTCCGTCTCAAGACTTACAAACGCTCCACTGTCTCGTCTGCGTATGCTAGTAGCTGGACGGACTTTTGAAAGATTGTGCCTCTGGTGTTGACATTGGAGCTTTGCACAATCTTTTCAAGAATGATGTTGAAGAAATCGCATGACAACGCATCGATATCCTTTCTTGAACATCGGGCATACGATTCTGAGGTTCTATTCGTCAGGCATTCTCTCCTGTGACCAACTTTGGCAGATGAGCTGGTGCATGTTCCTATTCAAATCAGCTCCAGCAGCTTTGAAAAGTTCAGCGGCTAGCCCGTCGGCTCCAGCGGCTTTGTTCGACTTAAGTTTTGATATCGCTAGTTTCACTTCGCCAATGTCGGGTGGGTGGAATTGTCTAAATCCGTTATCGGAGGTGCTCGGCTATGTCGGCCGATTATTCCATCAAAGATTTCTTCTCTACCCAGCTTAGCATTAAAATCTCCAAGGACGATTTTAATGTCATAGCTAGGGCATTGCTCATAGGACATAGGGCATTGTCGAGGAGCTCGTAGAACCTATGTTCATCCTTTTCTTCAGTGGGGGCGTGAGCGCAGATGAGGCTGATGTTGGTGAATTTAGCCTTGATACGGATTGTTGAGTTGAAACTCAAGACCTTCCTCCTGAGTCGAGTCCCAACTACAAATCCACATCCAAATAGACGCTGATTTTGTTCCCGGTAGCAGTCACCGTAGTAAATATCGCAGTTGTTCATTTTACGTAAGCCCGGACCATCCCACCTGAGCTTCTTTAGCTGCTACAATTTTGGTCGGACCAGGGCATCATCCTGTCAATCCTTTAACACCCCTGTGTTCCACCTCATTCGCGTTCAGAATATATTGTCCATTCGCTTCCATGACCCAGTCTTCTAAGTCTTTGAACTTTGACACTTCCTGAATGTGTTCTGTGAAGTCCTTGATTGAATCTTCGCTTCCATTCCCCTTTACGTAGACAGACTTAGCACGGTTTAAAAATCAAATCCGAGAGAATAATTTGTTTTAGTCCTTACAACCATTCGAAATCTTATTTGAATATTGAAAGGTTATGTGCATGACCACCAACCCCAACCCCAAACCCACCTTCAGGCTTTTCAAACACTTTATTTAAATTGCTTATGCTTTTGTTAACAAAAATTCTTTTATTAATCATTCATTTGCTTTCAATAACACACAAAACATGCTTCTTGTTTGCATGACATTTCTTCTCGGTTATTTGTTTCTTAACACCATTCGTCAACTCAAGCATTACTAATTTTTGTTCTTGGCTTTTGTTGATGTTCGCAAACTTGTAAACCAATTGCAAATGAAATAATTTTAATTTGTTTATTTTTCCTCTAATTCAGAATCTGTCCAGGAATCTCTTGAACGTCGTTTCGGACGTGTCGGCGGTCGTATCCCAGTGACACCATCAGAATCGTTCCAAAAGCGTATTTCTGGTGCCTCTGAAAAGGACATTGTACACTCTGGTCTGGATTACACCATGGAGCGTTCGGCTCGTGCCATCATGAAGACAGCCATGCGCTATAACTTGGGTCTGGACTTGAGAACAGCTGCCTACGTTAACTCGATCGAAAAGATCTTCACCACTTACCGCGATGCTGGTTTAGCTTTCTAAAAAAGTTCTTAAACTTTAAAAAAAAACGTCTAATAGTTCTTAAATAAAATAAAAATCGCCAGCCAGAGGAATGGAGTCGCAAAAAACGTCAGTGAAAGCTTAAAGTTAAGTTCATCTCCAACTCCTGCCATAAAAAAAATTTAAATATAAAAAATATCCGAACAAAATTTAACTAAACCACAAACACACCGTCGACCAAAATGAAACAAATTTAAAGAAAAAAATCGAGTCGAATAGCTTCAGCACGCGGATTATTTTTTCTGTTAAGTTAGTAATTTAGATTCTAAAGTGTTTTCTGTTTTTCATCATACAACTAGCGGTCTTCGCGAACCAACAACAACAACTTAAAGTCAACATTGTATTCATGAAGTGTATACCTACCGTTTTTTTTTGTTTCAAATTGATTTTCTCATTTTAATTTAATTTTGTGTATTTTAATTTTATTTTCTATTTTTATTTTTTTGTTGCTGTTATTTCTTTAGATTGTAAACATTAAAATGCATTTTACTAAATAAATAGAAATAAAAAAAAAATATTTAAAATATCAAATGTTGGCTTTTTGAACGTAAGAAAGTCTTATGATTGACCTCTAAGCGGTTGGAGAGAAATAAAGATTTGAGTCTATTTTTGAATCATTCAAAATAAAACTTAAAGCTTTTTTTTTTACTTACTTACTTACTTAAGGTGGCGCTACAGTCCGTTGTGGACTTGGGCATCAATCAACATTCTCCGCCAGCTTGCTCGGTCCTTAGCTAGTCGTCTCCAGTTTTGCACTCCAAGTTTATTGAGGTCCACTTGAGTGCGCCACCTGAGTCGCGGTCTTCCTCTCCTCCTACGTCCCTCGGGAATAGTGTCGAAGGCTTTCCGAGCCGGAGCCATCTGAGTCTCTGGACCTTGACGCTTCTGGCTAGGTCCATGTCGTTGTACAACCCGTAAAGTTCGCTGTTATATCTTCTTCGCCATTTCCCTTTGTTATATATCAAATACGTTATTGGTTTATTCAATTCGAGTAAAAATCTAAAATTAATTTTACATAAATATAATTTTGATACGATAATAATTATTTTAAGAATTGAAATAACAAGTGTTTATATCCAAAGTATATTTTTGTATTGTTAACACCCTTCAATGCACACGGGCCAAAGATGACCCGAAGAACTTTCCTCTCGAAACAGCCTAAGGCATTTTCATCCGATTTTGTCAAAGTCCAAGCAAGCTCCTGCACCGTACAGCAGGACTGGGATGATGACTGTGTTGTACAGTTTTAACTTAGTTGCTGGAGTGAGGGCTTTTCCACTCAATTGCTTTCTTAGCCCAAAGAAACAGCGATTAACAGGAGTTATTCTTCGTCTGATCTCGGCGCTGGTGTTATTGCCCGTGTTAATAGCGGAGACTAGGTAGACAAACTCCTCTACTACCTCGAGGTTATGTGTCTATTGTGACGTTCTGTCCGTGCCGTCGGTGTTGGGTGTCCTTCCTCGAAGACAGCATATAGTTCGTTTTTCCTTATTTACCGCTAAACCCATTTTTCCGCTTCTGTCTCAATTCTCAGAAAGGCGCCAGACACCACGCTGTGTTCTTCCCATTATATCAATATCATCGGCGTACGCGAGAAGTTGAACAGTTTTTTGGAAGATAGTGCCTCTGGTGTTGATGATCTTCTCAAGCACGATGCTAAAGAAGTCGCATGACTGTGCATGACCTTGTCTGAATCGTTTTTTGACATCGAAATATTCCGTTAGTTCGTTGACAACTTTGATGGAGCATCGTGAGTTCTCCAGCGTCGTTTTGCACAAGCGAACGAGCTACATGACTTAAAATCGATAAAAAGGTGGTGGGTGTCGAATTGTAGTTCATAGGTTCTTTCCAGGATCTGCCTGAATATGCAGTTGTTCAATTGTTGACTTTTCTAGTCTGAAGCCACATTGATAAAGACCACCAATCAGATTGTTGACGAAATGCTTCAGACATTCACATATTACCACAGAAAGGATCTTATAGGCGATGTTGAGTATGCTGATTCCTTTGATTTGGACGCAGTTTAGAGCTTTGTATATATATTTGGGGAGTAGTCTCAAGATGGAAAACGATGGTGGTGCCATCTTGAGAATTTTTCACAGAAGCGTTTTTTTTTACATAAGTTTGTAATGTGTTTGTTGTTCCATATACAAAGGCTTAGAGGATCTCCCTTCTTCAGTATCGAGCCAAAAATACTGAGGTTCCATTTATTGGACATACATTCTTCCGTCCATATTTTTCAGATGATTTGGTGAATGCTCCTATCTAGATCGTCGCATACTGCTTTGAACAGTCGATGGAAAGTCTACCATTGTACGAAAAAAACCACCCTGGGCCTTAAGGGAACATATGTAGGTGAAGTCAAACGTTGTGATTTCAACCATTCTTTTTCTATAAAAATGACATTAAGGTTCCTTCACGTAGAATTCTGTTGTCATATGAACGTTATTTCCTTGTTTTTGACTGTCTGTCGTCCTCTTTTGTATTAATAGGTATGTTCAGCGACACTGTTCTGCACACTTTGGAACAGAAAAGTACAGCTTTTTGGTGTTCATTGACACATTTCCTGTTCCAAACTGTTCTAGATTTGGTGTTCATTGAGTCTGTCTAGACAGGATTTTCTGTTCCATCATTTTAGGTAAAACACATTTTGTGTTCTAAACTGTTCTGACATTTCTCATGAAGCTGTGCAGTCCTATGCAGTCTTTTTTCTCGCTGAACAAAGCTAATGTGTTCTGAATCTCAGCCGATGGCCTTAATCACCAAATGCACGTTGTGCATTAATGCTCCATTCGTAGTTATATCAATTTCGATCTAACTCAGGAACTTCACGCCTTATAGCAACATCGGTCCAGTCAGGAGAGTCAAGGTCCAACGAACAGTAAGAACTCTAGAAGAACGCAACTCAGTTAGAAGGTGGTAGATGACCTTATAAAACTTTCGAAACGAAAGGTTCGTAAACAAACTGGATAGAGAAGATTGTGGATGTATGCCTTGGTCTCATTTTAGTGCTTTCCGTTATCTTCATATAAACAATGGCGAGTTTTTTTTTCCAAAATTTAAGTAAAAAACACTAAATAAGTTCGTCACCAATAAAGTGATGTTCATTTTATTTCAAGCGTTTAAAAAAATATGAATTGACAAAAATGTATAAAATCTACTTTCATTATTCTTAAACTTTAGGCACGCATTGTCTTTTCCTCGCTTATTAAGAGCACTCTGTTCATATCATAGTTTAAAGTTCGTTTCAGTAAGCAATTACATTAGGAAGCACATTAATTCATTTTGCCAAATATAAAAACCAAACATTTTCAAAAATCAAAAAAAAAGTCTTCCGAATTATCAATACATCGATTAAGTACCTACACAGTTTCCGTGTATTACAAAACTATAAAAATGATGAAAATTTACTTAATTAATAGAATCGGCTCAATCGAGGTAACCGTCGGAGCGGAATTTTCTCCGATTTCTTCCGAATTTTGCTTCGAGGTAGTTCTCCGACAGGCAAAATGTCTCCGATTCGGAGGAAATTAGAGATCATTCCGCTCCGACGGTTATCTCGATTGGGCCGAATATCAGTTTTTGTTCTTTTCTAAGTTAAACTTAATTCAAAAGAATAATATCATTTTGTGGGAAAGGGTTCCAGTTCTATTAAAAGAACAGGGACCTAGGGAAAAGTTGCTGTTTAACATAGTCATCTACAATGGCCCTTACACCATCGCGTGTTATTTTGGGCACTTTTAGTTGATAGCCGAGATCCTTGAGCTTTGAATTGTCCAAATGCATGTGTTTGTGGTAGAGTTGCTCCTCGTCCATGTATGGCGTAAGGGGTGTATTGGATATGTCACAGTTTTGACAAAGTTGCGCCCATGGTCCCATGTGTTTGTCATTTATTTCACTTATTGTATCCGTCATACTGAGCTGGAGGGACAATGTAAAATGTGTTAAAATTAAGGCCTTTCTTAGATTGGGAAGGAATACATACTTTAGTCAGGTTTGACATGACAATTCCCCAATAGTCAACGGTAATTTCAAAAATATCAGCCAAAATATCACTAATCGATCCTTGAGTAGTTTCTGAATCATCAACCAAATTGTATGTTTCACGGTTGGCCTTCGGGTTTTGAGCAATTTCCCATATGGCACTCACAACGTCGAGTACATGAACAGTGTTCAGTTTCATGGAATCGTTCCAGAGAAGTTTCATTGGTTCGTTGAGGTATTTGTAGAGAGCAGCTATTATAATACGAGGCACTGAAATAAAAATAGTTAAAAGTTAGGCCTGACATATTGAAGGACGAGAATGCTTTGCGTTCAAAGGCTTCCCAAACTTAAGAATCAATTGCAAACAAAAGTTACTCATACGCCACAGTGTACTCAAAATGAATATTGTACCTAGTCTTTAAGGGTCTTATGGAGGAAGTATTTATAAGCTTACACCTTTGAGTGCATCTTTTCAAAGTATTCTCCTCTATTCTACACAAGATCGGATAGTTCCCACTCAAATATCAATGTTTCAGAGCAGGAAAATGGACAATTGACTACACTAAGGCAGGTGATGAAGTGGATCTTTAGGAAGCCATGAATGAATTCGGATCCGAAACAAACTGTTGAGACTATGTAAATAATTTTCCAAGTCAAATTAGGATATCCACATTGCTACTCAACCCCGTCAACATCTTCAATGGACTTCGACAAGAGGGTGGGCTGACCTACCTTATCTTCAACCTGGGTATTGAGAATGCAATTCGTTATGCTTCCTATAGTGACCTCAATAATGGGTTGCAGACAGCACAAACATCTTTGGAAGGAATTGGTTAAGATTACGAATCAAATACATATATGGGACTGCATTTAAATGAAGGAAAAATCAAATCCTACGAGTTCGAAGTATTGCGATCCTTCCATTACCTTCGGTTAAAAGTTGCCTTTGATAACATTACTTACTTACTTATCAAGCGCTTATCATGTAGGATGTCCGCCTGAGACACAGCAGTTTTACATCGCTTTAGCATTCGCAGTCACTTGGTCTTTGTACTGGAGGTTTGGTCGTCCTTGTCGTCTCGAACCTGGGGACTGCGAGGAGAAGACTTTCTTGGCTGGAGCGTTGCTGTTCATTAGCTCGATGTGGCCGAGCCAATGTAATCGTCTTTTCTTGGCTTTCTGTACTACATCCACATCTTTGTACAGCTCGTACAGTTTGCCGTTGAACCTTCTTCTCCATTCGCCACCGTCGCATACGGGACCGAAAATCCGTCGAAGAATTTTTCTTTCGGAAGTGTCCAGTGTCAATTCCTCTTTTTAACTTATAGTCCAGCAATCGGCGCAGGAGATAGGACTGGTAAAGTCAAAGTTTTTTTATAGCAAACACTTTGTCTTTCGAGTGTGGAGTTTTGAACCCATTTGTTTTGCCAAACCGAAGAAGCAGCGGTTCGCTAGGATAATTTTTCTTCGTATATCCACTAAGGTGGCGTTTGTGGGATTGATTTTTGTTCCGAATTAGGTGAACTCCTTAACTATCTCGAAATTGCTGCTACCAACAGTGACGTTTTGTCCTAGGCGGTGGACAGATGTTGCTTTGTTTGTTGAGTACTTTTTACTTTGTTTTGTCCTCAAGACCAACGAGTTTCGTCTGTTCTTCAATCGCTGTGAAGGCCTCAAGCACAGCTCTCTTGGATCGACCGATGTTGTCAATGTCGTCCGCATAGCCTAGGAGCTGGGTGGATTTGTTGTAGATAGTGTTTTCCGTGTTCACTCCTGCCTTGCGCACTATTTTCTCCAGGATTATGTTGAAGAAATCACATGACAACTCATCTCCTTGTCTTACCCTGCGCATTTTTGAAACAACTCGGATAAGCTGTTACCGAATAGCACACTGCATTGCGAATTGTTTAGGGTCATGCGGAATAGCTGGATCAGATTTTTCGGGATCCCGAATTCAGACATCGCCATCATAAGTTCTTAGTAGTAGATGCCAAATTCTTGAAATTCGTTGGTCTTTTCCAGGATTTGCCTCAATGTGAATATGTAGTCTACCGTTGTTCTACCTGGCCTAAAGCAACGTTGGATAGGATTTTGTATGCAAGATTAAGCAGGGATATGCCTCGCGTTTGCATAACAGGATCGCCTATTTTGTAGATGGGGCATATGGAACCCAATCGTTCGGTCAGTGGACATGCATTCTTCGTCCAACACTTTCTTGATGACCTGGTGCATGCGGTTCATCAAAAAACTTCCTCCATATTTAGAGATTTCCGCAGACATGCCGGACGGAGTCTTCATTGACTGGTCTTGATTTTCTTTCACCGGCTCGCTGTTGGAAGTGCTGCTGTACTTCGGTGACTAGGCTTCCTTCACTGTTTCGAAGAATCCCGGTTCTGAAACCAGAAGCCAGTTGCTTTTACGTTTTAAAGAAACGCTGATATTGTTCTTGGCCCGAGACTTTTCTAGAACTGTGAGCTGAGAAACTGCGGATGATCTTTTTTTCTTCGCAAGGTCTTTCTCTCATTTCATACTTTTTGTTCGGTTGTCTTCTCTTGCTGCTCTTGTTTTCCGTTGAAGCAACTACAAACATGCATTCTCCGTCTCTCATTTCAATGACGCGCACTCCACTCATCATCATACCACGGATTCTTTTTCGGGGGTGGCTGGTAACCTATGGTGGTCTCGGTTACATTTTTTATTACTTCGCGATATTGGTTTCACAGTGTTGACATTTGTGGTATTTGGGAGGACGGCGGTGATTCGCTCACTCAGGCGCTCACTGTAGTCTTTGGCATTTTCCTGAGTGATAAGCCAACCGATGGATGTTTAACTTCTTTTTTTGGACCGCACGGGTTTTTGTTTGTCGAGCCACTACCAGAAAGTGGTCAGAGTCGAAATTTGTCCCTCGAAAAGTTCGCATGTTGAAGATGTTGGATGCGTGCTTTGCGCAGATTAGCACATGGAAGATTTGATTGGTGGTTCGACATTCCGGAGATCTCCAGGTTACTGTGTAGATCTTTCGTCTTTGTAACCTTGTGCTAATTATTACTGTATTACGAACTGCAGCTAAGTCGATTAGTCGGAAGGCGTTATCTGCTGTTACTCCGTGGAGGCTGTGCTTTCCAACTAATCCGCAATAGATGTCTTCCTTCCCGATTTTTGCATTGAAGTCTCCGAGTACGATCTTGATGTCGTACTCTGGACAGGCTCCGTAGGCTCTATCCAAGGGGTCGTAAAAATCTTTCTCTCTATTTTCCTCAGCACCATCGATGTTTTGTACTGTGGCCTTGATGTGGATAACAGCCAGGCTTGAAATCCATGACTATCGGACTTAGTCGATTTCCCACGACGAATCCGCATCCAAATATGTGCATGACAGCTGTAATAAGTGTCGCAATTTTTTCTTTTCATTGTCCCTAATCCTATCCATCGAATTTCCTGGATCGCAGTAATGTCTGCCATTTACTGCGTGAGGACAGATTCAATTTGATTAAATTGATTGAAATCCATCTGAACCTAATTTAACTTCTCAATGGGCAGATGTCTATGCCAATGAAAACCTGTTCGATATACGATCCGAAAAAGTGAATATTAACGATTGGAAATGAAAGAAGAACAGAGAATAGAACGCAGCCAAGTCACATGCCTGAAAAAATTTTAACAATGGCACATAGGATCCTACTATTGCATGAAAAACAACTCCATTTAAGGGAGACATGAGCCAAACTCGTGCTTTGTCATTAAATCTTTCACTTCACTCTTCCGGTTCCCTTGAAAAAAGTATCTTCCTTCAAATTGCTTTGTTGAAACAGTTCATAGGCATGATGTAAAGTCTGAATGACTCTTTGTGTTTTTGTATGTACGCAAGACTACTAAAATATTCATAGTGATAAATGAGATGTGTAAGGGAATCCTCTCCTAAAAAGGCAATGGGCGTTGCAGGCATAAACTTCCTTTTACTTTTTCATTATTACTCATCCAATGGAGAGAACCTGAAAGGTAAGTGGTAAGATACTTACTCAAATATCTCTTATCGCCGATTCCATAAACAATGGGCAACCTAAACACCGTGTAGTTCAGATCGTCCATTGCCCTCAATTCCTTTTCAACTTTAACCTTCATCTTTGCCACAGCCGTCCAGGGGTCTGTCTTGCAATCTTCCTTGAGAGCAGTTTTCTCACTCGAATTCACACTTCCCGAACTAAGTTCAACATATCGCTTCACTTTCATATTGGCCGCTTCCATGGCACAATTGATGCTCAATTTGTAGATACCCTCCTTGTAGACGGCATCGGTTTGATTTGGACGGGTTTCGGCGGCACAGTTCACAACTATGTCCCAATTTTGACCGTTCTTCGTTGGACTGAATGCATTTTTGCAAGAAGCTGAAAGGTTAAGAATTAACTTATTTGTTTGTTTGTAAAAGAAACCAAAACTTTACCAGTATTTATGAGATTTGCACTGACAAATTCGACAACTGGATTCTCGTAAGCGGCTGTGTGTTCGTCATTCAACCAGGCCATTTGTGGCGGTGTCTTATCAACAACACGGATTTCCTGTGCCAAATCGTTCTTCACTAAATAATGGACCAAGTTGCGTGCGATAAATCCACACCCTTTTATCAGTGGACAAAAGAAATTACAAAAGTTGTAGTTTTTTTTTTTTGTATCACTAAATTTGGCTTTTGAAGGATTTACTCACCTCCAAGGATCAAAATAGTTGGTTTTTCAGACATAATGGATGATTGTTTGTTGGATGGGAATGTAAAAGTTCAAATAAAATTAATTATTTTAAGCAAATTAATAGAAAACAAAAATAATAAATTTAATAAAAAGATTATGCTCATGCAAAACTTATGACACAAGACACAACCAAAAGTCTTTTGAAAAAAGCCCGGTTTCGGTTTCTTGACGTTTGACGTTTGTTGTGTCGAATCGGTTTTAATAGAGTCCTAGATGCACTGTAAGATCAGTGATCACTTTATAACAAGATTGGAAACCTACCTACGTTTTACCCTCCAAATACCGCAAAAGGTATTTTTTTTCATACACACATACTCTTGCAGCAAACTTGCTTTATTATGTAGGCAATTGTATCATTATTACAATAAAACGCATACTCTTACAGCTAACCAGTGTCTTTAAGTTTGTATTACACGCATACTCTTACAGCTAACCTGCTCCCCTAGCTTGTAGGCAAATGTCATTTTGACAGCAAGGTTTCCAATCTTGGTATAAGTGATCAGTGTGTAAGATTATATCGTTTTTCATTGGTCTTTCTGTGACGTTTGTTCTTCTATCTCCAATCGACTGGGTTATGAATTTATGACGTATGTCATTCTTAGGACGATTCTCTTTTCAAAACAGAAGAGTTCTGCTCTTCTCAGAAGCATTCCGTCTGTCAAAGTCAGTCCAATGGAATGGTTTCAAAAGACTCTGGTCTCTTCCGACATGCTTCTGGACGTCCAATGGAAAACGACATAACAAAAATTTAGAAAGTCAAGTTTTTAGGGACAATTCAGACAAGCATGCAAAAAAGAGTATCCAGAAAAATTGTCCTTCGTTGTTCTAATATTGTTAGGGTCGAATTAAATCTATATACACTCATATGCGACTTAAAATAACGTCGAGTTTAAATTAATGAACTAATGCATTCAATGTGAACAGCGATATTAACAGCGAACCGGTTTAAAGTGTACTTTACAGAAATGATTCGTTAATATATTTTGAATCGACTTGGCAGCACTCTCTCTCAAACGTCATTTTGATTTCTGAGAAAGGAAAATTACGTATGGTTTCTGTTTTGTCAACAAAAATCAAGCCTTTATGCATTTTTTCCCTTGTTTCAAAAAATACAATTCGAAATTAAAGTGCAAAACCAAACAAAGAAAACTAAACTTAACAACAAATAATCTGAAGTAATGACGGAAGTAAAAGATGCAACGATTATTATTAAATGGAGTGGCAAAGAGTATCCAATTACCGACCTAACCGATCAGGACACAGTTGCGGTTCTCAAACATGAAATTTTCAAGAAAACACAAGTTCGACCCGAAAGACAAAAGCTTCTAAATCTCAAATTCAAAGGTAAGCAATATTTCTTCCAAAATAGACCGCGACTGTAACCGAAATAAATCCCTTAGGCAAATTCGCTCCCGATAATGTTAAAATCAACAGTCTGGAACTGAAGCCAAACTTCAAAGTGATGATGGTCGGTTCGACAGAAGCCGACATCGAAGACGCTTGCAATAAACCGGAAGGACTAGACGAAGTAATTGATGACTTCGACGACCTTGAAGGAAAAGAAGTCTCCGCTGAGAATTCGGCAGTTTTCTTGGCAAAAATCGCCAAACGCATCAAAGACTATAAAATTACAGTTTTAAATCCACCGCGTGAAGGCAAACGCCTGCTGGTCCTTGACATCGATTATACTCTCTTCGATCATCGTTCTTCCGCCGAAACTGGAGCCGAACTAATGCGTCCCTATCTGCACGAGTTCCTGACATCTGCCTACGAGGACTATGACATAGTTATCTGGTCGGCGACCGGCATGCGCTGGATCGAAGAGAAAATGAAACTTCTCGGCGTCAATACGCACAGTAGCTATAAGATTATGTTCTATTTGGATTTGAATGCCATGATAACGGTTCACACGGCTGAACGTGGTGTTATTGATGTGAAACCGTTGGGCGTCATTTGGGGCAACTTCCCGCAATACAGTTCGAAGAACACGATTATGTTCGACGATATCCGGAGGAATTTCATTATGAATCCGAAATGTGGACTGAAGATTCGTCCCTTTCGACAAGCGCATTTCAATCGACAGACTGACAAGGAGCTGCTGAAGCTGGCCCAGTATTTGAAGGACATTGCCGAAAACTGCTGTGATTTCAATACACTCAATCATCGTAAGTGGGAGAGTTATAATCCGCGAAAGTAAATTATTGTAAAAGTTAGTTCGTAGAGTTGTTCGCGCTTTCGAGATCATCGCGTCGTTAAATCCGCATTTTTTGAACTGTGGCAATAGGATTAGAAATAAAAAATGAGGTTTTCATAAAACGTTTGATTGTTGATTTAATTGCTTTAATTTTAAAAGGATTCCATTAATAGATTCATACATCCGGTGGAATCGTGTAAGGTGATTTGTGATTATCACCTTTGTGACTATCAAATGTGATCACATTTTATTTTCCTTCTGTGTAAGGTGATCACCAAAAATATTTCGTAGCTTGGCATCATTTTCCAAAAAAAAACATATGACGTTTCAGTTTTGACATTAAAGTTTCTGCCATGTATTATGACTCTGCCAATCGATTGCAGCGCCACTGTTTACAAGCATTTTATTACATGAGTTGGTATTGGAAAACAAACGACGCGACGAAGAATAAGAAAACATGATTCTTGATAGTACTTGGTACAAAAATAAAGTTTTGACATTACAATATAGATTGACATTTCGATTTTTTTTTAACTATTGTTGATATTGTTTGCCTTTTGCAATTAATTTGAAGATAAACCCTTTTCGTGAAAAACAAAAATAAAAATGTAAGTAAATACTGCAAATTCATTTCAAGTTGGTGACAAAAATGTAAAATGTTTTAATGTTTATAGGAACACGGCAAACAAAAATCAAATCGAGATGTTGACAACCTATATGGAGAAAAACCCCGATTTGGCCAAATCCTTTTCGGGAAAAGGTTGCAACTCTCGGGATGCCCATCGAGTGCTGTGGGAAAAAATATCAACAACACTAAATGCTAATGGACCACCGACTAAAAGCATTGCCGAATGGAAAAGGGTAAGTTTTGAAGGTTTTCTTTAATTGTCTCTTTGTATTTTTATTTTTTGTTTTAAAAGTTTTGGGCGGTCCGGAAGTACAACGCCAAAAGAAAATTAGTGGCCAATAAGCAATCAATTGCAAAGACTGGCGGCGGACCATTCAACGCCAAACCCCTTGATGCCAATGAAGAGGCAATTGTGCAAGCCTGTGGTATCGAAGCTGTCGTCGATGGAATTTCCGGCGTCCCAAGTTTCGGCTGTGACGAGCACGGTAAATTTAAAGATATCGTTTATTGCTGTTTAATGACATATTTCTTTTTAAGAACTAGATGATCAAATCGAAGCGTTAATTGGTGGTGCAAACAACAATTCACCCCAGCTACCACCATCAACGCCACCCGTTCAGAAAACAAATAAAAAAAGCAACGCGGAAGATGAGCTTGCTAGGAAACAAATTGATCTTCAGAATCAATTCATCGATGATCAAAAAGAAAATTTCAAGGCCGTACGAGAAGCCTTGGGGGCAATAAACCAAAACCTCGCTGCAATTGAAGCCACATTGCAGAAGTTGTGTCAGGAAAAAGAAAAAGAAAGACTAACGACACAAGCCCTCAAGGCGGAAGAATTGAAACTCAAACGAATGGAGATCGAACTCGCTAAGGCAGAGTTCGAATTTAAAATACAAAAATGATTGAAAAAGAAAGACTGCTACTTCGACTGCCACCATATGTGATAAATTACCATATATTTATTTTGTTTGTAAATAGTAATGAAGTGATGTTTATGTTTAGTTTTTTAATGAATTTAGTTTATTTTCTTTTTTGTATGTTTGTATGTATGTTGAAGGTTATTTGTTTACTTTTTGTTTTTTAATGAATTGAATTATTACTTTCGTTGTTGTATGCATGTATGTATGTATGTTTGTTAAGGGTTGTTTGTTTAGTTTTAGTTTCTATGAATTGTGTTTAGTTTATTTGTGTATATATGTATGTTGATGAATTGTTTCTTTTCTGTTTAATGATTAAAAAAAGTTATTGAAATCGAAATTTTGTTTCTTTAATTTGAATGACGGTTAGCCCACAAACTATCCCTTATTCGATCCCTTATTTGTACTCCTCCGGTGCTTCTATTTTGTTCGGGAAGATGGTTTGTTGGATTATCCGAAGGAGGAGCTCTTAGTACTTCGTCTGGCAGCGGTACACCTTGGTCACAGCATATATTGTGCAAAGCAGCACACACATTAATTATTTGTGCCGTTTTTTTGGGAGTATACCTCAACTTCCGCTCTTCTAAAATACTCCTCCACCGTGCTAAAAATATTAAAATCTTGTTAGTGTAGTGAAATTTGAGGAGATGGATTAATTTTACTTTTCATAACCCCAATGCATCTTTCCACCGTGCTTCTTGCCTGGGAATGTTTAAAGTTGAAATGCGATTCGGGTGAATGCTCTGCTGCAGTTCTATAGGGAGTAATTAAGAAGGGTTCCAAAGGGTAGCCACTGTCGCCTTATCCAAATAAAAGAAAATAATGAGTGCATTGTATATTCATCAAAAGTTTTTTGAATTAGTACCAAGAAGCCATGACGATGTTCCACCTGAACAAAAGTCCAAATTTAGCTTCTCCCTTTGCTTACTCTGTCTCCACACGAAACTATCATGGGAGCATCCTCCATATTTCGCGTTAATGGACAATATCTTGTAATTCTCATCGCAGATCTGAAATAAAGAGAAGATTAGGATATTTTACTACTTAATTCATATAAATTGACTTACAACCATTGCATTTATGCTGTGTCTTCCTTTTCGATTGAAGAACATATGTTCATTTTCCGATGGGCGAAGCATCATAATGTGGTCCCGTCAATACAGCCGATTACTTCCGAAATTTGCAGTTTGTTAGTTTTAGTGTTTATATACATATATGAATGCAAAATTACCTCCGGGGATTCCAAATTTCTCATAATAATGCCTTTTTGTTCTTTCGGATGAGACAAATCTTATGAAAGAAGGGCACAGCTTCCTTTCCATTATTTTGAGTGTGGCGGAAGTTATTTCACTCACTGTGCTTTGTCCCATAGTGGTTGACCAATCTGACCCTACTTGCCTTTGGTAGGCACCGCCTCCAAGAAAGTTCAATGTGACGGCTAACTGGAGGGTAGGTGAAATACGGGTCGATCGAACAGCTGGCAAGTCCAAAATTCGAAGGATATATTGGAATGTATCCTTATTTACACGGAAGTTTTTGAGAAAACTATCAAATTTGACAACACATTAAAAAAGGTATAAACAACCGTTCTCTGCAAATACAAAACTTACTTCGCATTTGGAAGATCGAATATATCTACTCTATTGCGCAAGTTAAGCCTCAATAGGCGAACTTCTCTGTGGGTTTCATTTTCTCTCGGTGTAGTATTTCCGTTTCGATAAAAAAAATTTACTGGCACAAACACGTTCATTTTTTATTAAAATTTTTTAAAATATACACAATACTTGAACTAAGCGCAAAATTTTATGTCAATGTGATCGCAAAACAGCTGTCACAAGAAAAAGTAGCAAATTGATGATTATCACTTGTGACTATCACCTTACGCAGACAAAATTTGTGATTTGTGACTATCACCGATCACAAATCACCTTACACGATTCCACCCCAGGCTCCAGGGTGAGGCAATGTCATCGAAGTACCAGGAGTTGTGAAGCACCTTTCACTCACCAATTTCGGAATAATTTAAAATGAAGCCGAGATCACCAAAGGTTACCATTACCAGCCATCCCCCAAAAAAAAAAAACCGTGGTATGATGAATTCGCGACATTGAATCGGAAAACAAGTGCAGCAAGAGAAGAGTACGCGAACAAAAAGGAGAAATAAAAAAAGAGCCTGCGAAGGAAGAAAAGAGAATCCGCAGTTTCTAAGCTCCCCTCCGTGGGGTAAGCCTTGAAGCTTAGAGCTATGCGATTGAAAAACTTGTTTTTGCAGAAGGGCCTCCCATGGTCGACGATCGAAGCGGAGTAGGCTGTTTATGCTAATTAACCCCCCAACGAAGGAGAGTTCCCACCAAGGCACTCCCATCGAGCGACGGCAGCGAATGAATTTCTTTTTTGGAATCAACGGTGGCGTCTTCAGTTCCGGTTAGGCCGAACTACTTGGTGAACACCTTTACAGGCGCAGGCCATAAAAAGAGCGGTTTTTCCGGCTCTTGCACTTGGAGTCACATCAAGTGCCTGTTACTCCAGGTTGGGGGTTGTACGTCGGACTCCCCGACTACGTAGAAAAGAATTTAGTTGCGAAACAACAACAGGCCTCGGAAACGGACGGATACACTGATGACGACCCAAGCAAATGTATAAAAGGACAACGAATTTCGGATATGCACGTGGAATGTTAGGTCCCTTAATAGACCGCGTGCTGCCGAACAATTAGCGGAGACCCTCAACTGCTACAAAGCAGACATTACCGCTATCTAGGAAATGCGATGGGATGGACCGGGCAAAAGGAAGATGAGAAACTGCGACATTTACTATGGTGATTGTTACCGAGAGCAACAACAGGACTCATTGAGCTCAATTGTGTGCGAAAAACACATCCGAAGGCAACTAAATTCGGCAACATTAGCCTAATATGCGCCCATGCCCCACAGAAGAGAAAAAGGACGACACCAAAGACGAGTTCTACAAGCTCCTTGACAAAACGTAAGAGCAATGTCCTAGCTATGACATTAAAATTGTCCTCGGCGATTTTAACGCAAAGCTGAGGAAAGAGGACATCTTTGTGGAACAGTCGGAAAGCACAGCATGCACGATACCACTTCCGATAACGGATTCAGGCTAATCGATTTTGCTGCGGGGCGAAATGTTGTGGTAGCAAGCACCTGGTTCCCTCATCTCAACATCCAAAAAGGTACATGGAGATCTCCTGATCAATCAACCGTCAACCAGATTGATCACATTGAAATCGACGGAGGCACTTGTCCAGCATTCTAGATGTTCGAACTTTCCGAGGAGCCAACATCGACTCGGACTCGTCGTAGCTAAGGTAGTGCTACGAATATCCCGATCCCGATACCGCCAACATAAAGTATCGAAGACCAGTGGCAAGATTGCCAGAAAGCAGTTAGAGATGCCGCCTCTAATGTGCTAGGTTTCACACAGCCACCAAAACGAAACCCCTGGTTTGACAAAGAATGCAGGCTGGGCAATGCAGCCAAGCAGGAGGCGTCAAATGGAGGATGTTGAAAGAGCCAATAGCAGGAATGAAGTTCGGAGGTCATCAAGCAAGAACCGATGCCTGCAGAGATAAACAAGGGAACATCATAGTAGAATCGCAGTCAATGCTGGGGAATTGAAAAGACCACTTCTGTAGACTGTATAACGGCGACGACGACCAAAACACCGCTGTAAGACAGGAGCCTTTCATCGGACAAGATGATAGCCAACAATTCCGACCTAGAAGATGTGAAAACGGCAATAACACGGCTAAAATCCATCAAAGCATATGCTGTCTTCGAGGAAGTACACCCAACACCGACGGCTCGGACAGAACGTCACAATAGACGCATACAACTTCGAGGTAGTAGAGGAGTTTGTCTACCTAGGCTCCGCTATAAATACGGGCAAAAACACCAACGCCGAGATCAGACGAAGAATAAAACTTGCTAATCGCTGTTTTTTGGGGCTAAGAAAGCAATTGTGTGAAAGAGCTCTCCCTTTCGAGCAACTAAGGTAAAACTGATTAATACCCTTATCATCCTAGTCCTGCTTTATGGTGCAGAAGCATGGAACTTGACAAAATCAGATGAATGTGCCTTAGGCTGTTTCGAGAGGAAAGTTCTTCGGGTCATCTTTGGCCCCGTGTGCATTGATGAGGAATGGAGAAGAAGATACAACAGCAAACTTTACGGGTTCTACAATGACATGGATCTAGCCAGAAGAGTTAAAGTCCAGAGACTGAGATTGCTCGGTCATTTAGAGCGGATGGCCACAAACGCTCCGGCCCGGAAAGCCTTTGACACTATTCCCGAGGGTGGTAGAAGGAGAGGAAGACCGCGATTCAGGTGACGCACGCAAGTGAAAAAGGACATCAATCAACTTGGAGTGCAAAACTGGCACAGCTAGCAAGGGACCGAGCTGGCTGGCGGAGACTGTTGATTGAGGCCCAAGTCCACAACGGATTGAAGCGCCACCTTAAGTAAGTAAGTATGTAAGTTTCTTAGCTCAAAGATCTAGAATAGTCACGTGCCAAAACAACACGCGACTCTTCTTTAAAAGGTCGAATACATTAGGTTCTAGTTCCAGAACCGGGAAGCGCAGGGAATTGTTGATGTATTCATCTGCATCTGCTGAATGCGCAAAATGTCGAGCGAGCCAATGACGAAAGAGAAGCGAGACCAGTCAATGAACACCCAACCCCCAGTACAGAAGTGGAAGAAAGCCATCTAGAAACTAGGGTATCTGTGCATGCCAGAGCAGCTCTCAGTGCGTAGATGTCTTGGAAGAGATCTTGGAGATTGTGTCCTGCATTATGTGCGATCCAGGTTATTGGAAAGACATTTCCGTTCCGCCTTAACTCTCTAAAATAATCTTAAAATTGGAGCAAAGAGATAACCATTTTAAAATAGTCTTTTCTTTTAAAAACAAGTTGGTTTTTATTAGTTTAAAATTATCACTAACTATTATTGGATAAGTACATACAACAACACTTAAAACAATGAAACTATAACGTGTAGCCACCTTGATCGGCCCAATGCACTCGACGTCCCTCATAGAAATCTATACTCTCCTGGATTTTCCTCCGCTCCTCATCCATTGAGGCCAGATGTTTGTACTTTTGTATCAAATAACAGCAACTGAACATAAGTCCAACTTGGAATATCAACCAGAATATTAAAATTGCTATGAGAAGGCTTTGGTTTATGCAAATAGTATCATCTGAGGTTTGATCTACAAAGAAATATTCCAACCTTTGAAAATGCTCTAAATTTTTGTTTGCAATGTAAATCTTACCAGCTCCTGCAACAAGAACAATTCCTCTCTCTCCGTAAATCAATCCTTTGGTATCAACGAAATTCGGACCTCTCACATTAATGTCATAGTTTAAGGGCACTTCCAAATTCAATGGACCTCTGTTCACAACTGTGTTGCCATTCAGGTACGAGTCCGGGGCATCGCTGAAGTCCTCTGTCAAGTTTGTGTTCACAACTTGTTCCATGACGGTTGACACATAAATCGGACTTTTGACCTGCACCGAATCACCATAGAAATCGACTCCTTCGCCGCCGTCGCCATCGGCGAATCTACGACCCCTCTTCATTGAACCTTGGCACATGATCGCTGGACATCTTGCAGGACAAAAATTGATCTTGACATCAAAACTGACGTGTGAATTGCCAGCGAACTTGAATGCATGGAACCGCGCAAAGAGCATCTTCGTATCACTTGTTGCAACTTTGGTCAGAGCAGGGAAAACACTGGCATCAGTGGGGCAACCACGTTCGTCGATGAGAACAATCAGGCTGCTGCCGTTGTTTGACTTGGCTATCAGAGACATGGCGTCAAAATCGTATGGAGAATCTGGTGGCTCGGCGATGATCTGTAGCTCAAGACTTTGACCAATTTTGACGTCATTGGTTTGATAGTTCTGCTGAAGATCTATAACACGCATTGAGATTTTTGGAAGGTCCAGGTCTGTTGCATTGAAGTGGATGAATCCTTCACTTGGCAGTTCGCTGTGAATGAAAAGGAGGAGCGTTATGTCTGATCTCCTTAGGGCCAGTAATGAGTTACAAACTTTTGAGAGAAAGCAAGAGATGATTCGAGGGCAACAGCACTTGGTAGTTGAGCTTCTGGTGTGATGGTTGAGTTACTCATTATGCAACCGACTTTTACCATACGATCACTTTGAGTCTGAACATTCAGGTTGTTTTGCACTACGATCATGGCTGATATAAAAATTCTGGAAAAACGGAAAAATATCAAATCTTGAGTTAGGTTGAACCTGACTTCAAAAAAACGAAAGCGAGGATAGAGCAAAACCTCCTCCGACAAAAGTTATGTCATGATATGCTCGGCAACAGAAAATGAGAGATTTTAGTGACGAGGACAAACCCTGATCTGAGTCTGAGTCTGGTCTTTAAATGGAGAGACCAAGGAATAATGTCAGCTCTACACTACTTTGGAGTATGAAATAGGTCAGAAAGTCAAAACAAAAGAACCGAGACGAACTAGAATACTTAACCTCTGCTACAATGACCAATCAATTGCAGATACCAGAATGCAGGTTTAGGATGCAGATTCATCATTGGAAGCAGACTTAGACTTCCTAGACTTAATTCGTCAGCTTCATATGCGCGCATGCCCCACAGAAGACGAGCTTATGAGCCCCTTGACAAAAAGTTTGACCAAAGGAAATGAGGACATCTTTAGTGGAACAGTTGGAAAGAACAGCCTACACGACACCACTTCCGACAACGGTTTCAGGCCGATCGATTTTGCTGGGCGGCGAAATATTGTGGGAGCCTACATCTCAACATCCATAAAGCAACATGGAGATCTCTCGAGCCAACATTGACTCGGAACACAACCCCGTCGTAGGCAGTGCTACATATCCCGAAACGGACCGAAACAAGGACATGCTGCAAGAATATTTGACGTTGGATGGCTACAATCGCAAGAGGTCGCCAAAACCTTCTCTGATTGAGTGTCAAGAAAAATCTTAAAAAAAGTCCTATGGCGCCAACATTAGCGAGGACCAGTTGGCAACATTGCTAATGGCGTTTTTATTTGGCAATCTGGAAGAAAAAAAAAGCATTCTGAATGCGTTCAATTGGGCAAAAGTGACAGTTCTGATTCCGAAAAGAAGAGAATTCCCTTCTGATTTTTAAACCAGAATGCTTTTTTTTCAGATTCCAGATTGCCAATTAAAAACGGCATTAGTTATGCCACCAAAGCGAAACCCCTGGTTTGACAAGGAATGTAGGCAGGCGAATGCACAGAGGGCATACAAAGCGCTGAATAGAAGGACAAGAGCTGCTTGTGAGCTCTACGAGCAAAAGAGGAGAGAGGAACACAGACTTCTCAGAAGAAAAAAGGGGGAGCATGAGAAGAAGGAGATGATGAGTAAGAAAGGGAGGGTATTGGTTTTGATTGATTTGATTTTTTTGTAGCGATGAGAAGTCCTAAGAACAACCCCAACCGACGACCTAAGGAAGGCACAAACATACCAGCAATGACTCAGAGCAAAGCAAAGTCGTTGCAAGGTCCTACGAGAAGGTAAAGCAGCTGGTTCAAGGAAATCCAACAAGAACCGATGCGTGCAGAGATAAGCAGAAAGACCACTTCTATAGACTATATAATTGCGAGTCGAACAGAATTCCGCCCTCAAGTAGGAGCCATTCATTTGACGCGATGATGGCCAACATTTCCTTGAACCCTTGTGACCATGACGAAGTGGAAACCGCAAAATCCAACACAATCGCTGGAGCAGATGGTCTAGCTGCCAAGCTGTCCAAAGCAGCAGATTAAGATAGGAGCATGCACAAAATCAACTTGTACGATACGGTCGCAAGAGTGCATGCCCGATGAATGGAACCTCAGCATTGTTTGCCTGATCCTGAAAAAGGGAAATCATCCAAACTGCGCCAACTACACAAATACATCGTTTATAAGATACCCTTGCTGTAATACAGTGCCTTGCATAAGTATAACCGCACCCGGAAAAATGCATTTAAAAGTAAAACTACAATAGGAGTGACTCCTTACTATTTTTTTTTATTGAGTTGCATCACTGATCAAGCAAATTGAGAGGAAAATAAAGTACCGTTATTTCCTCTCCTGGTGTTTAAAAATTAAAACCAGATTTTGAATGTATTGCAAAAATATTACCGCATTTATTGTTTTTTGGTTTTTCTTTGTTTTAAGTTCATTTTTATCAAAAAATTAATATGCAATATAACGAGATTTTAGTGTAGATTAATAGAAAGTCACTTACGGTTTTCCAATCCCGATTTATGTTTTGGCGGGCAAATTCCAATCTTTTTTTTTGTGGGCTGCTGTTAAATTTGGAGCTGGCACCATTTTGAACCGAACAATCACTCCACTACTTTTCAAAGCACGAGAAACGGTTGAAACCGAAACTCCTAAACCCAATTCGTTACGAAATTCTGACAAAGAATGCACCGAATTGGATGCAGCATTGATTAAACGCCTCTTGTCGTGACGTGTCAGCGACAGCTGCTGCGGACGCCCGGGTCTTATTTTTGTCCCATAAGATTCCGGATGTTTTAAAAGTTTTAAAAAATTTCGAACGACACGATCCGATCGTGAAATTCGTCTTCCAATAGCCCTAAGGCCGCTTGACCGAAAAGCCAAGATTTTGCCTTTTTCAATTTCGCTTAAATGCGTACCGCGTGGCATTGTTGTTTTTTATTTGAAAGCACTTGACTGAATGCAGCTTCAAAGAGATTTGCATTGTGCGGTTATATTTTTGCAGTACATCAAAATCTGTTTTTAATTTTTTAAACACCAGGAGAGGAAATAACGGTACTTTATTTTCTTCTCAATTTGCTTTATCAGAGATGTACCTCAATAAAAAAAATAGTAAGGAGTCACTCCTTTTGTAGGATTTCTTTTAAATGCATTTTTTCGGGTGCGATTATACTTATGCAAGGCACTGTGGCTTCACACCAGGAAAGTCAACAATCGACCAAATTTTCACTTTGTGGCAAATCCTGGAAAAAATCTATGATCTCCAAATCGGCATTCACCACCTACAGAGACGATCTCTATAAAGCTATGCCTATAGTCTAAGTCTACCTAGCTCGTTCCCTTGTGCAAAACGATGGAGAACTCACGTTGCATCATCAAGGATGGCAACGAACTTACGGAATCTTTCGATGTCATGCAATTTCTTTAACATCCTGCTTATGTAGATAGAGCGAAAATTTAACTTCAAGGCAGTAGAGGAGTTTGTCTGCCTATAGGCTCCGCTATTACAAAGGGAAATAACACCAGCGCCGAGATCAGACGAAACATAATTCTTGGTAATCGCTGTTTGCTAAAAAGCAATTGAGTGTTAAAGAGCTCTCTCGATCAAGATTTATTAGGATAGAATCAGTTCATATTTACCTTTGGTAAGTTTTTGTAACTTCATAGGCTCGCAGGATTCCACACCGTTTCTCTTGGATTTCATTTCCAATGGCTAATCGCAGCAATGTTGGTCTAGATTGAGTTAAACCTTGATTAATACTTTCTAACCTCAAATTTTCGCCAAAAAATTACCTTGTTCCATTCCCCATTGTCATACAATCCTCTGAATGCGAATTCACATAGATCTTACCTCGAAACCAGTCCTTCGGTGAATACTTGACTACCATTTCATCACTGCTGCATATGACTGATACTAAAAATAGGAAACGTCTATCAACTTTACAAACTCAAAGATACTTGCAAGGAAAATAATGACGAAAATCATGAGTTTACTTGAACAAAATCTCTTCATGAAAATACTTTAATTTGAATTTGCAAACAGAATTAAACTCTTTTTCTGTTTCTTAAGCAACGGAAACCAAAAAAGGAGGAAGTGTCTTGCAATTTCCGTTGCCGCTAGCAGAAATTTAAGTTTGTTCTTTTCAACTATTTTTAAACACATAATTTTTGAGCATAAGGTATTGTGTGTAATGGTTTCTGGTAGACTGATATACTCTGGTAGTTGGTGGCCTTAAGGCAAAGACGTTTCACAAAAGAGAGGAAATGGGTTTTGTGATTGTGAAGTAGGTACTTTTAACTTGATTCTCTACAAGTAATGTATACAGTGTTGCAAAAGTTTAAGAGCTAACTGTGGTGCAAGAACTTAACAATTCGTGGAGATGGTTTTTGTGCATGTCATGAGTTCGCAGTGTATATGTAAAACACTTCAACTGTAGTTGTTGCTGGGGTGTCTAAATGACAAATTTTAATAAAATAGTTTTTTTTTTGTAAAATGCAAATTGGTCTTGGGGTTTGAACCTCAGAAGCAGAACTTTACTGTCAACAGTCTGAATTAGCGAATATGAGACGCAGTCATGTTTTCTACTTCTTTTTCCCGCTAAAGCATTACCGGCATAGTTTTTGTATTACTTACTTATGGTGGCGCTACAGTCCAGGTCGGACCAGGGCCTCATCCAACAAGAGTCTCCAGCAATCTTGGTCCCCAGCTAGCTGTCTCCAGTTTCGCAAGGCCAAGTTGGTTCAGGTCCTCTACCACCTGTGCTCCACCTGTAGAGTGTCACTTTAGTTGCTCGGGAGAAGATTTTACTACTCAATTGCCTTCTAAGTCCAGCGCTGGTGTTATTGTCTGAGCTTATAGCGGATCCTAGGAAGACTAAGTCTTTAACTACCTCGAAGTTAAATCGGTCCATGCTGACGTTTATTCCAAGTCGCCGATGTTGATTGTCCTTTCTTGTTGACAGCATTAACTTGGTCTTGACCTCGTTAGCCGCTAAATCCATCCTCCTGGCCTCTGTCTCAACACTCACGAACGCTCCACTGACATCACGCTGTCTTCTTCTAATTATGTCAATGTAGTCTGCGTATCCTAGTAGCTGGACAGAATTTGAAAGATTGTGCCTCTTATGTTGACGTTCCCAATCTTTTCAAGAATGATGTTGAAGAAATCGCATGACAGTGCATCGCCTTGTCTAAAACCCTTTTTTAAAATCAAATGCGTCCGTTAGGTTTTTTTCCGACCATGATGGAACAGCGTGAGTTGTCATCTTACACAGACGGACTTGAAATCGATGAGAAGGTGGTAGGTATCAATTTGAATTTCCTGAGTCTTCTCCAAAATCTGCCGTAGGGTGAATATTTGATCGACGCACGGTGGACTTTCGGGGTCTGAAGCCACACGATAAAGAAGGGACCTCAGATTGTTGACGAAAGGCGTCAAACGTTCACACAGAACGGCAGACAAAATCTTGTAGGCAATGTTAAGGATTTCTTTACTTGAGGATCGGGTTAACCCGATGCTGTACTTCTATCCATCGGACATGCTTTCCTCCAACCAAATTTTGCAGATAAGCTGGTGCATGCTCCTAACCAAATAATTTTCAGCTGCTTTGTACAGTTCGGCAGCTAGGCCCTCTGCTCTAGCAGCTTTGTTCGGCAATGTCGGTTGGGTGGAATTGTTAGTTTGCTTCACTCCAAATTGAATGGTCCTGTAAAGCTGGCCGAATTTTGCTCGTCATCGCCATTATACTTCCTAACAGCTTAGAAAAGTTGTCTTTCCATACCCTCAGCACAGACTGTGGTTCCACTACGATGTTCCCATGATGGTCTCTAAAGGCTGCGGTTCGGGGTGTATAAGCCCTGGAGGTTTGTTTCACCTTTTGTAGAACTTTCGAACCTCGTTCCTGTTGTGACATCCCTCTTTCTCCTCGATCGCGCGCTTCTTATGCCCCCTTTTTTTCTTTCTGAGAAGTTTATGCTCCTCTCTCCTTTTCTGCTCGTAGAGCTTACGAGCTGCTCGTGTCCTTCTTTGCAGTGCTGCTTTGTATGATCGCGATATCCGCATTCGTACCTTGGCTACAACGAGGTAGTAGTTCTAGAAGTGTTGGTTTACGATTGATTGATCAGGAGATTTCCATGTTCATTAAAAAGCTGCTGATTTTGTTCCCGGTAGTAGTCGCCACAGTAGATATCACAGTTCTTCATTTAACGTAGGCCCGGACCATCCCATCTCATTCCTTGGATGGTTGTTATATCTGCTTTATAGCAGTCAAGGGCTTCCGCCAGTTGTTCGGCTGCACGTGCTCTGTTAAGGGATCAACATTCCAATGCAAGACCGAAATTCGTTGCCCTAAATTGTTTGGGTGGGTTGTCATCATTAGTTCCGTCCGTATCCGAGACTTGTTGGTGGTTGGGAACTATGTTTTCTTTATGTGGTCGGGCAGTCACCCCGACGCACAATATAAATATATCAGCTGGACGGATTTTGGTAAGATTCTGCCCTAGGTAATGACGTGTGGTTTGACATAATTATTTCAAGAATTGCATTCAAGAAGATGCAGGGCTGAAGCGAATCGCCTTGTGCATAATTTATTGCTCTCCGTGAGGTTTTTAGCTTACAAAACGTAATTTCGTTAATAGCAGCTCATTTCTAAAGACGCTGACATACGCTGCCTTGAAATCGAAATAGTCATAAATAGCAACGACAATGAACGGCGAAAGCTTCATAGATTTCTGCAATGCCAAGAGGCTTGTGATTGGTTGATCCATTTTTGAGCAAAAGACCTGCCATAAGTAAGCTGTGCACCGACGGATAGCCAAGCATCCTTCAACTAAATCGAGGGCTTCGCGATAAGTCGAATTTTAAGAAACTTTCTTAAGGATTTTAAAACACAAGAAGAACCTATAAGGGACATTCTATTGAACAGTATTTAATGATTGATATTATAAGACAAAGAATAGCACCACAGTCCGAACAATTTCACAAAATTCAAACAATAAAATAAGGGATCACTTTTCCTACGAAAAACGAAAGAGATATCAGATATTTGCCCTTCAAAGTCCTTACAATTGACACCAATAAACAGTTGAGTAGTTCGAACGTTCCAAAAGCGATGGTTGAGAATGCACAAACGTGAAGACGATGATTAGTATAAAATTGGGCTCACAGCAAAGAGGCCTGCTCGAGTACAGTGACTGAGATTTGAAATCAAGGAAATTCTTTGAATTTGAAAGTCTTTAATTTCATTTGAAATTGCATGTAACACTACTTTGGTGTGTTTAAAGCCATTTGGCTTAGAATTTTACCAATATTATTTCCATTCAATCTTTTTCCCATCATTCATAAACAATACAAGAAAAAAAGTACGTATACGTCACAGTGACCACTTAAAATATTACTCCACTGAAATTGTTGCCTTCATCTGATAGAAATGAACTTTCGTCTATCGTCTATCGAGATTCATTTGATGTAGTAAATTCGTAGCTTAGTAAACCTTTTTCAATCAACCAATACTTTCCGAAACGTCAACAATCCATAAACTAAAGCCAACCAAATTCGAAAATCGCAATCTCCAATCTCAGACATTATACGATACACGCATATACATACCATCTAAGCATTTCACCCTTCGCATGTACACGGACATCGGTTTGAATTTCAAGCTTCTCGGTCCCATCGAGATGATATCTTCCGAATGTAAATAGCATTCCGAGTTGGCAGTCAATTGATCCAAAACATACGAAACACCTTGGCAATAGAATTTCGTCTCACTGGAACACCGGGCTTGGCACTGATGTCAGTTCATTCGATCGATTTTTGGTTGTTCCCCAACAGAATGGCAGAAAAGAAAAAAAAAAAACACAAGAGATTATACAAAACACATATTGACAGCAATTCGGAAAAGAGAATCAAAAGTATATCGAGGTATCTAGTTTTGTTGTTTGAATGGAATCCGGAACTATAACGCATATATCAAAAATCGGTTTTTTGTATGACAGATTGTTTTGTTGGTGGGTTCGTGACTCAGCATGCGGTTTTATACTATGGAACGTAGCGAAGTCGAAAAACAACTAAAGAAATTAATTCATTTAACTCTGGAAGCAGCGTTTAAGGAGGTCCCAAGCAACCCATGGGTTTGATTGAAACAAAACTCTGTACACCAAACACTTACCTACTATCTGCTAATATCTTTCTTCTTTTGAAAAGAAGTTAACTTAGGCTTTTTTGGTTTCTGGAATGATAAACTAGTTTGTGAATATCTTTAAGGAGCGATATTCGGAGCTAAATTCTCAAATTTGCAGTTTGGTCGGTTTTTTAACTTCGAAGTCAAAAGGATCTGAACATGTTGGACTACATAGAAAGTATAAGTTTCATAACATCAAAATGCCTCGGACTCGGATGAACTCAACCAAAGGAAACAATACCTTGTTGAAGCCCAATCTGCCAACAAGAGCAACGTGTGTCAAGTAACCTCTTAAGGAGTCTACGAGCAAAAGAGGAGAGAGGAACACTGGCTTTTCAGGAGAAAAAAAAGAGGGAGCATGAGAAGCGTCAGATCGAGGATATTGAGAGAGCCAACAGCAGGAATGAAGTTCGGAGATTTTATCGGAAGATAAAACAGCTGACTCAAGGTCGTCGAGCAAGAACTGATGCCTGCTGATATAAAGAAGGGAACATCATTATAGAATCGCACTAGACTGTATAACGCCGACGACGAACAAAATCCCGCCATCAGGCAAGAGCCTTTCATGGGACACGATGATAGCCAAAAATTCCGTGAACCTGACCTGAAAAATGTAAAAATGGCAATATCACGGCTGAAATCCAACAAAACCGCTGAAGCAGATGATCTAGCTGCTGAGCTGTTCAAGGAAGCAGGTGACGATCTAGACAGCAGCATGCAGCACGATGAATGGAACCTCAATATTGTTACCCCGATCCTGAAAAAGGGAGATCCTCTAAGCTGCGCTAATTACAGAGGAATCAGCCCACTTAACTCGCCTACAAGATCCTCTCTGCCGTAATATGTGAACGTCTGAAGCCTTTCGTCTAGTCTAGTTTTGGCATCCCTGCCAAGCTCGCTTGCTTGTGCAACGATGGAGGTTGGAAACGAGCTAACGGAATCTTCTGGTGTCAAAAACGGATTCAGACAAGACGATGCATTGTCATGCGATGTCTTTAACATCGTTCTTGAGAAGATAGTGCAGAACTCCACCGTCAACACCAGAGGCACTATCTTCCAGAAATCTGTTCAACTTCTCGCGTACGCCGATAATATTGATATAATGCGAAGAACACAGCGTGATGTCAATGGTGCCTTTGTGAGAATTGAGACGGAAGCGGCAAAAATGGGTTTAGTGAGGGAAAAACGAATTATATGCTGTCTTCGAAGAAGGACACTCAACATCGATGCCGACGGCTCGAACAGAACGTCACAATAGACGCATACAACTTCGAGGTAGTGGAGGAGTTTGTCTACCCAGGCTCCGCTATAATCACGGGCAATAAAACCAGCGCGTGATCAGACGAAGAATAACTCTTGCTAATCGTTGTTTCTATGGGCTATGAAAGCAATTAAGTGGGAAAGACTAATGTCAAAAACTTTCAATAATCTAACCCTCTGTGTGTACAACAAAACCGTTGTCACACAAAGATAGGAAATTAGAAAAAATGAAAGCGGAACAAGATAGCATACTTTGAGGAGCTTTTAAAAATGCATGTCTATTCATTGCAAATTGATAAACAATAAAACGTCTGCAATGGGAAACCAAAACATCAGTGGAGTTGTTAGCGCAGTGCGTAGTGCATTGGCTTCCCAACTGGCTTGTTCAAATCCCAAATGTGAACTCAAAAAGTTTTTCGATTAAAATGAAAGAACAACTAGACAGCACCACTAATAAAGGAGTCTGATGATCGGCTTGGCACCCGTGAAATAGCTATAACTCCAGCCAAATACAAGAATTGACGGAAAAAGCCATTGGTGGAAGCACCTCTAAGTTGCTATCGTTGTTCAAACACATAAATGGAATTGACGGACGCAGCCTAACTGCAGTGTTAAATAACACAAAAATAAAACCAAATTAATTTTATTTGTTGACTTTCTTACAGCTGTCAGTCAAAGCGAATCTTCAGCATAATTTGAATTTGAACTTAAGCTTACGTTTGAGTCACATAACGCACATTACGTGAGGTCGAAGCATTAGCATGGAATGATTTCCTATGGCTGAACTCGTAAACGTCAAAAGCCAAAATTAAGCGAGTTTGTGTTTTAGCCATAAAGTTTTTCCTACATTATTATTATTTCCTAATTTAAATGTCAAAAATGCCATAAGTGGAATATTGATCTTCTTAGGTCATTTCAAGAAAAAAAAATGTGCACGACTGGGTCGTACGAACTTGCTCCTGCATGCTTAAGTTAAATATTTATGATTACTTTTATGTTCCAAAAATTGTAGTGTTAAAATAAAAGATATACTTTAAGCAATTCTGATTACACTCTTACTTACAGCTTACACTTAAGTCACAAAAAAAAAACTCAATATATAAAGATAATTAGAATTTATTAAACAAATTAAAATTTGAAAATGCACCTCGTAAATACATTTAATTCCAAAAATTTAAATGCCAAACAAATTCAAACCTTATTCTTGATTTATTGAATTTTTTTTTGCAAATCGTCGGAGCCGTTTTTTTTTAAATTAATTTTTTATTTATAAAATTTTTCAAAAATGTCGTAAAATTAATTTTGGTATGCAGTTTTCAATACCATGTAAATATGCATATTGTAACGAAGTTACATATTTTAATATAAATAAACAAACAAACAACTGCCGCTGCCGTCGTCAAAGAATTCCTTCAATATAAACAAACAAATAACTGCCGCTGCCGTCGTCAAGGAATTCTTTCAATATAAACAACACAGAAGAAAAATTAGAAATTAAGTCAAAATGAAATATTCTTGAATATAATTTTCTCTATAAATATGATTCACATTTTAGTTTGGCAGCAAAAGTGCCAAATAAGAGTAAAATTTCCATGTATTTTCATGCTTACATCCGGAGTTTGCCTCGTGAGCAAATCAAGATTTGGCATTCCCACCTAACATTACTGAGAAAGGAGTAAAGGTGGAAATCCAGCAAAGGGCTGGAATACTAATTGTGCCCTCACAGGCCGGGGAACCTATCCCATCCTAATTGTGCCCTCACAGGCCGGGGAACCTATCCCAATTTAGTTGTTAAGATATTATAGGTAGCAGTAAGTTATTTAATTGGTAAAAAAAAAAAAAATATTGAAATAATAAAAAAAATATTGTATTCGAAATAACTTCTTCAAAATATAAGTTTTCGTGTTTTTCTTATATCGATCCTGGACAGAGCTGAGCTACCTCAGCTGGAAAGAAAAAGCATCACAAATTGGCGCCCGAGCAGGGACCATTAGGAAGTTCATCCGAATACACACCGCCGCCGCCGACCGACCGACCGAGAACTTTCGAAAAGGTTCCACCGTATTCATCCGATTCCCGCCGCCGTTGAACTTGTCTATTTTCACTACCTTCCGATGTAAATTAAACACTACTACCACCGACCAATCATCCGATACAATATGGAGGAATCCTCACAGAACGAAAGTAACAATCAACAGCCCGGTAACATATACAAAAATTTGGGTTTTGTTTATTTTATGAGGAAGTCTGAACTGGTTGACGCTTTGACATCTCGCAACATAGATGCCGAAGGAACTGTTGCTGCGCTACGAAATCGCCTCATTTCGCATTTAAAGCAAATGCGGGCCCACGGTTCCACAGAAAATTTATGCGAGAACTGGGAAAATATTGTCGAGCAGAGGAACAATGCCGAACCAGCTGAAGAATCAAATTCCAATGATTTGAAAACGCCAGAAATAGCCGATAAGACGGACCCGCCACCGAAGGAGTTTATCCCTAAACAAACCGACACACCGCCGTCGTTACTTGGCGAATCTTCATCGAAAATAGCTGATACTGTTCCACCGCCAGTAAATGCCGGTTTTGTTCAGTCCGAACCACCGCCGTCCATTGCCTTTCCGCTGTTACCACCAACCACTATTTATCAACTACCATTGCCGTCCGCCGTTTTCCCATCGGTATCTTACAATCCCACCAACCCGACGACATCACCGTACGCCGCATACTCCGCACCGACTTACAGTTCGCCCTTTTGTAGTAACCAGGTCCGGTTCCCGTCACACCCTGTTATAGGAGCACAATATTCACCTAATATTTACAACGGAGGAGGGCAACTTACTTTCAGTTACGAAGCAGAAGTGATGAACACCGTGCGAAAATGGGGACTGAAGTTCGATGCTACCGGGAACCCTTTGGAGTTTTTGGAAAGGCTTAGCGAACTGACGGATTGTTATCATATACCCCCACATGATGTATTACGAGCCTTACCGGAGATTTTTCGAGGTACAGCACTGGAGTGGTTACGTGTAAAACGTAATAGTTTTACTTCTTGGGAAAATTTCAAAGAAGCGTTCATCCGTCAATTTCTGCCAGCCAGATACCTGGCTAGGTTAGAAGAAGAGATTTCGAGGAGAAGGCAAGGCCCTCGAGAACGAGCAAAAGATTACATTCTAGCGGCGCAATATTTGTTGCATCAACACCCACACATGAAATTAGAAGAACATATCGATAGGATATTTGATAAAATGAGACCAGAATACAGATTATACATCCGTCGCCGTGATTTTGTTACTATTGATGACCTTATTTACCTTGCTGAAGAATTCGAAGCTATCAAAAATGACGAGCGAAACCAACGACCGATTTCCGCTACGACACCTACACCTGGCCCTCAAAGAATACAATCATCAGAAGTACCTTACGACCGAAATACCCATTGCTGGAATTGTAAACAACGAGGGCATAAAAAAGAAAATTGTCGGCGCCCATACCGAATGTTCTGTTCCTTCTGTGGTTCAGACGGACGGCTGTCGAAAGATTGCTCTTGCCGAGGCCATTCCATAGCCGTCATCGAAACACCCAGGAACGATCCCCGGATTTTTGTACCAATCAATGTTGGCTTCGAGGTATACCAAGCTTTGGTAGATACTGGGTCCACAAAAACATATGCCGGAGAAGCTCTCAGGAAGAAATTTATAGAGCAACAATTACCACTGTCAATTCAACAACGACCAATCCATTTAGCTAATGGAACCATAGTTGAGACTTCCGAACATTATACCGCCACCTTTTGTTTGGGCGACATTTCCATTACTGGAGAGGTAACATATCTCCCACAATTGGACGGAGACGCTATAATAGGAGTCGATTTTCTGCGGCGTGCAAATTTTCAAATTTCCATCGGCAACCAGATTATCGGGCAAAATTTTACATATAGAGAAGAAAATTGTGCAGCTATCTCACACCTAAGTAAAATTCAAGAAGCCACTTTACAACAATTTTTGGAAACCGAATTACCGAAATTTGATGACATAAAAGGAATAGCCAAAGTCCCACCTCACCGCATTCAACTCAAAATCGACGAACCTTTCAAACAAAGATATTACCCCCGAAATCCAGCCATGCAAAAAGTTATCGACGAGGAAATAGATGATTTGTTGCAAAGCGGGAAAATCAGACCATCAAAGAGTCCGTACAGTTCACCCATTGTTTTGGTGCGGAAGAAAGGTGGAAGTTGGAGGGTTTGTGTAGATTTCCGTCAACTCAACGAAGTATCAATCAAAGACGCTTATCCATTACCTTTTATCACGTCTATATTGGATAAATTGAGAGGCGCAAGGTTCATTTCAACCATTGATTTGAAACAGGGTTATTGGCAGATCGCTTTAGACCCCAGCTGCCGACAATATACCGCTTTTACCGTTCCAGGCCGAGGATTATTTGAATGGAATGTAATGCCTTGTGGATTACATTCAGCCGGAGCAACGTTTCAGAGGGCAATGGATTCCATTTTTGGCCCTGAGATGCAAGACCACGTACTAGTCTATTTGGATGACATAATTATCATTAGTCACACTTTCGAAGAACACCTTGAGCATTTAACCGAAGTATTCCAGCGACTCCGAACCGCCAACTTGAAAATAAACTTGGAAAAATGTAAATTCAGTTGTCAAAGCCTAAAATACTTAGGTCATGTCATAAGCAATGAAGGCATTCACACTGACCCGGATAAGATTACCGCAGTGCAGCAATTGACAGCCCCAAGAAACGTAAAAGAATTACGCCGAGTTTTAGGGATCTGTTCGTGGTACCGCCGTTTTATAAAAAACTTCTCTACTGTTGCCGCCCCATTAACACAACTATTGAAAAAGAACGTGAATTGGAACTGGGATGCCGATCAGCAAACAGCTTTCGAAAAATTGAAAACTCAACTCACGGAAGCACCAGTCCTCGCATGTCCAGATTTCAATCTACCATTTACATTACAAACAGATGCGAGTAATATCGGATTAGGAGTAGTGTTAACTCAATCTTTTACGGAGGGCGAAAGAGTAATAGCATACGCCAGTCGCACACTTACAGAACAAGAAACAAAATACGCGACCACCGAGAAAGAATGTTTGGCAATTTTATGGGGAATAAGGAAAATGCGTCCTTATCTTGAAGGATACCATTTCCATGTTGTAACCGACCATCATTCTTTGAAATGGCTTCACTCTTTAGAGAATCCTTCCGGTCGACTAGCCCGTTGGGCTTTGGAACTCCAACAATACGATTTTGAAATTCACTATCGTAAAGGTACACTTAACATTGTAGCCGATACGTTATCCCGTGACCCGCTCCCCATCACCGCAGCAGACAAATTAGCAGTTACCAGAGATACAGTTACTTGTGATTGGTACCAAAAGAAACGCCTGCAAGTAGAGAAAGAGCCCGAAAGGTATCCCGAATACCGAATTGAAAACGACCAACTTTTCCGTAGATTTACGAATCTTCAACCGCTTGCCACCCCTAACGAATACGACTGGAAATTGTGTGTCCCTCCGTCCGAACAATCCCAGGTTCTATACGACAATCATGATGCTGTTACGGCAGGTCATTTGGGAATTGCCAAAACTATTTCACGCATGGCTAAGCTTTATTACTGGCCAAGAATGTTTCGCGATATAAGCAAATACGTCCGTAAATGTCAAAGTTGCAATCGTTTTAAACCTTCGCAAGAAAAACCGAGTGGACTAATGTATACAACTCAAACGGAACAGCCATGGGACATTGTTTGCGCGGATTTTATAGGTCCGCTTCCAAAATCCATGAAGGGTCACACTCATTTGCTAGTAATTACCGACAAATTTACAAAATGGGTAGAAGCCACCCCTCTACGAGCTGCTACAACCAATGCTTTAATCAAAGCAGTTCGCGAGCAAATTATAAATCGCTTCGGAGTACCCCGCATGTTCCTTTCCGACAATGGAACTCAATTTACGAGCCACCAATTTCAAGAATTTTTGACTGATTTAGGAATACAACATCGGTTGACCGCACCGTACACTCCTCAAGAGAATCCAACCGAGCGAGTCAATAGAGTATTAAAAACTATGATTGCTCAATATGTTCAAGACAACCAAAGACATTGGGACGAGCACATACCTGAATTGAGTTTTGCTATAAATACTTCGCACCACGAATCGACCGGGTATTCCCCAGCAGCCCTAAACTTTGGACGTGAACTCCGTAGACCGAAAGAGTCTAATTCCGAAATATTAAATGCACCAGCAGAAACTCAAAGTGCGCGACAGGAACGGTTAAAGGCACTTTATGAAATCGTCCATAGAAATCTGAAAAGCGCAAGCCAAAATCAAGCCAAAGCTTACAACCTCCGCAGACGCCTTTGGAAACCAGCCATCGGAGAACAAGTCTATCGAAAAATTAGGCACTTATCATCCGGAGTGGATTATTTCGCAAGTAAGCTAGCGCCTCGGTACGATGGACCATTCGAAGTGGTACGGTTCATATCCCAGTAATCGCGGTACTGAAAGGCAAGGAGGGGGCAAACCGTAGAAAATTCATGAACGCACACATTCGAGATTTGAAAGGTTACTGTAATAATTCGGAAGAAAACTCACCCGCGATTTCCGCAATTATTTCGAAAGCAAGCATTGAAAATTCATTCAGTACACAGCAAGCAAACAGCGCAGACGTGTTCAGTCAATTCACAAATAAATTTAAAACTAAAGAAATAGAAACATTAATGATGTCATCACTAGAAGAAAAGGAGACCCCATCATTCGAACGTTTTCGACGACTCGCACCGCCAGAACGTACATCGTACACCCCAAACCAGAAGAAACCGACCCTAAACAATGCGGAAGCAAAACCGTGGATACGGCAACCAACCAATCCAATGAGAGTCAGGGCACCACCAAAACTGCAGCACAACATGGAGCTAGCTAAGCCGATCAAACCTCCACCAGGACCAGCAGAGGAAATGGGTATGGTACGTGCGCAACGAGAGGTGGCGAATAATTTGTGGAAAGAGAAAGCTGCAAGAGAGAGTCTTGCCGCAACCAGCTCTACACAAATTCCTCCCAAGAAGCAGCCCATATCCCAAGCAACTTCAATTGACAAGAATAACGCTAATAACGCTTACAACATCGAAAACCCGAAACCGCAGCGAAACCCGTTCCAGGGAATAAGAATTAGAGGCACTCAGCACCGCCGGCCTTTTTTATAATGAAACCATGGGGGAAAATATCGGTCAGGATTAACAAAGACCGTACTATGGCGAATTTGAAATTTAAAAGCTACACTAAAGACATCCCAGTAGAGCAAAATATATAAAAAAAAAAAAAAAAAATCAAAAATATCTTAAAATGTATTCTTGAAAATTATTAAAAATTACTTTTTATTGAATCTTTATAATTAATGTTGTTCTTCAAAAAAAAAAAAAAAAAAAAAAAAAAAAAAATGTATTGAGTTATGAATTTAAAATGATTGGTTTTTAATAAAAAAAAAAAATGTATCATTTTGTCTTTCTAGATTTTGACGAGAAGGTTCTCGTCACGTGAAGTAGGAGGGGATTGTAACGAAGTTACATATTTTAATATAAATAAACAAACAAACAACTGCCGCTGCCGTCGTCAAAGAATTCCTTCAATATAAACAAACAAATAACTGCCGCTGCCGTCGTCAAGGAATTCTTTCAATATAAACAACACAGAAGAAAAATTAGAAATTAAGTCAAAATGAAATATTCTTGAATATAATTTTCTCTATAAATATGATTCACATTTTAGTTTGGCAGCAAAAGTGCCAAATAAGAGTAAAATTTCCATGTATTTTCATGCTTACATCCGGAGTTTGCCTCGTGAGCAAATCAAGATTTGGCATTCCCACCTAACATTACTGAGAAAGGAGTAAAGGTGGAAATCCAGCAAAGGGCTGGAATACTAATTGTGCCCTCACAGGCCGGGGAACCTATCCCATCCTAATTGTGCCCTCACAGGCCGGGGAACCTATCCCAATTTAGTTGTTAAGATATTATAGGTAGCAGTAAGTTATTTAATTGGTAAAAAAAAAAAAAATATTGAAATAATAAAAAAAAATATTGTATTCGAAATAACTTCTTCAAAATATAAGTTTTCGTGTTTTTCTTATATCGATCCTGGACAGAGCTGAGCTACCTCAGCTGGAAAGAAAAAGCATCACAATATTATACCTAATTTTGGATTTTTAAAATTGATCCGTTTTTGAGATACAGAATTTTGAAAAAAAAGTTTAAAAATATTTTTTAAAAATCCAAAAAAAAAAATCTTAAAATTTTTTGAATACAAAATATTATTTGAACAAAATATATATACTTTCGAAAAAAAAAGGCTAATCTGACTTTCATTTTTCGAGAAAATCTAATAACAAAAAAACCGTTCTATGGGAGGTACCGTTATGGAGCAATATAAACATTTTATTTTTACATAAAACACATGAATGTTTAAAAAAATTAAACTCGAGGAAGTTTAAAAAAAATCGTTCGAGCCGTTTTTGAGAAAAAATAGTTTGGGTTTTTGGCCAAAAAAATCCTTTGGTGGCTACTCTAAATTTTGATCTTAAAACAAAAATAAAAAAACTGGGATATGAGTTTTTGCTCAAACCTCTAATTTTCAAATTTGAAGTCAATCGGACCAGTAGTTAAGGCTGTAGATGCCTGTAAACTTTCCGACAGACAGACAGACGGAATCGCCGGACCCACTTTTTTCGACTTCTCTATCATCGTAATGTCATATCTCATCCTCATCTCAATTTTTTTTTTTTACGAATTCAATATATATACTTGCCATATATTCTATATGTCGCAAGTAAAAATCTTGGTCCCAACTGAAGGGCTATACAGCGACATATATAACGCTAGTAACATGAAGGTCCAACGCCTCAATGGTCAACTCATCATCATCATAATAGAAGGCAAAACTGAATACAGCTCGCTATGGACCAAGCTGGCTGTAGATTTTTTTTTTTACACTATCAGAATTGGTCGAAGAGAGCTTATAGCAAGCACAGTCTTACGACAAATGGTTTGCCAACATAGTAGACTATGTTATACCACCGGCTCATCACTTAGTGCAGTGTTAGTTGTTAGTAAGCAAACATAACATAACAAACACTCACATGGATGAAACAAAAACAAGACAGTTAACAAAACAAGATTAATCCATAACTAATAATTACAAACATTAAGTAAACAGAGAAACATTTAAAAGTGTATAACACTGGTCTTGAGCAAAGACTTCAATTTATTCTTACTTATATTTAAATCAAATAAGTCTGAGTTGCAGTTTGAAAGCCTACTCATACGTGTCAAGAGCTCATAGAAACCATAGTAGGTACGATGTTTTGGTTCATGTACCAAGTGCTTCCTACGAAAATTATAACCGCCACCCCGATGGTTGAAAGATATAGCTCCAAGTAATTCCGGTGGATCTGTTACACCAGTAATAACTTGATGGAAGAATACCATGTCATTGTTATTTCGTCTACTTGACAATGTTTCCATTTGGAGAGTTAGCAAACGGTTTTCATAAGAGGGGACATTTAAAGGATCACTCCATAGAATACCATTCAAGGCAAATCGAGTAAAATTTCGTTGAACAGATTCTAGCCTCTCAATATGAATATTGTAATGAGGTGACCAAACTTGGGAAGCGTATTCTAAGTGAGGACGAACATAGTAATAATATAAAGCACGGGTTATATTTGGATCGCGGAACTCCTTTGACCAACGCTTTATAAATCTAAGCATTGAGTTTGCTTTATTCACGATGTTGTTAATGTGCACAGAAAAATCTAATTTAGGGGTAAAGAAAACTCCAAGATCTCTTACAGAAGATACACGGGTTAGAATGTGCTGCGAGATAGCGTAGTCATATGAAGATGGTGCACGCTTCCTTGAAAAGGTCATTGTTTGACATTTTATTGGATTAAGGTTTAAACTATTTTTCTCACACCTCAATGCAAAACTATTAATGTCATCTTGTAGAAGAATGTGGTCATTACTAGAACAGATGTTTTTGTAAATCTTCATATCATCTGCGAAGATGAGAATTTTGCTATTACGTACACATAACGGGGCATCATTTATAGCTAAATTAAAAAGTAGAGGTCCTAGATGGCTAGATGCTTGTGAAATGTGAATAATAAATAACGGACTACATCGTCGCGTCGGTCGTTTTATTTTCCTTGTGGTTTTTTTTGAGTACTTAATTTATTTTCAGATTGATGGTATAACATCAGTTCTTCTTCTGAAATTCCCCTTACCTTAAAATGAAATTCTCACTTCATTCACCTGTTTCCAAAATAACCGCCGACAAAAGACAAGTATAAGGAAAAATATTTGACGCAAAAAAGCCCAACTTCGTTCCATAGTTTCGGAGACTGTACATCCAAACCTCTACCCCACCCTTAAAAAAAAAAAAAAAATCAAAACGCACTCACCTCTTTTTGGGTTAGTCCATTATGCTTGGCTTCCGCATAGACGAACGTACTATTTGAATAAAGTTCATACGAGCAATTCTCCCTCTCAATTGGTCGCTCTTGGCACTGGTTCTCAATGTATTCCTCTTCGAAGGGGGCCGCTCGAAAGGCGTCAGGCTGCAGAACTTTATCCCTATCGCTAAGGACGCAACGACCCAGCTTTTCGGTTTGTGCCATCATCTGCTCGCTTAAGCTGCAAAATGAAGTCATAGTCGAATGATATGTGATATCATTGGTATTGTTTCTTGTGTGCATGTATGTGCGAGATGATGATCGTAGTCATGGAGAATGTTTGCCATTTCCATGCATATGCATGAGTTTTGAGATAGTTTGTTGTGGGTGAGGTCACAATCACGTGTTTTGTGTTTATTTTTGTTTTTTTTTTCTTTTGAAAAACTCACCGAAGTTGATTGTTTTTGTACGAAGGGGCAAATGAAGCTGAAAGACATGGAAACTCGTTCTCGAATAAACATCGTTCAGCACATTCGCGCTTGGTTACGAGACTGGGGATGGTCTTCTTGCCACGGAAGACGAGGCTGCTTCCTGGCATTTTCGTGAGAGCCCACATTTTTGATCTGCAACTTGGGGGGACTTTGATATGCAAAAATGTTAACCGGAAGTCTTAGATATGCAAGTGGTTAGGGTTCGAACTCACCTCTTAAGCAGGTCTTTTCAAAATATATGGCATTTGTGTCAGCTATGAGTTCAATATCCTGACCAAACTGGTGGTAGAGATTTGCTACGTCAAAGATGGAGAGTCCAAAGCATTGATTTGTGTCCAGATTGAGGATGTAGGAAAGGCAGTTTTCGTCTTGCTTGCAAAGGTCCCAGCATATTGGATTGATGAGATCGAAAGGATTTGCTGGATCGGCTGCGTAGAGAATATTATTTTCTATCATGATCTCGGCCGATGGTCGAAATCCAACGATTTTTTGAAAGTGCAGCTGATAGACCGGACATTTGAGGAGCAGGGCATCTGGAAGAATGGAATTCAATAAAGTTACCTATTTAAACAAAAAAATTAGCTTATAAGAAACAATTCAAAACTATTGAGACCAAGCACTGCCAGGCCATTAGCAATTACTCTCCATATAATAATAGAATTGTGCCAATGAAGAAAAGGGAATAGAACGGTCTAGTTAAAGCGCTTTTCAAAGTGGCAGCAGATGATAACGAGCAGCCTAAATCCTCCAACTACGTCAACATTTGGATTGGTTCGTAAAATGTGCGGCCTTAAGCAACGTAAGTCCAACATCTATCAAATAGTCGCTCTACTTTCATCTTGAAAAGGACCCAGGAGCACCAAATCCCAAGTAACAATTTATCTTGTATAAGGTCCGATTCCTGAACATTCAGAAGCAATAGCTTCTATAGTGTTATTTTAAGACTTATTTAAGGATGATTGTTTTTATTTTGCTTGAATAAGACCTTTTGTAATTTACTTATAACAGTCTGCAATTCGATAACACAGATAAGGCCTCCTTGTGCAAATTATAACAAACTGCTTGCGCAAGATTGATTTACCGAAATCCCATAAGGCCTTTTCGTGAAAGCGCATTTAAAATAGCTAGTATAAGACCTTATTTTTGTTTACTTACAACAGTCTGCAATTTGATAACACAGATAAGGCCTCCTTGTGCAAATTATATTATAATATAATTCAGTTTTAATGCTTCCAACTTAACCAACTTAACGAAAAACTTTGTTCATCATCAATCTGAACATAATTAAACAATTTTATTCATTAATATGTCATAATTGTTTCATAACTCTTAAAGTTTGACATGAAACAACTAGTTTTAAATGTGCTATCCCTTACGTACAAGTTACTTTAGCACAATGGATGAATGGTCGACTGACACGCTGAGGGTCCCAAGTTCAAATCCGGTAGGAAGTCTGTAATGTTTCTTTCACATATTCTGTATAATCGAGATACGCTCAACATCTTACAATTTTCAGGAAGCAGAAAACAAAATAGTCGGATACATAAAAATAGTAAAAAAACAAAAACAAATTCATAAATTTAATTTTTCCTTGTTTCTTCGAATAACTTCCGTAAGACTTTACAATAACCTTTTTGAGAAAATATATGAGAAACTATTGCTTGTTTAAATAAATTGATGTAAGACCTTATTTATATACCCTTTGAGAAGCTATTGCTTCTTTAAATTAATTGTTATAAGACCTTGTAGAGATTTCATCCGAGAAGCTATTACTTCCTTAAATAAATTGATATAAGGCCTTGTCATAATTGATTTAAGGAAACAATGGCTTGCATAACTTGCGCCAAACGTATTTGTGTAAGGTTTTATACAAGCCGTATACAAATCAAGAAATAGCTTCGCTTAAGCCTTATACAAGTTAAATTGTTACTTGGGATGGATACTAACAGGAATGAACTGTATGGAAATATGTCTGGTTTCTTGGAGATTTAAAGATTTTAGAGTCACGTAGTATGTACATTCTCGTAGCCGGCTACTTTGGATTAGTAGTTCTGTTCTGACCGCCTACGCTTGTGGAAGCGGGAGTATTAAGTAGAAGGGTCATTCTACGCGGCGAAATCAAAGAGCGTTTAAATGCTGTGACTCTCAGTTATCGATGGCGAATGTCACAATTGGTCCAATTTCGGTTTTAGATGAGCCAAGGCAAGGTGCACGGAACTAGGAAGTGGATACCGTGGGACAAATTTACGGTCTCGTATTACCAACATGAGACAGGCGACTGAAGTTGCCTGCGAGAGGTCAAACAGAAGGTATTCTAAAAGGTCAACTCGGTTATGACCTCCAAGAAATATTCGGCTTGAGGAAGCTATTGGCGCGATGGATACAACACTTGCTCCCTCTGGGCAGAAAACCCAGGAGTGAACGAAGAGATGCCATTGCATCCAGAAAGAGTGAGTGTTTGTTGTACTCAATGGTCAAAAGGTGTCATTGTTCCAGGATAATGCCACCAAGATTATGCGATTTAAAACCGTTAGAGTTTTTGTCTGTAGGCTACGGAAAAGATCTTGTTTACGCGAATAGTCCCGGAATTCTAGACGCACTAAAAACCAACATTACCTACTCGTTGGAGCATCGCTGGGTCAATTCATTGAGTTTAGAGGATACGATATTGAAAAATAAATTGACTCATTTTAAAATTTTAGTTTTTCTTTTCTTGGCTACTTTTCGTACCACTCTTGTAACTTACTTTCTTTCTTTCAGTCCGGTGTGGAGTTGGTCCTCAACCAACAAACGCAAACCTCTCCAGCCAGCTCGGTCCGAAGCTAGCTCTCTCCAGTTACGCACGACGAGTTGGTTGAGGTTGAGCCATGGTCTTCCTCTACTGCGTCGTTGCTCTGGGGTGGATTTGAAGCCTTTACGGGCCGGAGAATTGGTGTTCATATTCTCCACGTGACCAAACCATCTGAGTCTTGGACCTTCACTCTTTTAGCTAGGTCAGTGACGCTGTACAGCCTATATAGTTCGTGGTTAAATATTCTCCTCCATTCACCGCTTATGCAGACAGAAGCATAGATCTTCCGTAGAATTTTTCCCTCGGTGGTGCTCTTCCGTATTTGACAGGATCTTCAGGATTCTTCTGCACCATATATCAGGACGGGGATGATGATTGTGTTTTGGAGTGTGATCTTAGTTTTTCGGTAGAGTGCCCGAAGAAATAGGGATTAGCAAGAGTAATTCCCTTTCTGATCTCGGTGTTGATGTCATTGTCCGTATTGATATCAGAGCCAAGTTATACAAAAGTCCCTAACTACCTTGAAACTATATGCGTCTATCGTGACGTTTTGTCCAAGACATCGGTGTTGGGTGTCCTTTCTTGATGACAGCATATTCTTTGTTTTGCCCTCATTTACCGCTAAACCCATTTTTGTAACCTTTGTCTGTATGCTCGCAAAAACAATATTGACATTACGCTGAGTTCTCCCAATAATATCAATATCATCAGCGTACATGTGGTAGTAGCACAGATTTCTGGAATATAGTGCCTCTAGTGTTGACGTGTCAGTTTAATGTTACACCTTGTCTTAAGCCTTTTTTGACATCGAAAGCGTCGGTGAGGTTGTTACCGACTTTAATGATGCAGTGTGAGTTCTCCATTGTCATCCTGCTCAGCTTTGTAGGGATGCCAAAACTGGACACGGTTTTATGCAGTTCTTCTCTATAGATGCTGTCATACGCGGCCTTAAAATCGATAAAAAGATGGTAGGTGTCGATTTGGAGTTCTTGAGTTTTTTCCAGGATCTGCCGTTATTTGAATATTTGATCGATGGTGGACCTTCCTGGTCTGAAGCCACACTGTACTGGACCTATCAGTTTGTTGACAAACGGCTTCAGACGTTCACATAGTACTGCAAAAAAGATCTTGTAGGCGATGTTTAGGTGGCTGATACCTCTGTAGTTGGTGCAGTTTAGAGGGCCTCCTTTCTTCAAGATCGGACAAATAATGCTGAGGTTTCATTCATCAGGCATGATCTCTTTCCACCATATTCTGCAGATGAGTTGGTGCATGCTCCTTACCAAGTCATCGCCGTCTGCTTTGAAGAGTTCGGCTTAGATATTGTTATCTTCTCTTCTTTAATGTCAGGTAGATGGAAATCTTGGCTTGCGTGCGTCGTCTTGATTGAATGGTTCATTCTGCCTGACAGCGGAATTTGATTCGTCATCGCCGTTTTACAGGCTTCAGAAATGGTCCTTATCCTTATATATCCTCAGCATTGATTGTGACTCTACTACGATATTTCCCTGTTCTTCCTTACATGCTTCAGTTCGTGGTCGGTAATCTTGAGTCATTCGTTTTATCTCCTGGTAAATAACCTTATTCCTGTTTTTAAGTCGCTCAACATCTTTGATCGATCGCTTTTTATGCTCTCTCGTTTTCTTTCTGAAAAGCTTGTGTTCTTCTCTCCTCTTATGCTCGTAGAGCTGCCGTGTTGATCTCGTCTTCCTTTGCAGCGCTGCTTATATGCTTCTTGCTTGGCAGAATGCACCTGCCTGCATTCATCATCAAACCAGGGGTTTTGTTTTTGTAGCTGCGTTAAACCTAATGGCTTCCTGACAATTCTGCCACTGGTTCTCAATACTCAATGCTGGCTCTAGCGGACTTCTCATGAGGTTACTTGTCACTCGATCGGAAAAAAAATCTGGCGATCTCTCGCGATTGTAGTCGTCCGACGTTATACTTACTTCTAGCACTCCCTGTTTTTGGCTTTGTTGGAGATATCCGCTGCACTACCTTGGCTACAACGAGGTGGTGGTCCGAGTCGATGTTGGCGGAGGTTTTTTCGTGCAGGCTGTGTCTTCCGGCTGTTCCACCAAAGATGTCCTGTCTTCCTAATTTTCTAAGACGATTTTAACGTCAAAGCTTGGGCATTGCTCGTATGTCTTGCCAAGGAGCTCGTAGAACTTGTCTTTGGTTTCGTCATCTTTCTCGTCTGCGGGGGCGTGAGCGCATAAAAAGCTTGTGTTGTCGTGAGGCTCTCGTTGACAGTTCTGAAGCTAAGGACATGCTGCCTAGGCCTACCTCCAACGACGAGGCCACATCTAAGCAGACGATGTTGTTATTTTCTCTAGCAGTCGCCGTAGTAAAGTCTAGGGCCTCCGCTAGTTATTCGGCTGCACGTGGCCTGTTAAGGGACCCAACGCTCTCCCTGCCATCTCTCGTTAGCTGTCGCCAAAGCCTTCCATAGAGGTTTTCATCCTATCTACAGATGAGGTACTAGACACCCGGTGGTGGTGAGGGTAGGACTTGGTAGACAGTTTGAAATTGATTTCGTTTTGCCTATCATGAATCACAAAGCGTCTTAGCCTTTTGCATTACCTACTTAGATTGACCATTGCTTAAAGTAAAAAAAACGCCTTGTTAAGCCACAATCCCGACAATATATGACCACTCACTGTCACTGCTACAAGACCGCGTTTTATGTTAAGCATTAAGCTGACTATTTAACAGTACCTATTGTTATTGTTTACACATGAAGTTATGAAATAAGTATTGAATCGACCGTTAATCATTATATAATTAGTTGGACTTTTCGACTTTTGTGGGAACGCATGGAAAACTACTCACAAAGAGAAAATAAAAAAAAGTGAAAATAAAATCCTTTTATTCATAATTTTTTGGAAGTTATTGGGTCAAATAAATATTTATGCAATGATAATTGTTAACCGAACCTTAATCCATATTTATTTGGGTTTTCGCCTGAGGACTTAATTAAAATTTATGACTTTCATAATTTGGTAGAATATTTGTCACGAGGAAAAATTCCATGCCAATTATTATAAATAAGCAATTTGCTTTATTTTATTTTTACAGAGGTACATATACTTTGACTTTGAGTATAAATTATTGACAATCTGATAATACATACCCAAATCCAAAATAGTTCTACCAAGCGACTTAACTTAAACGTTTTATTTTTTGTATAATAAATAAACCATTTATTTAAGTAAAAGTAAGAATAGTAAAAAAAAAATTAACATTCATAAGTACATACTCCAACATGGTCGATAGTGGTGTAACGCTGTACGCAAAGACGATCAACGGTTACTAGTCTGGTTATTTTTTTTTTAAATAAATGTTTAGATACTTTGGAATGTGGCCAAGATGTAGATTGTGCTTACAGGGACTTCTCGAAGGTTTTTGATCAACTATCTCATGAGATTATCAAGTTTAAATTGAACTCTTACGGCTTCCCACTTTTTTATTACGTGGATTGTCTCTTACCTTGAGAATAAATCTTATCAAGTTAAATACAAATTAGGTGTTCCGCAGGGGAGCCATATGGGGCCCCTTTTCCTTACATTAGCTATCAATGATGCACCGTTATGTGTAAATAATAGTAAAATTCTCATCTTTGCTGATGATAAAGGGTTTTCAATAAGAGGTATTATTTTGATATTCAAAGGCATTTTTTGAGATAAATGATCGGATATTTATTTCATTATAAAGACGAAGGTATGTCGTTAATAATGGAACACAACATCAGCCAAATGGCCGTCACGACCACGCTTACAGGACCATATCCATTTCATGAAATTTTCCATAGCCAAATCGCAAAGTGGCTTCCCTATGTCCTCGATAGCCTCACGAATTCCATCTTTGAGGTCTTGAATCGACGCGGGGCTGTTGCCGTAGACCTTATTTTTCACGTGGCCCCAAAGTAAGAAGTTGCAAGGTGTTAAATCACAAGATCTCGGTGGCCAATTGAGATCACCTCTTCGAGAGATAACACGGTCCGTAAACTTTTCCCGTAAAAGATCGATGGTTTCATTGCTTGTGTGGCACGCAGCGCCGTCTTGTTTAAAGTAAACGTTGTCCTGATCAATACCATCCAATTCCGGCCATAAGAAATCATTATTTATCTCTCGATAGCGCAATCCATTGACTATTGCTCCAGCCTCATTTTCGAAAAAGTAAAGTCCAATGACCCCGCCGGACCATAAACTATACCAAACAGTCACGCGTTGAGGATGGAGAGGCTTTTCAACAATAACTCTTTTAACAGTTTTGCTTGTTGACGTAGCCTCCGAGATGGAAAGGGGCCTCATCAGTCAAGATGATTTTTCGACGAAATTCCGGATCATTTTCATACATTTCAAGGACCCAATCAACAAAGACACAACGTTGTTGATGATCAGCCGGCTTGAGTTCTTGTGTTAACTGAACTTTATGAGCCTTAAGACCCAAGTCTTTATGCAAAATACGGTATAATGACGTTTGTGGAATGCTTAATTGCAAATAACGACGAGGAATGGACAAACCTGGGTTTTCTTCAACACTTTGGACTACAACATCAATATTCTCAGTTGTTCTTGAGCGAAGTGCACGGGTTTTATTTTTCACATCACTAACACTTGTCCTAACAGCTCGAATTTTTCCACCAATTTCTGTATTGCGGTCCGACAAGGAGCTTCACGACGACCCAAACATTTTTTAGTTTTGCGAACCATCTCTGCCAAATTTTCACCATTTTTATAGTGAATTTTAATAATTTCAATGCGTTGTTGAAGTGTGTATCGTTCCATTTTAATGGCGTAGTTTCTACTTTTCAAATGTCAAAAAATTACAGCTTCAAAAATGACAGCTACCGAAATAGCGGGCTATGGAAAATAACACCTCTTATTGGAAAACCTTTATGAAGATATAGAAAAATATAACTTCTGCAAAGGATCACATTTTACTTCAAAATGATACTAACCGAATTACATTATGGTGTGAAAAGAACAGTTTAAATCTTAACTGTATAAAGTGTCAAACAATAAACTTCTCTAAAAAACGTTTACCTTCAGCTTACGACTATGTCATTTCAAATCACACATTAGCTCGCCTTTTTACTGTTTTACTGCACCTAGGAGTTCTTTTTACACATAATGTAGATTTTTCTGAGCATATTAACGGAAAAGTCAATAAAGCTAATTCTATGTAAGGTTTTATTAAGCGATGGGCAAAAGAATTCCGGGATCCTAATGTCACCTGTGTTTTATACAACAGTTTGGTTCGTCCCCATCTAGAGTATGCATCGCAGGTGTGGTCTCCTTTATATGATGTTCATATTGAAACACTGGAATCTGTGCAACGGAATTTTAGCCGTTTTTTGTAACAAGGGTTTCAGTGGATTGATCCCCTAAATGTCCCTCCATACGAAAATCGTTTGCCAATCCTTAATATGCAAACACTTCAACAGAGAAGAAATAATAATGATGTTGGTATTTTTCCATCAAATTATAACTGGAGTCACTGATGCTCCAAGCTAAATATTTGGGCCTCATTTTCGAAAAAAAAAAACTAAATTGGAAGGCAAATATTGATGAAAGAGTAAAAAAGGCTACCGTAGCGCTTTTTACTTGTAAAAAGGCCATAGGATCAAAATGGGGCTTCTCCCCAAAAATAACCCACTGGCTATACATTTCGATAATCAGACCGATACTCATTTATGGAGTTGTCGTATGGTGGACCGCACTGGACAAGATGGTAAATCTAAATAAGCTCATCAAAGTCCAGCGGTCAGCAGTTATGTGCATCACAGGAGCACTTCGATCAACACCAACCGCAGCCCTGGAAGTGCTTTTAAACCTAACACCTCTTGACATTTTCTCCAAAATGGTGGCGGCCAACTCATGTGTGAGCCTCTCAATGGAACAGTAACAGTAATGGTCATACTACTATTCTAGACAATTTCAGATCTATCCCAGATTGCTTAGACTATACCACCTCAAAAATGGTATTCGATAAAAGCTTCCATGTCTTCATCCCTTCAAGATTTTCCTAGGAAGAAGAGAGACCCCTGGAAGAAGAATGCGGTACACTTCTAAACAGACGGTTCAAAGACCGTCTATTCTATTCGGAACAACTGAATCTCAGTCTATCATACAGACTTCCCAATCAATGTAGTGTTTTCCAGGCAGAAGTAATGGCGATTAAAGAGGCACTATCCTGGCTCAAAGAAAACGTTATATCTTGCAAGGGTATACGAATCTTCTCGGACAGCCAAGTCGCTCTCAAATCTATCGCGTCTGTCTCCACAAACTCGCAAATAGTCCACGATTGTTGATCATCTCTGAATGAGATGACGGAACAGTTTAATATCCACCTCATTTGGGTGCCGGGCCACAGAGACATCCCGAATGTTAGAAAAAAACTTAACATAGGAACACCACTTGCTACATGCAAATATCTTCTCAAACAATATGCTCTAGAATCAACTAATGCTAGATGGTCAAAGGGTACCACCTGCCTAGCAACCAAGAAAATATGGTCAAGCATAGACCTAAAACGGTCAAAAGGCTTGACATCCCTGAGCAGACATAACATAAGCTCTACAATTGGAGTTATAACAGGACACTGCCTCATAGGTAGGCATGCTCTCAGGCTAGGGTCTACACAAATGACTTCTGTAGAAGCTGCATGGACGAGGAGGAAGAGGACACAGTCCAACACCTTCTATGTACATGTCCAGCACTCTCCATTAGAAGGAATAACTATCTCGGTAATCCCTTCTTCGATAATACCAGTGAACTGGCAACGATTGACACAAAATGTCTCTCTAACTTCATCAGAAGCACGAATTGGTTTGTTTGAGTCCATTACTCTCCCATGAGTATTTTGTGGTATCACAATGGATCCTTGAGGTCTAAGTGAGTCAACAACAACTAGACAGCCACTACAACCTAACCTAACCTTACCACTGATGCTCCTGACCTCCTCTGTAAAATTTTGTTTTACTCTCGAGGGGGAGCATATAATCTCTGTAGTCAGGATCTGATTAAGATCCATATTCACCGTACTAATTATGGAATGCCTTTGACACATATGGGTAAACTTTTAAACTAGAACTCAAAACTTTTTGATTTTAATTTAAGTAAAATTCAATTTGAAATAATTTTGAAAACCAGTGTTCCACTTTCTTAATGGTTTATGTTGATTTTGTAATATTTTTTTTCTTTTTTATGATAATTATTTATGTGTGTTGTGTTATTTGTTTTATTTTGTTATGTGCTTATACTAACAACTAACACCACACTAAGTGATGCGCCGGTGGTATAACACCGTCCCTGTTTTGGCAAACCATTGGTCGTAATATGGTGCCTGCTATAAGCCTATACGACCAATTCTGATAGTGTGTGAAAAAAAAACAGGAATTAATACAGCACGTAGTAGTGTCCGTAGTTTAGTGGTTAAGTGCGTTGGCTGCTAAGCAGAACATCGTGGGTTCGAGTCCTACTCGGGCCCAAAGTTTTTATTTCATCTTTCACGGACACTGCCTCTTGCGAAGAACTGACAAAACTTCCAAGAGTATCATCTGTCATGAAAAAGTGCTTCTCAACTTTGCCGTTCGTAATCGGCGTTAAAATTGTAGGGTCCGTCAATTCTTCACACGCATCTAGAGAATTGTTGATAAGAGAAAGCCACTTAGGCCTTGGCTCTTCAAGAGCTGTCGCGCCACTCTATTTTATTTATATTTAAGTAATAAATTGAACGAAATAAAATTCCGAAAAAAAAATGAAAATGGTTAAACTTGATATTGTTCGCTTTGACAAACACTTTTGACGAAACAGAAGAGCCTCCTTCCCAGTGCACACAATGATCTTTTATCGTTAAAACATAACCATTTTGTGACGGACGGAAAGGTTAAAATGAACCTTATTACCTATACTTGTTTTTGTGTTAAAAAGAAGATATTCGAGGGCAGATTTTGAGAGAAAGAAGGAGATTGGAAGCTGCATTTCAACACTTGAGTTCAATTCCTTATTTTATTTCTTTATTTTGTGAATGTATATTTGTGAAAAACACGAATACACTCTCACCGTTCGTCAATTTGAACTTGTATAGGCAAATCCCTTAAGCTAAGAACATTTCGAAGCGGGCAAAACGTCTTTTTGTCTTACGACACACCAAAAACGACAAAAAGTCTTGTCCGCTCGTCGGTTGCAGTGAAAACGTTGGGTTTTATAGGATCAAAACACACCGAAGAAGACAAAAAGTCCGGACAAAATGTCAGCACCTTAAACTATACACTGTCTTATAAAGTAACACACATCAGAGTGAACAAGACATACAAACAGAAATCGAAAAAAAAACGTGTCAGTTGTATAGGTTGATTGCTCCTATTCACACACCGAAGGTTTGCTACCTGGGAAGTGTGTTTCAACCAGGAGTTCTAGACTTTCGAGAACTGATTCAGTCCAGCCGTTATCAGGTTTTCTTAGCGAACCTGCAGAAGTGGTTGTTTTCGTAAGGATTTTCCTGAGCCTAACTGACTCGTTTGTGCATTCAATATTGCTACAGAAACTTTTCCACGAGCTCCGTTTGGCCCGTTGGGTTTCTATTTTGAATTTCCTTTGACTGGTCTTATAACAGTCCAAGTCACTTTCGAGGATTGTTCTTTAAGCAGCATTGAAAAGTTTTCTTCTTTATTTTCTAATGATGGCTAGTTCTGTTGTAAACAAGGGGGGTCCGCGGATGTTAAAAGAGCAAACTATTTGTCGGTAATTCGATTTTCGTTTTTTTTTTCGGAAAATTGAGCAGAAAGAGTGTTGGATGCACCAATCGATGTCGACCGTTAATAATACGTTTGAGATACGTTCAGATACCCCGAAAAAGCCACTATGGAGGGTATTCGATGGCTACCAAGGTGGAATCCACACAAGTTCTTGGAGAAGGCCAAAATGTTCACAGGGCTGTACTGAATCTCAGAGCCGATTTGGCTCGGCTATCAACCTCGCTCTACAAAAAGGGTCAGCTACGACGAGTGATGAAACTCTTTTATTTACAAAAAAAACGCTTAAATGATTTCATCGCAGTTCAATTTCGAAAATGATTTCAATGTTCAAGGTTTTTAAAAAAAACTTAGACTTTTTCAAAACATTGAACGCTTTTCCCCCAAATTTTAGTACTGCAGTAGTTATATCCATTTGCAAGTTCGTGCAATACCAAATCGTGTGCCTTCAAGTCGTGTCTGAATAACTTTGTAAAACAAAATTAATATCCGCATTCATCATCCCCAAGGAATTCATTTCATTAGCATTCACTCACAATTCAATTTCACTTCGCTGATAACGATGACGATGTAAAGGAGTAAGGTTGTAAGCGAGAACCTTTGACGTTTATCCATTGTAATCGTAATCCACATATGATATTGCATTGAACTTCAACACTAATTGTTAATCACATAATACCAAATTTTATTATCACACCAAGGAAATTTCTCATATTTCAAATTCGATATGAACTTCAACCATTTAGGCATGCAATTGTTTTATTTGAATTTCGTTCCAACTTGACTTTGAGCAAAAATCATATAATCACTTTGAATTGTTTGCACAAAATCATCATTTGTGTTGTACTTGTACTTTTTACGACTTTTAAATTGAATTTTAAATATTTTTCTAGGGAAAAATATATCTTCACACGTTCTTGAGGCAAGTTTCAAGTGTAAACACAGTTGTATCGACAGACAAGACGATGCAGTGGGGTTGCGCGGAATAAAGATTATCAAGACGAAGGGCTAACAAGTTCTCAAAACCGTTTGCTTTTTTTTTTCTATCTACAAAGTTGTTATGATGATAGAAGATCGTTAGCTTCCCGACTTAATAGACTCAGATCGAAATGCGATGATACTATCGGCCCGATGCACTGCCAAGTACTGACAGTATTGTTATTGTCATGAGATGAGCTTACACGCAGAACTCGAATTAATTACGACACACAGAGCAGGCTGGCACAGGGGGTTTTGTTGTTCGTCTCTATTTTCTTCTTCCACAATATTTGTTTAAACAATTTTTTCCTATTGCCCACGTTTTCGTTCAAATCTCCGCGCGGTAGTCGAATTTTAGTCATAATATTGGGCTTTGCTGTTGCCAGTGTCGATATGGATGATAGAAAATTTGTCGAATTCATGCAATTGATATGGGAGCTGAGAGCCATGCTGACAGTTATTGAAGCGTTAAATGCAAAAAAGTTATATTTAAACATCGAACGCTAGTCAAGCTTTGCGAGTTCCTAACTTTGGTTTTACTTTGGATTAGAGGTTAGGAAATGAGATTTAAGCAAGCGGTAGTGAGTCTCATTTTTCGTTTTACGTTTTTTCGTGATGATAATGATTTTGATAGTAATAATGGAAGTTGTTAACAACCAGGTATCAGGGAGGTATTAATTGTGGTCAAGGTTGGATATGGTGAGTTGTTGCACTTTTGGCTTGTGTTTTTGTTATGAATGGTCAGTTTTGTCGCTTTAAAATCTTGACAATAGAATGAGACGATAGAGACAAAGTAATATCATTATGTATGACATTTTTTAAGTTTACTATACAAATCCGATCCAACGTACTGTGTAAGCGTCTTAAACCGTTCTGCAACACAATAATCGGCACGTACAAGTGTGGCCTTAGGCCAGACAGAACAACGATAGACCAAATATTCACACTGATGGAGATCCTGGAAAAGAACAACGAATTTCAAGTCGAAACACACCATCTTTTCATCGACTGAGCTTACGATGGCGATGTCTGGATTCGGGATCCCGAACAAACTGATCCAGCTGTGCCGCATGACGCTGAGAAATACACAGTGCAGTGTGCAAATGGGTAATACCTCATCCAAGTTATTTCTAACATGCGCAGGATTTACACATGGAGATGTGCTGTCATGTGACTTCTTCAACATAGTCCTGGAGCAGATAGTGCGCAAGGCAGGTGTGAGCACGGAAAAAACTATCTTCAACAAATCCACCCAGCTCCTAGGCTATGCGGACGACATGTCATCATCGGCCGATCCAAGAGAGCTGTGCTTGAGGCCTTCACAGCGATTGAAGAACAGGCGAAACTCGTTGGTCTTGAAGTGAATGAGGACAAAACAAAGTACGCATGCTATCAACAAACAAAGCAACGTCTGTCCACCGCCTAGGACAAAACGTCACTGTTGGTAACAGCAATTTCAAGCAAGTTAAAGAGTTCACCTTCCTTGGAATAATACATCAATCCTACAAATGATACCTTAGTGGAGATCCGAAGAAGAATTACCCTAGCGAACGCTGATGCTTCGGTTTGACAAAACAATTGGGTTGAAAACTCCTCACTCGAAAGTGTCTGCTATACAAAACTTTGATTTTACCAGTCATACTCTATGGCGCCGCGTGCTGGACGATAAGTAAACAAGGGAAATTGATACCGGGCGCTTTCGAAAGAAAAATCCTTCGACGGATTTTCGGTCCCGTATACGACGACGGTTCAGATGTATTCAAGATGTAGATGTAGTCCAGATTCCAGAAGGCCAAGTAAAGACGAATAGATTCTGTCGGCCACATCGAGCGAATGGACAATAATGCTCCAACTAAGAATAGTCCTCATCCCAGCCCCAGGTTCGTGATGGCAAGGCAGACCGAACCTACGGTACAAGGACCAAGTGACTGCGGATGCCAGAGCGCTGGTTGGAAGGCTGCAATATGACAGGCTGAAATCTTCTGGATTGTAAGCCGGATAAGTAAGTAAGCATAAACTTCATCATAGACAGATTTAACTTGGAGGTAGTTAAGGACTTTTTTGTCTACCTGGGATCCGCTATTAACACAGACAACAACACCAGCACTGAATCAAACGAAGAATCACTCTTGCTAATCGCTGCTACTTTGGGAAGGCAATTGAGTAGTTCAGTCCTCTCCCGAGCAACTAAAGTGATACTCTACAAAACCCTCATCGTCTCATCATTCATCAATCTGATGAAAACGCTTTGGGCTGCTTTGAGAAAAAATTCTTCGAGTGATTTTTGCTCCTATCTGCATTAATGGAGAATGGAGACGAAGATTCAACCAAGAACTGTACGAGCTGTACAGCGACACTGACCTTAGAGAGAAAAGTTAAGGTCTAACGACTTAGATGGTTGGGTCATGTAGAGCGAATGGAAAATAATGCTCTGGCTCGTAGAGTCTGCGCATCCAACCCGGAAGGACGTCGCAGAAGAGGAAGACCGCGACTCAGATGGAGTACACAGGTGGTAGAAGACCTGAACCAACGAGCTGGATGGAGACGTTTGTTGGATGAGGCCCTGGTCCGGCCTGGACTGTAGCGCCACCATAAGTAAGTAAGTAAGTATCTGGGTTGAATAACTCAACAACTTAAGATTGGCAGACGATGTGGTTCTTCTATCCCGCTCAACAGACGAAATCCAATCTATGACCGACAAAATGGACTATTACTTAATCTCACAAAAACTAAATTAATGGCAAACTATACAAAAAAGCATGTTTTACTTTTGGACAAAATAATGAATACGTCGACATCTGATATATCTTCGTCAACTTAAGTCGTTTAAAAATCAAGAAAACGGAAATCAAACGAAGATTAGAAAACAGCTGGAAACAATTTTGGAATGTAAATCAAATATTGGACTCAAACTAAGCAATGACATGAAAAATACATTCTTGACTCAGCGATCCTACCAACAATGACATATGGATTAGAAATACTCGGGCAGACAACAAACTCCCATAAATATTGAGAGTCTGCCAGACAAAATTTGAACAAAATTTACTTAATATTAGACAAGTCCGAAAAATTAGAAACGTAGATATCCGAAAAACAACAAATAGCTATTATTGACGTTATTCAAGAACAAAACGATTAATATGGTCTGGACACATATCAAGAAAGGAAGATTGAAGGTGGACAAAGCACGTAACAAAATGGATGCCTTCTAACACAAAACGACCAAGAGGACGACCAAGAAGGAGATGGACCGTTGATTCTTGACAATTGAATCAACTTGGTACAAC